>OX421963.1:92377150-92977150 GCA_949128115.1 Anaspis maculata
AAATGTTCACAAGGTTTTTTTTTTTTCGAGCGTAGCAAAGCCGAACAGTTGGTCAACGTGCCGGTATCACCACAATGCAGCTATTGGCAATAAAGTGGCAATTTTGATCAAAATTTAGCAAATTTTTTCATCAATTTAGCAATTTTAAGAAAATATTTAGCAATTTCGAACAAAGATATTGTTGCGTCCCTGCACGTTCGGTTGTGCGCGGTGCGGGAAAGGTGGGTGATGTTTATCACATTCACGGCGCTGTGGAAAAAACAGTTGACGCAGAGAGTTGACACAGAAAAAAGGCGTCCGTCCGTCAAGCGGAGCGAAAAAGTCGGCATCAGCTGGCAAGATCCCGAAAAGCATCCACGACACATCAAAAAAGAGCATCCACGACGTCTACTGCCTGTTCTGGTCTGCTGAGTGTCGCCGGGCCCATGCAGAAGCCTGCGGCGGCGATTCTATGTCGAGCGTGACATTCATCACAGCGAGCCGACTTCCCAGAGTGCCTGGATCTCGCCGGTGCCACGTCGCAGGTGACGCTATTCCCGTTGCCCTTCATCCATACAATTAACTTTGGCTTCAATATACATTTTCCCTTCAAATTTCAATCCAGTTGTGTTTCATTCCTCCTTGCATCCGTGTTTAAGTTGTGTTTTTGTCGCTGAGCATTTTTATCGGAGCACTTGGGAGGTACCTACTCTTAGGATACCTCCCACAATTTTGTGTCCAGCGTGCTCTCACGCAGCGTCATAAAACTGGTCCTTCGAGCCGGATGTGCTTCTGGCCTTTTTCTACACGGGGTGCAAGGTGGAATTTCACATTTTTCCAAATTTTGCATCTTTTTATTTTTTTTTTATATTTCTTTTTTTTGCGCTCTTTTGGTAAATTTCAGCTTGACCTTCGTACGTCTCGTGGTCTTTCATTCGGTCCGCTCATCGTGCATCATTTTGCTTCGGTAAAGCCGCGTTCACACTGCACTTTTGCAGATTTTCAACTTTTTCGTCCTCAAATTGCGAAAATTTGTGCCGTTTAATACGCTTTTCACCGGTGTAGGTGTCACATGTCCCTAAGTGTTTCGTGACATTGCTGTGCTGACGCGTTTCTTGCGAAAATCGGGGTCTAGCTGCGCCTTTGAGAGCCTGCTAGTCCGGTCCATTGCGGCCCACGCTCTTTCTAGTTGCGCTTTCGAGCCTTCGAGTTGTCACTTAGCGCCATTTTATCGTTGGTATCGTTTCCCACGATTTTCTCTAAGTCGTCTGGCACTACCGTAAGCTCGTGTTGTGCTTAACTTTCGGTGTGATAAGACCAGTTGGGTACCAGTCGGTACAATTTGCGGACCATACGAATCATTAATTCGTCTATTGTCGCGTTCTTTTCGCCATGGACGGTATTTTGTTTTGCATTCGTTCGGTGGCATCACGCCTGGAATCGCGCCTTGAAGCTGGTGTGCATGCATCTGATGATGTCACGTTGCAACCCGCTTTTGTGTCATCCTTTGACGGAATTTCGCAGATTTATTCTGACTTTCGGACGCAGTTTGAGAAGGCGTCTCAGTTCACTCCTGCTCCTGAACAGGAAGAACACTTTCTTGCGTCCACTACGCGAGTGGATGAACTCTTTTGCAAACTGTCTGCGCTTCGTGATGAGTTTGCTGAGCAGAGAATTCGATCGGGGCGAACTCCCCCTCCATCTCAGCATGGTGGTTCACAGTGGTCTTTAAACCAAAACGGGAATCAGTCTCGTAGCAACGTAAAGTTGCCAAAAATTACGCTACCCTCCTTTGATGGTTCTTTGAAGGCTTGGCCTACATTTTTCGACATGTTCAATACGCTCATTCACAATAATGAGTCCTTGTCAGACATTGAGCGTTTTCAATACCTCATTTCGTCTCTTTCGGGGGAACCTCTGTCATTAGTGAAGCACCTTCCTCTCAACGCGGACAATTACGAGACTGGTTATACTGCTTTAGTAGAACGCTACCAGAATGATCGTCTTCTAGTAACTTTTTATTGGAAGGCGCTTTGGAATGCCCCTGCGGCAACTTCAAATTCTGTGAAGTCTCTTCGTGAATTGCTCAACACGTTTAAGGAAAACCTTGAGGCCTTGAAACAGTACTCTCAAGTTGACTTGTGGAATTTTACACTCCTTAGTGTTTTCCTACAAAAACTGGACAGTTCAACCCGCACGAGGTTTGAGTTGAAATATTCCGGTTCAGATATTCCTCGCTTCGAGGATCTACAATCTTTCATTCTCAATCAATGCCGTGCATTTGAAGCCACTTCGTTGAATTCTGAGACTGACGTGTCTCTTACGCCGTCTAATTCTTCGAAGTCTGCTCCTGCTAAAACCAAATTCGATTCTGGTCACAAGCAGAGATTCTCACAGTCGCTTGTCTCTCAAGCCGATGGTGGCAGATCAGAGTGCTTTTATTGCAAAGGCAAACATTTGCCCTCTCAGTGCAAGTCCTTTCTAGCTCTTTCCCCACGCGAAAGGTTCAATGCTACTCGTAGCAAAAGGGTCTGTGGAAATTGCTTGAGGTCTGATCATAATTCTTTTGATTGTACTTCCAAGTTTTCGTGTCGCGTGTGTAATATGAAGCACCACACGTTGCTGCATTTCCCAACCGCAAACTCGCCGGCATCGTCTCTTTCTAATACGTCACCGGCCCCGTCTGGTTCTGCACAGAGTCCAGCATCTCTGAGCTGCGTAGTCAACCTCACAGCAAACGCTCTCGCGTCTCAAGTCCTGCTCGCCACTGCGATCGTTCACGTTTGTGACCGGTGGGGAGGCTACCGCCGTCTTCGTGCTCTCATCGACCCGGGCAGTCAAGTCTCTTTCATTCTCGACTCTAGTGCACGCAACTTAGGCCTTTCACGTTCTTCTGAACAAGTACCTGTGTTTGGTTTGGGTCTCACTCCCTCCAAATCCACATGTGGTACAGTGTCTTGCTCAATCAAAGCTGTGAATTCTCCGCCTCTTCCGGCAGTTGACTTTGTTGTATTGCGCAACATTTGTGGCGATTTGCCGGACACTCGTTTGAATCCGCTGCGGTTGCAAGACGCTCGTCTGCAAAATCTTGCTGACCCAAGCTGGCACACGCCGGGACCGATTCATATGCTTTTGGGCGCGGATGTTTATCCCGCTATAATTCAAAATGATATTATCTCCACTGGATGTGGGAATCCGATTGCCATTAACACGATCTTCGGTTGGGCTTTGCTGGGTCCTTTTCAGTCGCCCGCAAAGTCTCGCCAGTCATTTCTTGCCTGTATGTCGGCCGGCGTGGACGATGCTCTCCAACGTTTTTGGGAAATAGAAGAAATTCCTAATTCCCTGTCGAGTTCTCGTATGTCTCTTGAAGATCAAGAGGCAGAGGCCGTTTTCCGTGACACCGTTTATCGCTGTCCTTCCGGTCGCTTTGGAGTCGCTTTGCCATTCAAAGTGTCCTCACCAACGTTTGAGAATTCCAAACCCATAGCTGATCGTCGTTGGTTAGCCACTGAACGGCGGTTAGGTAATCAGGATACACTCCGTGAGTTATATATGGAATTTATGCGCGATTATGTTGACTCAGGTCACATGACGTTGTTGGACGAGGAACCTCATAATTCGGAGAGCTATTATCTCCCCCATCATCCTGTCGTCAAAATCGAAAACGATAAACAAAAAATTCGTGTTGTGTTTGATGCTTCGGCGCAAGCGGCGAATGGTCTGTCTCTCAACGAGACTCTTCTCGTCGGTGCTAAGCTGCAACATGATATAGTAGCCTTGCTACTTAGGTTCCGTTGTCAACCCGTCGTGTTTACTTGTGACATTCGCCAAATGTATCGGCAAATTCTTATCTTGCCTGAACACCGAAAGTACCAACTCATTCGTTTCCGTTTTTCTTCTGACGGACCCATCGAAACTTACCAACTAAACACCGTTACATATGGTGTTTCTTCGTCACCGTTCCTCGCTATCCGCACCTTGCTTCATTTGGCTGAACAAGGCGCCTCAGAGTTCCCTTTGGCTGCGCAGGCAATTCGTCGCAGTTTGTATGTAGACGATTTACTTTGCGGTGCGGACTCCGTGGAATCGGCCCGTGAGTTACTAACTCAGATCATCAACCTACTTCAATCAGGTTGTTTTGAACTGCGCAAATGGGCCAGCAATCACCCAGCTGTGTTGCAAAACATACCTCCTGATCATTGTCGTACAAAGCCGTCCACTTTCAGTGATGTTGCTGACAATACGGTCAAAATTCTCGGCCTCCAGTGGCAAGCGAACAATGACGCCTTCTCGTTCACTGTTCAGCCCTCAGATGCATCATGCACCAAACGTGCCATTTTGTCTAAGGTGGCTCGCATTTACGATCCTCTCGGGTTCATATGTCCCGTGTCATTTTTTGCCAAGTGTATCATCCAGCGTTTATGGAAACTTGGACTTGATTGGGACGACACCCCGCCAGATGTCATATGTCAGCAATGGACACGTTTCCAGTCTGAACTTACGCAACTTTCGCAGTTGCAAATTCCTCGTCTATCATTCTCGTCGCCCGTAGACAAGTGTCAGTTACATGCATTCTGTGACGCATCGGAGTCTGGGTACGCGTGCGTTTTATACGCTCGCTATCTTCAGGATGGTGTTACCACCGTTCGGTTCTTGATCGCCAAATCGAAAGTAGCTCCGCTTAAATTACTGACCATCCCTCGTCTCGAATTGTGTGCAGCGGTACTTTTATCCAAACTTGTTACCTTTGTTGTTGACGTTCTTTCTGACGTCATTCGTTTTGAGGAAATTTTTGCGTGGACGGACTCCACCATTGTCCTCAGTTGGTTGCGATCTCCCTCGCACCGTTGGAAGACTTTCGTGGCTCACCGGGTGGAGCATATCCAACAACGGGTCCCTCCCCAGTGCTGGAGACATGTCGGCTCTGCTGACAACTCTGCAGACCCCGCGTCTCGCGGACTTTATCCAGGGGATCTTTCGACGTGTTCTCAGTGGTGGTGTGGACCAACGTTCTTGTTGGCTCCAGCAGATTCTTGGCCTAATCATGTGCCATTGCCGCCCTGTACAGATACCTTGTGTGAAGAACGCAAGGTTGTCTTGGTCGCGCGGACTTCTACACCTCGCGGGGTAAATGTCGTTGATTTGTTGAGCCGTTTTTCTTCATTGCGGAAAATTCAGGGTATTATCGCCTATTGCTTCCGTTTTGCCCGCTATATCCAATCGAAGAAGAAGATAATGATGGTCGGGCCCTTGTCTGACGTGGAACTTCACTCGGCCATGATTTGCGTTGTTAAACAGGTCCAGCTAGCAGTATTTTCTGTCGAAATGACGAATATAAGCAAGGGTCTACCGTTGGCCAAACCTTTTCGAAAGTTAACTCCTTTTTTGGACCGTGATGGTGTTTTGCGCGTGGGGGGTCGTCTAAAACATTGCCCTGAACTACCGTTCGAATCGAGGCACCCTGCTTTGCTCCCTCAGCGACATGCGCTTACAGAGCTTGTTGTGCGCCAGATTCATTATCGTCATTCCCATCCGGGTCTCAATAATACTTGTTTTCTCATTCAACAAAACTTTTGGATCATGTCTGCTCGACGAGCGGTACGTCATTACTTGTCAAAGTGCTACCGGTGTTTCCGAACTCGTCCTCTCGCGTTGGCTCCGTCTATGGGAAACTTGCCCTCTTTGCGCATTTCGCAGCTTAAGCCATTTAGTTGCGTCGGCGTGGACTACGCCGGGCCTTTCACGGTTGCTATGTCTCGAGGTCGTGGTGTTCGAACCACAAAGGCGTACTTGTGTCTTTTTGTCTGCTTTGCCACCAAAGCGCTTCACGTTGAAGTCGCGTCCGACCTTTCGTCTGATACTTTCCTTGCCGCACTTCGCAGGTTCATTGCCCGGCGGGGTAGGTGTTCAACTATATTCAGCGATTGTGGAGCGAATTTCGTCGGCGCTAACAAACAGCTCAATTCATACGTTCAGCTCGCAGCCGAGAGTGAAGCCATAACTTGGCGCTTCAATCCTCCTGCCACGCCCCATTTTGGCGGGCTGTGGGAAAGTGGCGTCAAATCAGTTAAAACCCATCTCTATCGTGTCGTTGGTGAGCAAACGTTGACTTACGAGGAACTAACTACATTAGTCGCTCAGATTGAGTCCTTGTTGAACTCACGGCCACTTTGCCCTTTGAGCACTGATCCCAACGATATGTCGTCATTGACTCCAGGCCATTTTTTGACCCTTGAATCATTGTCTGCGCCCCCTGATCCCGACCTTTCTCACCTCAACCGTGGAAAGCTATCCAGATGGCAGCTGATTCAAGAAATGCACCAGCGCTTCTGGTCACGTTGGCGGGATGAGTACCTACACACCCTGTACCAGCGCAGTAAATGGCACAAATCAAATCACCTCGAGGCCTCTGACGTGGGAACGTTGGTTCTGATAAAAGACGAGAGTGCCCCCCCTCTCAAATGGAGAATTGGACGAATTGTGACGCTTTACCCGGGTAAAGACGGTATCAACCGTGTAGCGGATGTTCGAACCCAGACAGACGTCTTGAGGCGTCCTCTGGTGAAGCTGTGCCCTTTACCCAAAGATTAGTCATTTCATCCTTCTTTACAAGTCGCATTGCGCACTTTGTTATAAAAAAAAATGCAAAATATTTTCCTTCAACAAATGTTTACTGGTTTGAATAGAGGTAAAATAACATGTTGTTGAGCCGTCTTGTTCAATTTGAAAATACCTATAGGGTATTTTGGTGGGGAGAATGTTGCGTCCCTGCACGTTCGGTTGTGCGCGGTGCGGGAAAGGTGGGTGATGTTTATCACATTCACGGCGCTGTGGAAAAAACAGTTGACGCAGAGAGTTGACACAGAAAAAAGGCGTCCGTCCGTCAAGCGGAGCGAAAAAGTCGGCATCAGCTGGCAAGATCCCGAAAAGCATCCACGACACATCAAAAAAGAGCATCCACGACGTCTACTGCCTGTTCTGGTCTGCTGAGTGTCGCCGGGCCGGTATTGCGCAACGCAATATTTCAGCAAGTTTCAGCAAAACTGAGCAATTTTTAGCAACCTCCAAATTTTCAATGAGAATTAAGCGAATCTGAGCAAATCTCAGCTAAGTTCAAGAAAAATTCAGCAATAACTCTTCAGCACAAATGCAGCAAGTTCTAGTCCAACAAGTCTAAGCAAACAATTACAATTTCCAGCATACTTGAGCAGTGCAACTAAAGCAACAAAAAAAATTTGTATATTTTCATTACAAATGTAGATAATTTCGGAAAAAATGTAGCATATTTCAGCAAAATCTCAGCAAGTTTGCATCAAAGTAGCGATTTTCAACATTAATTTAGCGCGCGCATTCAGCAATCTTGAATCAACATTCAAAAAGTTCCATCAACAATTCAGCAATTTTTCAAAAAAACGTAATTCCAACCACAATATATCATTTGAAACTAGAATCCAGCAAGCCTCGGCATATTCTAGCAGATTTTCAGATGTACTTAGTAATTTCCGACAAGTTTCCGCAAGATTCAACAATTTTCAGCAAAATCCAGCAATTTCAAACCAAACATTGGCCAAGTTTCAGCACAATCCAGCTATTGGCAACAAAGTAGCTATGTTAATCACAGACTTCATCAATTTAGCAATTTTGAGCAAATATTGAGCGATTTCTAACGCAAATGTAGCAAGTTTTAGAAAAACTTGAGTGAATTTCAGCAAAACTTGAGCAACTTTGGCAAGTTGAGCATTGTTCAGCAACAATTCAACAATTTCCAATCAAAAGTCGGCGAATGTGTGCAAATCTCAGTAATTTTCAGAAAAATCCAGCGATTTTCAACTGAAAATGCATCTTGCAGCAAAAACTCAGCAAGTTTTGATAAAATTGAGAAACGTTAAGCAACAATAAACAACGATTGCTTGAAATGTTTCAGGTGTTCACCAAAAGCGGCAGTTTTCAACTGGAATGTAGCGATTTTGAATAATAGCAATCAAGTGACTTCAAGAAACAATAATTGAGCAATTTCCAATAAAAATTTCTGCAAGTTTTAGCAACGATCAAAAAATTTAGCAATCATATTGTAAACAAAAATTTATCACGTTTCAGCGATGATTCAGCAAGTTTCAGCATAACATGAATTTAGCAATTTTGCACAAACATTCAGCAGTATTCAGCTACAATTGAGCAAGTTTTAGCAAAGTATTAGCAATTTTCGGTAACAATTTAGCAACTTTGGATGATGCTTAAATGAGCTCCAGCAAAAATTCAGGAAGTCTTTAGCTAAGATTCAACAAGCTTCAGCAACAATCTACCAATTCAATAATTCAAAACAAAAAAACAGAATTTTCAATGGAAATTTAGCATTCAGCGGCCCCGGCTCCATGTATTGTAGCCGGAGCCGGCTATTTGTAAGGTAGCCGGCACCAAGTGATAGTGCGCCGTAGCCGACACCGAGCGACAGAAATCTGTATCAGATCATCAGACGGCTCCCGAGTTCCGGACGAACTTGAGTTTGTGGAAAGGTGACTGCTTTCCACTATAATGGAACAATTGCTACAATATACTACAATTATAGAATTGCTAAATTGTTGAAAAAGATTGCTAAATTTTGATCAACATTGCTACTTTATTGCCAATAGCTGAATTGTGGTGATAGCGGCCAAGTTTTAGTTTGGAATTGTTGAGTTTTGCTGGAAATTGTTATAATTCGCTGAAGCTTGTTGAATTTTGGTTTGGTATTACGTTTCTCTAGAAAATTGCTGAATTGTTATTGAAGCTCTTAAATGTTTATGAAATGTTTGTATGTTGTATATGTCTATGTTTTGCTGAAACTTGCTGAATCTTTGCTAAAACATACTGAATTTATCGAGGAATTTATATAGAAAATTGTTAAATTAATGCTGAAACTTGCCAAGCTTTCGCTTAAACTTGCTGAAATTTCCTACATCTGTGATAAAAGTTGTCAAATTTTTATTTGTTGCTGCAGGTGCATTGCTCAAGTGTACTGGAAACTGTTAGTTGTTAACTTGAATTTGCAAAACCGAAAATTGCCACATTTGTACTGAAAAATTGCTTGAAAGTGGTTAATTATTATTTGCTGAAAATTGCTCAATTTTGCTGAAACTTGCGGAAATATCGCTGAAAATTGCTACAGTTTTGTAAGAAGTCGCTTAATATTTACTTTAACTTGCTGAATCGGTGATGAAGCTTAATAAATTTTGATTAAAATCGCCACTTTGTTGCTAAAAGCTGGATTGTGCTAAAACTTGGACAAGTTCTGGTTTGAAATTGCTGAGTTTAGCTGAACATTGTAGAATCTTGCAAAAACTTGCCAATCACCCATCGAAAGTAGCGAAATTTAGCTAAAAATTGTTGGAATTTGCTTCGGCAAGATGAATTTTGGTTTTAAAATCAGAATGATATATTTAGTCTAGGATTAGGTTCCGCTCAAAAAATTGCTGGATTTTTTATGTAACTTTTTGAGTTTTCATTCAAAATTGCTGAAAGCTGATATAAATCTTGCAAAAAGTCCAGTTGAAATATCTGAGCTTTTGTTCAGAATTCCTAGAGTTTGTTGGAAATTTGCTGAATTGTTGCTACAACTTTCTGAATGTTTATCAGAAATTGCTAAATTGTTGCTGAAAATTGCTAATGTTTTGCTGAAGCCTGCTGAATCTTTGCTAGAACATGCTAAATAAATGCTAAAAATAGCTACATCGATGCGAAAACTTGCTGAACTTGCTACATTTTTGCAAAAATTCTACATGTATGATGAAAATTGACAAATTTTCATTTGTCGCTTCAATGATGGAAGCACGTCGTCAATCGGTTACGAAGTTCGTGTTCGTATCCGAATTTTGCGAGCACGCCACTTTCGTTCTTGTTCGATTTTGGTTGGAAATGTCTAGCTTGTCGCCAAAAATTGCTGAAACATTGAAAATGTCAGCTGAAATTGTTTGCTAGAAAGTAGAAATTGCAAAATTTTGGTAGAACTTCCTGAATCGTGATAGAAAATGGCTAATTTGTGACAGGAAATTGTTAAGTTCGGTCCTGTCGGCACTTTCCATTGTTAAACGTCCGAATGGTTTATTGAAGGGCAATATAATGATAACAAAGGCAGCATTGCTTTATTCATCTCCAGTTCAATTACTACCTACTACGGTAGAGAAAGCAAGACAAATAGTCATCTTTCAAGTGGGCGCTATTTTTGCTGTCGAGTGTCCATCTTACGTCTATTTTGTATTTCAAAGGTCGAAATCAAGTGAAACAGCCACAAAGTTTTGTCAAATTGAAACTGCTGTGTCTCCTGAGAGGAATCACAAATTTTCATGAGTTTTCCTTTTGACCATGCTGATTTCTCACGGCTCAATATCAAACTGGAGGCGCAAAGCTGAGACGGCGTAAATTACCAAATACAGCGGTTTGTTCGCTTGATCACCATGAATATTGGAATATTTCTAAGACCGACAAGAGACGGCTGCAATAGGTAAACAAACAAAGCTTGCCACTGCCGGCTAGCAAAGAAATAGGTCTGGTACGGAACGAAAAGCCGGCAGTGTGCATTGTGCAATGTGCCGGCTACGATACGGATGGCCAGCAGTGCCGGTTACCATGCAAATAGCCGGCTCCGGTCACAATACATGAAGCCGGGGCCGGCTACGGAGGCACTTCCAGAGTATTAAACATTGACTTTTTTTATGATTTGGCAGATAAGGCAATACTTTCAACTTCTGAATACAGTTTTTCAAGGGCTTTCAAATGACGTACTGCAAGTCAAGTTCAAATCAAGTGGGATATAGCTTCTGACATTTGTTGATAGTGACACTTCTGTTTGACAGATGACAGCCAAAAAGCCATTCCCCGAACAAGAAATTAAAACAGCTACTAAACAAAAATCAATTTTGTCGTTGAACATAGCCTGTCAGTTGCATGTAAGTTTGAGTCCGGCGTCCAGGACAATAAATTTTCATCATTCGGCCATCCTGACGTGAATATCGCCCACTGCCACTATATAACTCCTCATAATACTCCTCATAATAAGTCCATCAAAAAACGGACACGAAATAATTTTTTTATAACGAAATAAGAAACGGACAGCGTACAAACGCACACTGAATGTTATACGTTCAGAAAAACTCCGTTATTGCGGTCCGTGAGTAAGTACCTCATCGTTCACTAAAGCCGATGACGATGTGGAACTTTTTGCGCAAAGAGACGACACATGAACCAAAACCCAATCAATTCGGATCAACCACTTGAGAGAGGGTTATATGTACACGAGCAGCTTGTGGCCGATTACACCGGAAGAATCGGCATGGGGTGTAAGGATGATGGGCATGAACCCCCGAGGGTGGCATCGATCTCTTTATACCGTGGCCGTATAACGGCCGCTAAGAGGATTGAGGTCTCCGGGCCCGCCTTGTGCGGCAAATAAGGCATATAAAGGAAGTACGTGAGCTCGTCGTTGCATATACTGCAGGAATTTTGAATCACTATAAAGTCCACACGGCCGTTATAATAATGGATCCGATTTATGGGAGCGACGGGCCGGCAATATAACCCCACCAGCCCTTTCTATGGAGAAACCATAAACTAGAAAGGATAAACTGCTCGTAAATCTGGTACTTGCACCCGATGTAAGCCCGGTAATGCAGAATTATTGTGGGCGTTACAGCCGGCCTGATCCTCTTTAAAAAAAAAATACGAGAAATGCCAATTATATTGGAATACAATCTACGACTCTACGAGGCCACATGTGGGTGTCAAATTGATTCAAGTAATTGGTGGAAATTATTCCTGGAGCTTTATAGGCACTCGCTTGAAATGGCACGGGGTACATTCCATGGATTTTCAAGTGTAAACAGGGCTTTATTCGTCGATTAAAAAGCTCTGAAGGCGACACAGGACGAGCTACAAAAGCTACGGCTTGACGCTTCGAACTCCGTTCTGAAAGAGAAAGGGAGCTTTCACCAAATTGAAACCTCTGATGGAAATCTAAAAGGGTTAACCTCGGGGTTAACTGAGTAAATAAATATGCATGCAAAATGGTAATTTTTCAATGACCCAATTTTCTTGGGCCAACTCACGCCAAAGACAATAAGGCGTTAATCGAATTATTATCCGGCGGGCAGCACAGGGACGTATCCAGCCAAAAGGCTAAGGGACAGGTATTTTCAGGCGAATTACAAGGTAGGTACTTTATACCTGCCCAAGTAAAAGCCAAATTGGTAATGAATATGCTAAAATCAGAATAAGACTCGGATCAAGATCCGTTTCCAAAAAAGGGGGTGGTTGCCGGCGGCGATCTCGAGGAACACGCCGTGTGGTGATGTTAGGCAAAGAAAAAAAAGAAAATTTGCAATCTTCGAAATCCCATTACCAGCAGGGGAGGGTGTCACGAAGCGTTAATTGAATTAATTGCGAGAAGAACCCCAGTCCGGTCCGGAGCTTTTCTTTCTTACCCCGCGTCCCCCTCCTTTCACCCTTCCTCAAACTTTAAATTAAATCAATTCTCGAAGCTTCCATGCGGCTATTAAAACTTTTAAATTATCATCCTCTTGCGCTCTCATTGATTTGCATGGACTATGAGCTTCGCCCTGCAGAAAAGCTGCATCAGGTGTTTTTGAACGTGACCAATGTCATATGCAAAAAGAAAGTAGAAACCGAAAGCTGCACGCTGGCAAGGAGCTTTCACCGACATAGTTTGTAACGCCAATCGCCAAGTAAGTTTGTGGTTTTTCAAAGTTTTCAACTTGGGTTTTTCAACTTCTTCAAGCTTTTCATGTTTTCTCTAGTCTGAATTTTTCTTCCAAATCATCTTATTTTAAGAATCAGCAATTAAGGCTTCACTTTAACCTCTATCATTCAAGTCCGGTCTCGATAACTTTTATGTATCCAAAGTATACGGAATTCGGAGTGTCTTCATTGATTATTTTATGACATTTTGATTATTCTACTAACTCGATATATCACACACCTCCACCACTAATTATATCATCACAATGCCTTCTCCAAATGTTATTAAATATATTTTTTACTAAATAAACACGGGGTCCCAATTTCATGGTAATTTCTCCTTTCAACCATTCTTTTTTGTTAACATTTCTAAAATCTCGTACAACATACACCTCCTCACCCACAGAAAAATGAATATCTCTTCCTGGCGTTATTATGTTAAATTTCTTTTCTTTGACTTTCAAATTCTCTGACTTGAGCAGGTCTAGCCTTACTTTAATATTTCTGATAAACATCGCAAAACCAGGCGTAACACCAGTCGTGCAGTGAGACGTTGTCCTGTAATTTGAAAGATATTTTGACAGAATACAAGAAATCGAGCTAGAGCCGTTTTGTGAATCTTCGAAAGATTTCTTTAAAGCTATTTTGACGCTTTTTACTGCATTCTCCGCAGCTCCATTACTAGCCGGATGATATGGAGGTGTTAAACTTAATTTCATCCCGTTTCTTCTACAAAAAAACTGAAAATTCCTCTGAATTGGGAACCATTATCTGTCACAAATTGCTTAGGTAAACCAAAACAGGAGAGAATTTTTCTCAAAATATCAATGGTACTTGCAGACATAACAGGTTTAATTTCATGGATTTCCACCCATATGCTGAATGCATCTATTGAAACTAAAAACATCTTATTTCTAACAGGACCAAAAAAATCGATATGAACTCTTTCAAAAACGTAACTAGGTTTTTCATATTCGATCAATGATGCTTTAGGCGGACTAGGCATTGCCTTGCTACAAGCCTCACAAGCCTTAACCAAATTTCCAATATCCATATCTAACTTTGGCCACCAAAAATAGGATCGCACTTTACTTTTCATTTTCACTATTCCGGGGTGCGCAATATGTAATTCAATATGTACAACTCGGTAACCTCACATTATTATATCATTTTCTACATTCACTTCATTTTTCGACTGATGAAAGGCTTGAACGAATCTCCCTCTAATTTGTTATGCCATCCCTCCTTAATTTCAGATAAAATCTTGGATAAAACTCCATCCTTTTTTGTTTGATCCTGAATATCTGCTGCCATAAGTGGTGGGTCATGGTTCTCATAAATAAGATTCTCATAAGTATAATTTAATTCCTCCACCTCGCCAGACTTAGACGAAGGTGAGCGTGACAAACAATCTGCATTTCCATTCAACGTACCTTTCAGATATTTGATAGTAAAATCAAACTGAGATCAGAAAACAGCCCAGAGCTGTAATCTGCCAGCCGCCATCACAGGAATACCTTTCTTGTCTCCGAAGAAATAGATTGAAGGTTTGTGATCTGTTGTCAAAAGAAATTTGCGTCCCATAAGATAGTGATGAATTTTTTTGACGGAAAAATAAATTGATAATGCCTCTCTGTCTAAAGTGGAATAAGCCATTTCACATTTACTAAATTTTCTTGAAGCAAAACAAATTGGTCTTTCATTCCCATCAGGTAAAATGTGCGATAATACTCCCGCTACTCCATATGAACTTGAGTCGCAACTTACTTTCGAAGGTAGATCTGGATTATGATGAATCAATGCCACATCTGAAGTGATAGCTTCTTTCGCCTTAATGAAAGCTCTTTCACTACTTTTATTCTATTCAAAACGTGTATTCTTCTTCAACAATTTATACAGTGGGTGCACAATATCTGTAACATTCTCAATAAATTTTGAATAATAGTTTAACATTCCTAGAAAATACTCCAACTCTGTAATATTCTCTGGTGTTTTACAATTCAGTATTGCGTATACCTTCGACGTCCCCTTTTTCAGGCCTTTCTTATTGATCACATGTCCCAAATAAATGATCTCTTTTTGAAAAAACAACACTTGTTTTTCTTTAAACGAAATCCTGCATCCAGCAATCTTGAAAACACCACTTCTAAATTTTTTAAATGCTCTACGTCATCACCGCCAGTAACTACTATATCCTCAAGAAAAACCACCGTAACTTTACATCCCTGTAGTGTTCTGTCCATAATCCTCTGGAAAATAGCACAAGCAGGTTCGGTTCCAAAAGGCAGTCTCTCTACTCTGAAAATACCTTCATGAGTACTCCATGCCGGAATTGTCTTTGATTCCTCATCCAGTTCAATTTGATTGTAAGCGTTTCTTAAATCAAATTTTGTGAATTTTCTACCACCTTGTAAAGCTGCAAAGAGCTGATCAATATTTGGCAAAGGATATCTATCATCTTCAAGAATTGGATTGACTGTAGTCTTATAGTCTGCACATAATCTCAACGAACTATCAGATTTAACCATAGGTACTTATGGAGTGCCGCATTGAGAACCAGAAATAGGAGTAATAACACCCTCGTCTTCTGATCTAGCCAACTCCGTTTCAACCTTATCTTTGAAAGCCAAAGGTAATTTTCGAGGTTTTAAGAATATTGGTTTTGACTCGCTAACGACCGGCAGCTTAACTTTTTCGTGTTTGAATTAACCTAGTTCATCCTTAAAAAGGTCTTGAAATTTGTCCAACATGCTATTAAAACCTGAAGCTTCTGCAAGTTTAGGTTCCAACCTGTTCAACTCTAAACGTAAATTGAACTTTCTTATCAAATCTCGCCCAAATAATGGCGGTACATTTTTACTTTTTATTACAATTGAATTGACAATTTCAGTTCCATCGTTAACTTTAATGGGCACGTTGATCTGTCTAATTGGCGTTATCTTAGATCCAGAATATGAATTCAAAGTGATAGAGCATGTAAGCAAGGGAAACTCAGATAAATATTTTTGATAACAATCAGAAGAAATTGCTGATATTGAGGAACCCGTGTCAATTACCCCCTATTCTCCTACCAATTAAAGCTGGAATTTTGAAAGTATTTGAAGCTGGCCGTAGCTTTAAAAGGCGAAGCCGGGCCCCAGCTTTTCAAACAAGGGGGCAAACAAGTCATGAACAGAAGACAAGCCTCGGAAAAAGGAACTTTAGGGAGTCAGGCTACCCCTGGAGGCGACTGCCAGCCTGAAAACAACCCAGAAAACGCGAAAGGGAACGACGACATCATGATGGCATCGGCAAACATGAACACAAGTGTCAAACATTCAGGCATGAAAATCGCGGCGGCATCTAAAATCGAACTGTCACCCTCCGACGAGCAGGAGAAAGACATTGCTGATTTGTCAATAGAGGAAATATTTGACAGAACAGGTAGCGTTACACGCTCCCCACAAGGAGGAATCAAAGCAGTTGACTCTACTCTAGATTTAACGGAGGATGATAAAGACTCAAAACACTAGCTGGAATTTTCCCCATCTTCAAGACAAGAGAGAGTCCTTCCGATACCCCAAGGAGATGAACTCATGCTAAAAAGCGAAAGCAGAAGGATAGCCCGATGGCTGACGAAGAAGAATAAAAAAATCTGAAGAAAATCAAAGAAAAGGTTGAAGATTTGGTCAAATTCGGCAGAGAGAAATCAAAATGTCCACAAAGAAGTTAAGAAACTGGCTGCGGAGCTCTCATCTGCTCTAAAAAGGATCACAGAGGAACTGCAGAATGGCAGAGGTGGCATATAGGCACTCGAAAAGGAATTGGGAAAAGAAAAGAAAGAGAATATTTTGATGAAGCAGCAAATCCAACGGTTGGAAACCAGAATTTCAGACATGAAAGCTAATTCCAGAAAACAAATTGCAAGAAAACTCTTGCGTCAAATGCACTTGTGATGGTAGAAAAGAGGCCGACAAAATCACAGGGAGGACGCAAACAAAAGGAACAATGCTCGCCCACCACTCAGAGAATAACGGAACAAAACATCAGACAAACGATTGAACATTGCCAAGATTGGAGCACTACATCGGCTGTGATCGAAGCAGACTGGCCCGAAAGGGCGTATAAAGCAGTGAAAGAAGAGACCAGAGACGTCTTTGAGGCGCCGGAGGATTACGCTCTGGTCCACCGCGTGGCCTCGGACCTTGGAATGGGCAGGGGCAGGGTACGGTTCAGAGACAGGTTTCAAGGTATAAACAAAACTGGAAACCCTAAAAGCGAAAACAGGAGAAATGACAAGCATCACGAAACAAACAGAACTGGATACGAGGAAAATAATAGAGAGGAAGGTCTATTACCTTGTGACTGAAGAAAAGTCGTATGAAAAACCCACTTATGAAACCCTATTCATCACTTTGACGAATCTCAAATACCGGATGCAATAAAACAATGTCAAGAAACTAGCTGTGTCTAGAATAGACAGTGGAAGGGACAAGCTGAAGTGGGAAACTGTCAAGAAGCTGTTAGAGATGGTGTTCCAGAAAGAAGAGATCAAGATTGTTTTGTACAGACCACCCGAAAAGGCCAGACACTACGGGGACATGGTAGAAAGGGTGAACCGCAGGATGGCGTTGAGGGTTATCTCCGCCTATCTTACGGAGGGGTCTTAGCTCGCCGGGTGTCAAGCGATTTTTCTTCTCCTTTACTTGGCAGGGAAGCCGAGGAAAAAGACCGGTTTTACACATTTTCAACAAGGAAATTCCCGGGGAGTTGAGAAAAAAATCGTTGGAAAATTTTCAAGAACCAGTTACTTCTAGTTTGAATAGAATGGGGAAAATTTGTTCACGGGATAAGGAGTTGGAAAATTAGCACTTTTTCCAGAGAGCAAAACTCAAAAACCGTGGGTAAAACCCAGAAATTTTCCCTCCAAAAATGAACTCAATCTTTTCTTCAACTTTCGTTTCCAGCATTTCCGCACGTAAAATGAATATTTCGTAGGGCTCACAGCATTTGAAGTTTTCACTGCAACTTTCCAAATTCACGGACTTTGAAACGGAGTCGATTTTGAAAATAGGTCTAACGACGCTCAATCCAATCTTTTATAAATATCAGCTGGAATTTTTCAAAAAGGGTCGATCCCCGGTGGGAAATTTATTTTTGAGTGGAGTCCTTCCTGCATCGAAAGCAAATCATCCTGGTCAAAACCCGAAAGGCTCTCCCGGGTGGCGACGGCGTAATTTAATTAATAGGAGTAATTTTTGAAATTAATGAAGCCCGACTAGAAAATCGTGGAAAACTGCAACTGCACACTTAATTTGACTCTCTCGTTGTGTTGCTTCCTGCCCAATTAGCCCATGCGCCAGGGAAAACAATAAGGAAATAATTGTTTACTGGCTGGAAACAAGCTTCAAACGATCTGTTCAGCTTAGGTTTTGACATACTATTTTTCCCCCTTTCGGAAATGTCGGCGTCATGTCGCCATCATCAACAAGAAGTGCACCAGCGTGGATTTTGCCGGATATCTTAATTTTGGGTCATCTGCAGCGACGGATTATAAAGCAGTGGCGCCCTAGGCTGATTCATTCCAGCACCCCCCCCCCCCCCCCTCTCCCCTCCCTCACTTTTGGGGCAAGTGATTATCATTTCTATATGTATATTGGTAGGTCTGTCTCTTTGAAAAAAGTCATTTTATGTTATTTCAAAGATGGTGGGTGATATTCATTCACTTCGTCGTTTGAGCTATGAACAAAAACACAACCTTTTTCCCGGTGTCTTACGCTGGTGCCCGTGGGGCAAAGACCTCCCACCGTTTCAATGGTTCACTTTCGAGTACAGTTATCAGTTTTTGGAAAGCGTTTGTTGCGTAGGTAGTCACCCTATAAGGGGATTAAATTATTCTATTCATAATCTATCAGTTTTCAGCATTTAGATTCATTTTTTCCATAACGTTTCTTCATTTTGAAGTGGATGCCGGAAGTACCTTCCCAACTTTTATAGCTGGCCTAAAATTATTGCACCAATATGGAACATGAGACTACAACATTTTTCGTGAATTCATGCTTTTTTCCAATTTTTCCTCGGTCGTCGCCCCCTTTTATCGAGGCGCCCTAGGCTGCAGCCTACTTAACCTATTGGGTAATCCGTCACTGGTCATCTGACAGCAAAAAATGTGAGGAGTCATTTTGAAGCCTATAAAATTCCTTACAGTCTGGTTTCTAAATCAATTTTCTGCGACCTATGGTTTTTGAGATAGAGCTTCTGGAAGCGAGAGTCATTGTCGTGAAAGCTCCATGGCCACTTGACTCGAAAAACTAAAATGTCGATGTGACAAAAAAAATTCAAAATGAGATTACTCGAGAATCCTTCATGCTATAGTTGCGGTGATGGTTTCAAACTCTTCTTTTTGAACCGCAGATTACGAATATTGAAAAGTTAAAAACGTCACATTATACATATACAGGGTGTACTAAGGGAATCAAATCAGATCAGAGAAATTTGACATATTTCTTCGATGTAGCCTATGCGAAACTCTAAGCTCTCATCGCGAGTCCAATATCAATATGCATTGCTCTGTAAGCTTCACTTGATACACTTAAGAAGTGGTCAGCTCACAGCCTTCCTGTAAAATGTTTTGAAGGCCCTCTGAAATCATCAAAATTTACAGTGGCAAGAATTGTATGTAACAGTATATTATATACCAAGGAACCAAAGTGAATTTTCGATCCCTTGGGTGAAGTTTGTTGATCGAGGGCCCTTTGGGTCGGAATTCCCAAATTAAAAATTCACTTTGGTCCCTTGGTATATAATATACTTCACATACATTTCTGTACTACTGTAAATTTTGATGATTTCAGTGGGCTTTTAAAACATTTTACAGTAAAGCTGTGAGCCGACCACTTCTTTAGTGTATTAAGGACGGTGTTGAATTGGTAAAATAAGCGTTGCGAAATCAATCCGTGTGGGTTTATTCCTTGACGGATTTTTACCATTTTGGCTACAAGCTACAAGGATGCACTTTGGTTTGAGCCCATTGGCATTTCCAAAATCCATAAATATCCATTTTTTTTTTATTTTTGGATTTTGGAAATGCCGATGGGCTCAAACCAAAGTACATCCTTGTAACTTTCGAAAGAGACCAAAATGGTGAAAATCCGTCAAGGAATAAACCCAGACGGATTGATTTCGCAACGCTTATTTTACCAATCCAACTCCGTCCTTAAGTGAAGCTTACAGAGCAAATGCATATTGGTATTGGACTCGTGATAGGTGCTTAGAATGTCGCATATAGGCTAAATCTAAGAAATATGTCAAATTTCTCTGATCTGATTTGATTCCCTTGGTACACCCTGTATGTACAATGTGAAGTTCTTAACTTTTCAATATTCGTGATCTACGGTTCAAGAAGAAGAGTTTAAGAAAATTTAGGAGTTTAAGAAAAAACAATTGCATTGATAACATATTCATCAATTTCAATACACAAGATAGTCTGTGCCATGTATGTGATGTGGGGGTTTCTGATCATTGCGGTCTTGCCATAGACTTAATTTTGGATTCATCTCAATGTAAAAAAACAAAACAAATCTGCAAACCAATCACACAGGCTGGAAAGTTCGAGTTCTATCGAATGCTTGAAGGGTACACCTGAGAATATATAACCGATTGCACTCTGAATATAGACGAGAAGTTCACCAGATTTGTTGAGGATTTGCAGACTGCATACACTGACGCTTTTCTTGCAAGGACATATCTTAAGGGCCAAGATAAGCACGAGGTGAGCTGGTTTGGACCGGAGCTTAAAAATATGAGAAATCAACTAAAGTATCTGAGGGATATGTCAAGAGCTGAACCGTGTGGTGATTGGATGAGCCAGTATGAGGAGTTTAGAACAAGATATAGGCAGTCAATAAGAATGGCAAAAACAGAATCAAATGTAAAATTGATAAACAGCTCAAACAATGCAGCTAAAACTATGTGGGACATTATAAATAGCAAAAGAAAAGTAGCTAAAAAATGTGATGACCATCGTATAGCATCGGAAGATTTCAATGATTACTTCGCCAATGTTGCACAATCATGCATGATATCATGGGTAAAATTGGTGGGATTGGGGACGAGCCAGATGAAATTTTGAGTCACATAGACACATCCCGTTTCGGGAAATTCAATTTCAGGGAGGTGAGCTTCATTGAAGTGAGAGATGTGCTTGTAGGACTGAAGAACTCAAAAAGCAAAGATATACACGGACTTGGTGTCCAAATAATAAAAATTGTAATTGATCTCATAGTGCTGCCTTTAACAAAATTATTCAATCAGTGTCTTGCGTTTGGTAAATTCCCTACAGTCTTAAAGCATGCCTTGGTGATTCCAATACATAAGAAGGGAGATATAAATGATGTGAATAACTATCGCCCAATATCATTTACTACCTGTTCTTTCGAAAGATTAAGAGAAGTGCATGGCGGTTCAAATTGCTGACTATTTCGAGTCGAATGAAATATTCAGTACAGCACAACATGGATTCCGACGTGGCCGCAGTGTCACTACAGGCTTGCTGAGGCTGGTGGACATCATATTGAACGGCTTTGAAAACTCGAAATACACCAGGGCGATCTTTCTTGACCTCAGTAAGGCGTTTGACTGCGTCTCGCACGACTTTCTAATCAAAAAAATCAAAAAGTACGGTTTTGAGGAAAGGAGCGTCGAAATCATGACGGACTATCTTGCGAGGAGATATCAAAGTGTCCTGTCTGGTGGGGTCCTGTCTTAACCTCAATTAATGACTGTTGGAGTACCTCAGGGATCCATCTTGGACCTTTTATTACTCATAATTTTCATAAATGACTTCTCCGTAGCAGGACAGGGCATGTACTGTCTCCTCTATGCCGACGACTCGACAATTTTCGTACAAACGGATGATGAAAAAAATCTGATACCGAGGTCGTGCGGGGCGCTGTCAGACGCTGAGGATTGGTTTACTGGGAATAAACTGAAGCTGAATAGGGACAAAACTGATACTATGACATTCACTTTGAGAGGCGCTAGGGGTTTGGAGGGAGAAGCCACTGACGTTCGTTTTCTGGGTGTTCGGCTGGACACGTCCTTGGCATGGAAATATCACGTGAACATGATAACACAAAGATTGAGCAGCACAATTTTTTTGCTGAGAAATTTGAGGGACAAGGTTCCGTTGAGCACCCTGAGGACTGCCTATTTTTCCCTGTTTCAGAGTGTGATGGTTTTTGGAATAACATTGTGGGGACATGCCGCAGACTGTCACAGAGTTTTCCGATTACAGAGAAAAGCTGTACGAATTTTGTCAGATTTGGGTTACAGGGAAGATTGCAAGACTGCTTTTATTCAGCACGGAATCATGATTTTCCCATCGCTGTATATTTTTGAGGGATTGAAATATATCAAAATGAACGAGGATAAGTTTCAAACAAACAATGATATTCATTAAAAAAATACCCGATTTAGGTATAATATATCAATCCCTTACTGCAGACTGAAAAAAGCTCAAAATAGACCAAACGTCTTGTTTCCAAAAGCCTTCAACTCTCTCCCACTGAAAGTACGCAATTTGTCGACTAAGGCTTTTGTTGCTGCAGTCAGAGACATTCTCTTATCAGGGGTGTTCTACAGCTACCAAGAGTTTTTGCAGCATAGGTACATTTGAAGAAAAAAAAATTAAGTTGAAATTTGTGGGCTCTTTTTGATTGATTATATGCACATTGTTGCGAAATCGGATCATGTTACTTGCACATATATATTTATTGTCTATTTATTCATTATTTATTTTGTTATTATTGTTTATTATTCATTTTGACGTATGTAAGCACTTGTATGCAGAAACAATAATAAATTAGAATCTATCTATCTATCTATCTATCTAAGACCGTCACCGCAACTATAGCATGAAGGATTCTCGAGAAATCTTATTTTCTTTTAGTTACTCGAGTCAAGTGACCATGGAGCTTTTACGACAATGCCTCTCGCTCCCAGAAGCTCTATCTCAAAGACCATAGGTCGCAAAAAGTTAATTTAAAACTATTCTGTAGGGAATTTCATTGGTTTCAAAATGACTTCTTACATCATTTGCTGTCAGATGGCCCAAAATCAAGATATTCGGCAAAAACCACGCTGGTGCACTTCTTGTTGATGATGGTGACATGACGCCGATATTTCCGAAAGGGAGGAAATTAGTATGTCAAAATCTAAGCCACACAGATCGTTTTAAGCTAGTTTCCAGCCGGTAAACAATTATTTCCTTATTGAGCTGATTTTAGCTCCCTGGCGCTTGGGCTAAATTTGGTTTCGATTCATCGGACATTCTTTACCATGTCTGCATACCAAATTTCAAGTCGATCGAATTGGCTATTCGGCAGTTATCGTGGAAGGTTATAGACACACCCACAGACAGACAGGCACACAGACAGACATCATTTTGGAAATGGTCTTAATCGTCTTGGGCGATCTCAAAACCGATATACCTATCCGGTGAAATCTCAAAACTTTTTCTCTGGACGAAATTTCTCCGTAGCTTTTCGAAGTTCTAGAAAGACTCGGATTTTTTGATAATGCTGGGGCCTGGGGCTCAGACCTCATAAGTGATTATCACCAGGCAACGGTGTGTAACAAGCGTTATCAACCAATCACACCGCTGTATCTGGCAAGTTGTCCTTGTCCCCTTCTAACTCTGCGCCTCCGAGCCTTTGGACCGGTGATCGGCGGCTAATTAGAAAGTAATTCATTGTTTAAAATTCAAGCTTACCTGAAGGATGCAAGTGGCTACCAAAAGTCCGCCACAGGTGATGGCCGCCACCGACAAGCAGGACAAGAACAGTGCATGCTTCAGCCTGGTACAGTAGCGCTGATACAGCATTTCCAGCTCCATTCCGTCCACTGAAACAATAACAAAGAGGATTAATTAACCCATCCAAGCTCTCTTCTGTCATGCTAATAATTACTTTCGCCAAATGAACGAAATGAACAGGAAAAAAGTCTTTTAAAAAGGAAATGAAAATTTGCGGAGATTTTCAAGGGGGCCGCGCTCTACCAGGGACGCCACCACAAAAGAATCATCGCGTCGAGCATCACGTTCTTGCTGCGGGAACGAAAAGAAACCGCAATAATTACTCGTCCGATGACGACGAATATCATGCACGCGTCGAGTGACATCTCTCGGTGATGCGGATCCGGGGGAATCCTGGAATATTTTTTGATGAGGCGTCGGGACGACGACGGCGACGTGAACACTGAACATCAAAAGAATTTCAATGGGCGCGTAATGGGATCAGATAGGCGGCGTAGCTATGCGTAGAGGGACGCATTCCTTGAGGGATTTGTGGAGTGTTTTTTTTTCGGTCCCGGTAATAGCGACAAATTTTCGTGGGATTGTCGTCAAGAGGTTGTGAATAACTCGGACTTTTGGGGTGCGGGTATCTGCCCGAGCTCTGAATTTGCGTAGAAATGCGAATGATTCGGAAACATGGATCTGTACCTGAACTGGACCAATAATACCGTACCTGCCATGGCTTGAGTAGAAGGCTGGTATAGTAGTTACGCTAGGGACTTTCGTTTCCTCGAATTAACGTTGACCGTCATGCTGATGTCGCCATTCCTTGTTGCCTTGTCGGCATGAATGAAGTAAAGCTGTCAAAATTACATTTTTGATTTCTGCAATAATTCGCTTACTGACTGAGGGACGGCTACAGTAGCCCAGTAAACGTAGGTTTCTACCAGGAACAAATTCGCTCAAAGCTGATTTTCGGTACAGTGAGTCCTTAGACCATGAGAACTCACCAGTCAATTTTCTCGGAATTTCTCGCGTGTGCTTCATGGTCTTCCAGGTCTTCGGATGTTTTGAGTCACTGTTAATTGCAGTTCTCGCCTCTGGAATTTGCACCACGGCCGCAAAAATGATCCGATCAAGTCGGAATTCTACGCATCATATCTCGCTGATACTATTTTGGCACAAAAAGTGTCGATCATTGTTAAAGGGGGGTCGTGGGGGGCGAAGCTCGGCCAGGTGGTTCTTTCTGTTTCCCTGGCCATATAGAACCGATCCCTTGACCGATTCCGACAAGTTTGGTATTTTTTCCGAATAAATTCAACCTCCTGTTCTCGAATCTGATGTGTAAATTTGAATAAAAACAAGCTCAAACAAGTTAACTTGAGAAAACTTGTTATTTTGTTTGACAGTTTCGACAAGTTTTTTCCAGCTGTTGAAGGAGTTTATCTTTCAAAATGTCCCAGGAGCCATTCCATTTAAGTGTACTCTTCACAAAAATTATCCACTCGATAAGTGATTTTGTTTCCCAAGTATGAAAAATCGATTTGAACCTGAGCCGGCCCTCTACTACTGACCAGAACACAACAGCGTGCACCTTCAAATGAAAGTAGCTCACTATTGACTAAATATTAACTTATATTTGAAAGTTCGAACATATGTGCAGAATTAAATTTTCTATAACAAAAACAAAATCGCCATGAATCGCACTGCAGGGTTTTGAGTTATTCGAGGAGGGGGATAACTGTAGTGTTCTTTCTGGTCACTTGAGGACGCCGCGCCAGGCCGACCAAGTTCAAATCGATTTTTTCATTTCGAGAAAAAAAACTATACATCGAGTGGATGATTTTCGGAAAGAATACACTTCAATATGATGGCCCCTAGAACATTTTCAAAAATCAACACCTTCAACAGCTGAAAAAAATTGTCAAAACTGTCAAACAAAAAAAACAAGTTTTTTCAAGTTGACTTGTTCGAACTTGTTTTCATCCAAATTTACACATCGGATTCGAGTTCAGGACATTGAATTTATTCGGAAAAGATACCAAGCTTGTCGGGATCGGCCAGGAAAAAACATCCGAAGACCTGGAGGACCATGAAGCACACGCGAGAAAGTCCGAGAAAGTTGACTGGTGAGTTCTCATGGTCTAAGGACTCATTGTACCAAAAATCAGCTTCGGGCGAATTTGTTACCGGTATTTATGATATAAAGTCTAGATTGACTGGGCTACAGGCCCACACATCACACACTGACGCGGCCTGCCGCTGCGGCCGAAAATCACTGTAGGGTTTGACTGCCACCCTGGCTGCGCTGTCTCTAAGCTCCATTGTGCTAGAACTCGTGCTGGAGACTTTATTGGTACCTATCGGTTTCTTCTCGCCACGTCAGTGACTGTTCTTTATTGTTTTTGCTGCCGTATCGAGACGTGGTATTTTTTTAAACAAATCACGATTAATGAATAACCATTGAATTTCAGTAATAAATCAACAGCAAAAACACACCAAATTCGAATTGACGCAAAATTTACCAGCTCATGACATAGGAACTGTCAATCTTGTTACAAATCTGACAAACCGCGTGAACGCGATAGCTATATGGGCCCAGGACTGCCAACCTGTCGCAAATAATTGGCAGATAGCGGTTCTCGAACCATTTACACTGGTTATAGTCACAACGCGTCTATTGAATCAAAATGCCCAGGGATTTGGCGCGTTGCAAGAAATCTATGGTCGACGAAACCGACAAACCTATCGGTCTATTCGTCGTATAATCCAAGAATTCAAATTAACTGGATTAATCATTCCATGTTACGAATCGAACAGCCCTAATTACTAGCCATTTCTTTTGGAAGAGGTAATAATATTGTCATTGCTATTTTTGAATTTTTGAGTAAACAGTTCAGCTTATAGGTAGCAGGTACATATTTTTCCCACACACCTAATAAAAGTCGACCTTTTCACTGAATATGATGAATTCTTATGTAAGATGACCTCACAGAGAATGACGGATTGAACTGCAAAACGTGATTGATCCTTACAAAAACCACAACTGTCATCATGGCCGCTGAAAAAAATTTGTCAAGAAAAGCTTATATACAAAATGATAATGATCCTGATGATCTCATGCTCCTTTCACGATTGAATTATTGTCTATTCTATTTCTTATAACTACCAGTCATTTAAATATTCTACACGAGGCAGATTAAAGCTGACAGCTCTGCCGTACTTTGGCAAAGTAATATATTCGCAAAAATTGCAATTTTGAGTTTTTGAATTAGTTTTACAAAGGTTTTCACCCTGTATCCAATGGTATTTTTCTTATTGCTGTACGACAAAAATTAGCCGAGATAATGACGTGGTAAAACACTGGAATATCACTTTTTCCCAGACGAAACAAAGACAAAACAAGCTACACGCAGAAATTCGCAAAGCCAAAACACGGTAATGTGCAATACATTAGTTTTTCTTTCCACTTTTGATCTCTCATACAGAGGCAAAAGACGTTAATGCGCGTCATATGGACACAAATCACTGACGAAACAAGGGCAAAACACTGTAAGCAACGTATTTTTTCTCCAAGGTGGACTCAAGTTTGAAATCTACATAGAACTGTTCCTTACACTCTTCTTCACCTACGGTCAAGTTTTGAACGAAATCGGGGATTTCAATATCGATTTTTTATCTGATAGTCGACATAAACGAGAGTTATTAAACCTTTTTTCATTATATAATTTACATATACATATCACGGAACCCACCAGAACAACGGACACATCATCCAAATGTATTGACAACATTATAACAAATTTTACAAATCAAACTAATTTTGGAGCCACAAACATTCCAGTCGATTTTACAGACCATGACATACAAATATATGGCATGAAATCAAACCAATATATTGATCCTTCAAAATTTTTTAGTAGACGTAACCTGACTAATGAAAAAAATATAGATACATTTAAGAAATTATTATCGAAGGCTAACTGGTCACAATTATACCAGGATGATAATAAGATCCAAGTATTTTACAACATTTTTAAAAATATATACAATACTTCTTTTCCACTCGTGAATATCAAAAAACAATCTAGACAAACAAAGGGATGGATCACTCGAGGGATAAAAATATCTAGTAAAACAAAACGGGAACTTTTCGAACTATACAAGATTTTTCCAAACTATAAAATTCTAATATATTACAAAAAATACTGTATGGTATTTAACAAAATCATAAGAGAAGCAAAGAAACTTCATTTACAGAATATTGTTAAAGATTCTACAAATAAAATCAAAACAACTTGGTCATTAATTTCCAAGGAATGTAATAAATTAAAAAAAAATGAAAATATATATCTTAAGGAAAACAATCAACGATTAGAAAAACAAGATGTTGCAAACACTTTTAACAAATATTTCTACGAAGTTCCTCAAAAATTAGTTTCTAAATTAACTCCCATCGACAAAGAAATACAAAATACACTACAAACAAATAACAAATCATCGATATTCTTGAAACCATTTATGGAAGAAGATATCATTGAAATTAATCATAAACTAAGTCATTCCATGTCTATGGGGGTAGATGAAATACCCACAAAAGCATATAAATTAGGGAAGGAATTTATCTCGGAACATTTAACATATATGATAAATCACTATTTTGACAAAGGGGAATTTCCATCAGAATTAAAAATTTCCAAAATTATACCGATTTATAAATCAGGCGAGAAATGTTCATCACAAAATTACAGACCAGTTAGTTTATTAAATGTTATCTCAAAAATTTTTGAAAACTGTATTAATAAAATTATTGTGGAGTTTTTTGAATCTAATGATCTCTTTAATAATGAAATTCACGGTTTTAGACAGGGAAGAGGATGTTCTACGGCATTAGAAGAGATACTTAAGACGATTTATAATGCAATGAACAAAAATCTATTAGTGGCATGTATCAACTTTGATCTATCAAAAGCATACGATTTAGTAGATCACAAAATTCTTTTAGATAAATTATATAGTTATGGGATTAGGGGTAATATTTATAAATTGATAAGTTCATACTTAAGTGACCGACAACAAATAACCGAGGTCAAATGGGTAGAGAATGGGCATCAGAAATTATACGTATCAGATCTAAGTAAAATTATTAATACAGGTTTGCCACAAGGTGCAATAGTGTCACCAAATTTTTTTAACATTTTCATGAATGACCTACCTAACCACGTCAAAATTAAAGATTGTAAATCGATCATATATGCAGATGATACAAATTTATGTGTTTGCGGAACAAACGTTGAAGAACTCACTTTAAAAATTAGAACAGCGATGACACAAACAATCAACTGGTTTAGGAAAAATAAAATGATAATAAACACGAACAAAACTAAAATTATTGGATTCGGGGTAGCTTTTCCCATTGAAAACGTTTCATATACAAACACAAATTTTGAAGTAACAGAGAATTGTAAATTTTTAGGAATATTTCTGGACCGAAAACTTTCATGGATAAACCATATAGAAAATTTAAAATCTAGATTAGGTTCGGCAATTTTTGTGCTAAAAAAATTAAGATTAACTTTAAATTTAAAAACTTTATTGATGGTCTATCATGCGTATTTTGGATCAATAATTCAATATGGAATACAATTTTGGGGAAACAGTTGTCATATCAAAATTATTTTAAAACTCCAAAAAAAGGCAATTCGAGCAATGTTAGCCTTAGTTCAAAGAGAATCTTGTAGGGAACATTTCAAAGATTTAAACATCATGACGGTAATCTCTTTATATATATTAAATTGCTTGAGTTACATGCATAAACATAAAGGGGAATTTAGTGTAGGAACTTCTGTCCATAATCATCAAACTAGAAAAAATAACGAAATTAGGGGGGAAATCCCAAAGAATGACATTTTTCTAAGATCTTTTGTACATCAATCAATAGTATTATATAACAAAATTCCAATCGATATCAGAAATCTCAATTCAAAATTTTTCAATCAAAATTTAAAAACAATGTTAAAATCAAAAGTATATTATTCAATGGAGGAATATATTAATGACACTTCAAAGTGAGAATAAGTAAACTTTTATACAATTACATTTTCTGTTATCATTTTATGACATTTTATTAATGTATAATTGTTATTGTTTTCTATTATTCTTGTATGTTACCTATATACCTAATTGTTATGTATTCGACACCAGTAATGGTATATGAATAAACATTATCTATCTATCTATCTATGAAAAAATACAGTCTTGGCAAAATATAACTTCAATCGCTTCTCCTGCAAAATGACACTTTTGCGAATACATTACTTTGCCAAAGTACGGCAGAGCTGCATTGTAAGAAAACATCTGACTGACTTATTTCTGTGAATTATCAATCAAGCTCACATATTTGGCACTGGTCTTATTGAATTTTTCAAATCACATAATGTACCTATTGATACTAACAATTCCCATTCGAGTATCACAGAAAATCACCAATTTTTCAATACTTGGTATTTTACGACTTTTGGTTTTTTTTTTCAGGTTATCTCAGAAACTCTTCGAGATTTTTGACAGTTTTGTTGAATGCGATCTGATAATCTCATGATCATAAAATACAGACTACAGAGTATATACGGAATTCTGCTATTAGCCGCGAAAAGTCGAAGCGCTATCGAGTTTTTTGCAAATGATGGAAAATTTTCTGGACAAAAGAAACTGGTCAGGTCGCGTGATTGCAAAAAAAATGACATAATGTTTCAAAAATGGGTGTTAATGGTGCGGTGTTAGTGAACTTCAGCATCCAGCGATCTTTAGCGAGAAAATATGCGGGCCGTTAGAGATACTGCATGCATCCAGAGAATGAAATGGAGCAAGTTTCGGTTGAAGGATCATTCTATACTAAGTAGGAGCATGAATGAATTATTTATTCATTTATTTTGATTCCTTTGCTGTTATGAAAGACGCAGTTTCTTTGTCGGTTAATGTTTGACAAGTACCTACGAACCTACGTATTTAGAAGCGCAGTTGAATTTTTACAATTGAAGTACGTTTACGAACCATTATAGATACATGCATACATCCAGCTCGTGAAATGTGCAGGAAGTAATTAGCAAAACTTTAGTGAAAGAATTATTTCAATTGCTTCATTCCCAAAGAAGACATCATTGCTTTTGTGAAGTGAATCTATACGGACAGGAGCCCCGCCCGACCGGTGAGTTTGTGAACAATAACGCATTGCCTCAAGTACTAACACCCAGTACTCAGTCGCTCCATTACTGCAGCCTTAATTGTTTTGAGATGAATATTCAAGAAGTTTTCTCATATAAAAAAATTGTGTTCAAATTCTGTCTATGTTTCTATCAATCTGAAGTGCCGAGGAAGTTAAAGCGATGCAAGAAATCATAAAGTACCCAGTGGAGGAAATGTTTTTTTTCCCAATTTTGAACTGGCATAAGGAGAAAGAAACTCAACGGTGGTGGTGCTTGTTTGTGGAAACCAGACGTCGGATTTGAACGGGGTATTGTTAGCGCACTTCCCCAAAAAATGGGAAGAAGGCGCTTTTAGCTTCACTTTGTCCGTCCGTCCGTCTGTACTCGAGTAAACTCCTAAGCGAAAAAATATATCGATGTGGTGTAAACGATGATCGATCTTTCCTTTTACCACCTGAACTAAGTATTCTGACCTAAGCTGTTAGTGGTATCTCACTTTCGCGCATGTGATTTCTCGCTTCTTCTCTCTCTAACTTAGATCAGATCAATGAGTTTTGTGACAAAAGGAAAGCGCCTAATAATACATATGTCCAGGATGTCAAGCGTTGACTTCTGGTTTTTAGGTACTTTGCCGCCTTCTTTGATCCGCCATTTTGAACTACTCTAAAAATGATACGATTGGAATGAAATTTACAGGCAATGTGAACGACATCAAGATTCATCCAATTTTCGACAATTGATGCTCCGCCGCCATCTTGTATTCTTCATATTGAACATTTTTCAAAGTGATAGAACCAGAAGAGTTATGCCTCAACGAAAAGAGATATCGATGTGGTGCAAAACGCCGATCGAATGCGTACGTGTCCACCATATAAACTTGACCCTCGACTTGACCAATGATTTTTGTCACTTGGTCGCCATGTTTTATCCGCCATTTTGAATTTCTCTGAAAGTGGTCCGGTTTGAGTGAATTGGCATTTGCAGGCGATGTGAACTTCATCAAAATACATCCGATTTTGTACGGATGATGCTCTGCCGCCATCTTGGCTGCAATATTGGAATTTCTTATTGGTGGAACGATTTTCATGGAGTTTGGAACTTACCCTTGTTTCGTATGATCATCCTTATTTTCCAGCTGAATTTAAACATACCCCGCCATCTTGGCCGTTTTATTGAAATCACTTATTAGTGGAACGATTTCCATGAAACTTGAAACTTACCTTTGTCCAGTACGATCATTCTGATTTTCAAGCCAAATTTCATGATTCTGCCGCTATTTTGGCCGCCATTTTGAAATTTCTGTTCATATAACGGTAGAACCCAAATTAACACATCTCGCGTGCACTAATCCTTTGAAAACGAAGTGCGCTACTGAGCCTCATGCCCATGAGGCATACTTGCTTGTTCTTCATTATTTTTGCAAACGAACGACATGGACAGTTGAGGGTGGAAATTTTACAAAACTTGCCTTGAATTTAAAGGATTTTTCGGATATTTCATAATAGGCTAGTGAACATTTTTTTTTTAATTTCTTTTTATGAAAGATGCTCTCAAAATTGTTGCATTGGCAAGATGATTTTGTTTGAAAAAGTTTTTGTACATATAAAAAAAAACATGAAAAAGATTTGCCTGTTTGAATGGCGCGGCAAGTGCGTGACGTCACATTGTAAAGAGCCAATAGAAACTCTAGTAGGCCATTCAATGACTGAAGAACACCTTCCCGTTTTGAACTGATTTATACCAAGAAAATAAAATGAAATGCTGGAGTTATATGGTTTGATCTCACATTTTGGTCGATTCTTCCTAAAAATTCACTAATTTTTGCTCGTGCAGGCTTCGGATTAATGTCACAACAGTGTTATTAGTGCCATATGAGTGGCAGTACTGCGAGTGTCGCATGCCATATGTCAAGCCCACGTCAAATAATCCAGCTTTTTTGACTACAATTTCGCTTCATAATACCCTGGATGGTGCATGCTTCTTTAGCTCCGTATCTGCATACGAGCGGCAGGGGAGGAGAACGGAGCTAAGAAGTTAGGTGGTTGTCTATGGTGCGTTCGGTGATTTCTCCTTGCAATAGGTGGCGCCAAATGCCCGATAGTATAGAAGAGCCAAAGTTTTAGGGAGTCGGGTAGATAACGATAGGTGTGCTCGGTAATTCCAACGAGTGGATTTCCTCTACACAATTTACGCGACTTGACTGATTTTGATTTGCCGGAATATATTTTCGTTACATAAGTTGTTACGGTTAGGTACCCAGCTACCTACCCGTTCGGCGTTCATGTTACGCTTTTGTTCAACGCATGCATACAAATAAATTTTGCTATATAGCTACTTATTTATTCATTACTACTATATTTCTAGCGTACTGTAAACGTTCGAATTTTCGCGAATTTTGCATAGCCATCCATCACTTATACGCATAATTATCAAATGCCTCGCACGTAGGTACGAATTCACCTCCACATAGTTTTTTATTTCGAGCACAAGAACAAACAAATAAAATATCAGAGCTGACAAACGACACAGATGAGAATATGCCAAATTTTGAGAATGGTCGGTTGGATTTTTCTTTTAAAGATTTTCATCCACCTATTTGATTCCCGGCTTCCCAAATCTCCCGACTGGATTGAGCTAAACCTAATCTTACAATTACCTCGACATCGACAATACTATTAAACCAGATTTAAACTTTGTCCATTTTGTGAGAAAAAGAGACCAACAGAGTTTTTCAAATTCGCCCATGCATATGCATGATATGCTACCGAATTTTGAAACGATCGAAGGCTGGTAGGTATGTTTTCGAGCAATGAATTGCCGCTGCACATGAGGCGCAAGCAGGTAGGTATTTACCCAATATTTGTTAAACTATCTGAAAAATGAAATTCAAAGCACTTGTGAATGTAAAAGTGTTCCACAAAAAGGTAAGTATGTCTAGATTATCTAGCAGGCATGGGTACCTTCTGTTCTCTCATAAATGTTCCCGCCGCGCCGTCAGTAATCTCCCCAAAATCTAAAGGGGGTCGGTGAAATCTGAATCCTATAGTTGCGTCTACGGACCGCTACAGCACTGCCGCCCCGTTATGCATGGACTGTTTATTTTGTGTAGGTAGTCGAAAACAAAAACTGACCACGATTGGAAATGAAAAAGAGTCAAAGTGGTTTTTTAAGGTGGTAATCTTTCAGAAAACGTGTTTGGGTCCAAAACTTCCAGAATAGACTCACTATTTGCGAATAATTTTGAACATTTCCAACTTCTTAACCCTGTACGGGCATAAGAAGCCGACTATTATATATACTGGTGTTAGCTTTTCGAAAGTTCTTTTCTATCAATTCCAAGAAAATCGTCCAGATTTTGTCGTCAGTTGAACGGCCCACAAAAAGCAACGACATTGGTCGCATTTTTTTTGTCAAATTTGACCAACAAACCGCTTCGTCTTTCAACCAAGCCGATCTGATTTTTTCGGGCAAATTGACCACGATTGGAAATGAAAATAAGTCAAAGTTGTTTTTTTGAGGTGGTAATCTTCCAGAACACGTGTTTGAGTCCGAAACCTTCAGAATAGACTCACTATTTGCGAGTAATTTTGAAAATTTCCAACTTCTTAACCCTGTACGGGCATAAGAAGCCGAATATTATATATACTGGTGTTAGCTTTTCGAAAGTTCTTTTCTATCAATTCCAAGAAAATCGTCCAGATTTTGTCTTCAGTTGAACAGCCCACAAAAAGCAACGACATTGGTCGCATTTTTTCCGTCAAATTTGACCAACAAACCGCTTCGTCTTTCAACCAAGCCGATCTGATTTTTTCGTGCAAATTGACCACGATTGGAAATGAAAAAAAGTCAAAGTTGTTTTTTTGAGGTGGTAATCTTTCAGAATACGTGTTTGGGTCCGAAACCTCCAGAATAGACTCACTATTTGCGAATAATTTTGAACATTTCCAACTTTTTAACCCTGTACGGGCTTAAGAAGCCGACTATTATATAAACTGGTGTTAGCTTTTCGAAAGTTCTTTTCTATCCAATCCAAGAAAATCGTCCAGATTTTGTCGTCAGTTGAACTGCCCACGAAACGCAACGACATTGGTCGCTTTTTTTTTTCGTCAACTTGGACCAACAAACCGCTTCGTCTTTCAACCAAGCCGATCTGATTTTTTCGGGCAAATTGACCACGATTGGAAATGAAAAAAAGTCAAAGTTGTTTTTTTGAGGTGGTAATCTTCCAGAACACGTGTTTGAGTCCGAAACCTTCAGAATAGACTCACTATTTGCGAGTAATTTTCAAAATTTCCAACTTCCTAACCCCTGAAGAAGCCGAATTAAACTGGTGTTAGCTTTTCGAAAGTTTCTTTCTATCCAATCCAAGAAAATCGTTTAGAATTCGTCGTCAGTTGTACTGCCCACGAAACGCAAACACATTGGTCACATTTATTTCCGTCAACTTTGACCAACAAACCGCTTCGTCTTTCAACCAAGCCGAACTGATTTTTTCGGGCAAATTGACCACGATTGGAAATGAAAAAAGTCAAAGTTGTTTTTTTGAGGTGGTAATCTTCCAGAAGACGTGTTTGAGTCCGAAACCTTCAGAATAGACTCACTATTTGCGAGAAATTTTAAAAATTTCCAACTTCTTAACCCTGTACGGACTTAAGAAGCCGACATTTCCATAAACTGGTGTTAGCTTTTCGAGAGTTCTTTTCTATCCAATCCATGAAAATCGTCCAGATTTTGTCGTCAGTTGACCGGCCCACAAAAAGCAACGACATTGGTCGCATTTTTTCCGTCAAATTTGACCAACAAACCGCTTCGTCTTTCAACCAAGCCGATCTGATTTTTTCGGGCAAATTGACCGCGATTGGAAATGAAAAAAAGTCAAAGTTGTTTTTTTGAGGTGGTAATCTTCCAGAACACGTGTTTGAGTCCGAAACCTTCAGAATAGACTCACTATTTGCGAGTAATTTTTAAATATTCCAACTTCTTAACCCTGTACGGGCTTAAGAAGCCGACTATTATAAACTGGTGTTAGCTTTTCGAAAGTTCTTTTCTATCCAATCCATGAAAATCGTCCAGATTTTGCCATCAGTTGAACTGCCCACGAAACGCAACGACAATGGTCGCTTTTTTTTTCGTCAACTTGGACCAACAAACCGCTTCGTCTTTCAACCAAGCCGATCTGATTTTTTCGGGCAAATTGACCACGATTGGAAATGAAAAAAAGTCAAAGTTGTTTTTTTGAGGTGGTAATCTTCCAGAACACGTGTTTGAGTCCGAAACCTTCAGAATAGACTCACTATTTGCGAGTAATTTTTAAATATTCCAACTTCTTAACCCTGTACGGGCTTAAGAAGCCGACTATTATAAACTGGTGTTAGCTTTTCGAAAGTTCTTTTCTATCCAATCCATGAAAATCGTCCAGATTTTGCCATCAGTTGAACTGCCCACGAAACGCAACGACAATGGTCGCTTTTTTTTTCGTCAACTTGGACCAACAAACCGCTTCGTCTTTCAACCAAGCCGATCTGATTTTTTCGGGCAAATTGACCACGATTGGAAATGAAAAAAAGTCAAAGTTGTTTTTTTGAGGTGGTAATCTTCCAGAAGACGTGTTTGAATCCGAAACCTTCAGAATAGACTCACTATTTGCGAGTAATTTTTAAAATTTCCAACTTCTCAACACTGTACGGGCTTAAGAAGCCGACAATTATAAACTGGTGTTTGTTTTTCGAAAGTTCTTTTCTATCCAATCCATGAAAATCGTCCAGATTTTGTCGTCAGTTGATCTGCCCACAAAACGCAACGACATTGGTCGCTTTTTTTTTCGTCAACTTGGACCAACAAACCGCTTCGTCTTTCAACCAAGCCGAACTGACTTTTTCGGGCAAATTGACCACGTTTGGAAATGAAAAAAAGTCAAAGTTGTTTTTTTGAGGTGGTAATCTTTCAGAATACGAGTTTGAGTCCGAAACCTTCAGAATAGACTCACTATTTGCGAGTAATTTTTAAAATTTCCAACTTCTTAACCCTGTACGGGCTTAAGAAGCCGACTATTATATACTGGTGTTAGCTTTTCGAAAGTTCTTTTCTATCAATTCCAAGAAAATCGTCCAGATTTTGTCTTCAGTTGAACGGCCCACAAAAAACAACGACATTGGTCGCATTTTTTCCGTCAAATTTGACCAACAAACCGCTTCGTCTTTCAACCAAGCCGATCTGTTTTTTTCGGGCAAATTGACCACGATTGGAAATGAAAAAAAGTCAAAGTTGTTTTTTTGAGGTGGTAATCTTTCAGAATACGAGTTTGGGTCCAAAACCTCCAGAATAGACTCACTATTTGCAAATAATTATTACCATTTCCAAATTCTTAACCCTTTACGGGCTTAAGAAGCCGACTATTATATAAACTGGTGTTAGCTTTTCGAAAGTTCTTTTCTATCCAATCCATGAAAATCGTCCAGATTTTGTCGTCAGTTGATCTGCCCACGAAACGCAACGACATTGGTCGCTTTTTTTTTCGTCAACTTGGACCAACAAACCGCTTCGTCTTTCAACCAAGCCGAACTGACTTTTTCGGGCAAATTGACCACGTTTGGAAATGAAAAAAAGTCAAAGTTGTTTTTTTGAGGTGGTAATCTTTCAGAATACGAGTTTGAGTCCGAAACCTTCAGAATAGACTCACTATTTGCGAGTAATTTTTAAAATTTCCAACTTCTTAACCCTGTACGGGCTTAAGAAGCCGACTATTATATACTGGTGTTAGCTTTTCGAAAGTTCTTTTCTATCAATTCCAAGAAAATCGTCCAGATTTTGTCTTCAGTTGAACGGCCCACAAAAAGCAACGACATTGGTCGCATTTTTTCCGTCAAATTTGACCAACAAACCGCTTCGTCTTTCAACCAAGCCGATCTGTTTTTTTCGGGCAAATTGACCACGATTGGAAATGAAAAAAGTCAAAGTTGTTTTTTTGAGGTGGTAATCTTCTAGAACACGTCTTTGAGTCCGAAACCTTCAGAATAGACTCACTATTTGCAAATAATTATTAACATTTCCAAATTCTTAACCCTTTACGGGCTTAAGAAGCCGACTATTATTTCGTCGCTTTTTTATTTGGTTAACATTTCCAAATTCTTAACCCTTTACGGGCTTAAGAAGCCGACTATTATATAAACTGGTGTTAGCTTTTCGAAAGTTCTTTTCTATCCAATCCAAGAAAATCGTCCAGATTTTGTCGTCAGTTGAACTGCCCACGAAACGCAACGACATTGGTCGCTTTTTTTTTCGTCAACTTGGACCAACAAACCGCTTCGTCTTTCAACCAACCGAACTGACTTTTTCGGGCAAATTGACCACGTTCAGAAATGAAAAGAAGTCAAAGTTGTTTTTTTGAGGTGATAATCTTTCAGAAAACGTGTTTGGGTCCAAAACCTCCAGAATAGACTCACTATTTGCGAATAATTTTGACATTTCCAACTTCTTAACCCTGTACGGGCATAAGAAGCCGACTATTATATATACTGGTGTTAGCTTTTCGAAAGTTCTTTTCTATCAATTCCAAGAAAATCGTCCAGATTTTGTCGTCAGTTGAAAGGCCCACAAAAAGCAACGACATTGGTCGCATTTTTTCCGTCAAATTTGACCAACAAACCGCTTCGTCTTTCAACCAAGCCGATCTGATTTTTTCGGGCAAATTGACCACGATTGGAAATGAAAAGAAGTCAAAGTTGTTTTTTTTGAGGTGGTAATCTTTCAGAATACGTGTTTGGGTCCGAAACCTCCAGAATAGACTCACTATTTGCGAATAATTTTGAACATTTCCAACTTTTTAACCCTCTACGGGCTTAAGAAGCCGACTATTATATAAACTGGTGTTAGCTTTTCGAAAGTTCTTTTCTATCCAATCCAAGAAAATCGTGTACGGGCTTAAGAAATGACCTTTCTACAAACTGGTGTCAGTTTTCGGGAGTTCTTTCCTATCCAATCCAAGAAAATCGTTCAGATTTTGTCGTCAGTTGAACTGCCCACGAAAAACATCGACATTGGTCGCATTTTTTTTTTCGTCAACTTTCACCAACAAACCGCTTTAGTCCGGATGCTAGTTGCATAAAATGGAATGAACCTTGCATTTTTTGATGAGAAGATGCCACTCGGTGAAAATGTTCTTTGCATCATACTCTTCCGATCCAGCAAGGTAGCCATCAGCGCCATCCATGCCGGCAGCGTATACAGGGTGAAACAGAAAAAAAAAGTTGAAAAATTATATTTGAATAACCGAAGCATGTGGAGACATCCAATTTACCACATACATCAACTGTTTTATGCTCATGAAGCCACAGTAAACCGTTCTTGATTACCTTGAACCATCTTTGAAATATAGGAGAAAAACAGAAAAAAAAACAAAAACACTCTTTTTTCCATAAGAAAGTGATTCTTAGAGATATTGACACAATACTTGGTATTTCTACTAAAAGTGATGTGAGAAATGATATGAGTTGGGTAGCCAATTCCTAAGCCAACTATTTCCAGAAATACGATTGTCAACTTTTTTTCCCTCTTGAGCACCATCTTGAATCTGCCCTGTGAGGCATCGTTGAAAAAGTGATCGGCTATTATAATCATGGTAGCATGGAATCAATGCATCGCAAAAACAATCTCCTCATCATAATTTAGTGACCTCTTCGGCGGGAAAGAATTGCCATTCACGTATTTTCTGGCTCTTCAAAGCTTTAGTGCCTATGATGGCATTTGCAACATCTGGAATGATGAAATATGTCACGCATTATGAACCGTGATGTACTTTGAGGTAGCCCACCAAGTTTTGCAATCATCAATTGAAAGGTTTGTTCTCAAAAGCTGTTTGAACAAAATTTGTTTAATTTTTTTATGGAAAATTCAGAATATTGTATCTTCCACCCTTATTTGATCCCTCGTTGAGGAAAGCCTGAAACCGAAAGTTTCCAAAATTTTCATGCTAATGGTTCACTGAGAACTGCTCTTCAATGTGTAGTTGTCAAAATCTGCATAGTTGCGTTCAGATTCTAGACAGAGAGCGACAAAGAAGTTCATGCAGTGGAAAAAGACACAGCTTTCAATGCAACGGAAAAATCCTGGAAATGTCTCTTTTAGATAGGCTTCCCGCAATACACAGGTTCTGTAAGACTCTCAAGCGTGGGTGAAAGGCTTGAAACATTACCAACTTAAGGCTCTAACAGTGTACCAAATTGCACATTTATGTTATGAAAAGCAAGGTCTCCAGGCTGCTTTCAGTCTAGCTCTGGACTAGTTTTTTCTCGACTGTAATTTATGTCTTTTTTTACTGCATGAACTTCTTTGTCGCTCTTTGTCTGAAATCTGAACGCCACTATGCAATTTTTGACAACTAAACATTGAAGAGCACTTCTCACTGAACCATTATCATGAAAAATTCGGAAACTTTCGGTTTCAGGCTATCCTCAGTGAGGGATCAAGTGAGGGTGAGAGACCCAATATTTTGTATTTTTCATAAAAAAACGACACAAATTTTGTTCAAACAGCTTTTAAGAACAAACCTCTCAATTGATGACGGTGAAACTTGGTAGGCTACCTCAAAGTTCATCAAGGTTCATAATGCGTAATATATTTTACCATTCCAGGTGTTGCAAATGCCATCATAAGCACAAAAGCTTTGAAGAGCCAAAAAATACGTGAATGACAATTCTTTTTCGCCGAAGAGGTCACTTAATTATGATGAGGAGGTTGTTTTTGCGATGCAATGATTCCATGTTACCATTATTATGATAACCAATCACTTTTTCAACGATGCCTCACAGGGCGGATTCAAGATGGTGCTCAAGAGGAAAAAAAAGTTGACAATCGTATTTCTGGAAATAGTTGGCTTAGAAATTGGCTACCCAGCTCATATTATTTCTAACATTACTGTTTGTAGAAATACCAAGTATTGTGTCAATATCTCGAAGAATCACTTATTTATGGAAAAAAGAGTCGTTTGGTTTTTTTCTCTGGTTTTCCCCTATATTTCAAAGACGGTTCAAGGTGATCAAGAACAGTTTGTTGCGAGTTCATAAGCATAAAATAGTTAATGTATGTGGTGAGTGACACGTCTCCACATGTTTCGGTTAATTAAATATAATTTTTCAACTTTTTTTTTCTGTATCACCCTGTATACGCCGCCGGCATGGATGGCGCTGATGGCTACCTTTCTGGATCGGAAGAGTACGATGCAAAAAACATTTCCACCAAGTGGCAAATTCTCATCAAAAAATGCAAGGTACTTTCAACTAGCATCCGGACTACTTCGTCTTTCAACCAAGTCGAACTGACTTTTTCGGGCAAATTGGTCACGATTGGAAATGAAAAAAGTCAAAGTTGTTTTTTAGGTGGTAATATTTCAGAAGACGTGTTTGGGTTCGAAGCCTTCAGAATAGACTCACTATTTGCGAGTAATTTTCAAAATTTTCAATTTCTTGCTGACCGTTTAACCGGTTTGACCAGATATTGACTGGTTAACCATAACTGGTTTTGTAACCAGTCAAAAATTTCGTAAACGATTAACTGGTTAGTTGAATTTTTTCTGACTGCACTACTCTTACTACTTAGCCCTGGGTTGCATCAAACCTCAATTAAATTTAGTTCGCTACTGAATTTTAATTGAGGCTTGTGAGGCTTGTCATTGGCCAATTTGCATATTCATGAATGAAAATGGGAGGAGCTTCATGCGTTGTTAATTATGAACTAAATCTAATTGAGGGTGATTGATTATTTGAGACCAAGGGTCAGTCTCTTAAGTAAGTTTAAGCACGATTTCATTTGGATTTGTCATTACTCCAATTCAAGGTAGATACCCTGGTGATGAAATATACGAATTAAATTTCAAACCTCCCTTTCTTCCCTCCCTCAACTCAAAATACTGAAACGGCTAGGCTGTAAGTGTAAATGTGTAAATGTGGCACGGGCCAGTACGGGCCTAAATGATTATGTTCTTAGGATCGTGTGGGATCTAGAGAGACCTGGATCTGGTTACCCAGAGAGTGACGAAAGCCAAGTCATTGAGCGAGAGGGTATAGAGAGAGAGAAAGCTAGAGCACTAGGGTATTTGCACGTCAGGGTGTGGTGCCATTGCTTGTTACTAAACCACCCTGCGTCACAGTCAAAATGCATGACATGAGCTGTCAATATTTTTGTTTAGGTTAAGTCGACTGTTTTATCTTTCAACACAGATTTTTTCACTAAATTTAACAGAAACTCTTAAAAACTGTTCGAGTCATGTATATTGTGTTCCATACATAGCAGATGCTTTCGATCACCGTATTTCAAGTACTGCTGGCATTTCGTCGAACGTAGGTTTCATCATCCAACTCATTCCGTCGAACGCAAATTCCGTTGATCGTTGAATGCAGTAACCGTCGACGTGGTGACCCCATCGTGAAGATAGATTTGTAATTGTCGTAAGCGCAGTAGGTATATTATGTATTCCAGTAGGTACTGGCCCCGAACAGCTGGAAAACCCAAAAAGTACAATTATAGAAGTCCATCAATTTTGCAAGATTCTATACCTGATGGTTTCTTTGGCAAGGAAAACATCACATCCTCCCGACTCTTGTACTGCTCCACGGTGCACCTTTTTCGTTTTGGCATTTTTAGCCCGGATTTCGGCGATTTCGGCATGCAAAATAATGACAATTCAAATTTGTAAACAAATCGGGGAAATGACAAATGTCAATAGCAACCACGCCCACCGCAGCTAACTCTGTTTTAAATTTTGACGAGGCCAGGAAATGCCGAGATAAAAGTTGTTTTTTTTTGAGGTGGTAATCTTCCAGAACACGTGTTTGAGTCCGAAACCTTCAGAATAGACTCACTATTTGCGAGTAATTTTTAAAATTTCCAACTTCTTAACCCTGTACGGGCTTAAGAAGCCGACTATTATAAACTGGTGTTAGCTTTTCGAAAGTTCTTTTCTATCCAATCCATGAAAATCGTCCAGATTTTGTCGTCAGTTGAACAGCCCACGAAACGCAACGACATTGGTCGCTTTTTTTTTTCGTCAACTTGGACCAACAAACCGCTTCGTCTTTCAACCAAGCCGAACTGACTTTCGGGCAAATTGACCACGTTTAGAAATGAAAAAAAGTCAAAGTTGTTTTTTTGAGGTGATAATCTTTCAGAAAACGTGTTTGGGTCCAAAACCTCCAGAATAGACTCACTATTTGCGAATAATTTTGAACATTTCCAACTTCTTAACCCTGTACGGGCATAAGAAGCCGACTATTATATATACTGGTGTTAGCTTTTCGAAAGTTCTTTTCTATCAATTCCAAGAAAATCGTCCAGATTTTGTCGTCAGTTGAAAGGCCCACAAAAAGCAACGACATTGGTCGTATTTTTTCCGTCAAATTTGACCAACAAACCGCTTCGTCTTTCAACTAAGCCGATCTGATTTTTTCGGGCAAATTGACCACGATTGGAAATGAAAAAAAGTCAAAGTTGTTTTTTTGAGGTGGTAATCTTTCAGAATACGTGTTTGAGTCCGAAACCTTCAGATTAGACTCACTATTTGCGAGTAATTTTTAAAATTTCCAACTTCTTAACCCTGTACGGGCTTAAGAAGCCGACTATTATAAACTGGTGTTAGCTTTTCGAAAGTTCTTTTCTATCCAATCCATGAAAATCGTCCAGATTTTGTCGTCAGTTGAACTGCCCACGAAACGCAACGACATTGGTCGCTTTTTTTTTCGTCAACTTGGACCAACAAACCGCTTCGTCTTTCAACCAAGCCAAACTGACTTTTTCGGGCAAATTGACCACATTTGGAAATGAAAAAAAGTCAAACTTGTTTTTTTGAGGTGGTGATCTTTTAGAATACGTGTTTGGGTCCGAAACCTCCAGAATAGACTCACTATTTGCGAATAATTTTGAACATTTCCAACTTTTTAACCCTCTACGGGCTTAAGAAGCCGACTATTATATAAACTGGTGTTAGCTTTTCGAAAGTTCTTTTCTATCCAATCCAAGAAAATCGTGTACGGGCTTAAGAAATGACCTTTCTACAAACTGGTGTCCGTTTTCGGGACTTCTGGCCTATCCAATCCAAGAAAATTGTTCAGTTTTTGTTGTCAGTTGAACTGCCTACGAAACACATCGACATTGGTCGCTTTTTTTTTTCGTCAACTTTGACCAACAAACCGCTTCGTCTTTCAACCAAACCGAACTGACTTTTTCGGTCAATTTGACCTCGATTGGAAATGAAAAAAAGACGAAAGAAAGAGAAAGTTGTTTTTTTGAGGTGGTTATCCTCCAAAAGACGTGTTTGGGTCCGAAACCTTCAGAATAGACTCACTATTTGCGAATAATTTTCAAAATTTCCAAAATTTCCAATTTTTTGGTGTTTGGTTTTTGGGCCAATTGATCACGATTGGAAATGAAAAAAAGTCGAAGTTGTTTTTTTCAGGTGATTATCTTCCAGAAGACGTGTTTGGGTCCGAAACCTTCAGAATAGACTCACTATTTGCGAATAATTTTCAAAATTTCCAACTTCTTAATCCCGTAGGTACGGACTTAAGAAGACGACTTGTCCACAGACTGGTGTCAGATTTTCGGGAGTTCTTTCCTATCCAATCCAAGAAAATCGTTTAGATTTTGTCGTCAGTTGAACTGCCCACGAAAAACATCGACATTGGTCGCATTTTTTTTTTCGTCAACTTTCACCAACAAACCGCTTCGTCTTTCAACCAAGTCGAACTGACTTTTTCGGGCAAATTGGTCACGATTGGAAATGAAAAAAGTCAAAGTTGTTTTTTAGGTGGTAATATTTCAGAAGACGTGTTTGGGTTCGAAGTCTTCAGAATAGACTCACTATTTGCGAGTAATTTTCAAAATTTTCAATTTCTTGCTGACCGTTTAACCGGTTTGACCAGATATTGACTGGTTAACCATAACTGGTTTTGTAACTAGTCAAAAATTTCGTAAACGATTAACTGGTTAGTTGAATTTTTTCTGACTGCACTACTCTTACTACTTAGCCCTGGGTTGCATCAAACCTCAATTTAATTTAGTTCGCTACTAAATTTTAATTGAGGCTTGTGAGGCTTGTCATTGGCCAATTTGCATATTCATGAATGAAAATGGGAGGAGCTTCATGCGTTGTTAATTATGAACTAAATCTAATTGAGGGTGATTGATTAATTGAGACCAAGGGTCAGTCTCTTAAGTAAGTTTAAGCACGATTTCATTTGGATTTGTCATTACTCCAATTCAAGGTAGATACCCTGGTGATGAAATATACGAATTAAATTTCAAACCTCCCTTTCTTCCCTCCCTCAACTCAAAATACTGAAACGGCTAGGCTGTAAGTGTAAATGTGTAAATGTGGCACGGGCCAGTACGGGCCTAAATGATTATGTTCTTAGGATCGTGTGGGATCATTCTCTTAGCGCCATCTATCAGAACACTCCTTAACTTTTAGCCAAGTTACCAGATTAATAATAATGATAATAATTTCTCATAGGCCAGTACAGTATGCGGGGCTAAGGTGCCTCTTAACATTGACTTACGACGGTGTATGTACGGGGTGACTCGGGTCTAAAGACGCATAATTACACTGGAATACAGGGCTAAAGAAGACTTTATAATCGTACATAATAACTCCATGCAACGGCATCAAAAACAAGTTCCTTGTAACAAAGTTGTGCTCGCACGTGAAAATACACCACTACGTAATGGATCCAGAACGAATGCTCAGGTCGAATGTCAAATGCGTTCCCCTCTCCTTCCTCCCTCCCACCTCCTAGCCCACTTTCAAGCTGTGACGTGGCATATTATTCTTGATTTGAATAAGTCCACTTTCAAAATGATTTTTTACCGAAATTAAATCATATTTCGAAAAGCTTTTCCAACTACAAATTCGTCATTTAGATATTCATCAGATTATTGATACTTTCATCCTGAAATGCGATTGATGTCCAGTAGCCTATTCATTCCACATTTTTCAAAGTATTGACGTTTAAGTAACTCATCCAAATTGTTGTCTTTTAACATTGCTCTACTCGGCTTGAGTATACGTGTGTACACCTACCATCGATGCTCCTGGTGACGCTTGGCTTTACGTGGAATTGTGTTCAATTCCCTTGCCTGCCTGATGCTTTAAAATGTAGCATCTGCGGAATGCCTTTGATAGATAGCGCCGCTTAGAGGACTCACATATTAGGAGCCTCCTGGGTGTATATGAGATCTCTGGCTGCCACAGCATCAGATGGTTGGACTGAATGCCTGCGCACTGGTGAGCTAGCTCTGTTCCACTATTCTTGTTACGGTTTCGCTTGAAGCAAAAATTTGGCTCTTTGAGAATTTAAAGAAACTCGGTGTGAAACGCCAACTGGGGGGTTTCGGGTACCTCGTGTCGTTTGGTGGAGAACATACAGCTGAGCTTTTCTTAAAATGCCGTGAAATCAATCAAATTCGACCGCGACACGGCCAAGGTGAGAGGAACGTCAATCTGATGCCATCGTGATTTTGGAAAACACAACACCTCGTCGCATTTGAGCCGTGTTTTTAGAGCAAAAAGAGACCGTGTCAGCAATCAGCATGCGAAATTCAACTGGGGTCTTGAGGAGACATTTGGCCGTCTACGTCTGCCAGACAACACAATTTCAAAACAAAGCTTTTTCCGTTTTCCAGAGCACATCCCGTGGCGAGCTGCACAACCCTCTTGCTTCGAGTTGTTTTCTAGAAAATGAGTGTTGATTCCAGGGGACCTTGTGGCTGCACTTCCAGAAACGTCTATGTTCTGATTTGCATACTTATTTCGGACATTTTGTGGTCCAATTTTTCAAAATTTGACTCAAAATATCGGCGTCATATCTGCGAGCTCAATGTAAACCGAGATGTAAACATTGCGACAAGATCGTTTATATTCGACCTTCATCGTGAACTTCCCAAATGGGTTTTCGCCATTTTAAAAGTGGGAGTTGCGTGATATAGGTAACGTCATAATTATCATGTTCTTGATTATGTTGTCCTCTCCACGAAATGAAACAAAAGTTAGTAAATAAACAAGTTTACCTCAATTTCAGCATCAGCATGAATTTTAAAACTAAATCATGTCGGCCAATGACTTTTGCGTCATCCAAAGAATACCCAGGCGACACGATACTCTTTGTTTGCATTTTTACTGAAATTGAATTGTTGGTATGCATCTATTTCAATTTTTGTGGTAGACAACCATTTTGTTTTTCAATTACGAACAAAGCGACTTGGAATTTTCTTGATTCACAATAAGTTAGCAATCGATACATTCCCAGCTTTCAATACAGGTTGGAAAATGATGTCACTTTCGGACTTCGGGCCGAAAGTGACGTATGAAGAAAAGTGATCTGATCTGAACAGCTGTCGCGAAGCGCCGAGTGTTGATATGGATGCGTTGTTTGAAAAGACTGCCTATGCCTACCTGCTAAAAACGTTTGACGCGAAAAACATTAAATAAAGCCAATTATTTGCATTTAATAAACTGTATCATTGTGAATAAAGTTCTATACTGACCGCGGAGTGAAGCGTCATTACAGCTTACGGGATTCTAGGACACCTCGGTGCGCCTCTATGATATACTGAGTCCCTTGGCTGTAATGAGACCCTTTCCACCTCGGTATGTAATATACTATTACTCACAACCAGTATGGTAATTGATTCATTATATACCTAGTAGGAGGTCGGGAAGTGACCCATTGCCGACCTCCCGAGAAAGTGAAAAAATGGTAGCTTTAGAAGGGAAATTTCAAAATATGCATCCAACCAAACAATAAGTGTGTTAATCAGTATTTCCTGAACCACGTTTCAGCAAAATTAATCGGCCTATCTGGAAGTTGTGACAAAAGGTTAATTTTCAGATTTCAACTTTTGAACGCCTGATCCTGCAAGCTGAGTACATGGTTGTGAGTAAAATAGTATACATACTCTCGACGACAAATACGCCTGGAGGCTCTCTGTGCACTCAGCAGTAATGATGTATTTCCCGTCTCGGTATGTAATATACTAATTAACATGATTACTTCATAAGATCATTAAAAACGTTAATCACAATATTGTCCGTTAAAAAAATTCAAAAAATTGACCCATTCTTTGAAGATCAAAGTTAAGGTAAGTTTTTTTTGCACCAAAAGCGCGGCTACAGCACAGTGACCTTGATGATCACGTTGACGTCACACTGAGAGTCTTTTTTCTGTTTGCGAGGTTTGGATTGGAGCCACCTCGGCAGCCACGCCATCACGCAACCGAATTTAGTAGTGACGTAGTGACTTTGCGCGGGTCCATATTTGAACAAATTGCCGGCCTAAACCGCCCCCATTTGTTTGAAGAATGATTGTAAATAGCTTTTTTGTCAATTTTATACATTGTAGCTGGGGATCCGCGCCGGGTCAGTATCTTTGTATACAATTTCAGACCGCCTACTTTGTTGCAAATAACCGATGAATCGACAATAGATTGGTAGTAGACACTACTACTTACACAACACCTAAATGTCCCTGCGTGAGCAGATGATTGCCTCATTATCGAAGCCCCGGATCCTGGATCCGTGGATGTTTGACAAGAACTAATTAGGTCCTGATGCTGGCCGGTAGGCAGCCAGTTAAGCCGACCCTGGATCATCGGGGTCGAATGCAAACTCAATTAAGGGTAGATGCGAGCGTGAGGATGCGAAACACAGGACATCGGCAAATTGGCTGGAACGTCTTCATCCACCGCGCGGGGCCATTGTTTGTCGACTGCTGATTTCGCACTTAGCCCAAAGTTTCCGCTCGGATGGGAACAGCGGACAGACCTGCTGAAACTTGCCCTTGCCCTTGCCCCCTACCACGAACATGATGTCACTCTCCTCGTGTCTGTCCATACTTAGGTACACGAATTCAAACCGTAATGGATGATGTTAAATCAATTTTCAGCGCAAAGCCATTATGTATTTACCTATCCTCAGTAGATAGTTAGTTCAAGTTTTTATCCATATCCCATACTTACCTACCTACCTACCTACCTACCCTACAATCCTACATACTCACATAGAAATGAGGTACGTGTACTTTTTACACAAAAGATGAAACGAACAATACCTGTAGGTAGCTATAGCAAATATAAGAGCAAATATACTGCCACAAGCAACGATTCCTGTGCAATCTGGTAAACACGCGATATTTCTAGACTCTCCCACAGTCGCAGTGTACAAATTCGCGGAGCTCTGGACATTTCTAGAGTATACGTGATGGCATTGAAATACATGGAGACTCCAACGCCTGATCAAGACACATCCGTACATTTGGCGGCGGCGCCGGCTCTAGAGCACGGCAGAATCATACGCGAAATGTGTGGGATTATTTGGAGGTCGTCTAGAAAATCGTATGCCATGTCACTGTCAAGTTTGCTGAAAGATGATGGAAAGTTCGGGAACACTATTCGGAAGCGTATATAAGGCATCAACCGTCAGCTCACGGGCAGTTATGAATTGGAATGGAAGAGTCAGCGAGCGGATAAGCGATAGTCTCAGCGATATTTCCAAGCGTAAATAATTGTTGGCGTGTATTTATTGTAGCACGCAGTAATAAACAATGTGTGTTTCAAAACGATCGTCTCAATTATATTTAAACCCGTACGCGAAATACGTAACGATATACTCCACTAGCGTAGAGTCACTAGAGAATCATTATTTGATCTCTACTTTTGTCTATGTTGGTATTTTCATTTTCTTGAAAAAAAAACTAGTTTTGATAGTTCTGAAGAAATGCGAACGTAGAATTGTCCACGTTGAACACAACGATTCTGACTGGCTGCCATTGGAGCCGATCAACCCCACTCAGGCATATTATCTAATATTCTGATAACCATTAATTATTATCTACGTCTACGATCTACTCTGGGGCCAAATGTACCCTCAATGCAATACACCTATTAAAGGTAAAGAGCATCAGATCCAGGTAGAGGTAATCCAATCCAACTTGATGTAACTACCCAGACTACCCACAACTTGTATGTATTCGGAAAATGGATATTAGTAGCAGAGATCAAATCATCCACATAATTAATTGGTCTGAAACACCAGGCAGACAATGTAATCTTCTTGATGTTTGTACAGCCAAAGCCGAAGCTTTCTGTCTCTCTCCCTCCAACGTGAATAAATAGGTAGGAAGATATAAGTAGATATATCATCATGCAATAATAATCATAATTATTATTGTTACGATGTCAGGCAAGTGGCAGGTGGAGGCATCTCTGGGGAACTTGTCGGGCAAATAAACCGCACCCTCGAGCGTTGATCCTGTCGCCTCCACCGTATGTTCCACATAAATACCTGCATGTAAATTTTGTCCGGCTCACGGACGTTGTGGTTTTAGCATTATAATAACGGGTGGCCAGAGTGCAATACGGAAATACACGATATTGTTTTGAATGACACACAGAGTGAGCTACGTTGTAAGTTTTGTCATGTTTCGTATAAACTTTTTCGAATTGAAAAAAAAAAAAAAAAAAGGAACGAGCGAAGCAGGACAACTTGACGCCGGCCAGCTTGACGCGGGACAACTTGCCGCGGGACAACGTGACGCCAGGACAACTTGACGCCAGGAGCTATTTATATTTTGGGACTCTATAGTTGGCCAGTTTGTGTCTTCTTGTCCCCCAACTGACCATCTTGTGTTTTCCTGTGGTTTTTCGGAACTAGCAAGCCCCTTATGCCTACTTGTGTCTTATATTTTTGAGTCCCAATGACCTCAGTTTGTATAACTCGAAGTCACAGCCCCCATGCGACTTTATGTGTCATTTCAAGCCCTGATGAGCCCCCTACTTGTGTCTTCGTGTTGTTTTCGAAACTTTACTGGAGCCACTTTGTTTTTCCATAGTGTTTTCAAAAACCCTGATAACCCCCTCGATGACCTTGTATTTCCATGTGAAGCTCTGAATTCTATCGATCCCCCTTGTATCTTCTTGTGCTTTGGAACCCTGCCGGCCCCTATTCTTTCTTGCTGGGTCAATCTGGGCCATGTGTCTATGGTGACGCTTCCAGCCCCGCAATAAGCTCCATTTTGTCTTCTCATGTCGTGGAATCCTAGCGGCCCTTGTTGTGTCTTGCTACGTTTATCGGAGACCCAACGGACCCCCTTTGTCTGTATTTGTCGTTTTGAAACCTGATAATCCCCCTCGTGTCTTCATGTGGTGTTGTGTGAGGCCCTGATGAACCCCCTTGTATCTTCTCATGTTTCTAGTCCTATATGGCGCCCTCATTATGCCTTGCTCAGTCAATCGGAGCTTCAATAGGCCTTTTTGTGTCTTTATGTGTCATTTTGACGATGAGCCCCCTCCTGTTTCCTTTTGTGTCGATTCGAGCCCCCAATGAACCCTTTGATGTTTTCTTAAGGTTTTCGGAAGTCTAAGCGAGCCCGCTCATGTCTCCTTGTGTTTTGGAGATCTAGAGGCCCTCATTGTGTTCTGCTGTGTAATTTGGAGCCTCAGTGAAGCCCCTTGTGTCATTATGTGTCGTTTTGACTCCCGATGAGTCCCGTTTTCTTATTTTCTTCGAATGTTTCCTTACTCTGTTCTCACAAAATCCCTGGCGCAACTCGTTCGGCGTCAAGTTGTCTCGGAGTCAAGTTGGTCGAAGCAGGACAGCTTGACGCCGGCCATCCTGACGCGGGACAACTTGACGCCAGGACAACCTAACGCGTGGACAATTTGATGTGTTGCTTTAAGCCTTGACGAACCTCCTTATTGTGTCTTCATGTTGTTTTTGGAGCTCTATCGAGCCACAATTTATCTTCTCAGATTTTGTAGTTCTTGAGTTCTTATTTGTCAATCGGAGCCCCGATGAGCCCCCGTGTCCTTTTGTGTCGTTTCGAGCCCCGATGCACCCTCTTGTGTTTACTTGAGGTGTTCAGAGTTCTGAGGAGCCCCCTTATGTCTTCCTCTGTTTTGGAGCTCAAGCAGCTCCCATTTTGTCTTGCTGTGTTAACTCGAAATTCCAGTGGATCTTTTTGTGTATTCATATGTCGTTTTGAGCCCTGATGAGCCCCCTTGAATGTTCATGTTGCTTTCGGAATCGCAGTATCTACCCTTTATGCCTCCATATGGCGTTGTGAGTGTAGCAAACCGGGCCTTATTTGCTTGGTTTCCCCTACTCGGGATTTCTCTTGAATAGTTGCTGAAGCTTAATTTTTCTTGTTGTAACCCAACTGCTATTTTTCTATAGTTGATTCGAATTATGAGAGAGATTCGGAACTAAATTACGACCGCCTTATGCCTTGCTAAACATTCCGATGCTTCAATGTAATGAATGAATCAACCAGACGGCGGAATTATTTCCTCGAAATCTTATCGAACGCCCCAGACTATACATTTTACACGTCTACGTGCTAATTAACCCGTCGTGGGAAAACTTTGAAAGAGTTGGACCACCGAAGAAGGCCGCTCTTATTGGTCCGTAAGACCACGCGGTGAAAAGATAACCAAAGTTGATAAATAGGACTAACGGGACTCGCGACTGGGAATCGAGTTCCGACCCAACTTTGAACCGAGCTGCATTTTCGTTGCAGGCCGCGCCACGGTTAAATTCAATTACTAATTTATTCATGGTTAATCAACTAAAGTCACTAAGTTTCTAAGCCTCGGATGTGTCGGCGGGACCGTCCAAGTTTAATGGTTCCTCCCAGTAAAATTCCGAATTTTGAGTGGTCAAATTGCCACAATTCTACTGTTAAAATCACGCGCGAGTAATCCATTGAATTCCTTTCCTGGTACTACGCAGGAAATCGACGCGTTATAATATTTACATTTAAGCGAAGACGCGTTCCTTCGTAACGTGCAACCTATTTTGTTTATCTGATCACCCTTCATGTAGACAGATAATTATAAGCTGGAAGTTCCTACTCGATTCAAATGCCTCGTCTGCCGGACTCAACATAAACGCCTTTCTGAAGAGTTAAAGCCAGAAATAGATGCACGCTACCCCAACCTAGATTGAAACTGTAAGATGCACCCAGATGGTCCGTTCCCCTCCCCCTATGGATCTGTCTCTCCGTATAAAACAACTGAGTACAGTGGTGGCAGCACGTTACTACCCTAGATATAAGCAACCCCTATTCTGAACGACCATATAGGGTCATCGACCTACTATAGTTCCCCCAAACCGTACATAATGTACAGGAACTCGTAATACTTATTATCATATATACCTACTTTATTGTGTTTACATTGTTTAGTTTTTGAACACCAACCACCCCCAGTTTTGTAGTTGGTGGTATTTTCACATTATTTAATACTTTGGAAATGTCTTGGACATATTTCAATCGCGTCGATCGTAAACCGCAATTTCATATTCAAATTAACCCCCTAACACTAAAATCGTGTTATATTATAATAGGTAACCCTCAACCCCTTGAATCAAAGTTATCTTTAATATTTTTATCCTGTTTGTTACGATTGTGGCAAATGGTAGGATCTTTTGTCAAATACATAAATACTTCAATATATTACAATTTCAACCCTCTTGATCCCTTTATAGTTTTCATAATCCCAATTTCTCAACCTGTTTGTTACATGAGCACCCTTATTCAGAGCCCGATTGGACACTCTTGTTTCAAGCCCCTCATGATTTTTAGCCCCTCCAGAATTCCAGTAAGCCTCCTTGTGCCTTCTTTGATTCTTAAGCCCTACTGGTTCCCTTGTTTCTTCAATGTCGATTGAAGCCCTGCTGAGCTCTTTTGCCTTCTTGTGTAATCCAAAGCACTATCGAACCCCCTTGTGCCTTCAATGTCTTTTGAAGTCCTGAAGAGCCCCGTTGCAATTTTCCGTGTCTCAGGGAGCTTCCAAGCAATCGAAAGCACACTTGTGTTACCGTCTGGTATTCAAAGCTCTTCTTGGTCCGCTTGTGTCCTCCTCATATGCCGAAAAAGCTCTCTTTTGCTTTCATATGTGTTGTTCGTAGCCCCACTCGACCCCGTTGTGTCTTCAATAATTAATGGTGTTTAAACTCCTGCTGAGGTCCCTTGCATTTTTTCCATTTACATTTAGTAAGCACCCTTGTGCCTTTGTTTGGTATTCGAAAGTCTATCGGACCCCCTTGCGTTTTCTTCTTGCTTTCGTTACTTTAGTAAGCACCTTTGTGCCTTCATGTAATACTCGGGGTCCTCTAGCTCTTATAGTTGCCCTATAGTTGTCCCGACGCTAAGTCGGCTATCGGCTACTTTAAAATTTTTGGCGTCAAGTTGTCCCGTCGTCAAGTTGTCCCGCGTCAAGTTGTCCTGGCGTCAAGTTGTCCCGGCGTCAAGTCGGCCGCTTTAAAATTCCTGGCGTCAAGATGTCCCGCGTCAAGTTGTCATGTACGCAAAACGAGACTGAAAGAGGAGATAGAGGAGAAGGGAATAAGGGAGAAAAGAGAAGAGGAGATGAAGATGTGAAGAGAGAATAATGAAGACATAAAAAATGAAGAGAAGAACAGATGAAAAGATAAAGGAATGAAGAGATGCAGATACGAAGACAATACAATATGAGGACTTGAAAACATGAAGGGAAGGAGACATAAAGATATGAAGACAATTATAGAAAGAGAGCTGAAAACAGGGAGACATGAAGAGACGAAGTTAGCAAGAGATCAATAGATGTGTGACAGAGATGGAGAGCCCTACGTCCAGAAAAGAATCCTTCAGCGGCGCTCCATTTCTACATCAACTTTTTTTTTCAAATGCCTTGCACGTACTCACTTATACGAATTTCACCCGTCCTACCCTCCTTTCGGTGGATCTCTAGAGTCTCCAGGTCTTTCAATTCCGCTCGAACAATACGTAGAAATACGCGAGAGGATGCTGATTGCGAAACTTCGTCGTCGCAATTCTTTTCCGGTAAAATTGACACAAATAAAAATAATAAATTCCCGGAAGACTTGTACCGGAATCTACTTGAGGAAACCTAAAACGCTGTTGTCTACCGCGAACGGCTGGCCGGGGCTGAGCCACTTGCTGTATGGTAAACAAACAAATTGCTTTAACAAGAAAGGGGACGGTCCCGCCGCCAAATGGAATTACGCTCTCTGGCTGGCACTCTGCGAATTTGTTGTTTACGTAGGTGGGTACCTACATGCTCTATTCGCAACTGGGAACAATAAAAGCAAAAGGCGCCGACGGTCTATCATTTTTCCATCCCACCGCTACGCATTGTTCGGCAAAAAAAGTGATTGTGACAAGAAAAAAACGACGACAGGCAGATACACAGCGTAACGTAATTAAGCCCTCGGAGCTTTGCAGAGCTTCGAACAAAGCCCCCGGCATCTACTCCCAATTTTTCCCATGCCGGCGTATTATTCGATTTATTAAAAAGCTGTCAAGCCCAACAATGTATACCTTTTAAGGGAGCGAAATAAGTTCTTGATGCAACTTCCTGCAGGGAAATCATCAAGAAAGCGTATCGGATCGATCCCGGTTGACAACGCGGGGAGGATGGCTCGAATTCAAATCAATAGGTATGGGAAATAATCAAGCAGCAGCAGGATACTAGAGGCTTTGCTTTACAGGATGGGAAATTTGGATAATAAGTTATCTTACTGGCATGATTACAGCATTTACCTGACCTGACCTGACCTGACCTGACCTGACCTGACCTGACCTGACCTGCCAGGGGCCTTTTTCCTGAACCCCCGCCGACTTCGCTTTCGGGATCATCGCGGTTACTTCAGCCCCTTCACCACGGCAAGGTGGCAACACCTAAGAGGGGCGAAAGAGACCTAGGTATGCATTATTCATCAAAGAAGTTTTTTTTGTTCAAAATTTAGAAACTAAAAGTATTTAATATATCACGACGATATAATTGTATTTTCGGCATCCCTTCGGGAAAACTTGAAGAAGTTGAGGTCAGTCGTTGCAAGACTTCGAAAATCCAATTTTAAAATTCAGATAGATGAATCAAGATTCTTACGAAAAGAGGTGGCTCACCTTAGACACGTTGTCACCTCTGATAGTGTTGAAGCAAATCCCGACAAATGAGAAGCTATCAAAAATTATCCTATCCCATCAATCGCTCACCTGACAAACTTACAAAGTGCCTTTATAGTAGAGAAGCGAAAATCATTAACAATGATCAATTAACAAATTGCTTAGGAGCTCAGGAAACTCATTTTTCTTGTATACTATTACTTTTATACTTCGACAATAACAAAAAAGTGACAGCTAAAAATTCCAAATCGAATCTCATTTGAGCTGAAATACGTAACTCGCATACTGTTGTCGGATACGGGCGAGGATGTAGAGGGCGATGTTGCAGACGACGATATTATGTTATACGTCTTTTCGAAACGTCGAAAGTGCCAATCAGATCATCTTTCTCTTCAAATTCCATCCCAGTCGATCGAGCAAACCGGGATTTTCCTTCGGGATTCCTTCCGATTCTCCCGTCGGGAGTCATCAGTCATAATATAGGTAATCCCGTCGAGTTGCTTATTCTCCTCCTTCTTTCCCAGTTCGCCGGCGGTTCTCCCCGCAAACGATATACTTGCAGTTTTTTTTTTCCAAGTCGAATAAGTCGCATTCTCCAGCAAGTTTCGGTGTACAACCGGCCTGGAGAATTAGCCAAAGCCGCAAAGTCGAAACTCTCGAAGTAAGAGCGGCCGTTGCCCGAAGTTTATCCCGTTCGAATCCCCAAGATGATTCGCGTCCCCTAGCTCTGGCGTTTTGTGTTGAACGCCAGTTTATATTTTTATTAGCGACTAAGAACGTATCCTGAACTGATTGTATATGAGCAGAATCTAATTCGAGGTAAAAGTGGTGGAACTAATAGGTAATATGTTCGGATTGACGAGTGATATATAAACTGCTTGACAATTGAACTGCAACACCTGAAAATTAGGTGCGTTTTCAAATTGAGATAGCTCGAAAAGTATTTAACGGATTCCAGAAATTCAGGCATGTGAGGAAAGATCATTTCTTTGACTATCGAGTGCTGGTATTGATGATAAGTTTAATCGCACAATTTGTTATATACAGGGTGCCAACGGAGAGCGTGCAGATACGGGCAAACTTTCACCTTGTACAACTTTTGAAAAAAAAGTCCGAGATTTTTTCCATCACCTGCTTTTGAAAGGTTGTATCATTATGCCAAAACGGTTTTGGAATTTTGACCCTAACTTTCTTTCTCAAAAAATTGTGCTCAAATTTCTGAAATATGCACTTTTTGATTAAGAAAAAGAAATAGAGACATTGTTTGTTTTCAAACGACGGCGGCGTCCATATTGAATTTGCTTACGAAGATTTTCATTTGAGCCTCCACATCCCCTAGAAACTACCCCTTTTGGCTTTTGGTACACCGTCTCCGTCTCACAACAAGATGTGCAATATGCTTCATTTAAAAGGCGTAAGAAAAGTACTCATCAATAATTGGATTCAAATTAGGATACTACGATGACCTCACACGTACAGCTCCCTGAAAACCACCCTTCGACTTCAAGGGACCGGGACAGGGTTGGTATATGATAAGACATGCAATACATGAAAATTGCAAAAACCGTCTCTTTCAACTGTTCCACTACAAAAGTGATGCTACACAATGACCTTTTGCGTAGGTCATCCCAACAGCTACCTTCTTGAAACAAGAACTACCCCTTGAAGTCAAGGGGTGGCTTTTAGGGAGCTGTACGTGTGGGGTCATCGTAGTATCCTTGTTTCAATCCAATTATTGATGAGTACTTTTCTTAGGCCTTTTAAATGAAGCATTGCATATCTTGTTGTCAGACGGTGTCCCAAAAGGGGTAGTTCCTAGGGGATGTGGAGGCTCAAATGAAAATATTCGTGAGCAAATTCAATATGGACGGCGTTTGAAAACAAACAATGTCTCCATTTCTTTTTCTTAATCAGAAAGTGCATATTTCAGAAAATTGAGTTCAATTTTTGGAAAAAAAAAGTTAGGGTCAAAATTTCAAAACTGTTCTGGCATAATGATACAACCTTTCAAAAGCAGGTGATAGAAAAAATCTCGGATTCTTTTTTCGAAAGTTGTACAAGGTGAAAGATTGCCCATATCTGCACGTTCTCCGTTGGCACCCTGTATATGACTAATTGTGCAATCAAACTGATCATCAATACCAGCATTCGATAGTCAAAGAAATGATCTTTCCTCACATGTCTGAATTTCTGGAATCCGTCAAATATTTTTCGAGTTATCTCAATTTGAAAACGAACCTCATTTTTAGGTGTTGCAGTTCAATTGTCAAGCAGTTTATATACAGGTGCCTGCAAACTTGGGGTAGAAAATTGAACCGCAGTTGAGAAAATGCTTTCAAAGTGTCAGAAAAAAGTTTGGGGGCTTTTATTTTCGACAATATTTTATGGAACGCACTTTCAGCAGATTTTTAAAACCTCATTTGATAATTCCTCGCGAGGAATTTACGACTATATTTGGATTTATCGGTGCGTGAACGCGACAGGAATCCAGGTTCTTGTGGGTCGAAGGAGACTTGTTTGCTGAAATATTCTCATTACAGGTGGGTTGTTTATACATTATTTTCTAAAATCATAGTCCAAATAGTCTTTGGTTCACCTGCATTCAATTGTTCCACGCATGAGTCGAGTTATGAATTAAAGATCGAATGTTTCTGTTGCAGGCGTCAAGTTGTTCGTTTCCGGGAATTAAGAACAAAGAAACGGACGGTTCAAAGCGCGTTTGATCGGGGATAAGAGACTTCGGCGTATCCTTTGATGCCTTTCTTTTCTGTTGTTGCAAAAAGGCCGTGATGACAAACGACCTGAGGGGTTTCCAGGGGGCTCCAGGGGGTTCAAGGTAAGTTAGGTACTAGCTACTCATGTCTTATTCCTAGCGATCGATGATGATGTCACGGAGTATGCTTATTCGAGGAAATGCAGATCGGCTAATAACACGCGGACGCGTCGGGATCGCCGCATCGTGAAGGAGTCTAGTGCGTATACGGGAATTGTTTTTATATGTTACAGGTCCGAGCTTGACTTATTATCCGATATTTTTCATCCATCATTGAATTTTTTCTTTGAACATGGACAATTCACTTTTCCTGCATGAGTGTTTTACGTTCTAATTTCTGATGTCATTTTTGTCATCTCACAAAAAAACTTACTTAATTTCATGTCCATTTTTATGACCATTCCATTAATTTTGTGTGTAATTTGAATCTCATGTAACTACTTGTCTATAATTTTTGTATGTTCTATCCTTGTGTCATGATTTGATTTTCATTTGAATGTCATTGTCGGCCGTTTTTTGTGACTATGATTTAATCTGCATTGTTGATTTGTTGATGGATTATGCACTGTTCACAGATGTTTTTACATTTGTTTACTGATGTTTCTGCAATTTTGTTCTACTGATAATTACTAACACTGACTACCGGAAAATTATCAGTGAGTTTTTTGTCATTCATTTTTTACATATATGAGAGTCTTCTACTTTGGGCCTAGCTCAGGGGTTTGTTAGGCGAGTTCTTGCACTAAGTGCCTTTTTCCGAATCCGTCACTCTCCTTTTGTTCTTTGACTGACCGTTTGACATATTTGTTTTTGTCTTTTCAATTGTTTTTGTTCATTTTGTACATTGTGTGTCATTTTGTCATTTCTGTCAGTTCTATGCTAGGTGTTTTATAAAAAGACTCTAAGTCATTTGTATTTTTTTAGTGATTTTAATAAATGTTCATTATGTTTGCAGTCGATTTGTGTTTCTGTTCAATTTTTCAATTCAATCCTGATCCCCAAAGTTCCGTTCTCGTCGAGAGTAGCAGCTTGACTGAAACGACAACGTGAGGAAAACGAAGAATGAGAGGGGGAGGGGTGAAGACGATCACAGCTTAAGATCAAAAAAGGTGGAACAGCTCAACATGGAGGGTCAAAAGGTGGTCCTTCGACCCTCTATATTTTTGTTATTTTGGAAGATTTCGGTAAACTCTTCTCAACAGATTAAAAAGCAATAATATTTGAACCTCGAAGGTGTTTTGTCATCTTATTTATCATACAGGGTGAATCGTAAATCAGGAAATCCAGTTTTCTTGAAAAATGCATGCAGAAAATTCCATATGGGAACTATTTGTGTTATTGTTGCTCTACATCAGTCTTATAACCAGACCTTCCCACAAGCATTTCCAAGAAAAAATAGATTTTTAGGATTTATGACTCAACCTGTACACTAAACAAAATTATAAAACACGTTCAATAGTTCAGAGTTCGCTTTTTGGTCTGATGCAAAGGGTTTACTAAACTCTTTCAAAATGACAAAAATAGAAGGGATCGAGGGACCACATTTGACCCTCCATATTTCCAAAAATAAAAATTATAAAGGCACGTTTACTATGAAAAAGTGGTTTTGGTGAATTTGTCTGAATTTTTTACATGTTGTAGATCTTGATTCCAGAAAAATATTCCTGAAAAATTTGGACCCCTCCTATGACCAGTTGCTCCCCCTACACTATAAGGTCCAAATTAGGATTTGTCCCGAAAATTTTGAAATTCATGGAACAGGCTTCTATCGAGACTGTGATCATGAGAAAAATCACTTGAAAAATCTAACTCATAAATTGGGGTAGTTACCGAGGAAGATGGGGGTCAAAATCGAAAAAAAAAAATTCCGGAACTTTTGATCCTCATGAAAGCTAAGCAAAAGAACAATGGAGAATTAATTTTGAAAAATCACAATCTATCAACTGGGGGTGGTTTTCAAAGGGGTTGGGAGTCTAAATCAAGAAAATGAAGTAAAATTCCAAAACCTCTGTTTCCCATAATTTTTTGATCTTACGAGCAATGGGGAATAATTCTACAAAATCTGAAGGGTCTAAACCAATAACTTGGGCGTTATTGAGGGTGTGGAGAGTCGAAATAGAGAAAACAGTGAAATTCGAGACCTGCCAGTTCATCTGGAAATTGATCTGGCCGAATGACAAAATGATAATGAAACCAATCTGGATAAGGATCGAGTCCTTCATTTCTCGATCATCCCTACTCCTCACCCACCCACCATGATACCTCTACCTACAACCATAATGGGAGGCTCGGGAGTTGCAATTGAAATTCTGAGAACTCACGGATAATATTTATATTGCAGATTCTCGAGGTTCTGTGTGCGTCCATCATATAGCTAAAAAAAAATAGACCAGACTCCCACTCTCTTTTTATTTTTTTTCAATAGATATGAACCCTCTGCTTTTGGTCATTGGTTGATTTGATGAGATTCCAAAGATAAATCGATATTGCGAGTCAAACTCAATTTTTTTCAAATCTGAATTTTTAGTTCTGTCCTATGAATTTAAAGTTTAGGAACTATCTTCCGTTTTCTAAATTGGGACCCCCTGTCCTCTCAGTAACCACCCCAGTTTATTGATTCAGGGGTTTCAAATTATTTCTTTATTATTCCTTTAATCGAAAGCCCTGGAATGTTACATCTTCCACTCAATTTCAACCCACCACCTCTATCAATAAGGTAACTACTCCAATTCACAACCTACCGTGGGTTCCACCAAAATATTAAACCAGCTGATAGCTAACTCGAGATTTATTTTGATGGACTCTGGCCAAATGATCAATGTAAATTCAGGTTTCACGCTGAGTAGTTAACCAAAGGGTGGTATACTTGCGATTTAACGTATTTTCCAAAATGAATCTACCAACACTGACCAGAAAAAATCCGTTTAATCTCGGTTTAGCTTAAACCGCTTTTAAATTTTTTGCTGGAACCCGTGGTTAGATATTCAATTTTTTTCATGATCACAACCTCATTTTAAACCATTTTCATGGAATTCAAAAGTTTTGAGACAATCTCTGATTTGGACTAGGACATGGTTATAGGCAGATATCATGGTGGGTGGGTAAAAGGTGAGGATGGTCGAAAATTTAACAAAATACCACTCACTTTATGATACATCAAATTGAAGGAGGTCAAATTCTCTTTTCAAAAACAATTTTTTTGAAATTTTCAACCCCTCCCCCATTTGATTGGACATTTGGAGTATTTTAGAAGGAAAACGGAGGGTTTTAAAAATTCCGAAAAATCATATTCAGGGAGAGAATTCAATTTCCTTTAGTTTGATGTATCACAAAGTAGGTATTGTCATTCTCGATTTCCAAGGTGAGGTGGGGGGAGCGAAGGGGTGGATTTGGGGGGCACTTTTTCCATAGAAAATTTTCTCTTTCGATGCTGTGCATGATGACGTTGACTGAATTGGAGAGAATTGAGAGGTCAACAATATTAAATTGGACACTCAGAGAATTTAAGGGCGAAGGGGGGTGGGGTTAAAACTTTGAGAAATATTTTTTCAGAAAGAGAATTTATTTCTGTTGAATTTGATGTATTGCAAAATAGGTGGTGTCGTTTGAAATTTCAAGTTGGGGTGGGTGGGGATGAGGGGGCTGAAGAAAGAAATTCGCCAATGTACGTTATAGATGTCTCCCTCAATATAAAAATCGACCTGTTTTAGTTCGAAGACATTTTCACAAGAGATCGGGAGTTGTTGCAGGTGGATAGTTTTTAAATGATCACCCGGTATAAAAAATTCAGCCAAATTCACCGAAACCACTTTTTCATAGTAAACGTGCGAGGTCCTTTTGTTACGTTCAGATTTTCGCACGAGCGGTGGTTCGCTTCAATCCACACCAGTTACGCGTGTGCCATTTCCTGGTTACCTCTGGTTAGATCTAGGAATTTTGGTGTTGCCACCACCCGTTTCAAGTTTTTCCGCGATAAGCGCAAGCTATATAAATCGTTTCGAGCGGAAGACTCGTTTCTTTCTTCATGGCCGAATTTGTACCGACCATGCTGCACGGGTAGAAAAGCGGCCGCCGACCACCTTGGCTCATCGTCTACAGGTAACTGAATAAATGAATTAATAATAAATAGGTTTGTTTCTGAACAGGCTGTAAGTCCAATTACACAGAAAGCGTCACAAAACACGGATTGAGTAAAAATATAGCAGCTTTAATAATCTTTAGCAGTTTAACAACTCATGGATATGGTTTTTGAAATTTTTCTTGCTGCCGAAGTTGATGTAATATTGTCATGAACATGACGGAACGGCCATAACGAAAGGCTCATCCCTTGAGTACGAATTATTTTATTAGGTATAAATTATAATAATTCATAAGTCGCCTTCAGCAAAAGCAACGAGCTGCCACAGTAAATGCTGAATGCTGCAAGGGCAGCACAATTCTTGCTTCATAACCGCCGTGGTATGCCGGGTTCACCAGGCACGAGGAAACGTGCATCGACCTGATTGGTCGATTGGGATTAGACTGACATACGCGGGCACACTTTGATGGATTCATCAACGGGATTCTATGATGATTTCTCGACGGGTTCGGTGATAGTAAGAAGACTGCTGGTTGAAGGCAGACGGTCGGTTCAAGGGACTGAGGTTGCGCCCTCAGTCTCGAGGTTATAACTGTCATGTAAGTAGTGTGATGTGGAATTATTTTATAGTAATTAATAAACTTGTACTATGTTAGCATGCTCGAGTTCCATTCACTTTCCCGTTTCAGCTGTGCAAAACAATAAGTAAAGAGCGAGCCCTCAGTCCACGGGTAGCAAAGGGCAGAACCTTTTATACTCGTGACAATTGGTGGAGGCGCCGGGTATTTATGGCGGGTTTTTAGGCGCCGCTTGGTTATGGCCGTTCCGTCATGTTCATGACAATATCAAGCACTGCTTGCGCTGCGGAATGGCAAATCATGGTGAATTCGTCCTTAGGGACCCTTTTCCGGCGCCATGGCCCATTTTCTGACGCTATTTTCCACGTTCCACCACCGCTGGAGTTCTCACCGCCAGCCGTGCTCGCTGCCGAACTTACGCCGCCACTTGCATCGTCGGCTACCGAATCAAAGCTGAGTGGTTTTATTATGTATCGATGGGCCAAACTTCCGGCCTCGGCGAGAATTCAAAGAGCTGGTGAGAGCTCGTGTCAATAGAGGCGAGAATCGCAACCGCCACCAAAACGTCATGTCGACAGACTGTCAATGCCATAACCTAAAAAAAACCGGAGCGGACACGCGACTGGAATTTTTTTGCGTGTTCTAGTGTCTAATTTATGTATCATTGTCCAGCCTCGCTACTGAAATGTGCCGGATCGCCGCCTTGGATACCGTCAGTGTTATTCATCCTCCATTTTGCCACGCGTTGTGCATGTGCCGATCCGTTTCTGTTGTCCGTCCCCTAGGTCCTTGGCCCCGACGGTGGCCAACATCACCAGGAGTCGGCAAAAGTCGGTTATCATGAATTACCGACAACTTTCCAGCTGAGCTGGCAGAATTTCCGGGAACCACGGGCCGACGTCAGGGCGGCAGGCATGGAGACGCCAGGACTTCGGCAACGCACGTCGGTCACAGGGAAGTCCTTTTCTATTTTTCTTCTACTTGCGAGAAAGCTAGAAGCTATTTAGATCCGGCACGTTGCGTTTCGAATTTATTTATTATATTGCGGTGGCCTTGTGCCCCGTCTTCACTTGGGAGAATCTTCAACTTTTTCCAGTTCAGTTTGTAAGCGGCCTCCTGCCAGTATTGTTTGTGTTTCGAAACGAGAAGCTTCACTTCTCGTATCTTGTCGTATCAGTTCATTTATTTTCCGTGTGTAAATTACACGATTTGTACAATGCACTTGTTCTGGTTCACTTCTATGTTTCCTCCACACAGTATTGAAGTTTGAATGTGGTTGTTGCACGAAGCGGACTCCTCCGGTCCGCATGGATCAAATCGTTTGAGTTTGATCCCGCAATAATTTTTTTCAACATTTTTCTGACACTTTTGGAGCATTTCCTCACCTGCTGTTCGATATTCTACCTTAAGTTTGCAAACACCCTGTATAGCAGTGGATTAGCAAATTTGCAAAAATTATCCCACATACGCCAATTGGCCCATCGGTTGGAAAAGTGTCAAAAAAAATTCTAAAAGAGGAATTTCAACACCCCGTATCTCATGAAACGAAGCATCACCAGACACGCTTCATAAATAGTTTTAGACATGATTTTTGATGAGGAGTCTACAGTCTACCCTTGAAGTTTGTGAGACAATCACTGGGATACCCTGTATAAGGAAAAATAACCTATAATACAGATTGTTTATTTGAAAACTTACCACCTCCCAATTTTTCTATGAATTTTTTTTTCTTCAGGAGGTCTTGGGACAGGTCGATTTTATATTGGAGGGGGAACAATTATGAAAAATCTTCAACTCACATTTTCATAAGATTCCGAAACGATGTATCTTTTGACCCATATTCAAATTTTAAATGTTCAAGAGGGTAGTTATGATGCTAATCATGTTCCCTCAGATATGAGGTCGACCTGTCCTCGGATTTCTTGATGAAAATTTTTTCAGGGGAGAAGTCGGGGTGCTTAGTTTCTAGATGAGCACCTGTATGTACAAGAATTAGATATAGATTTGGAAGAAATTGACAAGAGAGAGAGAAAGAGAGAGGGGGGAGGTATTAGGAGAATTGAACAGTTTTCAAATCATCTGTACAAATTTCAATCTACCTGTAAACTGGAATGGAAGACAATAAACTTGAAAGTGTTATGTTATCACCATCGAAATGAGCATGTCCGGGGTGCTATAACAAGAACCGTTTACGTAAACGGCGCCGTATAACCGGCATCGTTATACATTATTCCTTATAGTGTCCATAAAATGGGAAAAATGAAATGTCTGACGCTCTAGTCCAGAAATGGAATCCTACTGCAGCAATTTTCAAACCGCAAAGTTCCGTGCCCGACTGCCTGCTTCACAAATTTCAACTCTAAAACCTCGGAATATCCTTTCTTGGAAACTTTCGGTTGAAAACCTTTGCTCGAAAGCACATTGTATTGCCAATAATGATGCAGAGCAGCCCCACGACGGCGCCGATTCACCGACGACGACAAATTGACGTTCAAATTAAAATCAAATCAGGAAGCAACCAGCTAAGCAGGAGTTTCGCAAAGTGATTCCTGCCCGGAGCTCCTCTTGTTTTGTTGTGATAAAATCGGTCGAACCCGGTCGTCAGTGTTGCTTGATCGCTTAGAAAATTTATTAAAATTTATTTCGCATTAAATTTTATGTCGTCTCGTTGGCTCGTTGACGTTTTCATGAATATTAATTGGCTTTCGAGAGTGTATTTGTGTACAATGAGTGTACCTAATATTTGGTGCGACGTCTTCCGCATCTGATTAAGAGCGCAGACTTTATTCCGTAGTGGTGAAACACGTATGTGGACCTCCACCTACTTTGAATAGGTATTTTGAAGGAGCCTGGCAGAATCATGATGCTGCTGCTTAAAGATGCAGCATGCAATATCCTCCTACAACAGAGGTATCCTGAATATTGTAAGATAGGTATTTGAGATATGAGATACGTGAAAATGACAGCCAGAATCGTAATGCTCATGCTATATTTAGTAGAAAACGATTACTCACTTGCCCTTAACAAAAATTGAATCAAGCAATGCGGTAATGGGAAAATATTAGTGAAAATGTCACCCGCATTTGCTTTGGATCTGCTTAATGATCTCGCACATTTATCTCTTGTCAATGTACCAGGTTGATGTCATCGAATCAGCACGGTTTTATAAGGAGTCGCTAGACTACAACCAATCGTACCTGCGTGTAAAACTCAGTTTATTACTGAAATTATGGATTCTGGTGCTCAGGTTGACATTATTCACACCGACTTCTCAAGGGGCATTTGATATGCTGAACCGTGACATTCTGTTGCATGAGCTATCCTCCTTTGGCCTTCTTCCTCTCCTGATTGAGCTTCCGAGGTCATATTTGTGCGATTGGCATTTATCTGACGAGTTTGTCCAGTTGTCTGGTGTGCCACGGCGCTCTAATCTCTGTGTTCTGACATTCACGCTGACGACATTGTGACTGACCTTTCAGTGAAGCATTTATTGCTTGAAAATTGACTTGAATCAGCTTTGCAAGATTGAGCACTTTGCCGATTGTGAGTTGTTCCAAGCTGAGATTGACAGGATTATTGGATGGTGCAGGGCGGCACCGGCACAAGGTTTAGCGACAATCGTGACCGGAAAACTTCAGAGGGTCGGAACTACGTAGGAGAACTCCGCACCCCGCAACCACCCAGCAGTTGTACGCTTCCTCAAGTCCTTCCATGCCTCGGCGACAAGATTTTGGACAGAGCAAAGGTGTTCAGTACGCTCGACCTAAAATCTGGCTATTGGCAGATACCTCTACACCCGGCAAGCAAGAAGCTCGCGGTGTTTTCAACCACCGACGGCGCACTGCACCAGTTTTGCGTCATGCCATTTGGACTGAATAACGCACCAAGCACTTCCCAGCATATGATGATCCAGGAAATACTGACTGGACACCGTCGTTTCTGCATGGTGTACCTGGACGACATTATTGTCTACTCCGATACGCTTGAGGAACATCTCAAACAGTTATGTATACCAGGAGAGGCCAGACAACACTCGTATGGTGATTTCTAGACCAGCGCACGCTACAACAGCACCGAATGACCAATGAGCAGGAATGTCTAGTCATTCTGTGGGGCATCAAGCACTATCGGCCCATGGATGATTAATAAGTAAGGTGAGCCGGCCAGCGCCTGCCGCGTGGGCCTCCGATGTCGGCTGCGGTGTTAGACAAGGATAGAGAACCAGCGGGCGCGTACCGAGTTCGCGTATGGGACGGAAATACTTATATAACACAAATTATTTGCCAATAACTTGGAATAAACATTTATTCACTTACAATTCATAATATTGTACAGTAATTGCGAAACTAAATCAAATAATACGAAACGTAGGGCGTACTTATGTTTGGGTTGAAACATGTTTTAATCGCTCGCAACATCGAAAAACAATAATAACTAGCTTAGGTGCGCTGTGATTTTGATTTTTTTCTTCTCAATCGCAGACTTCTTTGTCACTTTTCCTTGCTCCTGTCCAAGGGTAGGAAACTGGGATATGATTGTTTACAGTTATATTGCGGTTCTGTCCCACAGGTATAGATGGCGACAGCAGCACCCAATTTGACATTCACCAGACATCAAAACTGACACAATTGACAGTACAACACCTGACACCTTCAACTGACAGGAGAAAAACCGTTGAAAAATTTCCACTTATTTCTGTTTGGCGTCTGTTCTGTGTTTTTTGTCGGAAAATTTCAACATCCAAGTTTCCAGTGATTGTTTCGGACTCCAGTCCTTGTCAGGAATTGCTTGGATTAAGTTTGATTTCATTTTGAAGCATTCCTTTCAATTTAACCTCAAACACGGTAAGTTGCTTTACCTGCTTCTACATCGTACTTTGTTGGATTGATCTAGGTACTTCTCTCCTTCAGATGACTACAACAGAATTTCGCGTGGAAACACCATCTTGATGAGGTGCTCGTGTGCTTATACCCAATTTCCCCGAGGTTGTCTAACAGAACAAAACAGTGAACATTGCGGCTAACAACAAGCTAACTGTCTGAGATTTTCTAAAACGAATTGGAAGAGAAGATAAATAATAAAGATTTTTTCAGAAGTGACGTCTCGAAATATTGTTTATTTCTGTATAATTTTCTGTTTGCCATACCTTCGAGTCCATCAGTAACAATATGAGTACCGTATGATCAAAAACTTTCCTACTCAAGGCAGGCTGTGGTCTTGGTCATTGACAGGCAAACGAGGCTGATTTTGGCCAGGCCACAGCCTGCCTTGAGCAAGAAAGTCTTTGATCATATGATATTTTCTGAGTAAATTACAAACTAAAAAGTTCTTGTGAAAAGCTTACTTTTGAAAATTATGTGTGAAGGGTAGACAACAGTAAATTTTCTCAAATGATTTCACAATATTATTCGAGAAAAATACTGTGAAATACCTTTCATGCATGATTTTTGCAATTGGGCTTGAAAAAAGTAAAAAGAACAAAAATACAGGGATTTCATATTTCCCCGCCACATTTTTTACAGATTTCTTCCAAGATATCACAATACAATGCGAATGATACTGTCCCATTTCGGTAGATGGCGCTCTAATTCATACACGTCTGCTGTATGGAGAGTGGCCTATCTATTTAGGCTTGTCTATGCTCCTGTCTGTAATATTGCTTAACCCGCATGCACGTGTAAAAATATACACCTTTCGCTATTATTTCGTTCCGATGTACCTGGCAATTGAATTTTATTATTCGATTCTCCTTAACCAAGAAAAAAATCTACAATTGTGTTCTCGAAAACGTCAACGGAGCCGATGTGTTTGAACAACACAGTTTCCAGTTTCTTCAAGAGATTATGAATAGTTTTGTTGGGATGATTTAAAATTATACGAAAGCCCTCGGCAGAATTGACATATTTCAATTCCCTAAAAAGTTTTTTGTAAATGAACCCGGTTAAATGAATAATAAATGATTACAGTCAAGGGTTTCTGGTATATCGACGTCATAAATGCTTGGATGGAGATTTCTTACAAAGTTTATTGACAACATAAAATAACATAAATAAGGGTAAACGGTATGACAAAATGCTATTCAAAACTATATTTACTTGAAATGAAAATGATTGCAATGGGTTCTAATACCATATGATCAAAGACTTTTCTACTTGCGGTAAGCTGTGGCCTGGCCAAAATCAGCCTCGTTTGCCTGCCAATGACCAGGCCACAGCCTACCGCAAGTAGAAAAGTTTTCGATCATACGGCACTATTTTGCTTTTATTTGTTGAAATCAAAGTACCGAGATCACTACAGAATGATGATATAAAATGTCTCGTCTCAAAAGTCTCTATACTTTTCTCATAAAAAAAAGTCTGGGAATTTGGGAGTTTAAATTGGGAGAATAATGAAGCAATAAACCTGTTCTGCGCTTGCGCACTAGGCAGGCCATCATGTCATTATGCATTGACCGTTGTTGTCAGGCGGTGTCTGATAGACAGTCTACAGTCCATGAATATTCATTAGTTATGGTTGAAAATTAGGAAAAACAAAACAACACATAGAAGCATCTTTCTGTACCGGGTGATCCTTTGGAAACTATCCACCTGCAATACCTGCAATTGCAAACGAGTGGGTGAAATCATTTTTGCGGGATAGGACGCAGTCCGTCTTCATAGCGGGCGCGAGGTCACGACCTAACACTGCAAACGTCGGTGTACCCCAAGGATCGATTTTAAGTCCGACTCTATTTATTATTTTTATAAATGACCTCATCACCAAGTGCGGGTCCCCCTCGGAGACCGTGATTTATGCCGACGATACGACTTTTTTAATAACTGAGGATAGCCTTTCTCGAACTTTGTCTAAAGCGAGCCTGGCCTGCGATGAACTTACACAGTGGTGTTTACAAAACAGCCTAACTTTGAATACTGACAAGTCGTTCTACATGGAAATCATACCTAAAAACGTTTTACGCGACTCTAGCTACCTCATAAAGCTTGAATCAAAATCAATTGCAAAAGTTAGGTCAATCAAATTTCTGGGCCTGCATATAGACGAAAAATTAACGTGGACAAAGCACGTGGAAGTGGTCGCGGGTAGACTTAGCGGCACACTTTTTCTCCTGCGCCAACTCAGAGGCACAGTCTCGGACGCAATCTTGAGAATGACATACTTCGGCTTGGTCCAGCCAATTCTGGACTACGGTTTGTCTTTTTGGGGATCATCGGCACATATGAGGGAAGTCTTTGTCGTTCAAAAGAAAGTTTTGAGGTGTGTGGCCGGTGTGGGTCCTTTGACATCTTGCAGGGAACTGTTTAAACAGTATCACATTCTGACCCTACCATCTTTATATATTTTGCAAACAGCCACGTACATTAAAGCTAATGAGCACAAGTTCAAACCAAATAGGTCTATGCATCATCACGACACTAGAAAATGTAACCAGATACGCCACCCCTTCTCTAGATTGCAGGTGGCACAAAACTCTCAAGAATACCAGGGAATAAAATTCTATAATAAAAGTTTAGAGCTGTTCGGGGAGATCAAAACACTCGTCAGTTTCAAGAGAGTTTTGAGCCGGTTTCTCATGGAAAATGCATTTTATACAACGGAAGAGTTTTTAATGTTGAATAAGATCAGGCATTGACCGAATAAATGATACTTTTCAACCTTACCACGTACCTGGATCTGATATCTACTGTTGTTATTGTTATTGCTGTTATCTGTTCTTTTTTCTTGTTTTTTTTTCTTCTGTCTATGCTTTTTTGTTATTCAATTTATTGTTAGGGACAAGTCTACAGTGCATCACATTTGGTTTAAATGTACACATGCATCAAAGATGAATAAATACCTATTATTATTATATTTATTATTTATTATAATAACTCCCGATTCCTAGTCAATATTTCTTCGAGCAAAAACAGGTCGATTTTTATATTGAGGGGGACATCTAAAACATGCATCAGCAAATTTCTATCTTCAGCCCCCTTGCCCCCACCCATCCAAAAAAATGAAATTTCAAATGACACTACCTACCTTGCGATACATCAAATTGAAGAAGATTGAATTTTCTTTTTAAAAAAGATATTCTCAAAAATTTTAACTCTACCCCCCTTCTCCCTGAAAATTTTCTCAGTGTCCCTTTCAATATTCCGGACCCCTAAATTCTCTTCAGTTTAGTCAGCATCATCCTGAGTAGCTTCAAAGAAGAGAATTTTTGGTGGAAAAAATGACACCCAAATTGACCCCATTGCCCTCCCCCACCTCAACATTGAAATTTAACAAGATACCACCCACTTTGTGATACATCAAATTGGAGGAAATTGAATTCTCTTTTTAAAAACAATTTTTTTGAAATTTTCAACCCCTCCCCCATTTAACTACACATTTAGAGTGTTTTAGTAGAAAAACGGGGGTTTTAAAAATTTCGAAAAAATTGTGTTCAGGGAGAGAATTCAATCCCTTTCAATTTGATGTATCACAAAGTAGGTACTGTCATTTTAGATTTTCAAGGTCAAGAGGGGTGAGGTTGAAAATTTTAGAATAATTTTCGTAAAAAGAGAATTTAATTTTGTTGAACTTGATGTATCGCAAATTAGGTGGTGTCATTTGAAATTTCAAAGTTGGGGCTGGTGGGGGCGAGGGGGCTGAATATGGAGAATCGCCAATGTATGTTTTAGATGTCCCCTTCGATATAAAAATCGACCCGTTTTTGCTCGAAGACATTTTCACTAGGAATCAGGAGTTATTGCAGGTGGATAGTTTTCAAATGATCACCCGGTATATTGTGAATTTTATGTATCAGAAGACAATTTGATTATCGGTTTGTGATGATGATGACAGTTCACTATAAATTTATCAATTTTGCATCAGAGAACGAGAGAGCGTTGCCAGAGACAAGCCATTTGTATGACATCTCTTTCGGACTCTGTATGTCTCCACTATTTTGTCCGGTTCTCATGCGAAAGTTTCGTCCAAGTGATTTTTTTTTTCGAGGGCTGCTCCAACATCTCCATTTCTACTTTTCCAAAAAATAGCTGCGCCTTCGAAGAAATTGGGTAGCTTGATCAGACTTTTGGTCAATAGCTGCGGAACAAAGTGTTTCTTGTCAATAAAAGGAAAATGATTCAGACAACATGCTGCAGCCAGATATCCTTTCAATGTACCAAGGCAAAATACCGATTAAGCCGGTGTTCTTTTCACAACTTGAGTGAAGTTAGTCTTCTTGTCCGCGTCAGGTTGACACAAGCGGAAACCTGACACAGGTCTGCAAATAATCGGTATATTTTCGACAAAAATATTGGACCACGTCCGCACCACGACATCTGGGAACTCTGGATTCAGCTTGAACCCAATTATTTACATTTCTTTGTCCAGCAGCAATGTTTCGAACACCAAACAGCAAAAGAATGTTGAAGTTGATTGTTTAACTTTTTTTTGACTCTTACTCTTTTGTTGACTGTTTCTTGACGTTCATGTGGCAACCTGGTATTGTTCTTGGCTTGCTTATTCACCCGATTCGAGCCGATGGACTGCGGTGAGTTAAATTTCTATATCCTTTCCCGGTGCCAGATTTTTTGAGTACCGTTTTAAATGAACAGTAGTTGACTATAGTTATTCAGGCATCAACCTACGGCTATAAAATCGTATCTTGTCATTTTATGTAAGACCGACCCCATTGCAGACATACCCCCAGTAGCAAGCAATATTCACCTAATATGTTCCAAATATTGCCGGAATATTACAATGTTGGCTAAATATTACGTATATTGGATCAATATTTGTCTTATATTTGCAAACAAATATTCATTTTTGGATGTACATCAAATATCTTTACAATATATGAAAACTAATAAGCAATTCACAATGTGCATTAAATATTCGTCTCATATGTGGAAACAAATGTGCATTTTTAAATGTGCATTGAATATTCGTCTGATATTTGGAAACAAATGTGCATTTCTAAATGTGAATTGAACATTCAGCTGATATATGGAAATAAGCCATCAGTTCATAATATGCAATGGACATTAATATGTCATTTGCGAAAAGAAATGTACAACTTCCAATGCTCATTAAATGTTTGTCTCAAGTCGTACGAAAAAAAAAATGGAGTTTTGAACCTACAACTAACAGACATTCATCATGTGCAAAAATATTTGTGTCGAGATTTTGTGTTAAATGTACCTAATCCTATTTTTCATGTTGACTACTGAACAAAGCTGATGATAATTATTGTCTCCAGGCCAAGGACATTTAATGTACCATCGCGTGCAAAAAAATCGAGTACAGAGAGTGAAGTGGAGTGTACCGATTTCGGCCGGCTGTCACAGTGACATCAAGCCAAAATCAGTACACTCCGCTTCACTCTCTGTACTAGATTTTTTTGCACGCGATGGTACCTACCTACATGACTGCCATCCATAGTTGCCAGCTAACTTTGGTAGACGAGCTGAGGAAAATAAATGCAAATCTATGTATATTGTACCAATTTGAATCCCATCTAGAAAAGATGTTTATTAGGGCGAAAATAGAATTTAATTTAATTTATGGTAGTTAAGATAGAGATTTGAAATCCGCGCGGGAAATGTAGCCAACGTCAAATCGCAAATTACCAAATCATGCTGTTGTAAGTATAATCCAGATCAACGGGTGATGAGACATGGAGTCGGCGTAAATCAAAATTACCGAGCTATATCCTAACATTTCCAGTCAAGTAAAGCTGAGAATGGGCTGAAGTGCTGATTTTACGTGCAAAAACGTTTGCGTTTAGTTGCGTATTCGCTGCTAGGTTGGCAGAGCTGGCTGTCAAGAGAGCGTCAGTGAGAATTATGTCAATTTTTGGCAGTGTTTCGCGGCTTTTTGCTTCCAGTGGGAAGCGGTCTTGTGGTCTGGTCTTTTACTCTTCTGAAGCAGAAACTTTCAGAGTGCAGAGACGCTATTTCTTAATTAGTTCGATTAATTTTTGTCACAGGTAACTTGGTAAGTCGAATGCATTTATTATTACACATTGCATTTAATGGTTATGTGTTGTGTTCTGCTATTCATGCCCCCTCACCCTCAGGGAGGGATTAGGGGGCGACTTTTATGAAGTGATACTCATTATTAGATGTTTCATTTTTATGTACTGGTCGCCTGCAGCTGCCCTATTAAATTGGACGGATACGGAAATCGACAAAGAAGTAGGGTTGTTCCTGGCGACAAGTAAGTCGCGGTTGGTGCCATCAGAAAGATAAAATGGGTGCTAAGTCAACAGTTTATTTTTCGCATCATTCTCCTGGCGGTAAGTTTTCTGCATTCGTATTTACAAACCTCATTATGAATAAAATACTGTATATTATGTTTCAGAACGCAGAAGAATGAAGGCTGTAATGCAATTTCTGTTTTGAAATTATATTTTTTGTTGCATTTTTCACTTCATTTATTTTGTTACTATTTTTTACAGTTCTAATAAAAAATATGAATATATTTCATGCAATATAATTGAAATATCCTTGTCAAATATTTATGAATATTCATTTTGAATATTCAGCTTTGAACCTGTTTCAAACAATTATTAATATTCGATTTAAATATCCACCAGATGTAATGCAACTAATATTATATAGATATTTAAATTGAATATTCATAAATATTCACTTCGAATATTCCCCCTATATAAATAAATCTGTCGTTTTAATATTATATGAATATTTTTGTCGAATATGTCTCTAATATTTCTTTGCTACTGGGGACGTCTATCAACAGGTCGGGGGTGGCGGTGGCAACCATTTCTTTCAGAATTCACACCAATGATAAATTTTAGTGTCAATAAAAGTGGGTCTTTGTTTTGAAATTTGAGCTTAAGTATACCCAAGTGGAATATTTAATGGGAGCGCAGTCTCTATTCGAAGGGTGCTCCTTGCTCCTCACAGTTTCTCTGTTTTTCTTGCTAAAAAATGTTTATATTTCTGTCACGTATTTTTCTTGGGAGAAGGGGTTTTATAGTAATTCAATTTCAAGAGTCTATCTAGACTCTTGAGAAATTTCCATCAAGAGTTGAAGTCTTGTCTTGAAATTTTGAAATTATCTTGATATTTCAAGACAAGACAAGAGTAGGGCAACTCTTGTCTTGTCTTGTCTTGTTTAGACAGCAACACTATTAGTACATATTATTATGAATTCCTCAGTCGTGATTATATTATTGGGTTTGTTAATAATTAGTATTTTGTACACTGTAATGCATGTTATACTTAATATAAATAATTATTTAAATATTGAAAACTGAATAGAATATGAACAACTACAGGTTCATTTGTTCAAATTTTTATACAGTTGACAGCTGAATGTTATTATAAACTTGAATCGTTAGAGCATTTCTATAACGTAGGTACCCACTCAGCAAGAAAACATCTCTGTGACATCACTTAGATGTTAGTCACAACTGCGATGTTAACAAAAAAATGTCTATGCGATGTTAAGTGGACATCTCTGTTACCGCTTATGTCCGGGTAATTAGAACATGAATGGGATATCTCAAAGATGTCCAAATGTGACATACTATCTACATCGCTATTCTACATCTCATAGATATCACTTTTTGACGTACATATAACGTCGCATTTTGGATGTGTATTTTTAAATAAAAATTATAATTTTTCACCACTTTTCAACATAGTTTTTTGTCATTAGAGGTTCCGCACCTATTTTTACTAATTTTTACAATCTATACAGCACGTTTTTTCCCTAAGAAAAGTGGTTCTTCTATTGGCGTACTCCGGAGGATTCGAACCTGGATCCCCACAGGTGATAGTTAGAGACACTGCTGCCGATTCGTCTAAGCTACCAGCTTGTCTAATACAGAATAATTAAACAGGGCAGTTGATGTTCAGGGATATTTATCGGGATATTTCATTAGGACTCCAAACGATACACCGAACCCAAAGAGCCTCGCTGGGGCTCGAAACGTTACAGCAAGACACAAGGGGCTCCGTGGGGGATGGGGCCCCAGACGTGTAAATGGTTCCAAACGACACATAAAGTCATAAGGGGGCCCGCAGGGCCTCAAACTAAACATGAAGACATAAAGGCTGTTCTGGCATCACACACATGGAATATGGGGCAAAACTAATAAATAAATATTTTCCGACACACGAAGCTTAACGATGACAGCCCGCGAAATTTGAAAAATCTCTCAATGACTACGTCTCATTGACGTCAGTGAGATGTTACACTTCGATCAGTTGAAAGAAGTAACAATGTTACGTCTGGTAGATGTCTCATGTGTGATGTTCAATTAAAGTTCATTTCGGAAAATTTCTCAGACATTACATCGTATAATATCGCGGATGAACATCTCATAGATGTGGACGTAACTCATTGTGATGTTATTTTGTGACATGATTGAAATCATCTCATTTATGAAACATGACATGCTATGCTGAGTGGGCATACGACGTAACTATGGACGTTTACGTTCCCGATGAAGTGTAGGTATTGAAAATCAATCAGAGGCATAAGTCAGTAGTTGTAGTTCAGATTTGCAAATTGGAACGGTTTCAAGTTTCAAACCCCAGGTAAGTGATCTAGGAACTAGGAAACGAAGAAACTTTCAAAACCTCTTCCTACTTTAGGGGAGCGCGAGCGGAAAGAATTTTTAGACAGACGATTTCAAAAACTTTCAATCTAATTAAACCAACAACTTGAACTTTTATCGAAAATCAACATCCTATTCAGGCAGGCGAGTTCAATCAGAAATTATTAAACTTTAATAAAAACTGCATTCCCACGCCAACAAGATCGGACGCGCGGATAAAACGCAAGCAAATCGAATAAAAGCTCCGACACACGGGCGCGGTGCGCTTCATCAACATTTTATATACATGTGCTTGCCAACTCCGCAACACACCACCGCCACCGGTGAAATTAAATTTGAGGTGTCCCTGAATAGACAAAAACAAAAACTCATCCTCCTCTCCTCCTGAAAATCCGCTGAAATGTGTACAATGTTTCAGAGCTGAGAGCATAGCGGGCGGTTGACGGCGAATTGGATTTTTTTTGCGGCATCCTTTCAGGAACTGGAAACTGAAAGGACCCCCCCCCCGCTGGCTGGCAAAAAGGCATAAAAAACAGAAGGATGAAGTGGTGGTAGAAGCGCGCGCTTTTGCTGATGGCATTTCGGCTCTCCGTATTTGTGTTTGTGTGTAGTAGTAGTAGTAGTAGTGATAATTATTATTGATGGTTTGTTGGCTGGGAATGAGTATTTTCATTTGAGCGCACGCGGGGACAAACAGAGATGCGGGAATATAAATCATTTTGCCGTATTGAAGTGTGCGGCGACGTGCATGTTTACTCACTCGAGTGCCCTAATTGATATTTATGATGCAATTATTGAAATTAAAAGGTTAAAGATGTGCCAATGTAGCGTGGGGGCTGTCGGACCGATAATGGATGCATCGTTTTCAAATTATTGACGATGCGAAATTCAAGTTTCATATTTGACGGACTAGTGTTCCTCTAGAAGTTGGTACAAAAACTTCGAAATGACTGCAATACTCTTGAATTTAATAACGGTATAAAAAGTTGGAAAATTGCAGTTTTTCCAGAAAGGAAAACTCGAAAGCCGTAGGGTTCCAATTACGAAATCAATTCAATCTTTTCTCCAACTTTCATTTCCAGCATGTCTGCACCATTCTGCACCTAAAATAATTATTCCGTGGGGCTCGGCGCATGTCGAGATTTGCACTGCAGTTTTCTTAAATTCACAGAATGTGCAAATTTCATTTTGCAAAAATTACCGTCGGGAAACTGGAACCGCGTCGATTTTGAAAATGGGTCTACACGACGCCCAATCCAATCGATAACAGTTGAAATTTTCCGAAAAAAGTTGATCCTCGAGCAGGAGTGAATTTTTGACTGAGTCCTGCATCAAACGCAAATTGTCCTGGCCAAAACATGAGCTAGAGGCCCTCTCAGGTGGCAACGGTTAGGAGAAATTTTCAAAATTCATGACGCCCAACTAGAAAATGGTGGAAAACTCCAACAACAGACTTGATTTGAATCTTTTATTGTTTTGCTCCGTGCCAAATTTGGTTCCAATCCATAGGATAGATTTTGAATAATTGAATGGCAAGTTTTAAACTCTGACGTTTTTTATTATTTGACAAATGACCGATAGGGCGATACTTCAAACTGCTCCGAATACCATTTTTCAATGGCTCTCAAATGACATGCGCTGCGCACTGGTGAGTTCACCTGAATTTTTCCGGAGTTTTTTTAAATTGTTTTTTGAGGTTTTTCGACTTGTACAATAGAAAGTAAAAATCCATTTTGTCTTGTAGTGGTGTTGTATAAAGTTGAATGTATATTTGTTGAATCTTGAAACTACACCACAATTTTTGTATTTTTTTTTTTACCAACCGGTTTCGCCTTCCGGCATCGTCAGGGCTCTGTAATTAGTTGTATGAAATAATTTAATATAAAATTTGATAAAAGCTCACTGTATGATATTGAAATATATCCTTTTTTGAAGAAATTTGAAAAAGTTTGACATTCGTCAAAAATTAATTCAATCGACATAATTAATAATTAATTTAATTGGCATGAAAAACAGTTGGTTCAAGATAACATGATAACAGTTTATTATAAATTTGAACTTTGAGAATAGAAGATTTGAAAAAGGTTGATTATTGATTAAGGTAGATGTACTCAGCATCTAGTGAAATTTTAATTGTTTTGGCTCCTTCTAAATCTTCAGTTTGCTCATTTAGGTATTGGTAATTTTGATAATGTTTAATCTTGAAATTTCTAGTGATTCAAAAAGTATTATTTGGTTATATTTTGTTGTTTGGTGTAAAAATTGAACATCTGTATTCGGATCAAATTTATGTTCCGCTAAAATAATATGATTTGTAAAATGTGATTTACTACCAATGAGACCAATTGATTTAGATTTGATTATATCTCTGTTATGTTCTCCTATTCGTGTGGAAAATTTTCTACCTGTATGACCTATATACTTTGCATGGCATGTCTGACAATTCAATTCATAAACACCAGATCTATCTTCAATTGGTAAAAAATCTTTTGGTTTACTTGAAATTTGTTTTAAATTTGAATTGGTTTTGAAAGAAATTGAAATATGTGGGTTGCTTTTTTGAAATACAGGGTGGTCCAGGTTATAGTAGCAATAATTCACCATTCGATAGTCCATCGAAAACTAGGTCGACGTGCATGATTAAATTTTTTTCTAAAACGCTCCCCAAGAGAGATACAGCCCTTCAAAGTTCAGTTTTTAAAATCTTCTTTTTGCAATAACTCTCAAGTCATCAAAGCGATTTTGTTCAAATTTAGTACAAATACTAACGAAATAAATACCCATCACTTGACGTAGATAACTTTTGTCAAAATTCTCCAGTGGCGTAGATACGGGGAAGTTGTTTTACTTTTCACGCCCTATTCTCTACGCCACCGAATATTTCTGGAAAACTATGTTTTTTTCGAATTCCTTGTTCAATTAAAAAAAAGTTACTCTTATAAAATTTTGATTAGAGGCTTGGTTTTTGAGATATTTGGGTTTTAAACTCTGGAAAACATCTCGAAGTCGCCAATTTCCAGAGCCCAAATTGTGTTTTCCCGGAAACGCCTCATTTCTTAGCAAAAAATGGCAGTAAATCAACTTGAACGACCTAGAAAACTTATTTCAGTTGAGGAATCATGAGTTTTCTTTGATTTTAATTTTTAGGCCCGGCTTGGGCCGAAGAGTTACTAACAAACATTACACCTTGCTCGGTTGAATTGCGTCTTCCTGATGAGATATCCGCGAAAAACAACTCATTTTTAATCTTTTTTGATGTAACAGATTTATTTCCATCTAATCCCAGTCAAGAATGCATCAAAATATTCAGAGAAACATTATTCAAAAATGAAATACCAACTCACCAAATCTTAGATTTATGTAAACTCTTAGGACTTTCTATGGGATCAAATTTATCTCCATTATTAGCCGAAATATTTATGAATAATTTAGAAACAAACCACATCATGAACAACATTAATCCATAATAAAAAATACATAACCTTCTACTCAAGATAAGTTGATGACATTTTCATAATATTTTCTGGCGATCAAACAAATTTAGAAAACTTCTCAACTTATATTAACAATATTCATTCAAATATAAAATTCACATCTGAAAAAGAAGTGGACGAAATTTTACCGTACTTAGATCTTAACATAAGAAGGACCAAAGAAAAACTTGAATTCAACATCCATAGATAAAAGACAACTACAAATCTTATAATCCCATCAACTTCTTTCAGTCCAAATCAATCAAAAACGGCAGCTTTCAACAATAAAACAAATAGGCCTAGATAATGGTTATACCAATTATTTTATGGATAAAATTTTCAACAAATTCCTTTCAAAACACACAAGTAAACAAATTAAAATAAAACCAAATAAAATATACCAATGCTTAACATTTCTTGGATCAACCTCTTACAAAATTGCTAATAAATTTCAAAAAAGCAACCCACATATTTCAATTTCTTTCAAAACCAATTCAAATTTAAAACGAATTTTGAGAAAACCAAAAGATTTTTTACCAATTGAAGATAGATCTGCTGTTTATGAATTGAATTGTTAGACATGCCAAGCAAAGTATATATAGGTCATACAGGTAGAAAATTTTCCACACGAATAGGAGAACATAACAGAGATATAATCAAATCTAAATCAATTAGTCTCATTGGTAGTAAATCACATTTTGCAAATCATATTATTTTAGCGAAACATAAATTTGATCCAAATACAGATGTTAAACTTTTACGCCAAACAACAAAATATAACCAAAGAATACTTTTTGAATCACTAGAAATTTCAAGATTAAAAGATCGAAATTACCAATACCTGAATGAGCAAACTGGAGATTTAGAAGGAGCCAAAACAATTGAAATTTCACTAGATGCTGAGTACATCTACCCTTATCAATAATTACCCTTTTTCAAATCTTTCATTCTCGAAATTTGAATTCATAATAAACTGTTATCATGTTATCTTGAACCAACTGTTTTTCATGTCAATTAAATTAATTATTACTTATATCAATTGAATTAATTTTTGACGAATGTCAAAACTTTCACAAATTTCTCCAAAAAGGAATATATTTTAAATATTATACAGTGAGCTTTTATCGAATTTTGTATCAATTCATTTTATACAACTAATTACAAAGCCCTGACGATGCCGAAAGGCGAAACCGGTTGGTAAAAGAAAAAATACAAAAATGGTGGTGTAGTTTCAAGATTCAACAATTATACATTGTACAATAGAGGTGACTTTTGCGACTGAATTGCCCGCAACTCCTGCTGAATTGCCTTGAGCTCTTCTGGAGTGTTCCAGAGGCCCCATGGAGTTTCCCAGAGTTCCTTAGACCATGAAGTTCCCCTTGATGACTTCCAACTTGCACAAAGAAGGTAGCTGCTGCCACTGAATTTCCCGCAATTCCCCTGCTGAGCTCTCCAGTGTTTCTCCGAGTCTCTCCCAAGAACTCCTCAGACTTCCTCCAGAATATTCGATTACACATGAGGTCCCCTAAGTTGCGTAAAAAGGTTCCTTTTGACCTCTTTCAGAGTTCCTGTGGATGTTTACGGAATTCCTTCAGACTTTCTTTCGGAAATTTAGTACCCCTTCCCCTTGAAGTTGTTCAATTTGTGCCAGATACAATCGGGATTACTTTAGCGACTGCATCCCGGAGTTTATCTACTGAGCTCGTTCGAAGTTCACTTGTGTTTTTTCAGAATTTTTTGGAGTTCCCCAACGTTTCCCTGAGTATTAAGTTTCCCTTAATGAAATTAGATAGAGATCAACTTCACTAACTTGCACAACACAGGTCCCTTTTGCGACTGAATTCTCGCAGTTCTTCTGCTGACTTCCTTGTCTTTTGTAGATACTTTGAGTCTTTTTAAAATTTATTAGAATTTACCAGAGCTTCCCTGCTGAGCTCCTCGGAATTTCTTCGGACTCCTCCGGAATTCTTCGTAGTTCCCTCAGAGTACTTTTAAATATACCCGGCTCTTCAGCGTGTACCAAAGAGATCAAATTACGACCACATTTCCCGAAATTCTTCTACCGAGTACTTGACATGAAAGTGTGGAAATAACCGGAAATGAAGCAAAATCTGAGAACTATGAAGCGCATTGGAGAGCCGAGTGGGTAAAAACCAAAGGTTGTAGAAGTTGGAAGTTGTAATTTAAGGGAAGGAGAGAAATATTTTCTCACTATATCGTGCATGGGTTGCTAATATTTCCAAGGCCTTGTTCTCACGTGATCATTTTTATAGCGCACACAGAAGAATTATAAACATTTCAACAAACACGAATTCAAGCTTTTGAAGAAAACAGTTAAATTATAATCGTTACTCGACAGTAAACTAATAAGTACCTGCATAAAAGAGAACCGCAGATAGCGAGGAATAAAAATTACTACTATACCACGACTTTGGGCTCTATTATGGTATAAATGGACTTGATTTGAATATCATCGGTATCTATCCAAAATGACTACGCTACAACTAGTTACTGTGCTGTGCTTGCTCTCGTCTTTTGGTAAGTTGAACATCTTTGTGCTGCTCATTCCTTAATTTTGCATAGCCGCGAGCAGGTAACATGTTTTTTTCATTTTGGTTCCTGGAGTAACTTTTTTTTTAACGGACCTACCTAATTATTTTTTATCTACTTGAAAAAAAAACATGGGGCTTCTGTACAGCATACCTGGCTACCTCTACTGATGTGTACCTATTTTCAAGGTTATACGACCAAGGCATCAAAACTTGAAGTATCTCCTAGGATTATTCAAGGAAAGAATGCTGTCATCGAAGATTTTCCATACCAAGTTGAAGTACTCACACAAACAAATGAGGGAAAGGATAGTTCTCGGTGTGGAGGGGCAATAATCAACGAAAAATTCATTCTAACTGCTTCAAGTTGTGTAATTCAGCCTGAGTAAGTTTTTCTCTTGGCTACTTTCCAGTGTAGCGGTTGTTCTAGATATGCAAATTCGGTCAAAATCTACGAAGAACGTAGTCACTCAACACTACTTAACTCGTTACTTACCTACTTATGATACAAGCATTTTGTTCAGAAATGACCAGAATTTGTTTATTTTGAACCTGACATACCTAGGTACATAATCCGGGTATTAATATTCATTTAGCGAAATTTTTATTGTTTCGTTCTACCCACAGTAAAAATTTCGCACCTGTACAACCAGGAAACATCTGGGTCTACGCCAATGGTTCTTCGAAATCCACAAGTAGTCATCGAGCTAATGTAAAAAATGTTTCCAAGCATCCCGATGTCAACATTACACTTGAAAACCTCAAACAGTGTGGACGTCTTGAAAACGACTTGGCAATTCTAGAGTTATCCAAGCCACTCCCTATGGGCTTAGGAATTCAAGCTATTCCACTGGCAGAAGCAAATACAAGATTACCAATTGGTGCACCAGCTTCAGCATCGGGATATGGACCCGGATCCTGGAAATTTCTTGGCTCTACTGAACTTCAAGCTCTCAAACTTGCAATTGTAGCAAACAAGGAATGTGGCGAATGTCTGGAAGCAACCATAAGCGATGGACAGATTTGTGCTTCAGCCCCGCCGCCTAATCGGTTTTCATCACGAGTTGAGCAAGGTGACTTCGGCGGTCCTCTTGTAGCCAACGGTATGCTGGAGGGAATAATTTCCTGTGCACAAAGGACCTACTCCTTTCGTAAAGGACAATGCCCAAATCTGTTTGTAAGAATCGCCAACAACAGAACAAGGGCCTTCATCAGAAATGTCACAAGCCTTTGAAAAGATGTGTTCCTTACGGTTCACTTATTGGTGTCGGAATAAAACTGGCGATTATCTCACACAGTTGTATCATCATTGTTGCTTCAAACCCCAAAATGTTCCTCAACTTCCTCTCATTTGTTCATTTCCCGAGTACACGAGTACAGACTTATTTTTCATATCATGTCGTCATGTCGACATGTCGCGTCGTTCTTTAATAAGTAACACACACAAAGGAAAACTATGAATTTTCTCAAAGCCAGAATCGTAATGCTAGTGCTCGTTTTAGTAGAAAACGGTACCTTATTTGTCTCCCAAAAATTCCCAAGGTGACATATATCACGTAGGGTAAGACAAGGAAACAAACTGTACGGGCTAAGTATCAGGGTAAGACAAGGAAACAAACTGTACGGGCTAAGTATCAATTATCAGTTGAAAACCGACAAGAGGAAACTATTATCTACAGCAATCTGTCTGACACTGTTGAATGCAAGTTCAAAGTCTAAAAGGGACATCAGAACGTTGAAGACGTAACAAACAGTTCTGCAATGCAAACCTAGGTGTAGGACCGAACATGACCTCCATACACTAACCTCCATTGTGGAAAATATGTGTAAATCGATATCACTGCTCTTAGCAAGTCTTTTTGAACGGTGGGTCATACAGGTAAGGCTTCGGAGTGGATCAAATTGTTACGTGCAGAATATAGTCTCGTGCCTTTTCGGTGTGATTTACCTATATGGTTTGTGTCTTCAGGGACATGGCCCGCCAGCTGATCAGTGGAGAAGGCCAGAGTTCGTTTGATGGTCTAGGGGGCGCCACAGTACCTATTGTAGGCGCTCCCCCAAAATACTTCCAGTACCAAGCACGACTTAATACATACAACACTGAAGATAAAGTGGTATCTGGATTACGAATACGACAGCTTATTCACAAAATAGACAAAATAAATTAACAGAAGTCGTCTGGTTACTTTGGCAGACGGCCGAAATTCGCACGAGTCGCGAATCAAATGAACTTGATACCTGCACTTTATTACCCCTTGATTTTAAACCTATTTTCTTTTCGTACTCAAGTCCATTCCCAAAATATGTCAACGAGAAAAAGGGGTATTACCTCGGGCATTACGATACGATATTTTAAATGAAACAAATTGAGAAGGGAAAAATAAAGTTTTTACGGTAGGCAAAGTGGCGATATTGCAAAAGAGCGTTCGACGGAAATGGCCTCGCGGTTTAGAAATCTTGCGTCACAAACTGAAAAGTGGCTCCAAGCTGAGACCTTTCTTGGAAAGGAAAAGTCGCCCGGGAAAAAGGAATGCTCCTTAATTGATTTAGTTGATTGTTTACGCATGCTTTTCTCATTTTGAATCCATTTTCGTTGGATCCATCGGTTGGTTGCTTTTATATTGGTTCAACTACTTGAACTTGTATGAGTGTCTTAGGGAAAATGAGGCTCTTTTTTGTGGAAGTTCTCTCACTTCACCCTTTTCATTTTGCATTATTGCTAAATTTGCTTCCCATTCACATCTGCCTAATTCAATTATTATTTTTTCAGAATGGACCCACCATATGGATCATTCGCCGAAAGATAGTGGTTCATCATAATTGATGTTATAACTTGTAATTCTGTTCATACATTTTTTAAAAATTATTTCAACGTTTTAATACGATAGATAATCAGACTCGTAATCAGAGCTGCGGTGGAACCACGAACACTCGACAGTTGTCGATCTCGACAATTTGCCCTTTCCCCTCTGCACCCTTTACCCTAATTTCCCCTTTCCCCTCTACACCTTTCACGCTTTAGAAAAGGGGAAATTGTCGAGATCGACAACTGTCGGGTGCTCGTGGTTCCACCACTGATATGGGTCGGATCATTGAATCGAGGTCTATCTGGTTGCATATAATTTAACCAAACGTCCTGCTTAGATTCCTTTTGGCATCGAGTTGTAGGATCATATTATTACAAAACCGGTGCAGATTACATCCGGTATCAATAATCTCAGTCTTTGACCTTAGCCTAATGTATCAAATATACTACTATGACGGTTCTGGAACACAAGAATCGCAAAACAAACAAAACAGTTGTTTTCAATACTGTTTGTTTAGAGATCATAAGTATATAACAATGAACACTATTCTACAAATTCTATGTCAACAGATTTTCCTACGATTCCATGGCTCACGATGTAGATTGAGCTCTTCTTGATTTCAGCATTTTGTTTTTCGAGCATTCCATAGTTGACTTTTTTCTGTGAAGCGAGCAGGAAGGAAGGCTCTTGTGTTGTTGTCGAAGGTTAGGATTATCGCGTCACCGTAAGGCGTAAGGCACTTAGTGAAACTCACGACTTCATATTTTTCGTTCACATTAAGTCCTTTTAGATCTGTCAAGAGTTTGATGTATGTAGTTTTATTTACTTTATCGAAAAAGATGCCCCAATGACTTGCTCAGAAGGATGTGGAATGAAACGATAATGAATGCTCTGTTTTGTTAACACTCCTCCCCACTATCATAGAGCAATTGTTACGGTTCAAAAATTGTCTATCAAAATATCAATTCAATTCGGCGCCTATGGTTCCAATTCCATAGTTTTATTCAATGTTTTGTTGCTTATCAGTTTTTTCCTGCTGCTCGGCAAGAAATTATTCTTGATAAAATCTCTCGGCACTTGAATGTCTCCCTTCTGCGAAGGTTAAAGTCGACGCCTCACAAAAGTTTGTACCTACTTACCTTGATTCGGATTTAGCGGACGTCGACAATAATTCTGTTTGTCTATCGCATCAGTTTGGTGAAGCAAACAATACCTAATTTGGGATTTTTATAACCTGTCGCAGTGAAACAAAACACTATCAAAATCCATACAGAAAAACCAGTTCAAAACTGGTAAGTAATCTTCCATTCAATCTTGAGACGAACTGTAACAATTTTCCTTCTTCTAGGTTCTTTTCTTTACTCTTTAATTATATCCGTTATTCAACCCACGCACGTATATTCTCCATCCGGTTACTGTGCCAAAATCTGGATAGAAATCGCGCCACACCACCGCTCCTGTGCGACTAAGATCTTCTTCTACCATCTTCTTGTTGCCGGTATTGTTTCCACCTGAAAAGGCTAACAGGAACAGACAGAACATCGTCCTGGATCTTCAACTACGAGGTCAGTGAATTATCTCTTTCCGTGTTGATCGCGTGTTGCATGCTTTGGGGGATTCTGTATTTATTGAGAGCTCTTAAAACTTATAGCCTTCTGGGTATCGCGGCATTAAATCTAACACAGCCTTCGCATATGCTAAGCTGGACGCAACTACCTCGAGCTGGACTTTCCTGTCTGTCTGGGCTTATGATTGCCGTGGCTTTTGCTGATTTTTGCTCACGGCAACTTCACTAATTATTTACCATAGTCCTGTACTCTGTTGTGAATGAATTCATCTGAATTAAAAATTAGCTGGCGCCTTATTTAATTTGGTTTTCGGTCATCATCCGGACTTTGAGCTAGCCGTAGCAACCTTTTATTGCGTTTTTCGTGATACAATATGAAAAACAAGTTCTAACAAGAAAATGATCAGGTGAACAAAACAAAATTAATGATTCAGCTCTATGCAAGTTGAGACAGGGAAATTATCTCAAAGATTGATGCCCCTATATTGATCTTTGACCTGGAGGTGTCATATTACAGCACCGGTTCCAATCATATCCTGCTTAGATTATTAACCCGGAGGTCTCATATTACAACAACGGTTCCGTTTAATCCTGCTTAGATTATTGACTCCGAGGTGTCATATTACAACACCAGATCAGTTCATCCGGTATCAAGCTTTGACCTTGACCGAATCGAAGCATCAAATATATTATGCCGGTTCTAGACTACCGATGGCGGCCATCTTTTGGTCCAAAACCGGCACTGTTCATCTAATAACCTCGTCTTGTGCTCGATGAATTGCTCTTGAAATTTCCTTGGTACGTAGGTGAACGATACTTGGATGAAATGGTGGAAATGGTGACAATGGTGAAATCGGTGAAGAAGCTTGATAGCATAATGAAAACTTGGTAGATGAAACCTATAAAAATTCACTCAGCTCAGTGCCGAATCCAGCACAAAAAAATGAAGAAAAGAGGACCCTAGTTGTTTTTTATGTTACCTGCAAATGAGAAACGGTTTCTTTGGTGGGCCTTTGTGCTTCTCTAGCCGGCAAAAATGCCTAACTCGGGCTTTCACTTCGCTAAATAGACCAGGCGCCAGGGAAAACAATAAGGAAATAATTGTTTCCTGGCTGAAAACTAGCTTAAATCGATCTGTGTAGCTTAGGTTTTGATATACTAGTTTCCCCCCTTTCGGAAATGACGGCGTCATGTCGCCATCATCAACAAGAAGTGCACCAGCGTGGTTTTCGCCGAATATCTTAATTTTGAGTCATCTGACAGCAAAAGATGTGGGGAGTCATTATGTAGCTTATGAAATTCCCTACAGTTTGGTTTTTCAATCACTTTTTTGCGACCTATGGTCTTTGAGATAGAGCTTCTGGAAGCGAGAGTCATTGTCGTGAAAGCTCCATGGCCACTTGACTCGAAAAACTAAAATGTCGATGTGACAAACAAAATTCAAAATGAGATTACTCGAGAACTCTTCATGCTATAGTTGCGGTGATAGTCTTAAACTCTTCCTCTTGAACCGTAGATTACGAATATTGGAAAGTCAAAAACGTCACATTGTACATATACAGGGTGTACTACGGGAATCAAATCAGAACAGAGAAATTTGACATATTTCTTCGATTTAGCCTATGCGAAACTCTAAGCACTTATCACGAGTCCAATATCAATATGCATTGCTCTGTAAGCTTCACTTGATACACTCAAGAAGTGGTCAGCTTACAGCCTTCCTGTAAAATGTTTTGAAGGCCCTCTGAAATCATCAACATTTACAGTAGCAAGAAATGTATGTAACAGTATATTATATACCAAGGAACCAAAGTGAATTTTTGATCCCTTGGGTGAAGTTTGTTGCTCGAGGGCCCTTTGGGTCCAAATCCCCTAATTGAAAATTCACTTTGGTCCCTTGGTATATAATATACTGTTATATACATTCCTTGGTACTGTAAATTTTCAATATTTTGATGATTTCAGAGGGCCTTCAAAACATTTTAGAGTAAAGCTGTGAGCTGACTACTTCTGTATTGTATTAAGTGAAGCTTATAGAGCAAATCCATATTGATATTGGACTCGTGTTAGGTGCTTAGAGTGTCGCATATAGGCTAAATCGAAGAAATATGTAAAATTTCTCTGATCTGATTTGATTCCCCCAGTACACCCTGTATATGTACAATGTGACGTTTTTGACTTTTCTATATTCGTAATCAACGGTTCAAGAGTAAGAGTTTAAAACCATCACCGCAACTATAGCACGGAGGATTCTCGAGAAATCTCATTTTGAAATTTTTTTGTCACATTGACATTTCAGTTTTTCGAGTCAAGTGGCCATGGAGCTTTTACAACAATGCCTCTCGCTTCCAGAAGCTCTATCTCAAAAACCATATGTCGCAGAAAGTTCATTTAAAAACTATTCCGTAGCGAATTCCATTGGCTTCAAAATGACCCCTTACATCTTTTGCTGTCAGATGGCCCAAAATCAAGATATTCGGCAAAAACCACGCTGGTGCACTTCTTGTTGATGATGGCGACATGACGCCGACATTTCCGAAAGGGGGGAAATTAGTATGTTTAAACCTAAGCCATACAGATCGTTTTAAGCTAATTTTCAGCCAGGAAACAATTATTTCCTTATTGAGCTGATTTTTGCTCCCTGGCGCCTGGGCTATCAACACAATACAAAATCCTCTCAACTGGCAGACGTAAATGCACAAAACCACACACTGGTGACAGCCCTCGTACAGTATCGATGCTAAAAAGAACTCGACTCTTGACGTCCCCTAGTTTTATCAACTTCTGTTGGGCGCGGTAGCCCACGGATCATCTACAGCCAATCAAAAGACGCCTCGAAGGATTTTCCGTCAGGATTGCCACTGCAGTATAACGAAATTCCCACGGACCAGGAAACAAAACGGCTGTGCAGAATTGGACTAGCCCAGTCAGTCAAAGTACCTACCAAAAAACAGACGGAGGCAGAAAACGACGTAACAAAATCATATACAGGTGATCCATAAGCGACCTTACATAGACCATTCGGCAGATAGAGGACCCCGAAGCAAGTCAAGATCAAAACAGAAAAACTTGCCCATTGATTATGAAGTGATACGTTCTGTGCGTTTTGTATGCAATTTTGATCAGCAATACGATTTCTAAATGGTTCAATTTTTTTTTGTTGGAATTGACCAGTAATACCTCGAGTAATACTCTTGTGTTCGAACTTGAGATGTCACACTAGGTCGATCAGAATCCAACATCGGATCAGGAGAAATGTATCCGTTTGTTATAAGGCTCTGAAAGATATCTTTGAAGCAAGTCAGCAACTGACAGTTTCATAATCGACTTTGAAGTTGACTTCACTTCAAGGGCGTCTAGACTGACTTTTGGCATTCTCGTTAGTTATCACAGTAACAGTTTAAACGCACTCGAAGTAATACCTAAACTTTGAAGTCGATTATAAAATTGACTGTAAATTTACCAAGATAGAAAAATGCTGTTTACGTTATTCGTGATACCTAGAAATTTAAGGGTCCACTTTACCTCCCGGAATCAGCCGATCCATACTAATACTACTGATTAAGTGATCCTAAAGGCTTATGCTTCTGCAGAGTCTTCCACGACAGTCAACCCCTTATCCTCGGGTCGTCAGGTGATAAAGTTTTTGATGACCCAATAAGTGAGTTTTCCACATTACGAGTTGAGTGCGACAAGCTGTGTCGTGTACGTAGTTGTTCACCTATTTTACTTCTAATAATATGTTGAAGAGCCAGTTTACCGATACCTATTGGGCCAATTTTTACATATTTTTCCTTGTTCTCTCTGCATTTCTACTTCTGGTTTTCAAATTTATTGACTGCTCTCTACCCTTAGTTGCTCCCTTCCTGAATGACTTGAAATTGACATTTACCGCCAGAAATGTATTGCTAGTGTACAAATTGTTATGGAATTGACCAGTAATACCACCCGATTTCTGACAAATTATGAAATTTCAACTTTTTCAAGAATCGTGGAAATTGTCACCTCACAAATTTTTGGGATAGGCAAATAGGCACCGTTTTCTACCAAAATGGGCACCATATATATGATTCATACTACCGTTTCACACATTTTTTGTGCACACGGCGAAACGCTGGAAAATGTTGAAAAAAATCATATTTTTTCTTTGTGGGTGTTATAAGAACGACGTGACGTAAAAAACAGGTCTGTACTCGTGTACTGGTGAAATGAACGAGTGAAGGGGGGCGTTGAGGAGCATTTTGGTGTTTGAATCAACAATAATGGTACAACTGTGTGAAATAATCGCCAGCTTTAATACGACACCAATTAGTGAACGGTAAGAGACACATCTTTTCAAAGGCCTGTGACATTTCTGATGAAGGCCCTTGTTCCGTTGTTGGCGATCCTTACGAACAGATCCGGACATATGCCGTCGGGTTTTCCACAAGAAATTATTCCCTCCAGCATACCGTTGACAACAAGAGGACCGCCGAAGTCACCTTGCTGAACACCTTTGCCTAATAACGGATTTTTCCCTGCGGCACAAATCTGCCGATCTCTTATGGTTACGCCTAGACAACTGCCACAATCCTTGTTTGCTACAATTGAAATTTCGCCAGATTGAAGTACGGGATCATCGGAGGATTCGCTTCTCCATCCCGATACTGAGGCATTTGCACCATCTGGTAATATTGTATTTGCTTTTGCCAGTGGAATAGCTCGAATTCCTGAGCCTAGAGGAAGTGGCTTGGACAACTCCAGAATTGCCAAGTCGTTTTCAAGACGTCCACACCTTTTGATGTTTTTGAGCGTAATGTCGACATCGGGATGCTTGGAAACATTTTTCACATTAGCTCGATGACTACTTGTGGATTGCGAAGAACCATTGGCGTAGACCCAGATGTCTCTTGGTTGTACAGGAGCCAAATTCTTACTGCGAGTGGAATAACATACTTAAGATTTTTCTTAAGGAATAATAAAGAATACTCGTTATTCTATACCTAGGTATAGCAGGTTCAAACTAAGCAAATTCGATACGAATTCCTGAACAAAATGCTTGTATCATAAGTAAGTAGCGAGGTAGGTAAGTAGTGTTGAGTGAACATGTTCTTCGTAGATTTTGACCGAATTTGCCTATCTAGAACAACCGCTAAAGTAGAGTGTAGCCGAAAGAAAAACTTACTCGGGTTGAATTAACGGTTAACGGTAATTAACGGTTAGAATGAACTTTTCGCTAATTATTGCGCCTCCACACAGAGAATTACCATCTTTTCCATCCATTTCCGTTACTACCGCCACTTGATATGGAACAGAAAATATGTCGGTATCGTCCCAGCCAAAATGCGTTGCGTCGGTATCGTCCCAGTCAAAAAGCAATGCCTTGGTCGAATAACCTTAAAACCAGGTAAATGTCAGTAGAGGTAGAGGCAGATAGGTACCTATGCTGTATAAAGGCCTTATGTCGTTATTTAGATGATAAATAATTACGTAGGTGCGTCCAAAAAAAAAGTTACTTCAGGAACCAAAATAAAAAATCAGCTGTGTCACCAGAAAACTCTCCCGACTAGTATCCAAGAACCTAGGGAAATTTTTGTTCGAAACATCCCTTCGGGTGGGAAGTAGAAACTAGAGAGAAAGGCTGAAAATAATTTGCACGAAATTGAAAATTGTGTTATGGAAAATTTGAATTCTCCGGGTAAAGCTCAAATCTCTTTTCAAATCATCTTATTATAAAAATCGCCAAGCTGTTTAAATCGCAAATAGCGAACCGAGTAGCGAACAAAAATGATAACAAGCCGGATTTTTGTATATAAGCTCAGTTAAGCATGTAGTTCAACATAGTGAAAGTCCTCAAGAATACGGTGTGAGCTTCGGCCGTTGTGGCCTCGAGAAGAACTTGAGGGCAGTTTTTTGCGTATATCTCGTGAACAATAGCACTTGGGAAAAAAGTTCCCAGGGAGAAATTGTTGGAAATTTTATTGTCTACAAGAATGGTCCTCACACATTTCATCGTCAGTCATCTCCTTCTTCGTCAAGACACAAGAAAATAGAAATAGTCCAGATGCTCAATGCTGAAAACTGGTATGGACCTTGAGTTTTATGATGGCGGAGTGCCACTTTGTAGAGGTGTTGTTTGATCCACTCTCTTTTGGTTTAAACCTGAAGCCATCAAGACGAACTATGCCGGCGGCATATACAGGGTGAAATAAAAATAAAAAGTTAAACATTTGTACCTCGAGAACCAAAATAGGTGAAGACATGCAAATCGCAATAAATAATTCTGATTTCATGTTCATAAAGTCGTCGCAAACTTGAATTGAATATCTTAAGCCGTTCTTGAAATATCTTCACAAGACTGAAGTTGTTACCAAAAAAATATATATTTTCGTCTACTTATCAGAAAAAAAGTTGACTGTGTTTTTTCTAAAATTAGCTGGCCTAGAGAGGGCTTATCACTGTAATTTCATTTCAAATGTAATTTATCATTGTTTCGATCCAAAACACCAAGTTTCGAATCAAGATCTGAAGAATTACTGATATACGGAAAACTATTTTTTTTTTCGTAACGACTTCAGTCTTCTGGAGATATTCCAGAAACGGCTCAACATATTTGATTCAAGTTCACGACGACTTCATGGTCATGAAATTAGAAATATTTTTGGCGATTTACATGTCTTCACCTATTTTGGTTCTTGAGGTACATTTGTTCAACTTTTTATTATTTCACCCTGTATATGCCGCCGGCATAGTTGGTATTGATGGCATTAAGTTTCAATCAAAAGAGAATGGATCGAACAACACTTCTACCAAGTGGCACCCTGCCATCATAAAACTCAAGGTCCGTACAGTCTTCGGCATCGAGCATCTGGACTATTTAGCTTTTCTTGTGTTTTGACGAAAAAGAAGTGGACTGATGATGGAATATGTAAGGACCTTTCTTGAAGACAATTCCCAACAATTTTGCTCCAAGTGCTTTTCCTCCAAGTGCCATCGTTTACGAGATAAACACGAAAAACTGATCCTCAAGTTCTTCTCGAGGCCACAACGGCCGAAGCTCAAACCGGATTCTTGAGGACTTTTACTATGTTGAACTACATGCTTAACTGAGCTCATATACAAAAATCCGGCTAGTTATCATTTTTGTTCGCGATTTTTTCTATAATTCCTGGACTATTTACTTTGAGCTCCATCATTCAAGTCCGGTCTCGAAAACCCAGGCCGGTTTTACATCTTCAACCGGAAAACTCTCGGGAAATTGGATTTTTTTTGAAAATATTGAGAATCAGTAACCTCTTGGTAAAAAAAATTGTGAAGATCTGTTCACAGGATATAAAGTTAGAAAATTTGCACTTCTTCCAGAAAGGAAAACTCGAAAATCGTGAATAAATTGGAAAAATTCTCCCATCCTTTTCAAAGTGAAGTTGTCGTTATAGATTTTCTTTAATTTTTCTTAAAATTACACCACAAATGATTGGGACTTCTTTGGTCAACCGGTTTCGCCGTCAGGCATCGTGGGTCCGATTCCAAAAGTTTTTCATTCAAAAATTAATTCAATCTTTCCATTATTTTCTCCAACTTTCATTCCCAGCATGTCTGCACCTGAAATGAATATTTCGTGGGGCTCATCGCATGATCGCCGAGCAGGAATGAGTTTTTGAGTGGAGTCCTGCATCAAAAGCGAGTCGTCCTGGTCAAAATACGGGTGAGAGGCCCTCTCGGGTGGCAACGGCTAGTAGAAAATTCAAAAATTCATAACGCCCGACTGGAAAACGGTGGAAAACTGCAACTGCAGACTTAATTCAATATTATTATTGTGATTCTTCCTGCCAAATTTGGCCTCAATCCATCGGATAGATTTTGAATAATTCAATGGTAAAAGTTGAAATTTTAACATTTCTTCAATTATTGGACACATGACAGATGAAGAAATGCTTCTGACTGTTCTGAATGTAGTTTTTCAAGGCTTTCAAATTGCAAGTCAAAATCCGTAAGACAGAGCTTCTGTTATTCTTTGATAGTGACACTTTCGTTCGACATATGACAGCCAAAAAGTCCAAAAACTGATCAGCTCATTTGACAATAAGGCCATGTCTGTATGCCGAATTTCAAGTCGATCGGGTTAATGGGTCGGTAGCTATCGTGTCAGAGCCTTTTCACTGCGTCATCACATAAACTTTCCCTTCCGAGTGAAAGTGAAAGTTGATTTATGAACTTCTCAAATTTGATTTTACCATCACATACCCGCAGTTATGCAAAATTAAGGAATGAGCAGCCAAAAAATGTTCAACTTACCAAAAGACGAGAGCAAGCAGAGCACAGGAACTAGTTGTAGGGGAGTCATTTTGGATCGAGACCGATGATATTAAAATCAGTCCATTTATACCAAAACAGAGCTCAGAGTCGTGGCATGGTGGTTATTTTTATTCTTCTTACTATCTCTGTAGGATTTTTTATGCAGGTACTTATTAATTTATTGTCGAGTAACGATTGCAGTTCAACTGTTTAAAATGAGAGCTTGTATTTCGTGTTTGTCTAAATGTCCATACTTTTTCTTTGTACGCCATAAGAATTGACCACGTGAAAACAAGACTTGAAAATGAGCAGCCAATGCACGATATTGTAAGAAATTATGTGTCACTTGATTTTTTTCGCCAATTTAGACCTTTCCAGAACAAAACGTCAAATTTGTAATTTTTCTTACACACAGGTGATTCATAAAATATTTTTGGGGTCCGATTTCATATGCTAGAGTAGTCGGAATACCAGAGGGACCTGTGGGCGGAGCCTAACTGCGCGAACTTACTTCTTCTAGTGGTGCAACTAGATTTGCAGTGGGATTTTGGGCTCGCCTGTGACCAGGGCCGCTATTCTTGAATCGTGTGAGAAAAGTCACTGGGAGTAAAATACATTCCGCAGTACACTGATGTAGCGAATAGTAGTATAGCTAGGGGTCTTCTGGGACAGTTTCAAGGTCACCGACAGTAGCTCCACCTAGCGGCGCGCAGAGGAACTAACATTACCGACATTTACAGAAACCTGCATTACCGGCATTTACAGGAATCTACCTATATTTACAGGAACCTGTATTACCGGCATTTACAGGAATCTATCGATGGAATCTGCATTACCGGCATTTACAGGAGTCTACCGATATTTACAGGAACCCGCACTACCGGCGTTTACAGTAATCTATTGATAGTGGCAGTAGCGCAATCTTCCGGTACAATATTGACAGTGGCAGTGGCGCCACCTTCCAGTACAGCTGCGAAGCTCCATTTAGCATGGACACAAACCTTCATTATCAACATCTTTTAGAACAGATACGCACCCGCATTACCATTAAATCTGGGGATCTATCACTAGGTGTATATCTGGTTGCATAGTTATCGATGAATGTGTTGGTGGAAAATCTAGTGACATTTATGTTTATCAAATAATATAGGAAAAAAGAAGGCCAGGGTTGCTTTCAACTACTTTCTCAAGGTCAAGCCATAGGTGCAACTTTCTCTGGGTCAAAAATTACGCATGCATGGGAATAGAACAGCACATCCACTCAACTGTACTGTTCCAGAATGTATGGGAGAGGTTGATATGAAGAGAAATACACATTAGCTGTTATTGGTTGAAGTTTTATTTGGTTCAGAGTAAACAGTGTTATGCATACTTATTTTGATACACACAGAACAATATACGCTCTTTATGTTTACCAGCAGTCGTTTTAATCCGATCCATCCTGATTCTTCCATTACTGGGGGCTCTTAAAGGGATGGAGCTCTAGTGTGTAGTGGTAGGCAAACTCACGTATGAGTTAATAGTAAGTTATTGCGTAAAATTGCGCAAGAGTTAAGAAAAGTCTAGAATATTGTTACTAAATGACACAACTGTTTAGGGAATTGTTTACCAGGTCACGTGATGATTCATTGTATTTTAAGGTTGATGCTGCAACATGTGTTGCAATAAGTGTTTACCTCGAAAAAAATTCTAGAGAAAGCCAACAAGGTTCCAAAACAACGAAAGTGCTAACATGAACAAGTCCAGAAGTTATTGCGTGAAATTGCGCAATAGTTGAGAAAAGTCTAGAATATTGTTACTAAATGACACAACTGTTTAGGGAATTGTTCACCAGGTCACGTGATGATTCATTGTATTTTGAGGTTGGTGTTGCAACATCTGATGCAATAGGTGTTTACCTCGAAAAAAAAATCTAGAGAAAGCCAACAAGGTTCCAAAACAACGAAAGTACTATCATGAACAACTCCAGAAGTTATTGCGTGAAATTGCGCAATAGTTAAGAAAAGTCTAGAATATTGTTACTAAATGACACAACTGTCTAAGGAATTGTTTACCAGGTCACGTGATGATCCATTATATTCTAAGGTTGGTGTTGCAACATGTAATGCAATAAGTGTTTACTTCAAAAAAAAATTCTAGAGAAAGCCAACAAGGTTCCAAAACAACGAAAGTGCTAACATGAACAAGTCCAGAAGTTGACCAGAAGATATTGCGTAAAATTGCGCAATAGTTAAGAAAAGCCTAGAATATTGATACTAAATGACACAACTGTTTAGGGAATTGTTTACCAGGTCACGTGATGATTCATTGTATTTTAAGGTTGGTGTTGCAACATGTGATGCAATAAGTGTTTATCTCGAAAAAAATTCTAGAGAAAGCCAACAAGGTTCCAAAACAACGAAAGTGCTAACATGAACAAGTCCAGAAGTTATTGCGTAAAATTGCGCAATAGTTGAGAAAAGTCTAGAATATTGTTACTAAATGACATTCTAGAACATTATAAAGAAGTAAACGAAAGGAACTATGCAGTCTCGGGAAATTAAACAAACGAATCAATAGGACAGAGTTTATTTGGGCAGTAAATTGATTAACCAAGTATAAAGTAGCATAGAATTATTCAAAGAACAAATACAGGGTTCCAAAAAATGGTGATTGCACTGTGATAATATCTTATCAAATTTTGGTACACTATCCTCCTCCCCAACATCCACAATTTCAACACATAATTCATCATCACAATATCTCTCAATAATTTTCTCAAGGAAAGCCTTCTTCTGTTGTCCTTTTACAAAAATAATATCTACGTTGGAAGCCAGGTGATGTAGTATGGAGTAGACTTTTTCATATGGAATATCCCCATCACTGTATCTGAGTCCATGATGAGTATTCTCCAGCTTGCTTCTAGTTTACTTAGATACGATCGGAGGCATTATTCCAGAAATATTCATTTCTAGATTTACCTATATCTACTAATTTATGTCCAAAAAGAGATTGTCTTAATTACAAATAAACAAATGGTAACTTAATCCTCATGGTTATCACTTATAATGTTCTACATATACACAATAATACGTAGCTATGGGTATTATTGCTGATAATTAGAATGTTTCAGTAAAAAATATCGAGAAACTTGCGTTATTTCCAGCATCAAAATATTTAATGCTGAATCAAAGACACGCCGAATGCCAAGTAATAAGGTGCTGAATAACACAAGATTTGAATGCTGTGATCCTATACAGGTAGGTAACTCATAAGTAGAGGTGTGCACATATAGGCATATGCATGTATATACCTGTGTATATATTTTCTAGAAGTACGTCACGTCACTTGAAAGATCTTATATTTTTTATCAGAATCATGCATGTAATACCAACCATTAAAAAAAAGAAATCCTGGAACAACTCACCATTTCTACAATTTCTTCTAGATTTGATGCTCTTTGAGAAAAATCATGTGATTTTGTAGCATTTTTGCATTCTTTATGGGGTTTAAGAGTGACTTTTTGTCAAAATTGAGATGATTTTCACACAATTCCAATAGTTTAACAGCAAACAGCTCACATTTGCCACGTTTTCTCATAGACTTAGTGACTTTTTGAGAGATCATGTGATTTGTATAACATTTTTGCATTCTTTAGGGGGGTTTTAGAGTGACTTTTTGTCAAAATTGAGATGATTTCACACAAATTCAATAGTTTAGCAGGAAACAACTCACATCTTCCACGTTTTCTCCTAGATTTGGTGACCCTTTTTGAGAAATTATGTGCTCAATGTAGCATGTTTGTGCTGTTGGAAGTCATGCACGCGCATGCGCGCACATGCATACACACATAGACACACACAACACACATATGCACGCAAACGCACCCATTTCCAACTATTAGGGGAAAAATCTGGCACTATCCTAGATTTAGTGACTTTTTTTATTTAAATCAGATCCCTTGTGTAGCATTCCTGCATTCTTGAGAGGGTTTTAGAGTGACTTTTTGTCAAAGTTGAGATAATTTTCACACAAATCCAATATTTGTTTACAGGAAACAACTCACATTTTACATGTTTTCTCCTAAATTTGACAACTATTTTCAAGAAATCAAGTGCTTTCTGTAGCATTTTTGCATTCTTCAGAGTTTTAGAGTGACTTTTTGTCAAAATCAGATGATTTTCACACAAATCTAATAGTATGGCAGGAAACAACTCATCTTTTTCATGTTTTCTTCTAGATTCGGTGACTCTTTTTGAGAAATCATGTGCTTTGTGTAGCATGTTTGCATTCTTCAGGGGTTTTAGAGTGACTTTTTCGTCTAAATTGAGACGATCTCTTACACAATTCCAATAGTTTGGTAGCAAACAACTCACCATTTTCATGTTTTCTTCTAGATTTGGTGACTCTTTTTAAGAAATCATGTGATTTGTGTAACATTTTTGCATTTTTTAGGGATTTTAGAGTGACTTTTTGTTAAAATTGGGACGATCTCTTATACAAATTCCAATGGTTTGTCAAGAAACAACTCATCTTTTCCACGTTTTCTTCTAGATTTGGCGACTCTTTTTGAGAAATCGTGTGATTTGTGTGGCATTTTGCATTCTTTAGGAAGGTGCTAAGGTGCTTTTTTGAGATAAACACTCTAGTGCCGTCAACTCTACCAGATTTCTTTGACCAACACTTTCTGTACGGGGGCACCTCAAAAAATTTATAATTTCTTTCCCACCTCGTTTCACACTGTATACAATGTTTGGTGATACTTATGTCATCTTGAAGGTCTTCAAAAGTTCAATGGGAGGTCTACCGAACGTATGTGTGCAAGTAAGACGTTAACGACTTCGCTCGTTGATATTTCCCGTTATTGGAGTGAATCTAGTGCTGTTTTAATCCCAGAACCATCCAAGCAAATGAGCTGTCTGCGGACGCAAGGATTTTTTCGTTGGAGCGGTAATTAGTGTTGGAATAGCTAATTTTACGTCCAAGGTGGGAAATTTCTAATTTTATTCGTTATCTGCTGAGACAAAAACACTACGGCTTTTGTGCTACTACTGAAGGAGCGGCAATCATTCGCTTCCAAAACCTTTCGTGTATTCAATACTCATAATATTATGATTATGAATATTGTACACAAAATTCCACCATAGCGCGTCCTTAAATCTGGTTATGTCCGATATAGAACAGAGGACTTCTGTGTACAGGAGTCCTCAACAAACAAATACAACTTAAAATCACCAAAATGTAAACACAGCAAGTAGAAAATCTCCAACAAACTCTTATGCTACAGCCCTCTCTCAACAACCGACCTTTACTTTTCCTACCAAAGAACAAGGCATTATTGTTGATGCACTGGAAGGTATTCAAGTGGAAGAATACATCAAAACCACTGGTAAAATTATTGGTGCCAAGAAAATATGGTTCGCATCCAGAATATCCAAAAATCGTGTTTGTCTTTATCTGGCAAATAAAACCACAGTGGAAGATTTTGTGCAAAATAATCGCCTTATCCAGATTGGTGAGAACAATATCAATGTCAGAAAACTGATAACCCCCACTCAACGTTTGGTATTATCAAATGTTCATCCCACTATACCCCACTCAATTATTGAAAGCGAACTGCTCCAATTAGGCTTGAAGCTTGTTTCACCAATTACTTTCCTAAAAGTATGTATTTCTGACAGTGAATACAACCATATATTTTCAGTTTCCGGAGGCAGGTCTGTTTCTCACAAACGGATGATGAAGTAACTATTCCAGAATCAATTGTATTGAATCATGTGGATACTCAATACAGGATCTTTCTCTCAAATAGCGACAATATGCTCTGTTTTAAATGCAGACAGACTGGACACATTGCAGGTGCATGTCCAAATGAAGAAATGGTAAGAAGTTCGCAAATAACTCCAGATGAGGTTGAAAAATCTAAAGCAAATAAAAGACCACTTTCAGAGACTACAGAGACCTCAACTAGAATCAGTATAGACAACAACATTCCCGAATCATCTCGTTAGATGTAGCAGCACCAAATAATATTGACGATCCTTCCAAAACACCTCGAAAATCTGCAAAAAGACGAAAAAAGTCAAAAACCCCAAGTCAAAAATCTGAATCTGAAAGCGATTTCCCTGATACCTTGGAAGAAAAAACGGCTCCAGTATAAAACTATTATCACTGCATCACCAAAGACTTTTATCTTGAATTTTGATCAAATCTACAGTTTCTTTGAAGTAGTACACAAATCTCCAGACCCACTGGGTATCTCAAAGAAATATACTGAAGATACAGACTCGCTCCTTGACATGCTTTATAAAATCTACCCCTACTTCAGTCACAAAACCATGAAAGCCAAATGCACAAGAATACAAAACAAAATCATATCCCAACTGAAACAATTAGAACCTGTCGATAGTGAATCGGAGAGTGACGCTCATCCTGACACTCCTACTAGCTTTTAAATAAAACTCAAAACATCACACCTACCACCTACTATTTATTTGTTAAAATGAACACGCTAATATTACAATGGAATTGCAATGGTCTATATACCAGACGCCCACAAATCGAAAAACTAATTCAAGAACACCAACCTAACATCATTTGCCTACAGGAGACTCACCTAAAACGCACCAACCAAATTAAATTGAAAAACTACACATCCTTTCGAAACGACCGAGATAATAATAATAGAGCCAGCGGTGATGTTGCTATTTTTTCAACGTGTGAGAATGTTGTTGAGGAAGTACCTCTAACTACAAACCTCGAAGCGCTTGCCATCAAAATTTTGAACAAAAAATCCCTCACCATCTGCAATGTGCATATTCCTTTAAACAGACCCTTTACATCTGAAGAAATTGAAGACTTGGTAAACCAACTTGATCCACCCTTAATTTTTACAGGTGACTTCAACTCTCATAACACTGTTTGGGGATCCCAACATACAGACGTCAGAGGTCGAATTATTGGAAAAGTTGTTGATATGGATAACATTTGTTTACTAAATTCACACGACCCAACTCACGTCAGCTACTCAACTGGTACTTTTTCTAGTATTGATCTATCATTTTGTGACCCCAGAACGGTAATATTCTTATCTTTGGAATGGGAGGTTTTACAGAACCCATATGCATCGGACCATCTACCAATACTGATCAAATCTCTTGATCAAAATAACTCCTCCTCAATATCGCCACGGGGATTTATACCTCGCATAAACCTGGCGAGAGTAGACTGGGAGAAGTATCAAGCTCTGACTTCACCAGATACTCTGAAAAATCTCCATGAAGAGAGCGTTGACCAATTAGTTACAAATTTGAACAATCTGATAATGAATGGTATAGAGAAAAGTTCCTCACTTTCATCAAATAAAATATCCAAATCTGTTCCTTGGTGGAACCATGAGTGTCACGTGGCTACAAAAAATAACAAAAAAGCTTATAACCGTTTCAAAAAACATAACACCTCAGAAAACTTGATTCACCTTAAGAAATGCAGGGCAATTGCCCAAAGAACGATAAAACTAGGTAAACAAAAATCTTGGGAAAAATACGTTTCAGAGTTTAATAATAACACATCACCATCAGTAGTCTTGAAAAAGGTGAAGAAAACTCAGGGGAAAAATTATCACCAAAGCATCACCGCACTAAAAATCGACAACGACAGCCTCATGACAGACCCCCAACAAATAGTAGATCAAATGGCTAAATAATTTCAAAAAAGCTCCAGTGACCAGCAATACCCCCAACATTTCATTGAGCAGAAATCAAGAACAGAGAAAAATCACATCGCAATGAATAAAAATTTCCAACATCCCATCAATGACCTTTTCACAAAATGGGAATTTAACGAAACCCTCAACAATCTTAAAAATAAAAAAACACCAGGGCCTGACGGTATCTCATATGAAATGATACGAAACCTCCCTCAAGAAACATTAAACTATATTTTTTCCCTGTATAACCACATTTGGCAAGAAAATGTTTTTCCAACAAAATGGAGAGAGGCTTACGTTATACCAACCTTGAAACCCAACAAAAATCGTACCGATCCCTCTAGCTATCGCCCAATCACGTTGACAAATTGTCTAAGTAAAGTTATGGAGGCAATGGTTAATAGACGTTTGATGTGGTACCTTGAAGAAAAAAAATTGATTAATAACAACCAATGCGGCTTTAGAAAAGAGAGATCCACCACCCATCAATTAGTTGCCCTTGAATCTGAAATCTCTCTCGCATTTAATGCAAAAGAACAAGTGACAGCTATATTCTTTGACCTTCAAAAAGCACATGATACTGCCTGGAAGTTTAATATACTGAAATCTCTGAAAGAGTTTGAGATCGATGGGAACATGCTGTGTTTCCTTGCAAACTTCCTAAAAGATAGAACTTTCAGGGTAAAACATAACAACTACATTTTCCTTGAAGTAGAGCAAATGAATGGTGTCCCCCAAGGTGAAGTTTTGGGTGTCACTCTTTTTATGATTGCAATAAATAAAATCACCGAGGCTATTTCTCTCCATATCAAAACGTCGTTGTATGTGGATGATCTCGCCATCTATTATGGAGGAAAAAATAGAACGATTGTAAAAAGATTACTACAAAACTCGATAACAAAACTAGAGGAATGGTCATCAAACACAGGTTTCACTTTTTCACCGCAAAAAACGAAGTGTATCCTTTTTAGTCGACTCCATAAGAAGAACTCAAAACCCCCACTCTTCAAACGCCATGACTGCAATATCGAAACTGTTGAGGAAATTAGATTTTTGGGTCTAACATTTGATAGCAAACTTACTTGGTTGCCTCACTTCAAAAAATTGAAGGACGATTGCTACAACAAAATGAAAATCTTGAAAACTTTATGTTGTTTCCTAACACACTCCCATATCTTCAAAAAACTACCAGCTGAACAGTGTAATCGGTGTAACACTATCAACTCAATCCGGCATATCCTAATAGACTGCCCTCAATTTCAGGAAGAGCGAGTCACAGCTGGCCTACCAGAAAATCTCCCTTCTGTCCTGAGCTCTTCTAATGCCGACAAAGCAATTACTTTTTTGAAAACAATTGGAATTTATCATCAAATTTAGGATCTACATCTATTTTTCTTAAACCGATCCGGCGCTGATAATCTTGATATTGATGCGCCTAATCCTGAGTGAGAAGAAAAAAAAAAAAGTTCAATGGACAAATGCAAATAGTTTTCAAAAACTTTGAGCGGTGTTCATTTATATGATAGAACAAAAACCTAGAAAAACATGTTTTCTCGTATAAAATGAGAATCTATGGGTATTTTTTCAAACTGCAAACGGCATTCGATAGAACTTATGAAAACGGTAAGTAGGTACTCGCTGCTAAGGGACTAGAATTTTTGCGACACATAACAAGTGTTATGTCTCAAAAACAGCTATGTTCGCATCTTTTTGTTTTCCAGCAATCTTATGGAAATTGATATAAAATTACACACTCCGCAGAGATGAACACAGATAAAGCCGGCATAAGCACGTATTTACCAAGAATATGTTCCGGAAAAGCGTAACGCATCGCGCTCATCGCTGAATGTCTTGATATATACCTACCTATTTACGCAATTATGTGCGCATTTTTCCCGCTAAATTGGGTAGATCGCAATCTGTGCGGCCATGGAATGCAACATAGCTTCATTATTGCCCGCTTATTGCTCATACTCAGTCCAAATACGGAGCAAATCGTTTTCAATTATTATCCATTATCCATATCCATATACCATACAGAGCAATTCAAAAGTTGTGGACCACCTGAAAGCTTTGTTGAATAGACATGTAGTACCTAGAGTGCTGTGAATTTGTAGAAAAAAAAGTCTTTTTTGACTTGACTTTTGACTTGACTTTTGACTTTTGACTTTTTTGAAGTCTGAAGAATAACTTCAACATTAAAGAAGAAGTTGGGAGAAGAAGAAGGTCAGAAGTTATCGGTCTTTCGAGCCGTTCTATAATTTTCGGCAGTTCAAAAAATTTTGATAAAGTGCTTTGCTTATGGAAAAATAATGAGACAAAATAAAAAACGAGATAGATAGATAGATAGATAGATAGATAGATAGATTTATTTCCAACAGGCGGTGTACCCAATACAGGAAATGTTCAAATAACTAAAATAACAATAAATTATCACACATGAATCACAATGGGAGATAAAATTTCACAGTAGTCGCTGGATATGTTTTATGGGAGTAAAATTTATATCACAGCTGTTTGAAATGCTATTAAACACATTACACATATAATCAACAGGGGACTTTAACAATAAATTTGTCTTAGGACGTTCAGTGTAGAAAGTGTGCTGGAGTCTAGAAGAAGCCCTAGGTACCAAAAACATCAACCGACCCAGCAAGTAGGGACAGTCTATGCTCCCGCGACACAGCCCAACGAGGAAAGTCACTGCAATCTGCAATCTACGTCTGTCGAGAGACACAACATCAAACTCATTCAGCAAAGCACCGTGATCGAAGCCTTTGCAAGGGTATACACCATCCGCCCTGAACTTGAGCAACTTCAAAAATTTCCGCTGGACAGTCTCAATTATTCTTACTTGTGAATTGTAAATAGGATGCCATATCACAGCTCCGTACTCCAGTCGGCTTCGTACTAAGGATGAGTAAAGCAACAAGTGACTAGAATTGTTTGGGAAACATTTACAATTCCTATATATAAATCCTGACATCCTTGAAGCAGAAGATACACAACTTTTAACCTGCATATCAAAACTGAAGGACTCGTCGAATATGACACCTAGATCTTTTATGTTGGAACACCTGGCAACACACACACCATTCAATACATACTGGTACTCTAGCTTATTTTTTCTTCTTGTATAACTCACCACGTGACATTTCTCAATATTCAGGAATAGCCTATTCTTCTCGCACCACAGGGCAATTGTGTCCAGATCTCTCTGCAGGGCAAGACAGCTGTGAATCGACTGGACTTTACTGAAAAGTTTTAGGTCATCAGCAAATAAAAGACCCAGGCTCTTGACCCCACACAAGATGTCATTTATAAAGAGGAGAAAAAGTAAAGGACCCAAGTTGGAGCCCTGTGGTACTCCGGAAGTTGGCGTAAAGCTCCTAGATCTATTACCCATGTGCTGGACGTATGATTCCCTGTTGCAGAGGTAAGACTGTAAAAGTTTAACAAGAGGCGCCGAGAGACCAGCCGCTCTCAATTTCCGCAGCAAGATGCCATGATCGATTCGGTCAAATGCCTTCTGAAAATCTGTATAAATGACATCTACCTGCCCTCCACTATCCAAGGTTTCAACTACATACTGAGAGAAAGATGCTAAGTTCGTCATAGTAGACCTTCTGGGCATGAAGCCGTGCTGATGAGGAGATATTACATTTTTAACATGATTTGAGATGTCCTGACATAATATAACTTCAAAAATAGATACAAAATACCAATCACTAAATGTGTATTGTGTATTGAATTTCAGTTTTCTATACAGGGTGAGTCATAAACTACAAAAATTCAGTCTTCCTCAAAAACTAGAAACTAAAAAAATTGTATGAGATTGAACTGTGTTCCATTGTTAGACCACTGTGACTATTTGTAGGCACTTTTATGAAAATATAATTTTAGGATTCATAACTCACGCTGTGTAGAAAACATAGAACGATAACGAAAACGATAACGAAAATAGAAGCGATCGAAGGACTAACTTTTGTCCTCGCTTTTGTCCGCCCATAACTTCAAAATTGAAAGGCATACAAAGTTTTTTTTTACCTACAACTTTCTAGCATTCTGCTCTCGGCTCTACTACATCTCTATATAACTCACCTTCAAGGTGGTCGACACTTTTGAATCAGATATCCAGATATCCTGTATAAGTTATCTTATCGTCATTTTCCAAAAATTCTCTATAAATAAACCGATCCCTAAAATAATTATGATGACTAGATAAAATGGTTATGGGTTGAGTTAGTTATCAAAGGCAAATCCTCCGTTATTGTTTTATTTCTTTCGTTTTTTCAATAATCAGTGCGACGAGATCTGTGGAAACTTGTTCGGGAAACTGATGGCGAACATGATCTGTTTTCAAAATCCATCAGTTTATGGATGGAATAACCTGGATCACAGCGTATTGTGGGCTGTAGCCTGTAGCGTTTAGGTGGGAAAGTACTCCCGAATTCGTTTTTTTTAATTATATTTTTCTCTTTTGATTCTTCATTCCATCAATCCCATTCCCTGGCGTTTTATTTATTTTCGTTCGGCCCGATACATTATTCCGGCCGATTGTTTTCGCAAATGGCGCCATTTCACCTCAATTATCAGACACTGAAAAAACACCGGGAATTTATAGGTATATAGGTACAAGAGCACACATACTAAAGCAATCCAATTTGTTTTGCTGGGATTTATTTACCTGCCCATCAGGCTGAACGAGTGGATTGTTATCGAGCAAACGCCTGAAATTTCACCGAGCTAGAATCAATCCTACATATGTTCAGGTACTTACTTATATTATTATGTTAAAATACAGCTTGCACATGATTAAATGAATTATTCTTTCTTTCAGAAGATGTAGTTACTCCTGTTCATATCCAAAATACAGGGTGATGATAATGAAAGAAGCCTTGCGCTTTGCTAATTTTCGCTCTAGTGTAGGAGCTTTTCTGATCACTTTTTAGTTTTTAATTTCATTCTGTCAAGTAGTCTATGGTGCGAAGAAGTCCTGAATTAGTGTTCATTACTCGATATTACTATTAACGACACAAAAAACTGAACGACAGATGTCACAGATGGATGATTTTTTCGAAATTTTCTCCAAGACGCGAGTCCTTCGCATGATGGAAAATTCAAGGTGCGTGCAGCAAGACTAATGGGTCATCCTTCAGCATCTGGATAACTCTTGAGCTTTATTCTCAGGACATACGTGTAAAATGTCATTCATCTTGTAATGTAACGTAGTTTATCCTGGTCACGGCACCACTCTGTAATGTATCCGGGTCACGGCACCACTTCTGCCGTGTAACCCCGTTTTCGATGTTATTGCTGTGATCGTCGTTGTTTCTTCCCTTCCCCACGTCGTTTACGTTTTACCTACGTTGTGTTGAGCTCTTACTCGAGATGAGAATGTGTCGTTGGGGATGAGGTTTGATTCTTGAATGAAACGCGAATGAAATGCAAGCAAAATGAATGTTTTATTGGAAATCAATGGCAAAGTTTTTGAATGAATTTGTTTCTTTTCTCAAAACACCTAACAACAAGGAATTGACATTGATAAAATGAAAAACATGAATAAAGAACAACAAAACACAAACAAGAAAGATCATTACAAATTGTTTAGACAATGCGGGAATTTACATCAATGAAATGAACACAAAATCAGATTAGCAAAACAAAACAAGAAATCATGAAACATGTTGAACTGTCAATTTGATCGCAAAGAAAAAGTGACGTATTCGCTGACAGGCACACATGGGAAGAACACGTCAAAGAAACCCATGCGTATAGCCTGGTTGATTGCTGAAAAATCCCTTCCCAAATGATCTGAACAAAAGTTAAGTGTGAATGAGTCTTGATGAAATGACAGAAAAGTCACTCCAGTTATGCATTGATCAAGTCAGCGTGAATCAGTGCTTGGACCTCTTTGAAACGTTTGCTCCGTTCACAAGTTATTTACGTAACAACAAAAGAAAACTTTACGCTCAGCCATTTATGTTACACTTTACAAACAAAAGAAGCCAAATTGAGAGATAAGTGAACAATTGAGAAACGATCGGTAAACAAGTAGATAAATCAGTAAATAAATAAACAAGACAGAAATGATAAGTAAACAAGTGAATAAATCAGCAAGAAACAAATGATAAAAAATGGTGTAGGTAAATAAACAAGAAACAAATGATAGGCAATGGTGTGGGTAAATAAACAAGAAACAAATAAGAGATAAACAGGTAGATAAATAAACAAGAAACAGGTGAGAGATAAATAAGTAGAGAAATTGAAAGTTGGTTATACTCTTTGTAAGCAATTGGAAGAAAGAAGTATCTATAACGCATTCGCCCGAAATTCCCCTGAAGTTACCCATTACAAACCCCACAGGTACATACATACAAAACAGAAGAAGAATTAGTAAACAGTACAGGCAAAGGTGCGACGACTCGAGCCAACCTGTGGCCCTCTCTTCGTCGCCGACTTATTTGGAATTGAAACGATAGTCTGGAATAGTCTGGACCGTTCTGGAGCATTCCGAAACATTCCAATCCATTGTGGTACCCACATTCGAGATCGTTCCACAACATTTTAGATTCCAGAATGTTCCGGTACGTTCTAGAATGTTCGAGAATAGTCTGGAACGTTCGAAAACATCCCGGAACATTCCAGATCATTGCGGAACATTCTAGATCATTGCGTAACATTCTAGTTCATTCTACAACATTCCAGAATGTTCCGGTATGTTCTGGAATGGTCGGGAACAGTCTGGAATGTTCGGAAACATCCCGAAATATTCCAGATCATTGTAGAGCATTCAAAATCATTCCATAACAGTCCAAAATGTTTTGGTATGTTCTAAAATGGTCGGGATCATCTAGAACGTTCAAAAACATCCCGGAACATTCAAGATCATTGTAGAGCATCCGTGATCATTTCACAACATTCCAGAATGTTCCTGTATGTTCGGGAGTAGTCTGGAACGTTCGAAAACATCCCAGAATGTTCCATTATGTTCTAGAATAATCGAAAATAGTCTGGAACGTTCGGAAACATCCTGGAACATTCCAGATCGTTGTGGAACATTCGAGATCATTCTATAACATTCCAGAATGTTCTAGAATTGTCTGGAATAGTCTGGAATTCCGGAAAACATCCCGGATCATTCCAGATCACTGTGGAGCATTCCAGAACACCCTTGAAAGTTCCTGCAACATTGTGGACCATTCTAAGCGTTTCTGGTGTGGAGCCACCTATTAGTAGAGGTACAGTACAGAATAAGTACAGAATATTCGAGAGTATTTAAGATCATCGTATGTTCTGGAATGTTTGGGAATTGTCTGGAACGTTCAAAAACATCTCGAAACATTCCAGATCATTGTGGAACATTCTAGGACACTCTTGAAAGTTTCTGGAACATCATGGACTATTGGAACCTTTTTTGGTGTGGGGGCCACCTATTGGTAGAGGTGCAGTACAGAGTATTCGAGATAGTTCCACAACATTCCCGAACGTTCCGGTATATTCTGGAATATTCAGGAATAGTCTGGAACGTTCGGCCAGGAACATTCCAGAACACTCTCGAATGTTGTGGATTCTGTAAAGTTGTGGTCCATTCGAAACTTTCTTTTGGTTTGAGTGGGGCTACCCATTAGTAGGGGTATATAAAGCAGGATCCGTCGTGGTTTTGAACACCTGTGTCTTGTCAGTTGTTAATGAAAAATTGATATGATATACATTTTACACAATGCCCAACGTGGAAGGGGAGATCTTGCCAGATCTGTAGCAAAATGGCGAAAGAAAAAAAACGAACAGCGAAAACATGAAAAAGTCGAAGAGCGCGAAGTACAGTAGACGTTCCCAACGAATAAGTAGAATGAGCACCGTTAGATGCAGAGCAGTCACTCATGAAAATATCACCCTACGAGAAGCGCGAGCGAACGAGGACTAGGTTTTGCTCAGGGGCCGCGAAGCGGCCCCGGCGAAAGCTAGTTCAATATAAACTACATAAATTACGATTTCGTGAATTAGCAGAAAATACTTTGGAACCTTAGTTATGCAACCCGTGCCGCAGCGAAAAGAACAAGAGTGAAGTCTAGCGGCCGTGAAGTAGTTTTGACATAAGCGTTCCAAAAATTCCAACTTTGGGGCCGCAACAGAGCACTTTAACCAACGTGTTTTTGGTTGATCGCCTAAAAACTGTTTTACAGTTCCGATCATCAATGAGCAAATTACAGATATCTGAAATTGGTGAATTTTTTGCAAATTGTGACCAGTCTACGATAAAAATGGAATGTTCGGAGTTTGAAATGGTTTCTTGCCAACGAAGCTGCCATTGTACAGGGTCTTTCATAATAAATAGCCTGCAATACTTACATTTTACCGTTTTTAGTCAGAAAGGAAGGACGTCCTGTCAGACGGATCTGAACCTGTTCCCAGGGCCAGACCGAAGCTGACTTGATTGAATGGACGCAAAAGATCAAGGAATGCTGACTCCATCATACATACCTGAAAAGAAAATGAAAATTGATTTTGTCTCTTGCTGATTAGCATCAAAGGAAATGAGTAACAACAATAAAATGATCCGAATGCCAATCGAAAGGGAAAAAACAGTATGGGTCAGTGCGGAAAGTTTTGAATACGTCCTCCTAATCTTGTCTTTCTTAGTTGTTAAAATTTCACCTTGAAAGTAGTATAAAAGGAAAAATCGTTCGTTTACGTTCGGTCCACTGGCACTGTTCCAAAATTAACGTCCTGCTTTATGGAGCGTTAGTCTTGGCTTCTTCACGCCCAATACCCCTATTTTGCTCATCGGTCCCATTGATGTATTTGATCTTTTGTTTAGTAACATTTCCACGTTATTCGGGGATTTGCATATCCGCCCGGCGCTGAAAATACACTGTGTGCCTAGTTTCCCAGTTTTCATATTTTTTTCTCAATTTTTTTTTATGGATTATTACTATACAACACCCTTGATTATTAGACCTACAAGGATAATATTCACTTATCTGAATCCCGATTTAGCTTTCGAACAACAGAGAAAACAAACTCATGCAGTTTTCAGGCAAGACGCATTTTTCAGAATTATCGGTAATTTTCATTGCACTCGTTGTATTATACCCGATAATCCGCAAATTTTCTTTCAAAAATTCTTCTTGGGAACGGTCTGTAGTCCATTCCTACTTTTGGAATCATCGAAATCGAGATCCCCTTTATGATACAGCATACGGCCACCAATAACCCCATAGATCTTGAACTAGACAGCGTGACAGAGAGCTAAGCATAGCCCCCGGCATAGCCTCAATTTTTGGTTCATTCAAGGTAAGTAGGTACCTAGAAATCAATTTGAATTTTTTCATTAAAGCAAGCTATCTGGAAAAAATGTGTTGTGTAGTTACGATGCTGACTTGATTTTGACGCCTTGAAAAGTAGGGGAAAACATGAGCCCCCTGCAGTGAAAGATGCCGTGATCAACAAGAGACATCGTCTACCATGATTGGCAGCTCCTGGCTGACGCTGCTAGGCAAGCGATGGTCACTGAAGAAAATGATTGTCGACTACTGTTGTAAAACTGTTGTTGTCACAAAGAAACTGATAATAAACAAATTATGGTCAAACACAGCGGTATCAAAGAGAATGGAATGAGAATCACTGAGTTTCTTATTCTAGCTTTTACCTTCTGAAAAAGCAAGCATGTATGAAAGAGATGAATACAGGAAACGGACAAGTTTTCAACACAGTACACCCCACTCGTCGCGCGTCTCGTCACGTGCACTACAACTCCATAAATTATTGTCCATCTGATGAAGTGTTTTCAGCCTCACCGAGGCCACTGGACAGCGGACTTTTTTTTTCATTTTCGTTGGTACTGCCGCGCTTGGCTTTTATTCTCTCCAGTGGCCAGCGTCAGCCATTATAACCACATCATCTAGACCGTAAAAATCAAATTCGTATCCCTACCATTTGTGCCAACACAACACTTTTTTTCTGTGGAAAAAGCCGCGAAACTGATTATCTCGCTGATTATCAAGTATACCATATTTTTGAATTCTCACAACCATTAGGTACATCATCAAAGCTAATAGCTCTGGCAAGCACAATACGCCCACCTCGACACAATCTGTATTTTTGAAATTTCTAACAGTTTTTTTAGTGGGGTCGGTAGGCATTCCTATACGGCATGTAATGATACAGAAAATTCTTTCTGCATGAGTGTTCTAAGAGGCCTAGCGAACGATATTAGAAGGGGAAGCACAAAAGCTTCCCCTTAGGGGGGCCGCAGGGGGCCCTGTCAAGTTGACGGTCCAAGAACTCCTACCAAACCATCTTTCAATTTCGTTGTATCACTCAAATGGGGATGATGTGGCTCCATTGTGAATCTCGATGGCATTGGTCGCCATGTCTCTCCCATCCTTCATGCTTGAAAAAATAATTTCTTCGGGAGGTCAGAGAAATTACTTTTTACTTTTTTACATATACAAGAGGACGCAAAGGTGGCATGTTTTGTGTCTTAACCTGTTATATGGCATTCCCAAAATCTTATTATGAAGTCAATTTTTCAAATTCTCAATTTTGGGCTGATTGGTAGGCTAAGAATTAGGTATTTTTCAACATCCAGTTTGGACATACCTTTTTCAATGCCCAACTGGATTTTATTGAAATAGTCGCAGGGGTGGATAGACTGAACTATTTTCTAAACATTATGTCGAGAAAATCAATCCTAAACCGCACATGGAGAGTACACAAATTATTTTTCTTGCGGTCGGTCGAATTGCGATGCCTACTACGCCCGTCAGGGAGAACGCTGAGCATCGCCAGACTAAGCTAGTATGAAAACAGCCTAAACGAATTCGAAACTGCCTGTTGAATGGATGTTGGATGTTGAAAAATACCTAATTCTTAGCCTACCAATCAGCCCAAAATTGGGAATTTGAAAAATTGACTTCATAATAAGATTTGGGGAATGCCAAATAACAGGTTGAGACACAAAACATGCCAACTTCGCATCCTCTTGTATGTATAAAAAAATAAAAAGTGATTTCTCTGACCTCCCGAAGAAGTTATTTTTTCAAGCATGAAGGATGAAAGAGACATGGCGACCAATGCCATCGAGATTCACAATGGAGTCACATCATCCCCATTTCAGTGATACAACGAAATTAAAGGATGGTTTGGTGGGAGTTCTTGGACCGTCAACTTGACAGGGCCCCCGCGGCCCCCTAAGGGGAAGCACTGTGCTTCCCCTTCTAATATCGTTCGTTAGACCTTGTAGAACACTCATGCAAAAGGAATTTTCTGTATCATTAAATGCCGTATAGTACCGGTTTTTAATGTGTACCGACCCCACATTTACCTACCCCAAATTTCAGAACAAAACATTCACCTACTTTCTGCAACGTCGGAATGCCCTGCTCTCCGAGCAAGGCCTCCTTTTTGACACTGTCATTGAAAGAAGTTCGAATTTTTGTGGAAACTCTCCGAAAAATGAAAATCCACCCACCCCACAACACAACGAACACAATCACAATAGCCATAACAAAATCAAATCACCTCTCCGATAGGGATGTCCAACTTCGATTCGATTCATACTTGAATCGATTCAATGGAAACGATGCATCTGAAAAGTTGAATCGATTCAACTGTATACGATTATTTAGTGAATCGATTCAAACTAATGTGATTGTTGTTTCGATTATTACGCACGCGACAACACTCGTTAATTCCGAAAAGCCGTTCAATTTTCTGGTCATTTGTGTCGACTATTGATGAAAAATCATTTATTATTGTCAACATTATTATTATTCTTATTTTTTTTCGCCACGGGCATCATCTATCAACACCACATACCTAAATAAGTTGCCCCGCCGAACTGAATGCACTAAGATCGGTTCCTTACGATGCATCGATTCATTTCATACGATTTTTTAATCGAATCAAACTATTGATCACGATTCGATTCGATTAGCACTAATCGATTCACCGACAACATTTGGACATCCCTACTCTCCGATCTCCAAGTAACTTACAGAGTATCAGACATCTGTCAGATGCACAGGTCAGATGGTTTTGTTCGAGTCTAGACGGTTGGCGGTTTTAAACAATACACCCAATGATACCAGTGGCGTCACCTCTGGTGGACAATTGACACCATAGACACTTTTGCTCACACTACCGCAGCCGGTACTTTTTGTTTTGAAGTTGTGAACTGCAAGCAAACTGCAATTACTGAAAATCCTCAGCTGTGATCCTGTGATCTCAGAGCCATGATTGTAGCCTCAACATTTTTTTTTTTGGGGAAAAGTGAAGTGCCTACTTGCCCAGGGAGGGAACGCCCAAAATACCCAGATCTCGACCCAGATTGGTTGCATTAGCTGTGATAAGACACGTCGCCGGCGGTAAGTGGTAAGTAGTAGCTAGTAGGTGGTAAATTGTGGATTATGAATGATGTTAGGTACCTACCTACGTCTGATGTTCGACAATATAATTCGGAAATAAACTATATTCATAGAGTAAAATACCCTCGAAAATACCGATTCCCGTGACGTCACGTTCCCCAGTTATTTTGTACAGAACAATCAATGTATGGGTCAATTCTCTTTTCCTTCTTAAATGTTTTCTTGGCGAAATAAATTGTGAGTAAAATTGTGAATGAACTAGTGACTGCAGATAAACTTTTAAAACTCGAAACTGAATTTCAATAATCAACTAGACTGAAAATATTCTTGAGATAAATATGTGAAAGCGATACAGAAAAATGATGTACCTATAGCCCAGTCAATGAAAGCATAGTTTAGGAGAATAGCGAAAATAGATAGTGTAGTTCTGAAAATTGGTAGAGATGTTCTAGAAAGCTTGCTGATTACTGTGAAGAAAGTCCCCATCGATAAGGGGTGTGGAATCGCCGCCATCTTGGATTATTGGTACATTTGAAGTATTTCTTGCAATTACCTCGAATTAGGTCGATCCCATCAAAAAACGGCTTGGTTCAAATGAAAGGCCATCAAATTGTCTACAAAAAAGTTACGTATCACTTTCACGTATCTGTCATAACTTTGGAGAAATTGGCCTGTGAGCATCAGTTGTTAGTCGTGGAGGAGATATTTTATTTCTCACGGTGTTTCTGAAGAATCGCGAAAAACTACAATGCAGTGCTGTTTAGTTAATCTTTGCTAATTCACAAAAAAATTTGTAAAAATTTTTTGCTTTTCACTTCAGAAAATATGGGGGGGTCAAAGGGAAAAAAATTGAACCTCTAGTATTTCGGTTATTCAAGAAGTTTCTGAAAACATCTTTGTGAGGAATTATGACTAATTCATTTATGATACAAGGTGCAAAAGACAGACCAATCATTGTACAGGGTGAGTCTGTACCCCGGATTTTTCAGACCGCGCGTAAATCTGCATCTAAACATCTGAAAATAATCGTAACCAACTAGGTAACCAACACTACCAAAATCAGAACAATGAGTGACAGACAAACCAGTTCAGGTTAGTTAAATTTTTTCCCTTTGACCCCCCCATATTTTCTGAAGCGAAGGCCAAAAATTTTTTTTTAAATTTTTTATTCATTAACTAAGATTAACTTAACAGCACTGCATTGTAGTTTTTCGCAATTCTTCAAAAACACCGTGAGAAATAAAATATCTCCTCAACGACTCACACCTGACGCTCACAGGACAATTTCTCCAAAGTTATGACAGATACGTGAAAGCGAAACGTAACTTTTTTGTAGACAATTTGATGGCCTTTCATTTGAACCAAGCCGTTTTTAGCGCATTTTCCATCTTGATGAAAATCGTTATTGCAACCGCTTTGTCCGTCCGTCCGTCCGTCCGTCCGTCCGTCCGTTCCTCGAACTCCTCCCAAACTAGACGACCTAGCTTTCTAATTTTTTCGCTGTTACATAGCTGCCACTCCCAAAGGAGGGCTAGGCTATATTGGATGTCTATATTGCGCCGCCAACATAGAGAAAACCGCCCCCGATAAACTTGAAATAACATAATATTGCATTTTCTACCAGACCTGATGCTCTGGTGTTCTCATTTTTTGAATAATACATAGTTGCCACTTATAAACGTAAGCCAAGAAACATTCCGTCTTCAATATGCGCCGCCGACATGGAAAAACTGCTAAAAACCGCCCCCAATCACTTTAAAATGAAAAACATAAACCCGAAGACATAGCGATCTGATTCTTTCGGTTTATAAATAGCTGACTAAAAATGGGAAAGGATAGGCTACTTTTGGTTAGTCGCCGCCCCCAGATTCCGCCCCCAAACGATAAAAAATGCAACTTTCACAAATGTTACTGATTGAGATGTTCCCTTAAACATTTAGGAACTGCCAACTCAAATTGTGCAACATTTTCTCAGCCGAACGCTGCCGCTCCCACACGCCGCCCCCAAAGTAAGAGATAAATGAAAAACATGAACCCAAAGACATAGCGATCTATTTTTTTTCGCTATATGGATAGCTGACTAAAAATGGAAAAGGATAGGCTACTTTTGATATGCCGCCGCCTCCAGCTTCCGCCCCCAAAAGAAAAAAGTGCAACTTTCAACAATTTTCACTGATTTAGCTGATAATGTTACCTTGAACAATCAGAAACTCTTGACTCAAACTGTGCAAGAATCTCTTTGCCAAACTCTACCGCTCCCACACGCCGCCCCCAAAGTGAGAGATGAATGTAAAACATGAACCTGGAGACATAGCGACCTAATTCTTTCACTATATTGATAGCTGACTGAATGTGGAAGAATATAGGCCACTTTTAATAAGCCGCCGCCTCCAGCTGCCGCCTCCAAACAAAAAAAAATGCAACTTTCACAATTTTCACTGATTGTCATATTTCCCTCTCATTTAGAAACTCCCAACTCAAACTGTGCAACAGTTACTTTGCCGAATGCTGCCGCCCCCACACGCTGCCCTTAAAGTGAGAGATGAATGAAAAACATAAACCCGAAGACATAACGATCTAATTCTTTCGCTATATGGATAGCTAACTAAAAATGGGAAAGAATAGGCTACCTTTGACATGGCGCCGCCTCCAAATTCCACCCCCAAAAGAAAAAAGTGCAACTTTCAATAATTTCCACTGAATTACATTTTAATGTTACCTCAAACATGCAGAAACTCCCAACTCAAACTGTGGAAGAATTTCTTTGTCAAACGCTGCCGCTCCCACACGCCGCCCCCAAAGTAAGAGATAAATGTAAAACATAACCCTTGCGACATAGCGATCTAATTGTTCCGCTATATAGATAGCTGACTAAAAATGGGAAGAGAGGCTACTTTTGATTAGTCGCCGCCTCCAGCTCCCGCCCCCAAACAAAAAAATGCAAGTTTCACAATTTTCACTGATTGTCATATTTCCTTAAACATATTTTAGAAACTCTCAACTCAAACTGTGCAACAGTTACTTTGCCGAATGCTGCCACCCCCACACGCTGCCCTCAAAGTAAGAGATAAATGGAAAACATAAACCCGAAGACATAGCGATCTAATTCTTTCGCTGTATGGATAGCCGACTAAAAATGGGAAAGAATAGACTACTGTTGATCAGTCGCCGCTCCCAGCTCCCGCCCTCAAACAAAAAAATATATGATGAGTGAAAGAATTTTCATTCAAATCTATTTCATTGGCAAGTACCCCATTCTGATAACACAATATCACAATGACTCCTTCAACCAAATTTCTTTACGTTCACAATATGCCTCTTTGAGAAAATGCGCTACTGAGACCCACGCACGTGAAGGCATACTCACTTGTTTTTATGGGATTGCCTTAATTCGAGATAGTTGCAAAAAATACTTCCAATGTACCAATAATCCAAGATGACGGCGATTCCACATCACCTATCGATGGGGACTTTTTACACAGTAATCAGCAAGCTTTCGAGAACATCTCTACCAATTTTCAAAACTACACTATTTATTTTCCCAAATTTTTCTTCGTTGACTGGGCTAGTATTGATAAACTAGGTTTTCTAAGTACATACTCATCACTGAAATCCGGTGCAGGAAACTCCCTGTAGGTGTGAAAAGGTCTTGTTTGTCCTGATTGACTGGATGGAAAGCGTCTTAAATCGAATCTCCTGTATATCACGTGGGTTCCACAAAATGGCGGTCAACTTTTCCAATATGACTTTTACTTTCTTCCTTAATTTTCCAGGAAAGACCCCTTCTGGGTGGTTTTTCCCAACCGTTTTTCCGCTGCTTGTTTTTCCACGTGGAAATTGAAGCGCACTCAGAACTAAAAGTTTTGGATGAATTAGATTTCAATTGTATGCGAAAGAGTTAGAAAACCTTACCAGAAGAAACTAGATGCGAGGTTTTAAGTTTTTGAATTTAAGTGTTGAAGATAACGTAGCGTCGACAAAATATATCCGCCTAAACTTGGCGTGGGACTCAACCTAACACCGGTTCGGTTCTTTTTCTGATTTCCTTCCGCCAATTATATCCCAGAAAACCACTGGATGGGTACTATTTCCCAATCTTGGCTGGAGGAAAACGCCGAGCGTGGCTATCGGTTCCGCTGCCGTTATCTATATGCCCTTTTTCTTCCTACTTTCTTCTGTTCGCACAAAACCTCGGACTTGCGATAAGCGTTATAATTTAATATTAAGGTGTTTACTTATTTCAAATTTATTTTTGAACAATTATTTTTGTGAAGCAAAAACTAATTGTTACACTTCGTCGGAATGGCGAGCTGGTACAGAAAGTTTGTCACAAATTTCTCGTCAACCATCGGACCTTTGACAAGACTGACGCACAAAAATGTTCCGTTTGCGTGGACAGCAAATTGCGAAGAAGCCTTCAATTCCATCAAGAACGCTCTGGTGTCGGCGCCAATCCTCACTTGTCCAGACTTTTCCAAACCATTTGTATCGCAAACGGACGCTTCAGCTTTTGGTCTTGGAGCAGTTTCGATACGAAATTTCAAGGAAGGTGGAAAGGTCATCTGTTTTCTGTCACGATCGTTGTCCAAACAGGAGCGTAACTTCTCAACGACCGAAAGGGAATGTTTGGCGGTAATCTGGAGTGTTGAGAAACTCCGTCAGTACCTCGAGGGGACATCGTTTACGATCATTACCGATCATTCATCGCTGACTTGGCTGGATAAGTTGAAAGATCCAGCGGGTCGATTGGCACGATGGGCATCACGTCCGCAGCCATACGATCATCGGATCGTGCACAGAAAAGGTAAGGAGCACGTGGTACCTGATTCCCTGTCCAGAAGTGTGCCGGTATCTATGGAGGTGGTTGATGTGGCTCCGTCCGTCGGTGATGATGGTCTCTTCGCCAACACTTCAGATCGGTGGTACCTCGGGATGATTGAGACGATTACCGCTAGACCAGACAAGTTTCCTCAGTGGCGTGTGAATAACAACATGGTCTATAAATACGTGAAATGTGTCCTTCCAGAACTGTCTCGAGTTTCTGACTACTGGAAAATTGCAGTGCCGAAGGATCACCGGAAAGCGGTAATGGAAAAACATCATGACGATGTCACTGTCGGACATGTGGGTATCCATAAGACCTACTGGAAGATCCACAATGGATTTACTTGGCCAAAAATGATTGCTGATATCACCCGCTACGTCAAGTTTTGTCGAGTATGTGCCCAGCACAAGCTAGAGCAGAGGGCGGCAGCTGGTCTGATGGATACGAGGCCTAAGACTGACAGGCCATGGCAAATGATCAGTCTGGATTTCATGGGACCTTACCCTAGAAGCAAGGAGGACTACGTATATCTTTTATCCATATGTGACTATTAATTGTGACTATTTCAGCAAGTATGTCGTTCTGCATCCTCTGCGCACAGCTACGGCGACTGCCTTGTCTCAGTTCGGCGAGGATCAGATTTTCCGTGTGTATGGCGTGCCTCAGTATCTAATCTGTGACAATGCAATGGGGTCCAGATGCGAAGCAAAGAGTTCCAGGCGTTATGTAAGCAGTACAACACCAAGCTTTCTCATACAGCAAACTACCATCCAAACGCTGACCCTGTTGAACGCTACAATCGGATTGTCAAAACTATGATGGCTTCGTATCTGAGAAAAGATCATCGAGATTGGGACGGAAACATATCTGCCATTTTTTGCGCCATTCGCACTTCGAAAAGTGAAACGACTAGCTTTGCTCCATTTTTCCGTCAATTTTGGACGAGAATACATCGCTGATGGCGATGATTACCGTCACCGTTTAGGGTTGGACGACCCTGGGGATGCTGTTTGCAGAGACAATGATGCTGAGACAAGGTTGGCCGGCTTCAAGAAAATGTTCGATATTGTCCAGAAGAAAATATTGTCTGCTCAGGAGCAAAATAGAAAAGTCCATGATCTGCGTAGACGAAATGTCCAATTTCAAGTTGGCGATCTGGTCTGGCGGGAGAATGAGGTGTTGTCTGATGCAGTCAAGCACATGAACGCCAAACTGTGTCCAAAGTTTGTGGAACCTTTTACAGTTGCTCGGAAGGTGGGTGGTTGGACTTACGATTTGGTGGACGAATCGGGAATAGCCTCTGGGATTTGGCACGTCCAAGATCTGAAGCCCTTCCATGAACCGTTAGATGATGAGCTGTGATCTGACTAGGCGTAATTTTACACTTCAAATTTTATTCTGCTAAGTCGCCGTGTAGTTCTTCGATGTCAGGTGCGCTTTCTGTTCTCCTAGGTGAAGTTTAAGCGCTTCTTCAAGTAGGGGAGGAGTGTCTTCAGTGACTTTCTCAGAAGAGCTCAGTATGCGTCAAGGGGATTCCCGGGTAACTTTTCGAAATCCTGTGAATTTGGGACGGTTATGTTTTCCTATGTAGGATGGTCTATCTGGAATTACCACACAATTTCCTTTATCTGCCTTGCAGATGACTATGTTCTCCTTTCCGAGGGATTTACAGAGCGGTTCCAGCTCGAAGATCATCATTCTTGTCTGATAAGGCAGCATCGCAAATTGTTCAAGAGGCTGTTTGCTTTGTGTAGAATAGGAAGCTGTTTGGAGGGTTGAACGTATCTTAGAGAATTCTCTATGTGAGCTGTGAGAACATCCTTGTTTTAATTACTTGGCGGGAGAGGAGGGTTGTATTTGAGGCTACAGTTCAGCAGAGGGATCTGGGACGGAATGAAGGACCTCGACGTCAGATTCAGGGCTCTGCTGTGGAACTTGAAATTCGAAAAACTAGCACTGAGATTACGAGGTTCCTCACGGCGAGGACGCGATCGAGCGACACCAGGGTATTGAGTTTCTTCCTCATTCTCGACAAGGTGGACTTGCCACAGTTTCCACTGCGTCTTCTGTGTTGCTATCAAAACTATCCCTAACTGCAGGATGAAGAGTCAACGACAATCCTTATGCAGTATCCAGAGGACAGTCATCGGTTGGTAACGCCTTTGAAACCAATATTTCATTATACCCCTCAGCCAAGCTCCCAAGGGCTCAATTAATTTGTGAGAGATTCAGCAAGTATTTATCTCAAGAGATTTGCTGAAGATGTAATAGCCAATGACGCCTAACCGCGGGGTCCTCAAAAAAATTTATCACGTTAATGATGATGATTTGACAATGGTAAACCTTCGAAATATCCAGATAACCAATCAGTAACCCATTATTATTCGTCGAAAATTTGCACACCTAAGGGCTCGATACCAAGTTGCAGGCGCAAAGTTTGGGACGGCGTAGCTCGCCAAATACAGCGGTTTGATTGGTTGGTATCCGCCGTTGCTATGGTAACCTGACTTACGATGGTCTCAGCCCCAACTTGGTATCGAGCCGTTAGTCAGCAAGAACTGAGGAAAGAAAATCTATTTGGCAATATGTTGGACATCGTGGCGAATCTGTGAAATGTGTCGGCTCATAGGAAAACTGCTTTGGGTCTTCCAGTTGTTGAGTCACGCGAGTCAGAACTCTGGATTCTCCAACTGCTGTAGGAATGGTTGCCTCAGCCCTGTTTCGTGATTGGTCGGTCGTTTGTTGATGCTCCTTGTCCTTTGTGAAAAAAACCTGAGAAAACTTGTCTGTCTTCGAAAAAGATCAGAAATGTGGCTGCTAAAAAAGCTATTAAAAATGTGTGTTCTATCAACCGCAGGGTTCCGTCTTGGGACCTCTTCTTTCCTACCTACGTAGTTGTTCCTCCAGAAATGGTTCGCTCAAGACAGTTTGGTTACCTACCGGAATCTTCCCCATTTTTCTTTTATACGCTAACTTACTGAAATGGTCGACTAAAATGGCGGAACCAAGACGATACAAATAGGTAAGTCAACCCAGTGTTGTGAAAATGAATGCCACCACTCAGTTTTCTGATCCATCGGTTGACTGTCGCGATTATTTTCATAGGTCGCAAGGCAAGGGATGCAAACTATCTAGATCTACTGTCGAAGAAGATCAACAAAATTTCGACTAGAAAGGCGAAATTAGGTGGACGATAGCGGATACATTCTGATCTTCTAATAGCTAAAGCTTCCATATTCAAGCTAACTGATCTGAATTGGACGATTAGCTATTCAGTAGGAAGCGACCCACTTATTTTTTTGAAAGAATCACGGCACAAAAATGCACATCCGTTCCGACGTTTTCATTGAAAAACATATGTTTTGAATGCTTAACGCTGCCAGAAACCCACGACATTTTCTCTCGCGCGCCGTATAGGATTAATTAGCCACCAAATTAGCTCTTTCTGTTGATGCTGCGATGTGTTGTGCTGTGTTGCTTCTCTGTAATGCCACGACTCGTCCTATCTTTCTGATGGAATTTTGTAATTCAACGACCAAAAATAAATAAATTAATGCCGCGACGCCAATTACCACCGACTTAATTACAGACCGTATCGTGTTGCTCTGCACACCAGGTGAAAAAGCCGTTAATAACTCCATCGTCGACTTATCAAAACAGAAATTTTCGCCTCGCAGAGAAGTTTGTAACATTATCGCATTTCGCGGGACAACTCCCCGCACCCCACACGGCACGTTCAAGTAAAGAGATCTCACCGCACTTTGATGGAAGTTTTGAGAATGAAGTTTTAAGAAGAAATTAACTCTTGGTGGCGGTAGGGTGAAACGGCTTCGCAGGGTGGTGTTTGTATGAATTGAAGGCCATAATTTGGCTTCTCGGCGTGCTTTTGTGAATGTAATAAATAGGTAGGTGTACACCCGCTTTATTATTCCTCACATTGAAGGTAATAAGCGTTTTTCACTTGCACCTCTTGCTTTTCTGTTGCGGTGGTTATGTACGTTGCGCTCGCCCGGTATTTCAACTTATCCGAATTACCCGCGCATTTTGAAGTCAGTTATCAAAATTGAGAAACTTCCTATTCATCAACCCAAAGTTATGAAGAGTTAGATTGATCTCTGCCGTGCAAAAGCCCCCTCCCCGAGCTCCTCCCCTTTTCTAGTAAAATATTGTGCAAATTCGATTCGATCGTCCAATTTTCAGTCCAAATACCTACTTGGTGGACAGAGTATAGGTAGGTACTTTTACTACTAAAGCCCAGTACCTATTTTCATCTCTGGTCAACTTCAATAACCGATAAGAAAATGCAATGGAAAGTATCGATGAAGGCGTTTAACCCTCGGTTTAACCTCATGTTCACCTCCGGCCAGAGTTAACCTGAAAAGGAAATGCTGAGCCTAAATGGATTGATTCCAAAGTAATCCCGCGCGTTCTGATGAAATAATTACATTATACAGGGTGTTTCAGTGACCTTGCATAATACTTCGGGAGGTGATTCCTCTCAAGAAAATAAGTCGAAAAGTAAGAGTAACATTTTTAGTCCAGTAAAATGAGGCGATTTTTAGGCCAAAGTTGGAACAAATTAGAGGCAGGATGAAAAAAATATGGCCATGTAGAGAATAAAAAACTGAGTAAGAAAAATCAAACTTTCATTTCCAGTCATCCCGGGAACCATGGAAAAAAAAATGGAGAAAATGGAAAAACATACGCCGCGATCTTTCTTTTGAAACGGTGAGAGAACGGTGAGAGATGTGTAAAAACTGTCGGGGACAAAGTTGTAGGGAATTTAATAATATACAAAAAAATCCCTGGAGGCATATGTCTAACTTCTTCGATTTAGCCGTTTATCGCAGTCAAAATTGCGCGCCGGTCTAGTGAAGTGGAAAAACTGTCCGCGTGACCTTCCTTCTTGGATGCTGTGAGAACGACAAGAGATATCAAAAAATAGTGAGCGACAAAGTTGTAGAAAATTGAACGCTCCACCAGAAAATCTTCAAGGCCAATTATTATCACTTCTAGTTCAGCCGTAAACCACGTTTGAAGTTGCGTGACAATCCTGTTGGTGAAGTGGTTCTTCTGGAAAACTTACAAAAACCCTAGACTCGATGAAAAAACTATGACAATGTAGAGGATGAAAAACTGGATCTAAAAAACCAAAGTTTCATTTCACACCATTTCGGGAGATCTAAGAAAAAAAAAAGAAAAAGTCGGAAAATAGCGAGTTGCACTCCCAGCTTCCTCATTGAATACTGAAATAAACGTAATAAATATGGAAAATCTGAACAAACTAGCTTATGGAGGATTAAATCATCTATATAAAATGCCGTGATGACATGTATGCATCTTTGTCGACTTAGCTGCGGAGCGCTATCAAAGTTGGGGTACATGACTAGTGACGCGTCGCATATGTGGTCAAACTGGCACGACGTTGCGGTCATTGTTCATATGATTATAAAACATGATTGAATGATTTGAAAAAAATTGCGTGCTTTGTTGAACGTCTGGTAACTATTGTTGGAAATGTAACTCCGCGGATGAACGCTTTGTTATGTATAAAGTTTCTTGTTTGGCAAAATTAAAGTCGTGAGTGTCACTGTACTATTTTTGTCATATTTTCATTCTAGAAATCTAGGACGAGAGACTAGGTTGCTGAGGAATTTCTGAATTTGTCTTTTCTAATGATATAATTATTTATAGCATCGAAATAGTACGAAAATAGTATCGTGACACTCAGGCTTGAAACTGGGAATGTACTCGTATTTTGTAGCACAATATGTATAATAATTGAAAAACGTGATTCACGTTAGATAATGAGATGTTTTTCAACTGATTTCTGATGAACAATCATCATTCAACAACAACAACTGTCCACCTGAACAATGGGGTTGGAAATTAAACATTTTTCTGTTGATGCCTATTAGAACCCAGGATAACGTAGCTCTCGAAAATCTGCTACGGCTGATTTCCTGCAGATGCTTGAAAAACTGCGAAAAGCTTTGTGGATGCAGAAAAGCTGACCTCAAGTGTACTAAGTTTTGCCACCACTGCCGTGGAACCACCTGTTCTCACGCTTCCTGCATTGTCGTTTCGGAAGACGATGATGATGACTACAATGATAATTCTAACAATAAGTAGCTACCCAGACGTTGAACAAAGCACGCAATTTTTTCAAATCGTTCAATCATGTTTTATAATCAATTAAACAATGATCGCAACGTCGTGCCAGTTTCACCACATATGCGACGCGTCACGAGTCATGTACCCCAACTTTGATAGCGCTCCACAGCTAAGTCGACAAAGATGCATACATGACATCACGGGATTTTCTATAGATCATTTAATCTTCTACAAGCTAGTTTGTTCAGATTTTCCATATTCATCACGTTTATTTCAGTATTCAATGAGGAAGCTGCGAGTGCAAATCACTATTTTTCAAGTTTTTCTTTTTTTTTCTCAGGTTTTTCGAAACGGTGTGGAATGAAACTTTGTTTTTTGAGATCCAGTTTTTCATCCTCTACATTGTCATAGTTTTTTCATGGAGTCTAGGGTTTTTGTAAGTTTTCCAGAAGAACCACTTTATCAACAGGGTTGTCGCGCAACTTCAAACGTGGTTCACGGCTAAACTAGGAGAGATAATAATTTGGCTTGAAAAGTTTCTAGTGGAGTATTCAATTCTCTACAACTTTGTTGCTCACAATTTTTTGATATCTCTTGTCGTTCTCACAGCATCCAAGAAGGAAGGTCACGCGGACAGTTTTTCCACTTCACTAGACCGGCGCGCAACTTTGACTGCAATAAACGGCTAAACTAAAGAAGTTAGACATATGCCCCCAGGAACTTTTTTGTAGATTATTGAATTCCCTACAACTTTGTCCCTGACAGTTTTCACGCATGTCACCGTTCTCTCACTGTTTTGAAAGAAAGATCGCAGCGCATGTTTTTCTATCTTCTCCATTTTTTTTCCATGGTTCCCGGGATGACTGGAAATGAACCTTTGGTTTTTCTTATTCAGTTTTCCATTCTCTTCATCGCCATATTTTTTTTCATCCTGCCCCTAATTTGTTCCAAGTTAAATCCTTATTTTACTGGACTATTCACCCTGAAATGCTTCCTAAGGGAGTTACAGCCCCTCAAAGGTACGAAGTTGAACAAAGTTTTTAATTATTTGCTGAAAAACCGTCAAAGGTAGGTAGGAACTTCAAATTTGGCATAGAGAAGTTTCTCCACAGTGCAAATGTACATGTAAAGTTCTAAACAAATCTAACCAGTGGCGGCGAAATTAGAGGGGATTGGGATTATGTTGAAAATTATTCATGACACGACCGTGTTTTTTCACTTTTACTTCAGAACGATGCATCCTAAGGAAAAAATGCAGGAGAAATAAAGGTTTTGGATTGAACAAATCTATCTAAAACATCAAATTTGAAGCTCTTCCCTTTGACAGTTTTTGAGCAAATAATTGAAAACTTTGTTGCATTTTGTACCTTTGAGGAGCTGTAACTCCCTCAGGGAGAACTTTAAGGAAGAATTTTATTCTTTACTTTTCGACTTATTTTTTTGAGAGGAATCACCTTCCAAAGTATTATGCAAGGTCACTGAAACACCCTGTATTACACCCATATTTCTCTCTACTGAAGCTTAGGTATTATTCCGTTATAAAAGTGGATAACTTGTCATTTATCTAACTTGATGATTGCCAAGTAGAAGAATTTACTAGTGGGTAGTGTAAATCTTTACATAGTTGAGCTCGGTCGTCGAAATGAAATTTGTCCCCGGGAAAGAAACTGGGAGTGTTTATTTCCGCGGCACAACCACGTTCGCAAATTGAGTAATGGCCTGACAAAATTGAACTGACATAGGTAGGACACACACGTACCTGATGTCCATACAAATGAATCCCCAACATCAGGCGACAAATTCGTCTAGGTGTGCGTGCGTGCGTGCGTGCGTGCGTGCGTGCGTGCGTGCGTGCGTGCGTGTGTGTGTGTGTTCTTCCACGATAACTGCCGTAACGTTAACTGGATCGACTTGATATTTGGTATACAAACATGGTTGTTTCCTGAAAAGAGCCCATTAGTTTTTGGCTGTCATCTGTCAAACCCAACTGTCACTATCATCAAATGTCAGAAGCTATATCCCACGGAACTCAACTTGCAATATGTCATTTGAAAGCCCTTGAAAAACTGTATTCAGAACAGTTAGAAACATTGCCATATCTGTCATCTGTCAAATAATAAAAAATGTTAAAGTTCAAAACTTTACCTATTGATTATTCAAAATCTATTCGATGGATTGGAACCAGATTTGGCAGGAAGCAACACAACAAAAGAGTCAAATTGAGGCCGCAGTTGCAGTTTTTCACCATTCTCCAGTTTGGCGTAATGAATTTTCAAAATTTCTCCTGGCCGTTGCCACTCAGGAGGGGCTCTCGCCGGTGTTTCGACCAGCACGACTCGCTTTTGTAGCAGGACTCCACTCAAAAATTTATTCATGCTCGGGGATCGACTTTTTTTTAGAAATTTTAACTGATATCGAAAGTAGATTGTATTGAGCGTCGTGCAGGTCTATTTTCAAAGTTGACACGGTTTTGGTTTTCCGACTGTAATTTTTTCAAAATGAAATTTGCACATTCCGTGAATTTGAGAAAAACGCAATGCAAACTTCTACATGCGGTAGGCCCCACGAAATATCAATTTTAGGTGCAGACATGCTGTGAATAAAAGTTGGAGAAAAGATTGAGCTAATTTTTGGAGGAAAAATTTCCGAAATCGGATCAACAGTTGCCGAGTTTTCCTCTCTGGAAAAACTGCAAATTTTCCAACTTTTTATTCCGTGAACAGATTTCTTGGAATTATTTTTTTTAGATAACTGAATCTTGAATATTTTTCAATAATTCCTCTCCAATTTCCCGGAAATTTTCCTCCTGAAAATATAAAACCACTCATGCGATCGTACAAATTAAGCGGTTCTGTCACGATAATTACTGAATTATTGATCCGATCGAATCGAAATCAGGTACGGAGGCCTAAGTTCAGCCTGGAATGATCTGATTAGACTTTGGGTGGATGATTTTGATCGGAAGCCCTCAGGTGGCACATTGGGTCTGGGTTTGTCTGCCCAAGCCCTAAATTGAAAATATAGAGTCGAAATTTGACACACAGATGCAGTAAAAGTTTTCAATGAAGTTTTTGTAATTTCATCATCATATCTAAAGTAGGAACAAAAATTTCGATAAGGAACCAGCATTGCATTTTTGAGATATCACAACAGTTAGCTACCTAGTTCTACCTTTTGGATCATTTCATCACCTTGGAAAACTGACCTAACCTGTAATTTTTTCTGTCCGCTCAACAATGGATGCAGGATGCTCGCTAAACGCTCGACTAAATAGAATTTCTTCATCAATTTCCAAATCGAATCGCCCCCTCCCGAAGGGACACTTCGATCAAAATCATTACTGACGTCTCTGGATACCGCCGGGAAAGTTTTGTGTCGCCCCACAACAGATTTTTTTAAATAAATTTTCCTGTGCTGTAGGTTGCAAGCTACCCACATACCTAGTTACTCGTGAAATTTTGAAGTACCTACGTACTACACAATCAGGTCAAGAATCGTAATGCGTGTGTGTTTGAATTAGTAACAAACGATACGCCACTTGTATTTTTCAAAAAAAATCTGGCGTTTTTGACACATGTTTTGCGCAAGCGCGCTGTGCCGCCCGACCAAAGTTACCAAGTGGCGACAAGCCGAACCAACATCATGCAATTGCCCTATTCATTGTCATCGTCAAATAATCTTTTGCCTGTTGCTTCAGCTATAATGAGTCCCTTTGTATTTTCTTGTTGCTTTTCGAACTCGAGTAAGCACCCTTATGCCTTTTTGTAGTATTTAGAGCCCTACTGCGGCTTCTTCATGTCTTTGTGGCTCCGCTCAGTCTCCTTGCATTTTTCTGCTGATAGGTACACCGAGCTCTAGGAACACTAGTGAGTTCCTTGTACCGTCATGTATTATTCGGCCCCTTTCGGGCCCCTCATCTCCTCTAGTGTGATTTTTGAGTTCTAACTGAGTCCTCTTGTGTTTTGCATTGCTTTCACATGTCCAGTAAGACCCCATTTGCTGTCTTGTGTTATCAAGAGCTCCACTGGGCCCCCCCAATTTGTCATCAACGTAATTCAAGCCCTATTAAGCTCCTTTGCATTTTCCCTGACTTCCGGAGAAGCAAGCAGCGTTGTGCCGTCGTGTCCGGAGCCCTGTCGGGCCCCATTGTCTCTTCAAGTGTAATTAGACCCCTATTGAGCCCCCCATGTTTTTTCATGGCTTTCGGAGTAGGTACCAGTAAGACCTATTTTGCATTTTTTTGTGAAATGAAGTTTGAAGTTTTGTTGAGCCCCCTTGCATTTTTCCGAGGCTTTCGGAGCACTAGTAAGACCCTTGTGCATTTATGTGATATTTGGTCTCAAATTGCGCCGGCCCCCCTGGTGTCTTCAAGTATAATTTGGAGCCTCAATGAGCCTCCTTATGTGCTTGATGGCTTCCAGAATTCCGCTAAGCCCCTTTTTGCAATCTTGTGCTATGCATGCCCGATTGGCCCCCTTAATAAGTTTTCGTGGTTTTCAGAATTCCATTAGGCCATCGGACCCCTTTGTATTTGCTTATATTTTTTAGAGCCCTTTATCGGGCCCCTTGGGGCTTCATATGTGTCCCGTTTCATTCCGAAGACTTCGTCGCTTCTTTGTTTTTTGTCGTTCCTCTTGCCACCTCGTTTGCGACGAATTGTCCCAGCACCGTTTATCTCTGAGGCCTTTGTTCCGGGGGTGTTTTCTCCCGGGGGTGTTTATTCCGGGAACATTTTTGACGTGGATACGTCTATATTTTCGATCCGTAAAGGGGGTCATTTCATGAACAGGAGTATTATGCACGAGCGCCATCTGTTGGTGCAGTTGTGAACGAAGCCGGTAAGTATGAAATCTACTAAAATAGAGTGGTGTCAAATTGGTTGTATACCTAAATACCTTCTTGTCTGTTCCTGTCTATGTTACGAAAGGTAATCTACTTATCGACAATAGTCAATATCAATATAAGTACCTATATGAAAAAAATATTGAAAAAAAAATTAGGAAGGCTCCCGGTTTCACCTGAAGAGCGTGTTTTTTAAGACACAAGGACTGGAAGTTTCGCCTCCTAGAAATTTCTAGAACAGTCCAGAACATTCGAGGGTACCTATTCGAGATCATTCCGCAACATTTCTGAATGTTCCGATATGTTCTGGAAGATTCGGGAATAGTCTGAACATCAGTCCAGAACGTTCGAGAGTAATCGAGATTATTCCATAATATTTCAGAATGTTCCGATATGTTCGGGAATGGTCTGGAACGCTCGGAAACAACCTGAACGTTCCAGATCCAGATTATTGTGGAACATTTGAGATCATTCCACAGCACTCCAGATTGCTCCGGTATGCTGTGGAATGTTCGAGAATAGTCTGGAACGTTCGAAAACATCCCGGAACATTCCGGATCATTGTGGAACATCCGAGATCATTTCACAACATTTCATAATGTTCCGATTTGTTCTGGAATATTTTAGAATAGTCTGAACATTAGTCCAAAACATTCGATTGTATTCGAGAGTATTCCACAACATTCCAGAATGTTCCGGTATGTTCTGTAATGTTCAGGAATAGTCTGGAACGTTCTGACAAAGTCCCGAAACGTTCCAGATTATTGTGTAACATACGAGATCATTCCACAGCATTCCAGAATACTCTGGTATGTTCTAGAATGTTCGGGAATAGTCTGGAACATTCAAAAACATCCCGGAACATTCGAGATCATCCTACAGCATTTCAGAATGTTCCGGTATGTTCTGGAATGTTCGGGAATAATCTGGAAAGTTCGGAAACATTCCGGAACGTTCCAGATTATTGTTTAACATTCGAAACCATTCCACAGCACTCCAGAATGCTCCGTAATGCTCTGGAATGGAATGGAATGTTCGGGAATAGTCTGGAACGTTCGAAAACATCCCGGAACATTCCAGATCATTGTGGAACATTCGAGAGCATTTCACAACATCTCAGAATGTTCCGACATGTTCTGGAATATATGGGAACAGTCAACATCCGTCCAGAACATTCCAGAGTATTCGAGATTATTCCACAACATTCCAGAATGCTCTGGTATGTTCTAGAATGTTCAGGAATAGTCTTGAACGTTCGGAAAAATCCCGAAACGTTCCAGATTATTGTGTAACATACGAGATCATTCCACAGCATCCCAGAATGCTCTGGTATGTTCGGGAATAGTCTGGAACATTCAAAAACATCCCAGAACATCCGAGATCATTCCACAGCATTTCAGAATGTTCTGGAATGTTCGGGAAGTTTCGCCCTCTAGAAAGTCCAGAACTTTCAAGAACATTCGTGGTAATTCCACAACATTTCAGAATGTTCCGGTATGTTCTGGAATATTCGGGAATAGTCTGTAATGTTCGAAAGCTTCCCGGAACACTCAAGATAATTGTAGAACCTTCGAAATTGCCCCAATACCCTCTTACACATAGACATATCCACGTAAAACTTGCAGCAGCGAGGGCACTCTTTTTTCCGGGGGTGTTTTGCTGGGGGCGTTTTTTCCGGATATCATTGCGGGCCGTGATTACAGGAAAAATATTGAAAAAATCCAAGGTTTTTGAAGAATGAAATACTAAATTTCAAATAAAAATTCTGAAATTCCGAATTCGTATACCTACTTAGAATTCAACCATAGAATAGAATTAATGGAAAAATCGTAAAAAAATCCCCTCTTCAATTTTGGGTTCTTTTTAAGGAACGAAAATCTAAATACCCAACAAAAACACTAGAATTCTGAATCCATATACAGGTGTTCAGAAAATGGCGGAAAAGCTCTCCAGTAAGGGACCTCTCATGGAATTTCGAAAAAAATATCAAAAAAATTCTACGATTTTACTTTTGGGGTTATCACTATCAAGGGTCAAGGGACGCAACGGCCCTTCAAGCCCTTCTAGTTTTGGTCATTTTAAAGATTTAAATTTGACTCAATTTCATGAATTTTACAAATTTTGAGCCAATTCATAATTTGTATTGATAGGTATTTCTCAAGTCAAGACCTACACTACAACATATAAATAGTTCAGCCAAATTCACCGAAACCTTTTTTTTTCATAGTAGAGGTGGGATGTTTTAAAAATTCGACGTTTTGAATTATTCATTTATCATTCAATAAAATTATTTACTAACTCCCTAATTTCCCTTTTTGTAGGGTATTGAAAAAATCGATTTTATCAACATTGGCGAAGGATATTTGATACATTGTTCTTGTTCCTTAGTAAATCGATACTACGATTGCATTTTCCAAAATATCAAATTTGACGAAAATAGACGCGTAACACGTCGTTTCTCAGTAAATCGTCACGAGCCGCTCATTTTCAGGGTTCATCTTATCGTTGGCAGTTTTAGATGGGGTTGTTTGGAAAAATAGCGGATTTTTCAGCGTCAGTTTTCTTATCGTTCCCCCATGCATTTTCCAAGCAGTTTATAAACTGGAGCCAAAATTTAATGTTCGTGCTTGACAAATTTTTCAAAAAATCAAAATTGACGAAAAAGATGTGTGATACATCGTTTCTCACAAAATTGTGCGTGAGCAGCTTATTCCAGACCTCTATTTCAAAGTTAGGTCATTTAGTGAGAGAAAATGCGACGCATGCATTTATCAAAAAGTTCAAAGTCTGACTTTTTGTAATTTTCTGAAAATTTTCAAATTTTGTATCTCTTTAAAAGACGTGCCTAAGCAGAGTTGGATGTTTTAAAACCAAATGTTTTAAGAAAGGGCGCTTGTTTGTGACAAAATGATTTCAAAGAAAACTTAAAAACAAGTTTTTTTTCGGAAGAAAAAATAGCATTTAAACATTAAAGAAATTATTTATATTTGGAACCAAAAACACTTTGGTTTTTTTCTTGGAAACACATGTTCTTTGACGTCATATTATTTTATAGGGAAAACTTTTCATGAATTTCTCAAGCAGCTAAACTGACTTTTTTGAAGATTTTGAATACATACATTTTGATACTACAGGGGAATCATGCTATTGAGTACCGTCATGAAATTATATGAACAAATACTGGATGGAAAACTTGGAAAAATAATAGATCCAACCTTATCAGAATCACAGGGTGGTTTTCGAAAAGGAAGAAGTGTGCAAGACCACGTATTTACATTAAAACAAATTGTTGACAAGACACGACTAAAAGGAGAAAAAGCATACTTCGCATTCATCGATTTGGAAAAGGCTTTTGACAGAGTGCCTAGAAGAAAAGTATGGGACATCTTGACAAGAATAGGAGTGAACAGCAAACTGATAAGAGCAATCCAAAGCCTATATAGAAACACTGTCAACTGTATAATCACCAAAAACAACAAGTCAGAAACATTCATCACAAAAGAAGGATTGAGACAAGGCGGAGGATTAAGCCCAATACTTTTTACAGTATTCATGGACGATATCATAAAGAAATGCAACAAAAGAGCAAAGAGTCTATATGTCGGCTACAGAAATTTGCAGAGAGTGGAAATATCGGAATGCGCTTTCGCGGACGACGTGGTGGTTATGGCGGGGAGTGAAAAATACTTACAAGAAAATTTGAACGTTTGGAATGAAGTATTGGAAGAGAGTGGAATGAAGTTGAACCTGAAGAAGACAAAAGTAATGGCAGTGACAGAAGAACGACAAGAATTGAACATAAAGATAAAAGGGGTCAGTCTAGAACAAGTGGAGCAGTTTGAATACCTGGGGGTAACAATAGAAGAAACTGGCAAGCAAGAAATTGAGATAAATAAAAGAATAGATAAAGCAGTTAAAGTTTACTATGCTATGAACCAGAGTTTCATCAACAAAAAGAAAGTTTCGACAAAGACAAAAATCAATGTATACAAATCAATATTTAGACCAATACTGACATACGGATGCGAGACATGGACACTGACAAGACAAATGAAGAGCAAGATCCAAGCGACAGAAATGAAATACCTCAGAAGAACAAAGGGAATAACAAGAAGAGACAGAATTAGAAATGAACAAGTGAGAGAAGAACTAGGAGTGCAATCGACGCTAGAATTCATTGAACAGAGACAACTCAGTTGGTGGGGACACTTACTGAGGATGAGCGATAAGAGACCAGTCAGGAAAGTATGGGAGGCAAGGATAGAGAAAAAGAAGAAACGGGGAAGGCCGAAACAGACATGGGAAGAGACCATAGAGAAGATCTTGGAGAATAAAGGAAAGACATGGAATGAAGCGAGAATATTAGCAGGAAACAAGAAGAAGTGGTGCGAATTTGTACATAATCTATGAATTGTAGATATTGTAAGCCCGACACCTTGCGGTAGAAGGGAATTTGATAATATATATATATATATATTTTGAAGATTTTAAAAATTCACAAATTTATCTTTTTTGAAAAATGTTGGAAGTATCAAAATTGGCGAGATGGTGAGTGATTATTTCTTAGTGAACCGTGTACGATTTGCATTGTTTGTTTTCACGTTATATTTTTGTTTGTACAAGTGAGTATTAAGAGAAAAAGTGTAATTGCCGACCGATGGGCGATGGCGCAGGTCATTTTTCTCCTAGTTGTGGCCGAGTTTGCTTTATGTAAATCAGCAAGAGCACGAGCATCAATGATCTCCGTAATTTTGCGCTTTTAAAACCAAAATATTACAATTTGTCCCGACTGAGTGTTTTTTTCCTGTCAACACCCCCTCGGGAAAAACTTGCCCACCCCTGAAATTTGAAAAATCACCCGTCTTTCATCTTTTTTTAAAAATTCATTCCAATTCCGCCGCCGCAAATTTGGAAGCCTTTTTGCGGACGTGTCGTTTGAAATAAAAAATAAACGAAAAAAAAAAACCGGAGCGTTGAGGTTCTTCTCTGTATTTTCGCGCGGGCGTCCCACGGAAGACTTCAAAGGACAAAAGCGGATAAATACAAACGTTTCAATCAGCGCTCTTTTGTGTGTGTGTGTGTTAGTCAGTGAGTGCGGCGGTGATGATGATGCTGAAATGAAAAAAAAAAAAAAGAGAAAAACTCCGCGCGGCTAAATGCTTTAGCCCCAGCAGGAAGAGGACTCTAACCAACCAATGGGATTCGGACGTGCGAAATAATTGATTTAATATGTCGGCACATCCCGCAGAGGCGCCCCGAAGAATGGTGGCGGTGATGGTGTGGCGGCAGAAGGGAAGGAAATTAAATTCTCACTTTGGCGAATAAGGGCTGAAACCGCAGGAATTTCGCGCAAGAATTTCAGTGTATCCAGTCTTCCAGATCCAGTCTTTGCTAGTTTTGTGTGGTAGGCGTACGGCATGTACGGTTAGGTCCCTATGCCTACCTTACCTCAGCTGCTGGTGCCAAAGTTTGCAAATTGCACACCAAATAACATGACGAACGTGAATAAAACTGGAACGAGAACTAAAATTAATATTCGTACTAACCTACTTTATCACAGTGGCAATTTGATTTTCAATCAAGGCAATGGCATTTGGGCACCAGACTTTATTTCAGTATTTGTCAGAGATAAATGATTATACCTACAATGCAAACTGCGTTCCAGTCAATCAATCACTGTAGTTGTAATGCAGTTGCTAGTATTGGCTTTAGAGCTCTCGTATATCAATGTAAACTACGGAAAGCGAATTAGTCCCACATTGATTTTGTATAGGTATTAGTTTCGATCAAAATTAGCACTTATTCGTCTATCGTACACTTCACTACTGTTACGAGCGGCGATTCTGGAGAACACGCGATCTTTCTAGACTCTTCCCATTAGGTCGCAGTGTACAAGTGCGGAGCTCTGGGCATTACCAGAATACACGCGATGGCTTGACGATTGAAATACGTGGAGACTTGAACGTGCGATCAAGACACATCTGTTCATTTTGGCGAAGGTGCCGGCTTCACCGCACATTGGGATTCCGATCCGACAGGCTCCCAGGCGCAAGTTTGTGTTTGCAAGTGACCTTTGAAGTTCCGAATTGACATAAATAGATTCGCGGCCCTAGTACCTTGACAATTCGGGCCTTTGCCCAAGATTTAACGTTATTTGCATAATTCCGGATCATGACGTGATCTCCCACGGCAAAAGAATTTTCCCTCCCTTTTTTGATGGAAATCTGTCTAACATTTACGTCCTGTCTCGGTTCAATACGGTCTAAACGAATTGAGATTTTGCGACCAAACATTAACTCTGATGGAGTTTTTCCCGTTTTGGCATGAATGGTAGTTCTGTACGAGAGTAAATATCTCGCCGAAATGGTGTCAGTTCCTTCGTTTGCATTATTTTGGTCATGTAATGCTTTTGATATTCCCCTTTTAGTTGATTTTACACCGTTTTCAGCTGCTCCGTTGGTAGCTGGATGATACGGTGGTGACATTTGATGCCTAACACCGTTTTGTTTGCAAAAAAATTCAAATTTCCTTGATGTAAACTGTGGGCCATTGTCTGTGATTAGAGTGTATGGCAACCCAAAACGTGCAAACATTTCTCTCAACACCTTGATTGTCTGCAATGATGTAGTGGCGCTTTTCATATCTATAACTTCTACCCATTTGTTGAACGCATCTGTCAGTACCAAAAACATGTTGCTCTTAACTGGTCCAAAAAAATCGACATGGACACGACCGAAAAAGTTGTTCACTTCTGGAAAACCCATTACCGTAGCTTTCGGTGGGTCGGGTCTTGCTTGCAAACAACTCATGCAATTCCTTACTACCTCTTCTATCTCTTTGTCTATGTTGTGCCACCATACATACGATCGGGCCGCCGCGGTCATTCTCACGACTCCCGGGTGTGCTATATGTAACTCTTTTAACACTGCGTCACGCCATTTTTGTAGAATCACTACTCTGTGACCTCTCATAATTATTCCTTTCTCTACCGTTAACTCCAGCCTTTTGTCGAAATAGTGTTTTAGTTCTCCCTCTTTAATCTTCTTGGCCCAACCTTTATTTATATAACCTAAAACACCTTTTAGAATGAGGTCTAGTAGAGTGTCCTCTCTTATGCTGTTTTCCTCCGCTAAAAGAGTGCCATTGTCCTGAACAAAATTCAGATATGAGTAGCCTTCTTCTTCTTCTTCTTCTTCTTCTTCTTCTTCTTCTTCTTCTTCTTCTTCTTCTTCTTCTTCTTCTTCTTCTTCATTTGACCTAATGTGTATTAGTAATCGCGAAAGACTATCGGCATTCGAATTGTCTTCGCCTCTGATATGTTTAATATCGAAATTGAATACACTTAAATAAACTGCCCACCGCTGTAACCTGCTGGCGGCCATGGTTGGAATGCCTTTTTCCTCCCCGAAAATGTAAATCAAAGGCTTGTAGTCTGTCACCAAGGTAAAACTGTTTTCTAGCAAAAACTGCTCGAATTTCTTGACGCAATAAAATATTGCCAGTGCCTCTTTGTCTAGTACTGAATAGTTTTTTCCGCTGATGTTGAACTCCTTGACACAAAAGCCATCGGTTTTTCTTCGCCGTTCTTGAAAATGTGTGACAGTACTCCTCCAATGCCGTACGGACTGGCATCGCATGCTAATCTCACTTCAAGTGCTGGGTCAAAATGCACTAGTACTTGATCCGACTGTAAGACTTCTTTTAGACTTAGACTTCTTCGGGCCTAGATGAGCTAAGTGAGAGATCGGACAGAGCTGTTTCTGCAATGGTGCAGTATTGTCAGGATAATGGCCTGCATCTCAATGCTGGCAAAACTAGTATGATGCTGTTTTCAAACCGCAGTCGAGGCTCTAGTTTGCTGGTAAGGGCTGCTGGGCTGAGCATACCCCAGGTCGACTCTGTGAAGTTTCTTGGTGTCCACATTTATTTATTTATTTTATTTATTTATTTAATTGTCTTATTTTACGAGGCGGCATTCAGCTATAAGCTGCTCTACCATGCAACCTCGGGGACAGCACAAAATATCCATGGATGAAGTAGGATTCGAACCCACACAGGGCAGCGCGAGTGGTTTGGCTTGCCATTACCTGTACCACTCGGCCACCACCGCTCCAAATTGATGCCCGTCTGTCCTGGCGGGCACACATCGATCACGTGCTTGCCAGGATGGCCTCGTCTTGTTTTGTTTTATCGCAGCTGCGGGACAGGGTTGACTTGTGGATGCTCAAGTTGTATTACCATGCGCACGTCCATTCAGTGTTGAGTTACGGCATTTTGCTGTGGGGTGGCTCTGGCGGGGTCATCAGTGTTCTGAAAATGCAAAAACGTATTCTGCGCACAATGACTTTCAATGCTGTGCGTGTATCCTGCAGGCCAATTTTTCAAGACCTAAAAATTTTAACGGTCATTTCTGAATTTATTTTGAGGTGTGTAGTGTACGTTCACTCTAATAAATCTCAATTTTCCTTTTATGACAGAGATACATGTTCGCCTTATGACCTGAGATGCAGCGGCTCCGCCCTTGCAATTCCGTTTCATAGACTATCTACAACGGCAAGGAGTTCTCTGGTGATGCCGATCAAATTATACAATCGTATCCCTGCTCAGGTGAGGAGTATCGATAGCGTTTATGGCTTTCGTAGAGCCGTGAAAGAGCTACTTTTAGAGCTAACAGTTTATTCCGTCGATGAATTTTTAGAAGGAAAATGATCTTGTCTGGATTGTTTTGTTCACTTTGTTTTGTATTTCATTGCATTGCAATGTGTTGTATATGCCGATCAGCTTTTAAATTCAGCACTAGAACGGTAATTTTCTTACGCCAAGTTGGCAATTCTGCGATAATTGGGGATGCTCAAATTTGTAATGTTGGATCAGTTTTTCCCTAGATGACCTTGAATTTGTATTGTCAATCAAGTACAGCGCTGTTGCAAGATTGTACGAACGTTCAAGGCGTCTTGATTTTGGTAGATTTTCGCCAGTTTAAATGGGCGACTGGTGGTGGAATGTTTTTTCAAATAAAATAATAAATCACGTTGAGAAAACTGTTCTAATTTTTGGTCAAAAATAAAGGTCAATAGCTGATATCTAAAATTAATCTGTGCCCTGCAAATTTAACACTAGGTGATAGATTTTACAAGCTCTCGAAGGTAATAATCGAAAATTTCACAATTTTTTCTGAAATTATTGCTATGCCTGTACTAAGGATCTAATTTTAGTGACAACGTAAATCAACTTATATAGTGCAATAGTACCTAGTATCACTATATGTAGGTACTTAAGATACATTGATACTATAACTAAATATATACAATATACAACAATTCTTGAAAACCTGTGAGATGAATTAACTTCAGCTACAGCATTCGCTTGAAGATCTATAGGCAAAGCACAGAGAAACTGTTCGACGTAGCTTTAATGCAAAAAAAAGGAAAAGATGTCAGCGAGGCTGATATCAGTGGCCATCTTAGGAAACAGAGGGTAGAGTAGATGCAGCAAGTGGGCGAGTGTGAAGTTGCCGATGGAGATGTTGAGGAACTACAGGTCTAGAACAGATGCAGTTTTTGATAGCCATTGTCCGCGGACACCTACTCCGCGACGATGTGGTTCATGGTCTGGTTCTCAGTTCCACATGGCTGCGATGTTCAAAATTGGCAGCCAGAAAGTCTGGGTAGATTTGACAACTCCAGCAATGATTCTCAATGCTTGGTTAAAAATGACGTCAATGATGTTGTGTGTGTGTGTGTGCTATTTATCCAAACAGGAGCGCAGTATTCCGCTGTCGACAGTGTCGACTAGACCAAGACAAAGGTGGATATTCGAAGAGTAGTGGCGTCGACACTCCATGTAGTTCTCGCAAGTCTCTGAACCAGGTTCATTCGTGTCTTCGTCTTGGCACTGAGTTTCTCCAAGTTGAGCTTGAAGGACAATGTTTGGTCGAAGGTCACACCCAGGTACTTGGGAGTGGGATTGTGCTGCAGATGAAGTCCAGCCATCAAAGCTGACATTGAGGTGTCGATCTGCTCCTCTGTTGTTCAGATGAATGGTTCTAGTCTCTATTTCCCGAGAGTTCGGATTCAATCCTCATTTCTGAAAGATGACAAAATTCTGTTGGAAAATCGTAATACATATTAATTTTTTGTGCAGAAATATCATAGTGAAAAATCACAGAATTGGCGGGTTTTTATTTTGCACATCTGTGTTATTTGTCCAAAAAGTTCGTTTTCAGTTTTGACAAAAAAATACAAGGTAAAACTTTGGATCAAGTTTTCATTTTTGGCTGGTCATAATCTACTCGCTGTTCGATTGAATTGGTTCAAATTCATTTCATGGCTTGTCTCTGTTGACAGAAGGGCTGGCCTAAAAAGCTAAAATTACAGAAGCCAACTTTTTCCAAGAAAGAATCGAGCCACATCGCGGGTCAACCATTAAATTTGCCTCAATATGGCTCGAACCCGATAACAGTATTCCCAAAAATGTAAATTTGACCAAATAACACAGGGATACATTTTTCCGAATCTGCGGCCCTGGACTTTGATTTACCCAGTAATTCTTGACAAGTTTTAACAGAGGAATATTGCTGGTAAATCTAAACAAAATTGAGGTCCTCTATCTGCCATTGGTCTATGTAACGTTAATAAATAACCTTATAGCGTGGAGACCACAGGTGATGATAAGCACCGCAAAGCAAGAGCGCCTTTCTCTGGTGGTGATTCAGGCGTGGCCCCAAACTGTTGGTAATTTGTGGAAATTCACTGGAATCCCGTGGCAATCCATTTAATTTGAAGAAATCGTATCCGGTGGAAATCCCGTGGTAATCCCGTGGCAATCCATCACAATCCGTTGAACGTTCTGATGTCCCAGTAATTCACCCGAGGATTCACCCCTTGGTCATTTGTATCTGAAGTCAACTTTGAATGAAAGAAAAAATTTACAAGCACCTAAGTACTCAGACAAGAGTGCTACTCCTACTTACCTTATAAATGTACAGGCAAAACCATGAATATAGCAATGGCAGAACCGGGGGCAGAACACTTAAACGAAATTTTCCCAGGAATGTAAACAACTATGACACTCATCTGACATCATGACAAACAACGGCCAAGGCAACAGGGCAGCGGATATGATGCAAGGAGACGCCAGATCTGGCATTTCTTGTCAAAATTTTCTAACCTCTTTGAGCTCAGCCCGTTTTCGCACAACTTGGTCTAAGAGCGTCCGTTACACTCTAGGCAACATGGCCAACCGCGTTTTTAATTCTGCTGAATTTAAAACGTGATCGGCATATATGTTACCTATGATAGGTACTCAATTTTATTTATAGTTTTTTGTTATTCTATTTACATGTATTTACCGATTTTGACCACATTTACAATAACATCTTGTTATTCTAATCAAATGAATAAAGTTTTGAATTTGAATTTGAATTTGAAAATTTACTTTTGTGAATGCTGCTTGACATTCCTCAACAATCTATACAACGATTTTAATTCATTTGTCACATTCGGAATGAATTTTGCATAGTAACTAACTAACCCCAGGAATGATTTTAATTGAGTGACATTTTTTGGTCGTGGCGCGTCCCTTATCGCTTTTACTTTTTCCGGGTCTTTCCGCAATCCTTCTGCCCCTACCAGATGTCCTAAGTACTCAATTTCTTCACTAAAAAATTCACATTTCTCCTTGCGTAATTTGAATCATGCGTCCCTTAATCTCTGGAAAACTTTTCTCAAATTTTCAGTATGTTTTTCGACACTCGACCCTGTTACGACTATGTCATCTAGGAAATTTATTACACCCTCAATACCTTATAATGTCTTTTCGATAGTCTGCTGAAAAATTGCTGTCGCCGGTTTTGTTCCGTAGGGTAACCGTTCCATTTTATACCGGGTGATCATTTGAAAACTATCCACCTGCAATAACTCCCGATTCCCAGTGAATATTTTTTCGAGCAAAAACAGGTCGATTTTTATATCGAGGGAGACATCCAAAACATACATTCGCAAATTTCTATATTCACCCCCCTCGCCCCCACTCACCCCAACTTTGAAATTTCAAATGACACTACCTACTTTGCGATACATCAAATCGAAGGAAATTAAATTTTCTTTCTGAAGAAAATATTTTCAAAATTTTCAGCCCCACCCCCTTTTTTCTAAAGATTCTCTGACTGTTCCATTTTATATTCTGGACCCCTCATTTTTTTCTTAATTTAGTTTGCGTCATCCCAGATAGCATCGAAGCAGAAAATTTTCGGTGAAAAAAGTGCTACCTAAATTCACCCCTTCGCTCTCCCCCACCTCAACTCCCAAATTTGATAAAACACCACCTACTTTGTGATACATCAAATTGAAGGAAATTGAATTCTCTTTACGAAAAGAATTTTTTTGAAATTTTCTACCCCTCCCCCAATAAATTGGCCATTTGGAGTATTCTAGGGAGGCAATGGGGGGCTTTAAAAATTGTGAAAAAATCTTTTTCAGGGAGAGAATTCAATTTCCTTCAATTTGATGTATTACAAAGTGGGTATTGACATTTTAAATTTTTGAGGTCAGGTGGGGGGAGCGAAGGGGTAAATTTGGGTAGCACTTTTTTTATAGAAAATTTTCTCTTTCGATGCTGTGCAGGATGACGTTTACTGTATTGAAGGGAAATGGAGGTCAAGAATATTAATTTGGACACTCAGAGAATTTTAGGAAGAACAGGGAGTGGGGTTGGAAAATTTCAAAATATTTTTTTTAGAAAGAGAATTTAATTCTCTTTGATTTGATGTATCGCAAGGTAGGTGGTGTCATTTGAAATTTCAAAGTTGGGGTGAGTGGGGGCGAGGGGGCTTAAGATATAAATTCTCCAATGTATGTTTTAGATGTCCCCCTCGATATAAAAATCGACCTGTTTTTGCTCAAAGACATTTGCACTAGGAATCGGGAGATATTGCAAGTGGATAGTTTTCAAATGATCACCCGGTATATACCTTTATGGGTGCTCCAGGCTAGTAAATGCTTGGAGTCTTATTCATGTGATTCTAGTTGGTTGTATGCATGTTTTGAATCCAGTTTGGTAAACTTTTGTCCGCCCTGTAAGGCGGCGAACAATTCCTCTACACGCGGCATGGGGTATTTCACGTCTTGCAAATGTTCATTCACCGTAACCTTGTAATCTGCGCAAACTCGTATTGTTTCGTCTGATTTCATAATTGGAACGAGAGGTGTGCCTCAGGCGCTCTTGTCGATTGGTGTTATTATCCTTTCTCTTTCTAACCTGCTCAATTCATCTTCTACTGCAATTCTATATGCCATGGGAATTGGACACGGTTCACAAAATTTTGGCGTTACGTTTTCTTTTGATTCTAATTTGATCTTTCCATGTTTGTAAAGCCCTAATCATCGTTGAAAACCTCTTTGAACTCGTCGCAAATCTCCTGACCGATTTCGCTGGTCTCTAAATGTTTTATTTCACCTGCTAGAAGTGATATGCTGTGTGGTCAGAAAAAGTGGGGTCCGCCTTTTCTGATGACACACAATTTGACCACTTGTGTGCAACCCCGACCTGTCAAAGGTACTATAACTTCTCCCAGTGGTCTCGTTATTTCCCCATTATAACCTTTGAGAACAATGTTGCTTTGGCTCAGTTGATAAATACTGAAATTTTTCTTATAAAGATCCTCTGAAATAGCTGACAAGGAAGCCCCCGTATCAAGCTCCATATCCGAAAAATCATCTTCAATCTTACCGTACGCGAAATACGTAACACTACAATTTGTTAAAAGTATTGAAATCCTGATTCCCAATGAAGTGACAGATGTTATGAATATAAAGTGTCAGTTGTCATTACAATCCGCCTTTGGCAACCATCTTGTGGCGGAAAAATCAGTTCGAATAGCGAACACGCGGTTGAGAAAGAAATATTTGCACGGCTTGGGTTTTTGAATTACTTAATAATTTTGGACGTTGTTCTTTGTCGCACGCACGCCTCAAACTTCACTGATGAAACGATCATAACAAACCGGACCCATTGCAGACACCTCCCTATACCAACTGAAACTTTTCCAATTTCCAACAAAGTGATTTTTTCCAAGCCAAACAAAACGATATTATTGTCATCCCTCTCGCCTCTCGCTCGCATATTTTTTCGCTCGATGCGTACATGAAACCAATAACTAAATTGCGAGACGTTGGAAATTAATAATTCGTCCAACTTTCGGGCATATAAATTGCGAAGGCAGAAAGGCGAAAGAAAACGTTGAATTTGCCCGGCGCGCTGGCATTGTAAGACGGGTTACGTTTTAGTTGGAAGCGACCGTGTGACGACGTCGGCGTCGTGAAGGTTTGACGCACGACTGCTTGCCGCGCGGAATGGGTCATGAAAACGGGGATTTTTGGCGGAGGCGCCGGCGATAGCGGAAGGATGAACCACTGTGCGAAGCATCGGGATTGGTTACTCATGCCCAGTAGTACGTCATACAAAGATAAAACTCAAGAGAAAGGACTTTGAAGTGGGTTTGGGTTTGTCTTGTTGAAATTCTTATTATTAAGCAAGAGGGCGAGTGCCTTTGACACTCGCTGCGATTAATAAAACCCGTCAATCGCGCCAACCCTTGAATGCAGCTTATAGAGCTTGACTCGAGTTTGCTGGACGTTTTCGTATAGTATTGTTACGATATTTCGCGTACGGGTTCGAATATAATCGAAACGATTGTTTTAAAACACACACTGTTTATTTCTGCGTGCTACAATCAATAAATAACGCCAACAATTATCCGCTTGGAATAATTTTGCAGGTACTTCGCTTGTTTCGCTCGCGTTACCACTTTGCATTCCAATTCAATACTGCCGCGAGCTGCCGGCTGACGCCGTATATAAGGCCTCTGAACAGCGTTCCCGAACTTTCTGTCTACTTCCAGCAAATTCCATAGCGGCCCGGGATATGCGGTTTCTAGACCATTCCTGAATAATGGTGCGTTGCAAAGTCCAAACGGCATCACAGTAAACTGATAAAGGCCGCTACCGGCGGAAAACGCCATCTTCTTTTTGTCGTCGTTGTGGAGTCCTACTTGCCAGTAACCACTCTTCAGGTCAAGCGTCGAAAACCATCTCGATCCAGACAGCGTGCTCAGAGTGTCGTCAATCCGAGGAAGTGGATAGCTGTCTTTCTTCGTCACATCATTGAGTTTGCGGTAGTCCACGCAAAATCGTGTACTACCGTCTTTCTTCGTGACCAAAACAACCGGTGAAGACCATGGGCTCATCGATTCTTCGATCACGTCTTCATCCAACATGTTTTTCAGAAGCTTCGACACCTCTTCTTGCTTCGCCAATGGTAGGCGCCGGGGAGCCTGTCGGATCGGCGCAGCGTTCTCAGTGTCGATCCGATGTTGGATCACGCTGGTCCTTCCGGTAGGGTTACCTTCCATCGCAAAGGCTGCAGCTTCTTCTTGTATGAATTGCGTCGCAAGCTCTCTCTCTCCTTGCCACTCAGATGTTTCCAGTCAGGCGAGAACATCTCCACTAGCTTTTTCTTCAAGAGCTTGGGAGTCGCAGCCTTTGTCGATATGTCTTTACAGCGTGAGTTCCACTCTACGGGTTCACACTTGCCCAGGGTCTCTCCTTCCTTGATTGTTTTGCTCGTCTTGTTCGGGTTAATTACTCTAATCGGGATTTTTGTCCTGTCCATGTTAACCAATGTCTTAGCCATGATGCAGCTGGCAGCTGAGTCGGGTTCAGCAATGCCGGCGACGTGTCCTCCAGGTTGTCCGTTCAGTGTTGCCCCCACGATTTCCTCGGAGTTGGCGGCTGCACGAACGGTTTCAGCCGAAAGTAGGCGGATTTCTTCAGCGGCCTTCATGGATGTTCTAGGCGCCAATTCTTCGTTTCCGATTTTCAACGTCCGCTGTCCAACATCCAGGATGAATCCGTATTCATCCATCAAGTCCAGGCCAAGTATGAAGTCGTCAACAATGTCAGCGACCAGAAACTTTTCTCGCAGAAGAAATCGTCCGAAGCGAATGCTTACTTCAGCTTCTCCGCACAATGTAGCAGACTCTCTGGTAGCTGTAGTCAAACGAGCGCCGTCCCTCAGTGGCACAATGCGTTGCTTTCGAAGTATCCCTCGGCGAACGATTGACTTCGTGGCTCCCGTATCGATTACGAACACGCAATCGTCCTCGTCAAGCTTTTCACTAAGAAGAAGGCTATTGGGTGACTTCCGCAGCAGTGAGACGGAGTAACTCCTGGGGCATTGAGGACTGCCAGCCAGCGTGCGCCCCTTAGCGCCAGCTGGAATTAGTTTTCCTGATAGCGTCTATCAGGGCTGGGAGTTCTCCGTCCTGGTGTGGAACGGTCACTTGAACTCGACCTTTGCCTGCAGTCCCGGAACAGATGTTCCGGTTTTCTACAGCCGAAGCAACGCGGTCTTCCTCCAGCTTTTGACTCGCCTTGGGGTCTGTTGTTCCAAGACATAGCGCTGAGGAGTTCCTCAAATATTTCTTTCACAGATTTCTCGGAAGAATGTGATGCTCCGGACTCATCAAAGTTCACCTCTCTAAGACGATGGGGGCGCGAAGCATCTTTGGCAGCCTCGATGCGAATAGCTTGAATGAGCGCGTCGCTGATGTTGGCTGGATTGCTGATCATGACCATCTGACGCAGATCTGGATCTCTTAGTCGGCCCACGAAAGTCTCTTTGGCGATGTCGGCCAAAACATCCGCTGGATGAGCTGGATACGCCAGGTGAACCAGCCTCAGGACTTCGGATTCGAATTCCTGAAGGCTTTCTCCGCTCTTTTGTGTCCTGGCCTTCAGCTGGGTTTGATGGATCTGCCGCACATGATTGTCCCCATATCGGAGCTTCAGGACCCTGGTCAGCTTGGCAAAGTTCTTCTGCTCACTCTCAGGAATCGTCTGGAGCAGCTCCAATGCCGGGCCTCTGAGAGCCAGGACTGGAGCTGTGGCTCTCTTATCGTCGCTGCTTCGCAGCGTTTGCTTCGGCAGCGGCATCGAACTGCCTCTTATAGGTAGTCCATGGGCTTTTCCCATCGAAGTTCGGCAGCTTCACACGATGAACACCCGCTGAACTGACCATCGCAGCACTGGCGACGGTTTTCTGAACCTGTTGCTCCAGCTTTGGTCTATTGGCCTTCACCGCTTCCACCTCTTTTTCTACCATCGCAACCATTTTCTCTTCCAGCTTGTTCACACTGCCGTCGAAATACCGCGTTTGTTATTCCACAACGGCTAATCTTTCTTCTCTTTCCTCCAGGCGCTTCCTTTCCGGTTCTTCTAGCAGATTTTTCAATTCCTGTTCTTGCCCTTCTAGAAGATTCTTCAGTTCTGCCTTGTCCTCTAAACGCGCTACGACGTGTTTCTTTTCCTCTTCTTCTTTATCTTCCAGACGTCTCTTCTCCTGTTCTTCAAGAAGCTTCTTTATTCCGTCTTGTCGCTTCTTGTCCTCTTCAAGACGCTTCTTCTCCTGTTCTTCTTGAAGACTTTTCTGCTGCTGCATCATCGCCATGATGTTCGCCAAAGCGTCTTCGACTCCTGTCTTCGACATGCTTCTCGTCTCCGGCATTTACCAAATCACGAATGTTCCGAACGTCCTGTAGTCGCAGGCCGAATTACTCTCAATTATCCCACTTCTGACACCAAATGTTACGATATTTCGCGTACGGGTTCGAATATGATTGATACGATTATTTTAAAACACACACTGTTTATTTCTGCGGACTACAATCAATAAATAACGCCAACAATTATCCACTTGGAATTATTTCGCAGGTACTTCGCTTGTTTCGCTCGCGTTACCACTTCGCATTCCAATTCAATACTGCCGCGAGCTGCCGGCTGACGCCGTATATAAGACCTCAGAACAGCGTTCCCGAACTTTCTGTTTACTTCCAGCAAATTCTATAGCGGCCCGGTATATGCGGTTTCTAGACCATTCCTGAATAATCACAACACCTTCAGAGTGCTTTCCATGAGTACTGGAATCTGCACCTCCGCCAAAGTGGACAGATGTGCCTTGATCGAACGTTGGAGTCTCCATGCATTTCAATGCCTCCTCGCACACTCTAGAAATGTCCAGAGCTCCACGCATTTGTACACTGCGGCCGTGGATGGAAGAATCCAGAAAGATCTAGTGTTTACCAATATGTACGGGACCGCCGCTCGTAACAGTATACTACCCGTCAAAATAAAGGAACGCTTTTGCTTTCCCGGTTTTCTGGTCCTCACACCAGCATGGAAGGGAAAGTATTGTAATCGTGCAAAAAAAGTTTCCAGTAACCATTTCCAGAATGCTCAATGTTCGAATTGATCCTGAACTGTTTCATTTTGCCAGTAACTCATAGCTGTACGTTGGTATACACCAGAGCGCTAAATTATTGGCCGTAAATCAAAGATTCGAAGGCGGCTTTCGTGTGTCATTATTTTAGACTCTTCGCAAGTGGAGTCGTAATGAAATTAATTGGTGTCCTGAGATGGTCTCCGTGTAAACACTACGAAAAAATATCCATTTGATGTTCGACTCGTGCGAACGTAAACATTTGGCACATGTCTGCCAGCACTTTCCCACCAATGCCACCCGACTCACACACGGCGAAAAGTGCGCGAACATCAACGTTTTGGCCCCGTATCACCGCAGTATGCTCATTGCCAGAACATCGTCACTCATCTCCGTGGTTCCGTGAACTTTGCATTGCGTAATTTCGTGTTTATCCATTACCAATGAGTATAACGTTTTTGCATAATTAATTTCCGCAGGTTGCGGCAAAATTCTGATTCAATAACGCGTTTTGGTAATGCAAACATTTATTCTTCGCCCGCACAAAAAATGCAATCCATCTTGAAGATATTTTCGCTTCCGACAACGTAAATATTTGATAATTCCTTTCGTTATACTGCCGGAGCTTAATGAGTGAAGAGCCCGTGGAAGGACCAACAGGTGCTTGGCGGAGCGCCAGCTTTGTGCTTTCCGCGTGAATTTATTGTTACAGCTCCAATGCGATATATTATTTCCAAAATTCAGAAACTTTGGCAATTTTTAGAATACACCTAACTTCATCAGCGAATTTATTGGCTTTACGACGGTCCAATTTTGCAACGCCGGTCTTAACACCGTCCATAACCGTTTCGTTACTTTTATTGCCGCGCGCGCGTCTTTTTTTTATGAAGGGGGTGACATTAGATTTTAACTGCTCAATTTGTATCCAGCAGGGCGTCAAGCGTTGGAAATTCTGCGTTTCTAAGCAGGTAGGTGCTGGTAGGTACCTATATCAAATCTCTAAAGTGTCCATTAAAATGAAGCCGTAAAGCCACTTTTTTTATTAATAATCATTCCCGAAAAATTAGCTCTTTTATGGCGCCCTATATTTCTTTAATGAAACCCGAACCGTGTACAAATTGATTTCGATTTTTCTCTTGGCGCCCGAATTCTTTTCAACCTGCAATCTCTTTGACATGTACGTAATGTAATGGAGCCTGCTGATGGTATTGCCGGCGTCTCTTAGTAGGTGGGTATATACCTTGCCGAATTCGGGCTTTGCGGGGTTATTTAAAATCTCACTGAAAGCCGCATAATATCGACCCTATCTAGTAATGGATTTGTCTGATTTGTGCTGAGATTCTTGATCTTTCACTCGAAATCCTTCCATCATCCATTTGAGCTTGTAAGCAGAACGATGCCGTACCTATTTATTTCTGTCGCCTTCAGTTTCTCCGTTTTTTTTGCTTATAAGTCCACAGCATCAAAAGTCGCAAAGCACCTTTCGTAAGTAAGTAATCATCACTCAAGCAAATTTAGAAAAAACCTGGCCGGTTCAAGTACCAGTTACCTCTTGTTTAAAAAAAAGGTAAAAATCTGTTCACGGAATATAAAGTTGGATTTGCAGTTTTTCCAAAGAGGAAAACTCTCGGGAAAACTCGGAAAACCGTGAGCCCGATTTTGAAAATTTTCCCTCCAAAAATTGATTTAATCTTTTCTCCAATTTTCATTCCCAGCATGTCTGCACCTAAAATGAATATCGTAGAGCTCACCGCATGTCGTAATTTGCACTGCAGTTTTTTCGAATTCACGGAATGTGCAAATTCATTTTGAAAAAATTGCCGTCGGAAAACCGGAACCGTGTCGATTTTGGAAATGGGTCTACATGACGCCTTCGAGACTGACGCCTTCGATACTTTGTCAACTTTCGATGTCAATTCGAATTTTTCGTAAAAAGTCGATCCTCGAACAAAAATGAATTTTTTGAAATTACATTCAAAATTCATTGAATTGAATTTTTGTGTGGAGTCCTGCATCAAGATCAAGTCGTCCTAGTAGTAGGGGGATTAGCGGAATGGTCTGTGCATTTTGTGATCAAAACATGGAATTTGGCATACTTGTTCAGAAGACCCTCCTTCGCAATTTCAGATGTAGCGCCACGCGAGATTTTGCGCCAGAGACACTGTATCGCGGTTAATATACCTGCTAGGGGTGAATTCTGCAAAAATGGTTCCTCCCCGGTCTCTGGTACCGCAGTCGGTATTTTTTAGTTCTGTTTAGTTAATACCACATGTAGAAATGAGGGACGAGTGCACTTTCACAAGCAAAGTTCCAAATGCTGCCTTTATACGTTGTTTTAATACATTTTAAGGCCAACTTTGTTTTAGTACAGGAAACATGGTGAAAAAATTGACAATACCTCGGCAAAGATATAAACATCCTGAAAATTTGATATTCTTTCCAGAATTATGTGCCCTACTACTTATCTAAAATTGCCACAAATCGCACCCCGAGGCTTCGAGTTATTGGAAGGGGGGTAAAGAATTGCACTTAAAAATGAAAGGTATAGAACCCAATGGAACCCGTCAATCCAATGGATGCAAATACGTCTTAGTTCGACGCATCGAAACCAGTTGATACAATTTTGGCACAAAAAGTGTCGATCATTGTTGGAGGGGGGTCGTGGGGAAGGGCAAAACTCGGCTGGGTGGCTCTTTTTCTTCCTGGGCCATACAGAATCGATCACGAAAAGATTGGTATCTTTTCCGACTAAATTCAATGTCCTGAACTTGAATCCGATGTGTAAATTTGGATAAAAACAAGTTTGAACAAGGTCACTTGAGAAAACCTGTTTTTTCTTTGACAATTTTCACAAAACGTTTTTTTACTGTTAGAGGTATTCATTTTTGAAAATATCTCTGAGGCTGTTCGACTAAACTGTATTCTTCACGAAAATCATCAATTCGATCTGTAACTTTGTTTTTCGAGGTGGGAAAAATCGATTTGAACTTTAGTCGACACTGCCCGGCGTCTACTAATGACCAGAACACTACAGCATGCACCTTCAAGTAATAACTCAATACCCTGCATTGCGATTTATGAGGATTTTGTTTATGTTATAGAGAATTAAGTTCTGCACAGATCCTCGAACTTTCAAAGATGAGTTTTAACTTTTCAGATAGCTTCCCAAGCAGCAATTTAAGGCCAAACTACCAAGCTAAAGTCAAATTGTCTTGAAGAAGGCGAAATATGCATGAATTTGACATAAAATTGTCCTTATATGACAAATGCTCTACAAAGTCATTATTTAAATCAAAAATTACCAAGATTTAACCTTGCGAGAACCCTAAATTTACCATCGATTTCAAAAGGTTTTTGAAAGTTAAAAATTACCTAGATTCCACCTAAAAAATGCCTTCAAATTCTTTAAAATTTATAAGGCATTATCTAGGGCAAAAATTAGTTTATTTTCGCTTGACTTTCGCCGTTGAAGTCCATTTTACCTCTGAGGTTAATTTAAGCTATCAACGGTAGTCGCAATTACTTCGAAATTACCCTAATTTCAACTTCAAAGTCTGGTTATGAATAACCTCTTTATACTAGTCCAAATTTGGTAATTTTCAACTTTACACAATGCCTTACAGGTCATGGTAAATAACAAGGGTTATTTTAGTAAAAAAGCGGACCTATTCAATTTGAACATTTGACTTTGAAGTCAGAATTAGGTACTATAAAAATTGACTTATTAAGGAACACTGGTCAAAAGGAGGGCGAAAGTACCATTATAGTGAACTTTAAAAGAAATCCGTCTTATGTGGCTTTTGAGGTCAGAAAATGAGCTGGCTCTTTGTTGTTTGGGGTTTTTCATGCAGATCATCTCTTGTCAGTGTTACCAGTACCTGCTGTGCTATGAAATAGTGCAAAGCAGAAAATGTCCTTCAAGAAGTTCAAGCCCTATAGGCACACCGCAGGTTACTATCGCCTATTAAAAAATCTGTCGTGGGGCGACACAAAACTTTCCCGGCGGTATCCAGAGACGTCAGTAATGATTTTGATCGAAGTGTCCCTTCGGGAGGGGGCGATTCGATTTGGAAATTGATGAAAAAATTCTATTTAGTCGAGCGTTTAGCGAGCATCCTGCATCCATTGTTGAGCGGACAGAAAAAATTACAGGTTAGGTCAGTTTTCCAAGGTGATGAAATGATCCAAAAAATAGAACTAGAGGTAGCTAACTGTTGTGATATCTCAAAAATGCAATGCTGGTTCCTTATTAAAATTTTTGTTCCTACTTAGATATGATGATGAAATTACAAAAACTTGATTGAAAACTTTTACTGCACCTGTGTGTGAAATTTCAACTCTATATTTTCAATTTAGAGCTTGGGCAGACAAACCCAGACCCAATGTGCCACCTGAGGGCTTCCGATCAAAATCATCCACCCAAAGTCTAATCAGATCATTTCAGGCTGAACTTAGGCCTCCGTACCTGATTTCGATTTGATCGGATCAATAATTCGGTAATTATCGTGACAGAACCGCTTAATTTGTACGATCGCATGAGTGGTTTTATATTTTCAGGAGGAAAATTTACGGGAAATTGGAGAGAAATTATTGGAAAATGTTCAAGAGCCAGTTATCTATTCTCTAAAAAAAAAAACAATTCCAAGAAATCTGTTCACGGAATAAAAAGTTGGAAAATTTGCAGTTTTTCCAGAGAGGAAAACTCGGCAACTGTTGATCCGATTTCGAAAATTTTTCAAAACTCAAAAGTGACTGTAGTCGTGCTAGATGGTGCCCGTTTTCGTGCTCGTGATTTCACAAATTGAGAATTCTGTTCGACAAACGGGGCACCTACTGGGTAAGTTTGGCGTACGCATTTTTAATCCTAATGGCTTAAGTAACTACTTTTTGCTTTTCAGTCCACGATAAACTTCTATTTATGGCTGGCATAGGCCTGCGGTGAACCCCCAAGTAAGTACTGGGTGTGCCTACAAAACTTTATGAAAACAGTATGCATGTGAGGGAGAAATTCGCTGTAACTTCTAACCAAGTTCACCATGAAACTGAGAAGGAAATGAGTTTATACCTACCATTACCTACCATACTTCAGGATCCATTTGTTACACTTCACCATACCATCGGCAACAAAATAAACCCGTACCGGTGCCTATTTAAATTCAATCATCGAACCTTCTTCCAGACTAGTGATTATTCTGATTTTTTCAATCACGAGATGTGGATGGCATGAAATCTTGGATGTACAATGTTGAACATTCAAAACAACATTGTCAAAAACCTTTTTTTTCCTAGGGATTGTTTTAAGCTGTTGAATGGGAAGATCTCTGTATTGGTACATAAACAAATTTTATATGTGTTACTCATCTCTTCATTTGTTATTCATTCATTCATTTGCCACTAGCTATTGTTATCCATTGATAGATTTTCTTTATACCTGATAAGCTGCAGTACTGAAGCAAAGCATCAATAAATCATCTTTATCTTTATCTAAACTCTGAGTACCGACCTGCATATCTTATACCCATACGTATTTTACCATGCAATTTTTTTTTCTGTTATTGCTAGGAAAAAACAACCTTGAAAATAAAAAATAAAAATTTTTTGAACAATTTTTTCAAATGATTTTTTTCTTAGAATGAGTCAAGGAATCTACCCTTGACAGGAAAGTCATTAGTTGTGAATCACCCTGTATATTTTTGATACTTGATCTCATAAAATTATCTTACTTTTCAGTAAAATAAAAATTAACCTACACTTACAACCATAAACTTACAATATAAGATATAAGACTAATCATTGAAAAGTTTGAAATTACAGGTAGGTCAGGTGTATTTGAAAATGGATTGCCACACCAAAGAGTAAAGACATGATTGTGCAGAACAGAAGCATAGCGGAGATGGTAGTTTCTAGAAGCAGTATTAAATTTAGTAGTTGAATAAATGTTTCATTATGTATCAAGATTTAAACCAAATTTTGAAAAATAAGCAATTAAACACTGACCCGAAAAATTTAAAATTCACGGTGGCACCTCAAGTAAAATATTTTCTTCGGAGATATCAATTCATTTCAGGAATCAAATATGTCCCGTATATTAATTTGTTCAGTCAGTTCAATCTAATGGCCTCTGAAATATTTTCAAAGATTAATGCCTCTAACAGTAAAAAAAGTTTTGTGAAAATTGTCAAAGAAAAAACAGGTTTTCTTAAGTTAACTTGTTTGAACTTGTTTTTGTCCAAATTTATACATCGGATTCAAGTTCAGGACATTGAATTTAGTCGGAGAAGATACCAATCTTGTCGTGATTCATTCTTCATGGCCCAGGAAGAGAAAGAGCCACCCAGCCGAGTTTCGCCCTCCCCCGCGACCCCCCTTCATCAATGATCGACACTTTTTGTGCCAAAATTGTATCAACGGGATGTGATGCGTCGAGCTACGACGTATTTGCATCCATTGGATTGACGGGCTCCATCGGGTTCTATACCTTCAATTTTGAGTTGCAATTTTTAACCCCCCCCCCCTCCAATAACTCGAAGCCTCGGGGTGCGATTTTTGGCAATTTTAGATATGTAGTAGGGCACTTAATTCTGAACAGGATATCAAATTTTCAGGACGTTCATATCTTTGCCGAGGTTTTGGCAATTTTTTTACCATGTTTCCTGTACTAAAACAAAGTTGGCCTTGAAATGTATCAAAACATTGTATAAAGGCAGCATTTGGAACTTTGCTTGCGAAAATGCACTCCTCACTCATTTCTACATGTAGTTTTAGCTAAACAGAACTAAAAAATACCGACTGCGGTACCAGAGACCAGCTAGGAACCATTTTTGCAGAATTTACCCCTAGCAGGTATATTAGCCGCAATACAGTGCCTCTGGTGCGAAATCTTGCGTGGCGCCACATCTGGAATTGCAAAGGAGGGTCTTCTGAACAAGTATGCCAAATTTCATGCTTTGATCACAAAATGCACAGATCGTTCCATTTTTGGCCGTTAACCCCGCCACTATAGTCAAAATACCGGCGAAAGGCCCTCTCAGGTGGAAACGGCTAGGAGAAATTTGGGAAACTCATAACGCCCGACTGGAAAATGGTGGAAAACTGCAACTGCAGACTGATTTTGACTCTTTTTTTTGTGTTGCTTTCTGCCGGATTTGGTTCCAATCCATTGGATAGATTTTGAATGATTAAATTGTAAAGTTTTGAAATTCGACATTTTTGATTATTTGACAGATGAGGGATAGGGCAATACTTCCAACTGTTCTGGATACAATTTTTCAAGGGTTTCAGATGACATACTGCAAATCAAGTTTCGTGAGATATACAGGGTGGTCCGACTTTTATGTCATTAAATTTAAGGATCGATAGAGAATAAAAAATGAAGGGGACTTTCTCCGGAAAACATATTTGAGAAATGCCTAATAACAGAGATACAGCCCTTCAAAGTTGGAAATAAATAATCGTTTTTTCCGCATAACTTTTGAACCGCTCAACCGATTTGATTATAAATAGAACCAAAGGTTTACTCAAATTATCCTCTGTCGAACAATCATAACATGTTCCATAAAAAAGTTTCAGGGGCTCAGACATTAGAGGGTGACTCTACTTTTCCCCCCTTATTTTTCAACCCCCTAGTTATTTTTGGAAACTGTTCATAATTTTGAATTCTACGTCCAATTTTGAAGAAAAAATCACTGTTGCAAAATTTTGATTAGAGGCTTCGTTTAGGAGATATTTGGGTTTGAAACTTTGGGAAACATCCCGAAATCGCCACTTTCAAAGGTCTAAAAATTAAAATCCAAAGAAACTCATGATTTCTCAGCTAAAATAGGTTTCCTAGAATTTCTAAGTTGATAAACCACCAATTTTTTCCAAAACACGGGAAATTTTCAGGAAAAAAACAATTTGGGTTCTGGAAAGTGGCGATTTCGGGATGTTTTCCAAAGTTTCAAACTCGAATATCTCCTAAACGAAGCATCTAATCAAAATTTTGCACCAGTGATTTTTTCTTCAAAATTGAACGTAGAATTCAAAATTATGAACAGTTTCCAAAAATAACTGGGGGGGTGAAGAATAAGGGGGGAAAAGTAGGGTCACCCCCTAATGTCAAAGCCCCTGAAACTTTTTTATGGAACATGTTATGATTGTTCGACAGAGGATAATTTCAGTGAACCATTGGTTCTATTTATAATCAAATCGGTTGAACGGTTCAAAAGTTATGCGGAAAAAACGATTATTTATTTCCAACTTTGAAGGGCTGTATCTCTGTTATTAGGCATTTCTCAAATATGTTTTCTGAGGAAAGTCCCCTTCATTTTTCATTTTCTATTGATCCTTAAATTTAATGACATAAAACGAGGACCACCCTGTATAGTTTCTGACATTTGTTGATGGTGAGATTTCCTATCAAATCAACGATTCGGCAGTTATCGTGGAGGATTACACACAGACAGACATCCCAAGCTCAATAAGTCTCTTGACCAATTCCAAAGATAGGCCCACAAAACTTCTTTTATTATTGACCGATGCCAAGTTAGAAGGTAATAAAGTGGTTGAGCTTGATTCAGATTCGTCGTAAAGTTTGATACCGAACTAGAAAGCCTGTTTTCATCACCCGACATTTTGCCTTGAAAGTAATGGTTTCATGAAAAACAAATTTTTCTCGTAAAATTAGCCGTGACCGTCACAGCAGAGGAATCAATTTTGCTCAAATTCTCATCAAATGAATTATTCCTCCATGATTCTTTGTGATTCCATAGCATTCGAAACCACACGCGCTCCTTCTAGATCAGTCGAACACATTGTTACGAGTTGCGAAGATATCGTTCAATTCTAGTCCATTCGAGAGCATACGCGTGGGCTCTGGACCGTTCAAAAGAGCCTGGAGACCTCAACGTGCGAGTAGAAGACATCCGCCCAATTGGCGGAGGTGCCAGATCCAGACCATGCTGGAATAACACGCGAAGGTGATCGATGTTCCGAGAGCTGTTCTACGATCTACATGCCGCAGTGAACGTGAACTTTGGCAGAGAACCGGTTAAAAGTTCCAGAATTTACAGTCGGAGTATAAATACAGGTGTTCCGAAATTATCCTGCCATACTTCAGCAGCAGATTTTACGAATAAAAATTAGAAAAAAAGTGCCCACAAACTTGGGTCGAGGAAGACTTCACAAGGAAGCTACAGCCCCCTAAAAATGGGCCTCTGAAGATGGTTTTCAATTGATATCTCCAAAACTATTGCGCCGTGACGAAAAATTTGGCACATACTCAGAAGTCAGAAGTTCTTATTCTTAACAAGAGGGAGTAGAAGTCATTTGAAGAATTTGCCCGGGAGTGGAATAACTTGGTAAAAGGTGGGGTAAATACTACCTCAACTTCTCTGGGTATCTTTTTCTTCGAAATTTCATGCAAAGTTATGAATTTATGACATGTGTAATTTGTTTCAGGAGTTTGTGCAAAATCATGGAATTCCAGTCTTTTACGAAAAGAAGCCGCTTTCGTTAAACTTCGATTGCTTTCCCTGTTTTCGAGTGAAATGGTTTTGATATTTTTTGAAGGTCGAAGAATCGAATCTGTGGAAGACCGGCTTTTGCCTGGTTCGAAAAAGTCTGAGTATTCCATAAGCGTATTCTCGAACCAAAATTAGGAAAAGAGTTTAAATAAGGAACATTAGTCAGAAAACCAGAGAATGCTCTATGAATGGGCTACAGCTAGCCCCCTAAAAGTGTGACCCTGGAGATAGTTTTTAATTATCATCTCCGAAACCAGTTAGAACAAAATTACGAAATTCAGCACCCGCACTAATATTTGTATGCTTGCCTGATAGATGAGGTAAGAATCATTAAAAAAAATTAGGGGTGAGGTAACTCAGGAAAAAACGGGTTGAAAATTACCGGTCCTTTTTTGTGTGTACTTATTCCAGGATTTCGTGCAAAATTATGCAATTCCAGTGTTTTACGACACCGACTTTTTTCTGGTTCCAGAATCAGCCCTGAGTACCTATTCCATACCTAAGCGTATTCTATGGCCTAAACTATGAATAAAAGTCCTCTTGATTATAGGTCAAAAATACTTCACAAGGAAGCTACAGCCCCTGTTCGGGTGGTTCGGAGACTGTAGCCCTGTTGAAAAGCATTTTTCGGCCTATGTTCGAAATGTCTACAAATTCGATTATTCAGCCTACAAAAAATTTCAAAATGTTACTCGAAAACTGAGCAAGCTACCGAAGTTCAACAAGAGCGACTTTTTGTTTTCGGAAACAATGAGTTTTCATAATTTTGCCCAAACTCCTGAAAAAAAAAACAACAAAAAAAGTTGGGGTAATTTTTACCCCGCTTCTTCCCGAGCTAGATACCCCAACCCCGGATAATTTTTCTATTGATTTTTACCCCATCTTATTGAGCATCAAAATTTTAGTGCATGTGCTGAATTTGGTCATTTCGCCCTAGCTATAGTTTCGGAGGTGATAAAGTGAATAAAAACTATCTTCAGAGGCACACATTCAACTAAACGCATTTTTCGGCCAATGTTCATCAGAACTTTTCTCAATTTTTGGTCGTAGAAGTCGTCGTAGATTTTGGAACCAGGAAAAAGTCGGTCGTCCAAAAATTTGGTTTTTCGGCCTGCAAAAAAAATTCAAAAGGATTTTACACAAAAACGGGGCAAGCTATCGAAATTCAACAAGAACCTCTTTTTTTTTGTAAAACATCCTGGAATGTCATAATTTCACATGGAATCTTGAAAAAGAAAAACGTAAACAGGAAAGTTGGGGTAATTTTCACTCCCCCTCCCTCACTCACGGGCAAATTTTTCAAATGACTTTTACTCTCGCTTCTACCCCATCTTCTCAAGCATAAACACTTCTGCGTATGTGCCACATTTTTATCATTTTGCTCCAACTGGTTTCGGAGATATTAATTGAAAATCATCTTCAGGGGGCTGTAGCTCCCCCATGAAGCATTTTTTGACCCAATTTATGGGAACTTTTTTCTTATTTTTGATCGTAACATCTGCTGCTAAAGTATGGCAGGCTAATTTTAGGACACCCTGTATAAGCACTGATGGACCGACTCTTTTGCCTCTAGTCTAGAGTGCTGAGGAATTATTATTTAATACAGGGTGCTCAGGGGCGGCGGAAGAATATAATTATTGGGAGGCACAAGTAAGAAGAAAGAAGTGCGAGCGAAGCGAGAAGCGCCGCAGGCGAAATTTTTTTAGAAAAGGGGCGTGATCATCTTTTTTAACATGCAGAAAAATTCTTTATCGAGAAAATTGAAGGGGCCCGGCCCCCTCAAGACTAGGATTGGGGGAGGCCATGACCCCCCTTGCCCCCCCCCGGTTCCGCCGCCCCTGAGGGTGTTACACTTTTTTCGTCAATATTCTAGGAGCTGGTAGAGCATCAAAAAATAAATTGACTTTCTGGAGAAAATTAATATCGGAAACGCATTATAACGGAGATAGAGGCTTTCAAAGTTGAGTTTTGGAAATGGTTTTTTGGTTATAACTCCAATTTCAAACACGGAATTTTGACCAAATTCACTATACAAAGTAATGCTGGAAACATGCAGCAAAAATTAAAACTAAACTCTAACTCCAACTAAGAAGTTTGGCACCAGATTGGTTGATTCGGAACAGCAAGTCAAAATTTACCAATCAGATGGCTGGATTCTTAGTTGGAGTTGGACTTTAGTTTTAATTTTTGCTGCTAGTTTCCAGCATAAGTTGATGCATACAGACAATACAAATAGAAAAGACCATAGTCGTCACGGATTTTTACGGTTGCGTAGGAACCAGGCGAGTCCATCATTCAAAAAAAGGTTGGCTGATTTTTGATGCCCCAATATCCGTGACGACGGTGGTGATAACCTATGGTCTTCTCTATTTGTATTGTCTATACCTACAAACATTCATTCGGATTCAGTGTACCTAATAATCCTAATATCTGATGATTTGCTGGGTAAATCTCTCTTCCTCTTCTTTTTCTCCCTCCTTCCTCTTTTCTTTTTTTGTTTCTTCTTTTCCTTTTTTTCCTCTCCAGACCCCCCCCCCCCCTCATTTTGAGGTATGGCGAGCGCCACAAAAAAAGGTCTATTCGGCGCTACTGGTGTTTAGACCAGGACGACTCGATTTTGATGCGAGACTCCGCTCAAAAATTCATTCCTGCTCGGGGATTGGCTTTTTTTGGAAAAGTCTGACTGATATCGAAAGCAGATTGGATTGGGCGTAGTGTAGATCCATTTTCAAAGTCGACACGGCTCTGGTTTTCCAACGATAATTTTTTCAAAAAGAAATTTGCACATTCCGTGAATTTAAAATAACCGCAGTGCAAACTTCGACATGCGGTGAGCCCCACGAAATATTTATTTTAGGTGCAGACACGCTGAAAATGGAAGTTGAAGAAAAGATTGAATCAATTCTTGAAGGGAAAACTTTTGAAATCGGACCCACGGTTTTCTAGTTTTCCTTTCTGGGAAAACTGCAAATTTTCCAACTTTTCACCCCGTGAACAGATGCTCATCTTTTTTTCTATACAAGAGGTGACTGGTTCTTGAACCTTTTCCAACAATTTTTCTCTCCATTTCCTGGGAATTTTTCGCTTGAAAATGCAAAACCGGCCCGGGTTTTCGAGACCAGACTTGAATGATGCAGCTTAAAAGGAAGTCCCCATCAACGATTTTCACAATAAGATTAGGAGGAATAAGATTTGAGGTTCTCCTGGGAAATTCAAATTTTCCGGACATAATTTTCAATGTCCTGCAAACTATTTCCAATCTTTCTCTTTAATTCCAAGTTCCCACCCGAAGGAACGTTTCGATCAAAATTTTCCATAGGTTCCTGGATACTAATCGGGGAAGTTTTGGGGTGACCCAACTGACTTAACTAAAATTTAAGTGTAGGTACTATGTGACACCTAAAAACGCTGTTGTCAAGCAACAGGGTCCTTGCACGATCTTTTTTTTATTGCCTCCAATGATGCTTTGGCAGCCAAATAAACAGGTCAACACATGAAGTTGTCCACCCCAAAATTTCGCCTCATTTTGAGAGGGCATATCTCGGAAAATACGTTATCGATTATCGAAAGTCTGCTGATGCCTGAAAGAGGGTCCTTTTGGCTACAAGGTATCACAGCGTGTCCGACCATTTTTGGAGAGCACTTATCAAAATCTTGAAACGATTTTTGACTTGTCTTCGTATTTTGATTTTTGAAAAAAAATGTGTCGCTTTATGTGAAATTTGAATTTTCTGATGCTGCTTCCGTCATTGGTCATGCAGTTGGCTGTAATTTGGCACAAATACATAATTTGCCGTTAAAAACTACCCCATGAAGTTTTTTTACCTCACAGACACCTAATGGTGCTACCCCTGTGGTCACCTGGTACCTGCTTAGGGTCGGTCTCAAATGGGGTAGGTTGCGACGATACATTTCATGTTTATCAAACACAGTGTGGCTCAGATATAGATTTAGTAACCATTCGCTGCATCATAAGTCCCATATTCACCATATCAGCCTTATGTTGGTAACTTTTGTACAGGGTGATTTATACGAAAAGTTACAAGGCTATATCTCGAGAACGGAAGAAGGTAGAATCGAAATTCTTTTTTTGTTTTAATCTGACACAGCGATGCACACTTCAGTATAGTGTAGATTTTTTTAAAACAGCCCCTAACTAAGGGTTGAAGGTGACCATGCCATTTTGGAGAAGTGGTTTTTTTAATGGCGATATCTTGGTCATCTGAATGGCAATATGAGTGCAAAGTGACATTTTCAAATTGATATGCTAAACCCTTAAGTTTCTACCCCAAGTGGAAATTAATAAAAAAATATTTATTACGAAACTGTCCTTCTACCTTATAAAAAACGGTTATTCTACCTGACATCCTTTTGATGTGGATCAAATAGACATTAAATTATTGATGTTTGGGGAGAGGATTTGATCAAACACTTGATCAAATGAACAAAATAAAAGGGCACAATTAAACAATGTGTATTGGAACGCAAACACGAGAACAAAAATATAAAAAACTTAAAAGATGTTATTCCACACAAGGCAAGAAAAGTGAAATTTGAGGTTGGTAATGCGTTGGACCACCCCTTGCGCCTATTACTGCCGCGCATCTCCGTGGCATACTTTCAATTAAATTCAGAAGAAATTCTTGGGGTATTGCCCTCCAGTGCACATGAAGGGCCTCGATCAAATCCTCAATGTTTTGAGGAGGTCGTTCTTGTTGAGAGAGCCGACGTTCTAATTCAGCCCAAACGTGCTCAATTGGATTGCAGTCTGGTGACCGTGCAGGCCAATCGAGACGTTGAATTCCATTGTCTTCTAAAAATTGATTAACAATTCTGGCTCGGTGAGGACGAGCGTTGTCATCGACGTAAACGAAACCTTCCCCCACATTGTTTGCATATGGCACAACATGGGGAATCAGGCACAGATCGCGGTATCGTTCTCCGTTCATTGATTGTATCGTGATCACCAGCTGCGTGCGACTGTCCGAACTTATTCCACCCCATATAGTGACTCCGCCGCCTCCAAACGCTACCCTCTCCTGTCGCATTTCTTCCCTAAACTGTTCGTCCTGCCGTCGGTAAATCACGATTCGACCATCTGGACGATACAAATTGAACCTCGATTCGTCAGAAAATAGACATCGTCCCCACGCCTCGATACCCCATTGGAAGTGGTCATTGGCCCATGCAAGGCAATTTCGTCGATGTACCCTCGTCAATTGAGGGCAACACACCCGTCTGCGTGCTCTCAATCTGCTGGAATCTAAGGCCCTTCTGATGGTCTGCGTCGAGACTTGTGGTCAACTTGGAATAACCTTTTTTTTATAAGGTAGACAGTTTCGTAATAAACATTTTTTTATTAATCTCCACTTGGGGTAGAAACTTAAGAGTTGGGCATATCAATTTGAAAATGTCATTTGCACTCATATTGCCATTCAGAATCACAAGATATCGCCATTAAAAAAACCACTTCTCCAAAATGGCATGTGACCTTCAACCCTTAGTTGAAGAAATAAAAAAATCTACACTATACGCATCGCTGTGTCAGATTGAAACAAGAAAAGAATTTTGATTCTACCTTCTTCCGTTCTCGAGATATAGCCTTGTAACTTTTCGTATGAATCACCCTGTACAAAAGTAACCAAAATAGGGCTGATATGGTAAATATGGGACTTATGATGCAGCGAATGGTTACTAAATCTATATTTGAGCCACACTGTGTTTGATAAACATGAAATGTATCGTCGCAACCTACCCCATTTGAGACCGACCCTAAGCAGGTACCAGGTGACCACAGGGGTAGCACCATTAGGTGTCCGTGAGGTGAAAAAACTTCATAGGGTAGTTTTCAACGGCAAATTATGCATTTGTGCCAAATTACAGCCAACTGCATGACCAATGACGGAAGCAGCATTAGAAAATTCAAATTTCACATAAAGCGACACATCTTTTTAAAAAATCAAAATACGAAGACAAGTCAAAAATCGTTTCGAGATTTTGATAAGTGCTCTCCGAAAATGGCACCAGAAAAAGTCTGGATTTTTTCTAGCTAAAGTTACCCAGTGTTGAAAATGGACCACATCGGCACTTCTTTCGTTGTCACCCTGTATATCAAGTACAATGTCAGTGAACACTGGACACGCTGTGATACCTTGTAGCCAAAAGGACCCTCTTTCAGGCATCAGCAGACTTTCGATAATCGATAACGTATTTTCCGAGATATGCCCTCTCAAAATGAGGCAAAATTCTGGGGTGGACCACTTCATGTGTTGACCTGTTCAGCATCACATACTGAACGGTTTTTCAAAAGTCTTGATATATTATTTTATTTTGTAAAAAAACACAAAAACTGTTAGGCATACAACTTCCATGCACCGATGTGTCAGCTGCGGGATGACGTCATCGTGCCTCGGGCTGGGGCTACTTGATTTTACACTAACAGATTGCGAATACGAATTTTAAATGTTTGACATAATATCTCACTGTCACCGTCTTGGACGTCTTTGGGGCTGACGCTCAGTTCAGGTTGAAAAGCGCGAAGCACGAGCTTGGGGATAGCCCTACACGTGAGCAAGGGCGACGGCGCTGTTCGCGGCTCCAAAATTGAAACAGGGTAAAATAATGGAAACTTGAATTTTCGCGGGGTTTCGGGGCGCAGGGCTGCAGCCTCGCAAAAAAAAAAACTTGCAAACGAAAAATAGTACCCTTGGATTGACGTCATCGTGGTCATACAGAGTCATTGTAGAAGCGACCGCGTTTTTGGCGCGTAAAAAAAAAATCAAACTGTGATCGCTATTTAAAGGGTGGACCAATTTTTTGGATTCTTTTTTTGGGCGGCAATTATTGTGTATAACGTTTTGAATGATTTTATGAAGTAATCGTCTCAATATAAAATTCATGCAAGGACCCTATTGTTGAATTCCGAGTATTTTTCTTTTTTCTTGTTTCAACAAAGTTTGAATCCAAAAAGGGAGTCCTATTGGTTGCCTATTGAACCGAAAAGTAAAAACTCGCTTCATTCTGCTGCTTTATACACATCATAAATACTTGATCTTGAACGAAGAAAACCCAGAAGCAATTTTCATCAGCAGTTTGTAAGACACCGAGGATTAAACGTTTCCTAATTATCATGCTTAGGCATTTTCCGAGGCATTTTCCGTGGATACCTATACGTACGAGTATACGCATGAATGTGATATTATTACGACGGAGATTATGATAAAATCGCAATTTAGATGATAAGCAGCTTTGAGAGCTTGGCGGTAAAGAGATCGTTTTATGGGGGGCACAGAGGAAGCTCGCGCTTTTGCATCACGTCAACAGGAGCAAATATTATCAGGGGTTACGTGCGAATGAGAGTGTTGGTGTGTGTGATTAAAATTCTCCGTTTTTGTTGAAATCTCACCACTTGCCACTTTAATAATTAAGTTGAGTTTGCGTAATATCTAAACCGGCTCAACCCAATGAAGGCAGAGCTTACTTATAGTACAGGAAAAATAGTAAATAAATCGGCGAAACCTCGGAATAAATATGGACGTCCTGAAAATATGATATTTTGTTCAGAATTAAGTGCTCTACAACATATCCAAAATCGCCAAAAATCGCACTCGGGGGTTTTGAGTTATTGGAGGGGGAGTAAAAAATTGCTGGTAAAAATGGAGGGGATGGAACCCGTCAACCCATTGGATGCGAATACATTATAGTTCGACGTATCATATCTCATTGATACCATTTTGGCACAAAAAGTGTCCATCATTGTTGAAGGGGAGTAGTGGGGGGGCGAAGTTCTGCTGGGTGGTCCATTTTGTTTTTATGGCCATGTAGAACCGATCACGACAAGTTTGGTATCTTTTCCGACTAAATTCAATCTCCTGAACTCGTATCCGATGTGCAAATTTGGATGAAAACAAGTTTGAACAAGTAACTTGAGAAAACTTGTTTTTTCTTTGACAATTTTGACGAATTTTGTACTGTTGGAGGTGTTCATTTCTAGAAAATTTTCAGGAACCATTGAATTGAAGTGTATTCTCCACAAAAATCATCCACTCGATGTGTAATTTTGTTTCTCGAGTTTAAAAAACCGATTTGAACTTGAGCCGGCGCGGCGCGTCGTCTACTACTGACCAGAACACCACAGCATGCACCTTTAAATGAAAACACCTCAAACTATTGGATAAATAACAACTCATCTTCGAAAAGTGGAGGATTTGTGCAGAACTGAATTCCCTATACCATGAACAAAATCGCCATGAATCGCAATGCAAGATTTGGAGTTATTCGAGGAAGAGTATAACACTTTGACAGGATTCATACTCTATGAACTGTTACCTCTCCCCTTGAATAACTCAAAACCCTACAGTGCGATTCATGGCGATTTTGTTTATGTTATAGGGAATTCAATTCTCCACAGATCCTCCAATTTTCGAAGATCAGTTCTTATTTCTTCAATAGTTTGAGGTGTTTTCATTTAAAGGTGCATGCTGTAGTGTTCTGGTCAGTAGTAGACGACGCGCCGCGCCAGCTCAAGTTCAAATCGATTTTTTAAACTCGAGAAACAAAATTATACTTCGAGTGGATGATTTTTGTGGAGAATACACTTCAATTCAATGGTCCCTGAAAATTTTCTAGAAATGAACACCATCAACAGTACAAAAAAATTCGTCAAAATTGTCAAATAAAAAACAAGTTTTCTCAAGTTAACTTGTTCAAACTTGTTTTCATCCGGATTTGCACATCGGATACGAGTTCAGGAGATTGAATTTAGTCGGAAAAGATACCAAACTTGTCGTGATCGGTTCTACATGACCATAAAAACAAAATGGACCACCTAGCAGAGCTTCGCCCCCCCACTACTCCCCCTCAACAATGAAGGACACTTTTTGTGCCAAAATGGTATCAATGGGATATGATACGTCGAACTATAATGTATTCGCATCCAATGGGTTGACGGGTTCCATCCCCTCCATTTTTACCAGCAATTTTTTACTCCCCCTCCAATAACTCAAAACCCCCGAGTGCGATTTTTGGCAATTTTGGATATGTTGTAGAACACTCAATTCTGAACAAAATATCAAATTTTCAGGACGTCCATATTTTTTCCGAGGTTGAAATCTATCTTTCTTGTACTATTAGGAGAAGGCGGTAGTTAGGCCAAGAGTTCCATCCAGCATCTCAAGTAGCAAAGAACGAATAGCACGGGCTAGGTTAGGTAGATTTCAGCTGTAAAAGCTTCAGGAAGCCAAATACTGACAAATTAATGCCGGAGATGAAATATTCTAGGTATTAAATGAAGGAAAACTCTGAGAAAAAGAACAATAAGGTTTTATAAATTGCTCACGAAGTATCCGCCAGTTTACGAAGTCAATAACAGTCTTCCAGTTTAATTGTGCGAATAAACATTCCTTAATTAGTCGAGCTTTGAATACGTAGGTAGGTTTACCTACGTACCTTTCATTCGAAAATAATGGAGTTGTGATAATGAGAGAGAATTACTATCGACCTTGATGAATCGACTCTTAATTGAACACACTAAACCCGACGAGATATTAAAACAAAAACGGCAAATAATGGAGAATGGACATTAGATTAATGCCCGGTTCCACGACATAATCAATCGATCCGATTTTATCATTCTCTTGCACTCTCAATGTCTTGTAGGTACACTCAAGGATAATTTCGAACTGGCTTACTCCTCTTTTTTTTTCGTTTGCGATTTTTTCAATCGGAGATTTGTAATGAAATCGATTGGAAACTATTGGCTGGCTTGCCTGACGCTGGTGTTCGTCCTTGGTGCAGAAATCAGCAGACGTTACCTGAAAAAATGAAAACAATAATTAGTTCAGTACATCGGCGGATACACCTACTTGTATCGCGAACGATAATTTTTGTGTCAAATCCATATTACAGGCCCGTAATGGCGGGGTAATAATGCACTTTGCGACTCATTGAGGGGGATTGGGCCGTTATTAACCGTGAAATGGAGGTTATTAGTCATCTGTTTGCACGATAAAACGGGTGGCACATTAATTTCCAAAGCGATCCTGACAGATTTATTGACGCCAATAGGCTGGTATACCAGCAGGCTGATGGAAGAAAATAAAAGTTGTGTGTAATCTCCGAAGCTGTGTTTGATCCGAACGCGTTTATGGCCTAGTCGCCATCATTAACGATCGGAATTTGTCGGCAGCATTCCGAAATTAAGCCTTGCTTCCTTCTGTATCGTGTAGCTTTCAGCTTATTTATAAATACCTACTAGAATCCTCACGTGTCGCCTTCGCAGCTTTCAATTTCGATTTGACATAGGATTAAAGCTTTGTTTGCACTTGAAAATTTGTCAGTCGTAGCTCGTGTCACTTTGGTGAGTGTCAAGCCAGTCGGAATCAAATGTAAACATAGCTTTATAGCAAATACTCAAATTTCCCTGCGTCACCGTCGCATAGCTTTCTCAGCCGGCGTCTATCCAAATTAAAGCCTTGTTTCACATGTACTTTGCGACAATGTCTACGTGGACGATATTGTGTGCGGTGCAGATTCCATTGAGGTCTGGTTCTCAGTTGAAAACTGAACTTATCGAACTTTCACTATCCGGTGGTATTAAACCCCGGATTTTTTTTTTCATAGAATAGAACAAAACATTGCACCTTGTTTAAAAAAAAAAACAACCAACAATTTGTATTTAAAATGGAAATTTAACTCCGAATTCACTTGAGATTCCACCCATTGGTATCCTCCCAGCATCCTTTTTTGTCAGATATCACACCAACTCGAACGGTTTTGACCTTCTCAGTCTTCTCACTGGCTGCGTTTGTCAAGTAGCTGGAGGGCCTCGACGTTAACATGATCATGGAGCCGGTCTCGTGCTTCTGTGTAAACTTCTTTTATTTCTTTTTCTACAATCATCAATAAACATGATGAGAAGAAATGTGAGGATCGGACGAAAAACATGGCTAATTGTAATAATATACAACACAAACACGAGAAAGCTGGAAAAAGAAATAGATGAGAAGATACGAGAAGTAGGAGAAGAAAGGCTACTGATAGAAGGAGACTATAATGCAAGAATAGGGGAGAGAAGAGGAAGATACAAAGAAATGGAGAAAGAAACAAGGAGGCCGGCAAAAGACAAAGAAGAGAACAGAGAAGGGAAGACACTGATAGGTATTATTGAAGACAGAGGCTGGGCCGTGCTAAACGGAAATAAAGACGGAGACGAGAAAGGAGAATACACCTATATCAGACGACGCGTAGCAACCACAATAGACTACGCAATATTGAATGAAGAAGCATTCAATGAGGTGAAAACATTAACCATTGAAGAGAGAATCGGATCAGATCACATGCCACTGGAAATAGAGATCGAATTGGATGAAGAAGTGCCCGAATGAATAGAAAGAAAAAACAGAGTCGTAATGGAGAGGCATGTATGGAACGAGGAAACAATCTGGAAGTACAAGCAACGAATGAAAGAAGCAGAATTTTAAGCAGAGATAGTAGATGGAAAAATAGAGGAGCTAATTAAATACATAGATCAAACTGCACAGAGAAAGAGAACGGAGGGGTGGACGTGAAGAAATGATTGGTGAAACCAGGAATGCACAATAAAGAAAAGGGAATCCAGAGAAAGATTGAGACAATGGAAAAACAACGGAGGAACAAGACAAGACCACCTAGAAGCCAGAGAAAAATACAGAAGACAATGCAGAGAAAGGAAAAAGGGAAGAAGAAAGGAAGAGGAAAGGAAGAGGAAAGGAAGAAGAAAGGAAGAGGAAAGGAAGAGGAAAGGAAGAGGAAAGGAAGAGGAAAGGAAGAAGAAAGGAAGAGGAAAGGAAGAGGAAAGGAAGAAGAAAGGAAGAGGAAAGGAAGAAGAAAGGAAGAGGAAAGGAAGAGGAAAGGAAGAGGAAAGGAAAAGGAAAGGAAGATGAAAGGAAGAGGAAAGGAAGAGGGAAGAAATCAGAAATGGAAGCGAAGTATGGAAATACATAAACAGTGACAGAGAAAGGAAGAAAAAATAAGTGACAGAATACAGAAACACGAATGGCGAAAACACCTCATGGAACCACAAGGAGGAAAGGAAGAGCCAGAAACAAGGGAGAGAGCTGAGTTCAACCAAATCAATGACACTGAGATCGAGAAAAAAGAAGTAACAAGACAGATGACAGAGACAGTGACAAAGGCTGAAGAAAAACAAGGCGCCGGGAAAAGACGGAATAGAAAACGAAGCATGGAAGTATGGCCCGGACGAAGTGGTAGAGAGATTGAGAGAGGTAATGAATGACGTGTGGTACGGAAAAGGATTCCCACAGCAATGGAGAGAAGGAATAATATGTCCATTACATAAGAAAGGAGACAGACATGAGATAGCAAACTATAGAGGAATTACCCTGCTCAACACGGCATACAAAATTTACTCAATGGTAGTAGGAGAAAGATTGGTGAAAGAGATGGATGAAAAAGGAGTGTTACCAGACGAACAGGCAGGGTTCAGAAAGGGAAGAGGAACGGTGGACAACGTGTACATTCTACATCACATAGTGGAAAAGTGGACAACTGAAAGATAAAGGTGGACATGTATATGCTCTGTTCATTGACCTAAAGGCAGCATTTGACAATGTAAATAGAGAGCGACTTTGGAAAAGCTTAAGAGACAAAGGTATAAATGAACATCTGATGAACAAAATTGAGGAAGCATATGAGATAACTACAAGCAGAGTAAGAGTAAAAGGAGAAGAGAGTGAAAGCTTCTACACCACAAGAGGAGTGAGGCAGGGATGTCCTTCAAGTCCCAATCTGTTTACTGCGTATCTGGCAGACCTAGAAGAAATGCTCAAAAAAGCACAGGCAGGAGGTATCGTGATGGGCAAGGAGAAAGTATGAACGCTGGCGTACGCGGACGACCTGGTCGTTTTGGCGAAAGATGAGAGAAGCATGAAAAATATGATGAAGAACCTAGAAAGATATATGAGAAGAAAGAAGCTACAACTCAACGTAAACAAAACAAAAATGATGGTATTTGGAGAAGGCAGAGCACGGAAAACAACGGAATGGAAATGGGAACAAGAGAAAATAGAAGAAATCTAAGAAGCCAAATACTTGGGATACATCTTCAACGGAACAAACAACCCCAAGGCGCATGTCACAGAAACAGTGAGAAAAGCGAACAGACTATTAGGCCAGTTGTGGGGGATGGGAGAAAGAAAATTCGGTCACGACATCGGAAGAAGATGGGCTTTGTTTGGCAGTCTGATAGGCAGTGTGATAACGTATGGAGCAGAGGTCTGGGGATGGAAAGAATACGAGGAAATTGAATGAGTACAAGAAAAATACCTGAAATGGACATTAGGACTGGAAAACGAAACACCGGGTTATATAGTAAGAGAAGAAACTAAAAGATGAAAAATTAAAATAGAAACAGGCCAGAGAGCAGTGAAATACGAAGAGAAGATGTACGACAGAGAAGATTGAGGAGGCATGTTCATTCTCAGGACAACCCGGCCGACCCAGCATCCCGAGGCTTCTACCAGATAAGTTCTGTCATGCTGGCGGGACCACCTTTTGTTGTTGCCCTCAGCTCAGTCGCCTACATCTGCACTTGACATGCAGTCTGACATTGACATGGAGAAGACACTTGCATGTACATGTATATCGGCTGGTTGAGAAACCTGCTGATTTCATCTCGCGGCTTTCTGATCGTTTCTCGTTACTTCGCAAAATCCAGAGAATCATCGGGGGATAAAAAAATAAGGATCCCCTAACGGACATGGAGTTCAACAGTGCGCTGAAAACCATCGTTAAATTGATTCAAAACCAGGTAATAGACGCAGAGGTCCATCAGATTCAATCCGGTCGTCACATTTCCAGGGCCTCTCAACGGGTTGTTCTGAGAGTGGGTGGTCGCCTTGGACAATCAGACTTACCCTTTGATTGTTGTTATCAGGCTCTGATGCCTCCTAACTGACAGAATTATTGATCTGCCAAATTCACGAACGCCATTCTCATCCGAGTGGCGATGAGACGGTTTCTGACTTTAGCAGAATGTTTGGATTCCTTCCACTCACAAGGCTGTTCGGCAGCATCTTTTCGCATATTTTTGGTGGTTCCGAATGCGCTTCATGCTTACAACCTGTCAATGGGTGATTTTCCGTCCCAAGGGTGTCACAAATCAAACAATTTGCGTGTTTGGGGGTGGATTTTGGGGTGATAATTGAGGTTCATGGTGCAAAGAAGCTGAAGGCTGACATTTGCCTCTTCATATTATTATGCTTTTCCACCAAGACCTTGACCTATGACCTTTCAACGGATGCATTATTTGCTGCCTTGCGTCGTTTTATCGCTCGTCGTGGTCGTTCTGAAATTTACAGCGACAATGGAACCAACTTCGTGGGTGCCAACAGGGAGCTTAAACCCTGGCATAAAGTCTGTTGAGACTCATCTGGCTTGCGTAGTAGCAGATTAGACCATCACGTTTGAGGTGAGAAAATGTCTACGTTCACGGCTTAGGTCGAAACGTTGTTGAATTCACGACCATTGTACGATGTATCTACCGATCCAAATGACCTGAATCCATTGACACCAGGCCATTTTCCGACACTGGAACCCCTCACCGCCCCGCCGGATCCAGTCCTGTCACATTCGCGGCTGAATCCATTGTCCCGCTGACAGTTAGTCCAGCGCATGCGCAGCATTTTTGGCAGCGGTGACATAATGAGTACTTGCACACGTTGCGTCAGATATCAGATAGCAAAATGGCATTGAAATCAAAGACATTGTTGTCATCAAAGACGATGCGGTACCACCGGCACCGCTGAAGTGGCGTTTTGGCCGAATTGAGACTTTACACCCTGGCGCTGATGGTGACTTAAGAGTTGCCACCGTGCGTACTGTCCAATGACTGCTGAAGCGTCTTGCGGCGAAGCTCTGCCCCCTACCCAGGGTATCTACAGCAGTAACTCGTAAATAATTGTTTTGCCTGGTTTACACTCAAGTCTACGCAACCAAATCCTTGATAAACCAAATTTTTCAGTCTGGTGTTGGATAAGCAGTTCAAATTATTTGTTATTGTGGTAGGTACGGTTTCAAGACTGAAGTTTCCATTTTGTAATTAGATCATCAGATCATAATAATACCTATCGACTAACTTACATAAGCAATAATTCGAGGCACTATGAATTGAGCTGGCAACTCACTACAATAGCCAATGAACAGAAAGCAGTGATTCCATGAAATTATTGACATCAGCTGTATCTTTATCCCTGTGTGCTTAAGTTACCATAGAACCGGTCCTAATGAACCCTAATAAATGATAAATCAACCATTGTTATCCTAACTGCAGATCAAAGCACCCACTAATAAAACCTGATGGCATTTTGCGAACCAGAGCACATAAACGAAAATCGGAAAAGGCTTGGAACATATACGAACCACAGCGCAAGGAAAACGGAAAGCTGAACGACGAGTTCTGGAAAACCGCCAACAATTCCATAGCTTTCGCGAAAAGCGCCGCGAAATGCAACAGTTCCGACGAATTTATTCGTCGAGCGTTGTCGGATATTAAAAGTCACAGCATTGAAAGCGACGGAAGGATGCAATTAAATGAAAAATTCTGGTGGGACTTGGACGATTTTCTGCTGACGTCCCAGAAGGAATGGAGAAGTATTTTCGAGATGTGACTGCACGTCAGAAACCGGGACTGAGTCAAACGGCCATCGGCCATCGGTACCTACTTGAATTAATGTTCAGGCCGTAGAGCAGCTCCGACTAAAAGGCCTCTGGATGGAAGCCGGTAATTTTCTTGTAATTGGCATATAGAAAAAATATTTCATATCTCCACATGAACAGGCAGGAGGACAAAAATCCGAAGCAAACCGTTCACAGTCGAAAATATCCTGATTTTACGCGCATCATTCAAAAATTAACAAACAAGTGGGTAAGACGCGTCTTTGAAAGCACCTTCCTTAATGCCAAAAACATGATACATGAATGTGGGCCCTTAACCTTTGGTTTTTTTTAATGTAGTTTTTTCAAACAAATTGTCCTCTAGGTTTTTCAGGGTTGGTTGGTGCGAAATGTTACGGAATTTGCGGTGGCGATTCCCGAGAATGCAATTGACGTAATAGCTTTTTCGATGAATTTTATAACAACGGCAGTTGTTTTTGGTGCCGTTACGTGGGGAACGAGTTATGGAGCGCACGGTGATTAAAAGTTACCCATACAACAGGAAACTGAAACTCGACGCTTTATAATTTTATTGCCTTAAAATCAAGTACGGAATAATCCTGTTGAGATATGGCTATAACCTACCTCTATTAAAGCTCTTCACGTATAGTGCACCCCTCGTAATCTTCGTGTTCATTATTTCCTCGTGATTGTATCTCTTCTATATACCTCTTCTAGACTTTAACGGATATTTCTAGTAGGTACAACATTATAAAAACCGGATAAATTAGCAAATTCTTAGGGAGAAAAGTAACGACAACGACACAGCATCTAGAAAATAGCATCCATCGGAAGAACTGTAGGTACCAGACGTTCTAGAAGAGCTACTACAGCGGAACTCTGCTGCATTCTCCGTTCTACCCGGAACGGTAAAATTCATATGCGGCGCACTATCATCCACAGAGTAACCCTATAGAGCGGATGAACCGGAGTATTGGCACGATGCTGTGCTGCTATGTAAAGTGTAAAGTGAACTTGAACTTTACATAGCAGCACAGCATCGTGCCAATACTCCGGTTCATCCGCTCTATAGGGTTACTCTGTGGATGATAGTGCGCCGCATATGAAATGTAAGACCCTCGGTAAGACCTAGTCCCCTTCACTAACTCGGCAAATTTACTGCTTCTGAAGTATATTCCATTATAGACTAAATGAGCTAGAACTTCCGAGAACAGGAACAACTGCTTTTCGATCAGCTTGCAGGCAGTCTTTCGTCACGGAATTACGCAGGTAAGCGATCAGCGAAAGTTGGAGAGAAGTCAGGCAGCACCAAAATAAAGCAATGACCTGATTGGCACCGTCAAGCTTGTCTACACTCGCTCGAACGCAGTGGCGTAACTAGAAGTGTCCAATGGAGGGGGTCACGACTGAAAAATATGCGAATATGCGAGCAAAACGAATAAAAAAGCGTCGCATTTGAAATTTTTTCAGGGAATTCGATGGCTAATGGGGGGGGGGGTTGACCCCGAAACCCCCCCTCTGATTACGCCACTGCTCGAACGTTATCGTGAAACTGGAACAACAGCTCCTTCCGCGCTTCCTTCGGGACCACCTGCTTTCATGCCGATCCATCCACTGTCGCCAAGCTTTCACCTAGAGGGCGACCATGAATCAGCTTGAACAACTTCCCCTCCTCGCCACTCAATCTGCAAATATGCTGCCGAAGTCAGACAGCCTAGCAAGCCGATATTCCAGTCGACTGCTGCAGGTAATCCAGCCTCATCAAGGACGCATTGCATTGAGACTTCAGTTTTTTCAACAGTCCAGATCACAGCAAGGTGCTCCCGCTCAGTGGGGCTGTTTTTCTTCTCTGTCTTGGTCAACATGCGACTCAGATGTCGTTCACTCTTCGCTCTTCGTAATTTTTCGACGTAACGAAGTCTATATTGTAGCCGTCACCAATCAATCGTTATGGTCAAAAAAGCTTCTTGTTGCTCCTCATCACACTTGGAAGAACTCTACTCATTCTCTTAGCAGCGATGTCGATGGAGCTACCTGCTTCTAAAATTTGAAATGGATCTAGATTCTGGATTTTGTTTGGGAAGTTGTTGGATCATGATTCCATCTGGCACGTAAGCTTCGCTTTTGGGCCCATTTTTGTACAACCTCTCTAGGCCAGCCGGATTCACCAAGCCGCAGTGTGTTGCTGGGATGCTTGATGTTCGGTCTATACAAGCATTGAGGCCGCCAAGTGCCCAGTACACTCCAGTGCCAGTGTGCCGTGATTTTGCCAGACGCATCGTCATGCTGCCGATTATAGGCGTCATACTGTCAAGGGTATGCGTTTGGGCTCCCTTGTGGCCGTTGGCTGTCCGCTGGGGCCAAAGGGTTTGGTGCCTTTAGCTTTGGGGGTCGTAGCTCGGCTCTGAGCCGGTAGTCTCCAAGTCCGAGGTATGAGGTAAATTATGAGAAAGAGTTTAAAAACACTTACGGATCTATTCACACTGGTATAATGTCTTCCCTAGGAGATGGCTAGAAGGGCTCGAGTTCACTAGGAATGATCGATGACACAGTTTTCGCAACTCTTATTTGTTGTTAACTTTGCAGGACAATACGGAGAACTGTTTTAGTGTCCGGCGAGACGTGATACACTGCCGACGCCTGAGCAAGTTCCGTTCCTCTTTAGCCAAAATGTTACTCTTTTTATATGATGATTTGTGTATCTAATATTGAAAACAATCCTTGCTCGTTTGCAATGGAGGTCTATGAAACCGCTGTATCGCAAGGTGATAGCAAATAAACAATAATTCAGTATACTCGTGTGTTACGAAATCGAGCGTCTCGGTCATTCATGTGACAATACTCAAGGGATTGCCTAAGGCCATTCTAGAGGATTTGTGAGTCAGTTCAGAATTGGACGGTTTGCCGCCTAGCTTGGCCACCCATCCAAATTCTGTCTGACCCGGTTGCTGTCGTCGAGTTTCTGATTGAATGATTAAATGAATAACCAGGAGGGCTAACCGAATGACAATCGACCATGACGATGACTACAAGCTAACCAATGAATAAATCGAATGCCCCCTGTTCCAGAATTGTAAGACTTTTTGTCGAATCGTCCAAATCAGGTCAGTGACGCAAGCAGGTACCTAACCACACTTGTTTTTTGTTCAAATACCTCTGTCTGCATTTTATGCCATTGCGGAAATGACCTAGCGTCTGCTGATGATTTGGACGGTTTGGCGACTCCAATACTCAGGCTACACGTGCCTGCTTTTTATGTTCAAGGGCTGAACTTTTACCTGCGGCCCTTATAGCCCAGGCTTTTTAGTCGAAAAAACGGCAAAACATGAAACAAATTAAAACACGGTGAATCTCTTCAGTTTCGGGTTCACTAGACTTTGCTGTATACTGTATAACATACAAAAAGTCCCCAACTTTCCCCCGTGTGCGTCATTGTTTTTTTTGACAGGCAAAGATGAAGACACCTCAAAGTGCACTTTCCGCTTAAAAATGCTCCTAGTTCTCAACCACTCAATTGATTCCTTTTATTTTGGTCTTGAATGAAAGATAATGAATCAATGTGAATAATATGGAATAGCTTTTGTCCAAAATTTAACACTAACAAACTTAATTTCTTGATAATGTCACTTTTTTTGTGTTTTTTTTCTTATGCTTCAGTTAACATTTTACTTCTGCATCGACCACTGAATATCACTTGGTATAATTATATGCAGCAGATTCCTTATAGTTTGAGCTTCAAAATGACGTATATTTTAGCTCCATTGTAAATTGTCCAGCAATTCCAATAAGGATTCTATGAAGTTACGTCAAACGCATTATATCGGGAAATCACTTCAAAATTATTAACCTAGACTTTGATCTGTTATAATTGATTCTACGTTCAATATGCACAGTATCTACTCAGTAAATCTGGTCTGGTGATACTCGTATGAGTGGGTACTAGCATCTAGTATATGGTACTAGGTACAGTTTCTCAATTTTCCTCTTTGTGCATCATGTTTTTAGCGCTACTACTTATAGCTGTAGCGCTTATAGTTTGTTCTTGTTATTTCCGTCTGCAGTCTCCGGCAATATCTTGGGTTTTAGCTAGATAATAGCTTAGGTACTCTAGATGTACAAAAAACAAAGATATTTTATTTCATTATTCGTCCGTCCGTCCGTCTGTGTGTCTGTCATTCCAGGCAACACGCAATATCGCGGCTCCTTGACCTCGGATTAACCTCGGGTTTTCGCTAGATAAAGCCTATATAAGATACTTCAGGTGTAAAAAAACAACACGGTGGGCTACGCGGGAGCACCCACGTGTAGTTGGTCCCCGTCAAGACGCATCTCCCTCCAGCTCCGAAGATTATTTTGTAGATAGTGTCTTGCAACAAACTGCAAGAAGAACTGCGGTTTAAAATGTAGATGCAGGCGATCTTCCTTGTCTTGTTCTAGGATGTATAAGTGCTGCAGGGGTAACAACATGTGAGAATCTACCCCACCTTGTTGAGTATGATTCTGAGGATGATCTGTTATTTTTATGAAGTTATGTATTTAGGTGCTGAGTAATTTTGCTATTGGGTATTTTAGATGCATATGGGTATAAATACTATCGGTAGGTATTCTAAATAACCATCGATCTATTGTTTGGATATCAATAGACGACTTTTTAACGAAGCTCATATTGGACCAAATAAGTACGGATGGTGAGCTAGATGTGATTTTCTTGACTACCTACTAGTTAGTGAACTTGAAATTATGATAATTATTTGATATTTTCTGCAGAGCATGACTATAAAGATTTTCCTGTGCTGTGCTAGACTTCGAATACATCATTTGAATGTAAATACAATGTTGAAGCTCTGATTTGAAAAGATTGTGAGCATTTTTTAATGAAAAAAATGATAATTTGCTCTTAAAAATTGTGGATTTTCAATTTACGATATTTTCACGTTGAATACATCAATGTTCAAAATTTCGAATAGGATCGATAACTGCAACTATTTCACGCATTTACATAAGGCATTCGACATAATTATCATTTCTTGAATACTATAAAATTGAGTTGGCTTGACTTTCGGTGTAAGCCAGCTTCAAACTGAAAAATGTGGCTATACCCGCGGGAAAGTTGCTGTTGTTATGTTATTATTATTTTAATGTAGAGTGTCCTTTCTTCGGAAGCTAGAGAATTGTTTTGGCTACAAGAAGAAACCTTGAAAGATGAAATCAAAGCGATATTACAGCTACAATATAATTTTTTCCAAGAGCGCGGAGATATTTTTGAGTGACATTTAGGACTTCGACATTTTTTCCAATAAATTATTTTTCTCACCTTGTAACCACTTACGTCGCGTTTATGATATGAAAGTCTTATGCAGAAACGTCCAAATAATCCATCCAAACTCAAATCCAAATGATTAAGGCATTAAACGCAAAAATAACCCAAATTGAAAAACCGGCTTTATTTTGGTCCCAAAATCACGGTTTTCTGCCGAAAATTGCGCAAAACATTTTTTTATCAGAATTTGAAAATCATAATCGGATTTGCAAGGTCATATTCAATGGGAAACGATACCCAACATGTCAGTATTGCCTCAATATTGATGAAAATAAGATTTCTTGCATAGATCACCAATTCCCCCCCTCCCGAGCTTCCCTCACGGGGACCATAGACATCTAGTTTGTCATTAAGTTTCACTTATACCCCAATCATGGATTAGCCCAGGCTTTTTAGCATTTAACATGAAACAAATTAATCCACGTGCAATCTTCACGGTATCGTTTTCACTTAACCTTACTAAACAACATACTAAAAGTCCCCAACTTTCCTCCGTGTGCGTCATAATTTTTGAGGGGGGGGGGGGGGGGTCAAAATTTTCATTAAAAAAATTCTAGGACAAAAGTAATCTAGTCGGTGGCTTCAAATTTATTATATTTGGATACATTAGGTTATAAGTGAAACATATTGACAAACTAGATGTCTATGGTCCCCGTGAGGGGAGCTCGGGAGGGAGGCAATCGGTGATCCATGCAAGAAATTCGGTTTTCAATTATATTGAGACAATACTGGCATGTTGGGTATCGTTTCCCACTAAATCTGACCTTGCAAATCCGATTATGACATTTAAATTCTGTTTGAAGAATTTTTTGAGCAATTTTCGGCAGAAAAACGTGATTTTGGGACCAAAATAAAGCCGGTTTTTCAATTTGGGTTATTTTTGCGTTTGATGCATTGATCATTTGGATTTTAGATTGGATGAATTATATGGACTTCTCTGCATTAGACTATCATATCATGAACGCGATGTAAGTGGTTGTAAGGTGTGAAAAATAATTTATTGAAAAAAATGTCGAAGTCCTAAATGTCACTCAAAAATATCTCCGCGCAGTTGAAAAAAATGTATTGTAGCTGTAATATGGCTTTGATTTCATCTTTCAAGGTTTCTTCTTGTAGCCAAAACAATTCTTCAGCTTCTGAAAAAAGAACACTCTACATTAAAATAATAATAATATAACAACAGCAACTTTCCCGCGGGTATAGCCACATTTTCCAGTTTCAAGCTGGCTTACACCGAACATCAAACCAACTCGATTTTATAGTATTCAAGAAATGATAATTATGACGAATGCCTGATGTAAATGCGTGAAATAGTTGCGGTTATCGATCCTATTCGAAATTTCGAACATTGATGTATTCAACGTGAAAATATCGTAAATTAAAAATCCACAATTTTCAAGAGCAAATTATCATTTTTTTCAATCAAAAATGCTCACAATCTTTTCAAATCAGAGCTTCAACATTGTATTCACACATTAATAATGTATTGGAAGTCTAGCACAGCACAGGAAGATTTTTATGGCCATGCTCCGCAAAAAATATCAGATTATTATTATTATTATAATTTCAAGTTCACTAGTAGTCAAAAAAAATCCCATCTAGCTTACCATCCGTACTCTAAGCTTATTTTGTCCAATATTAGTTTCGTTGAAAACTCCTCTATTGATTTCCAAACAATAAATCGATATTTACCTCGAATACCTACCGATAGTACCTATACCCATCTAAAATAATAGAAAAGTTATCTAGCACCTAATGGGACAACATACATAAGTTTATAAAAATAATAGATCGTCCTCAGGATCATACTCAACAAGGTGAGGTAGATTCTCACATATTGTGCCCCTACAGAACTTACACATCTGCAAACAAGACAAGGAAGATCGCCTGCATCTACATTTGAGACAGCAGTTCTTTTTGCAGTTGCAAGACACTATCTTCAAAAGAGTCTCCGGAGCTGGAGGAAGATGCGTCTTGACGGGGACCAACTACACGTGGGTGCTCCCGCGTAGCCCATCGTGTTGTTTGTTTACACTTGAAAAGAGTACCCTAGCTTTTATTATCTAGCGAAAACCCGAGGTTAATCTGAGGTCTAGGGACTGCGATATTGCTTGGAATGACGGACGGACGGACGGACAAATATTGAAATAAAATATTTTTGTTGTTTGTACATCTAGAGTACCTAAGCTATTATCTAGCAAAAACCCTAGCGCAATCCGAAGTTTAGTAGCTGAGATAACGTTATTGCCGGACACTGCAGACGGCAATAGCAAGAACAAACTATAGAGGAAAATTGCAAAACTGTACCTAGTACCTACTCATACGAGTACTACCAGACCAAATTTAGTCAGTACGATGCTGTGCATATCGAACGTAGGATCAATTATTACAGATCAAAGTCTAGGTTAATAATGTTGAAGTGATTTTCCTCATATAATGCGTTTGACATAACTTCATAGAATCCTTATTGGAATTGCTGGACATTTCACAATGGAGCTAAAAAATACGTCATTTTGAAGCTAAAACTGTAGGGAATCTACTGCATATAATAATACTAAGTGATATTTAGTGGTCGATGCAAAAGTAAAATGTTAACTGAAGCATAAGAAAAAAAAAACACAAAAAAGTGTCATTATCAAGAAGTTAAGTCTGTTAGTGTCAAATTTTGGACAAAAGCTATCCCATATCATTCACTTTGATTCATTATCTTTCATTCAAGACCAAGATAAGAGAAATCGATTGAGTGGTTCAGAACTAGGAGCATTTTTAAGCGGAAAGTGCATTTTGAGGTGTCTTCATCTTTGCCTGTCAAAAAAACAATGACGCACACGGGGGAAAGTTGGGGACTTTTTGTATGTTATACAACAAAGTCTAGTAAACCCAAAACTGAAGAGATTGACCGTGTTTTAATTTGTTTCATGTTTTGCCATTTTTTCGACTAAAAAGCCTGGGCTAGATGTAGGAATGGCTGGATAGAGCATAAAGCCAAAAACAATTGAATTTTTGGTACCCGATTTTGAGCTGAGGGGCGGGGCTTAAAGCGGAAGCGAGGCCTCCAAGGTGAACTTGATTTTTGAAATATAATCAACACGCTGTTCGAAACCGTCAACTAGCTGTCACAGAAATCGCGTCAGGCGTCAGTCCAAATAAGTGGAATTGAGTGCATCAAAATTTGTAATTCTGAGTAAGTAATGTCTGATCTATCATAACAGCAACGAGAATAATGTTTTTTTCTACCAGTTCCAGTACAGTTCGTTTGTAATCCGATTCATTTTGCAGAGTTGTCCACGATGGTGTCCTGTAAATTGTGCGGGCTGTTGCGGACCACAACCTCAAGTTCAGAGAGCATTGCACTTCATCGGTAAGTCAAGTTTGATGAATTACTGGCCGTAATATTCATGTTAATTCATTTTTTCCCCGAAAAACGCTCCATTCCACCACCTTACATAACCTTACTTATGCGATTTGACAGCACCTTCAGTGGCGTTACATCCATCAGGCATCTTAAAAAAAAGGGTGTAAATCGCCCAACAAATTGCAATCTTTATTAAACCTACCCTCGGTTGCAGCATAAGAATTTAATCATGAAATAGCTAATTGAGGATTTTCTTTGGTCTGCCAGTTGACTGACCACAGGCGATGCATCTAAGCTGTTGAGAAATGAACATTTTCCCATATTTTTTTTTGTAAAACTGCATTTTTCATCAGGTACTACGCTAAAATTCAGCAAAAAAAGCTCGATTTACTATTTCATGATCAAATTTTTGGTGCAAACGGGGGCTACATGATTATTTTTTAATGAGGTTCTGATTTCTTGCAGAAAATAGTGAAAACTCGGCAACTCCCAAGTCAACACTTCAAATAAAATTAGAAGTTTGAATGCTCGTTTGAATGATGGAGATGAAGATGAAGATGCTCGGGGATATACGTTGAATGGATTGGTTTTAGATGAAGAATTCCGTTCTTCGGCTTCGTTTTCGGACATATTTCCAAGCTAATAATACTTGCCTGAAAGAAAATTTGCTGACTGATACAAGACTTCACCAAGTGCAATGTGGAATGGCAAAAACTCTCGAAAAAAACTAGTTAGGATACTGCGTTTTGGCTGCATTCTACTGCCGTTCTCAAATGGAGAAAGACTTGGCTCACTTGTGCTGTCATCGAAGCTGCCATGCTGCCGAAACATCTTGTCCTGTTGGAAGTTTTATAATGCAACAAAAGCTTATGCTTTCACAAACGCTTTACCTTTTCTAGTACCTAACTGTGTTGGAATTTGTTGCAAAAACAGTTGTAAAAATAAGTACCTTAGGTACAACAATGCTATAACCTACCTAACTTTGAAAAACTTTGGCCAAGTTCTTTCAAAATGTTTTCCACTCAGTTCACCAGTTTGAATGTTAGCACTTGAAGTTCCTTTTGAATTGGTACCAGTGTGGACAAAAAAGGAGGACACAGTCATTCAGTACTCAACCGGTTTTTTTCAACAATTTGGCCCAAACGACCTCCAATTTGGACATGTCGGTTGCAACTAACAGCCAAGATATGGACATATCCTAATTGAGGAGCATTTGGAGTCCAAATTGTTGCAAAAACCGTGAAATAATGAATGACAGTGGTCTGTTTTTTTGTTGTCACTGGTACTACAATTATGTATGTTAAAGTTGAGATATCAGTGATTGAGTCCTCGGTTATCAATGTACCAAGTACTCAATACTCAGTAGTTATATCTTGCAAGTATTACCCTTTTGCATTAAGCTCAGACTGAGATTCTCCCACTTTATTGTAGGTAATCATGATTCTTAAGGTCAAGAAATTCCTGTGAAATTGTTGCTCACTTTGGTGTCGATACCTACCACTGTCTACTGTTCCAGAAGTCAGAAGTGATTTCTTCATTATGATTGATATTAAAAACATGTTCGTAGATAGCAGTTATAATTATTTGTCTTTTACTAACTATAGTATAAGCGCCTATGTACGTGATATTTGAAATAAATTGCCTGTTTCATCCAGATATCCAATCAAACCTTACACTACACTTGTACGAGTAAACACAATTTTATTCGGTACTGAAACAAGCTCAAAATTGGAAAATTTTGATTTGGAGTTTTGAGAAGTTTGAAGTGGAGGCCAGTCACTTTTGCAGGTCAAATAGATCAGTTCTTGTAGGTTAGCCCATATAAGCAGACTCCTTTAATTTTCTACGAGCAGCTTCAGGCCACAATCACAAGTTGCTCCACTCCAAGTCTTTTCAATGGCTGCTTCAACGACATTGCTAAACTAGTCCAGGGTGGTTTTTCAATCAGAGGGGTTCAATTTCGGATTTTCACCTCCTTGGTGTATGAATAAAAAGGTCACATTTATAAGCACCAAGTTCCCAAAGCGTTGCTACTGGCGGCGACAGGGCACAAAATTCTTGCAGCCTTGCCTGGCCGGATAACTGCATAAGGTCTCTTGCTGATCTGCTATAATATTGGCTGACCTGCATTTTCGTAAGACCCAACTGAACAACAACGCGATTTAGTCACTACCTCGGCCGCGTTTTTCTTTATTATCTTCAAATTTTCTCAATGTACGCGATGGCATTGGCGATTTACGTTTTGTGACAGCTAAAATGCCAAACCCTTGAAAAAATAATTGTGCGCCACTGTTACCCGACTAAATCAAGTTCACTTTGGAGGCCTTTTCTGACATTTCCGGTTTGGGAACCGCATTTTTGACGTAATGCTCCATCCAGCCATTCCTACATCCATGACCCCAATGTATCCAAATATGATAAATTTGAAGCCACTGCCTAGATTACTTTTGTCCTAGAATTTTTTAATGACAATTTTGCCCCCCTCCCCTCAAAAATTATGACGCACACGGAGGAAAGTTGGGGACTTTTAGTATGTTGTTTAGTAAGGTTAAGTGGGTACGATACCGTGAAGATTGCACGTGGATTAATTTGTTTCATGTTAAATGCTAAAATAGTACTAGCGGTACACAAAAAAATCCTGCACTTTGTGATACAAACAAAAACTTCGGCATGATTGTCCCTAGAACCAAAATAAATAATTTGGCCCGCTGTTCTTCTCGATTACCCCCTGCTGGTCCGGGACTTGAGGGGTACAAGGGGGACATGACTATTTTTTGCTGCAAGCACTAAGCACTGTTATCGATTTATGTTTGATGTCATTTTTGAATAACTAGAACCTGCTGATCACGATGTCGCCACTTTCAGAATGATGCGTCTGTCGGGAGACAACGTAGAGCTGTCAGATTTGCAATGGGGGCTCCCGGAAATAACAAATTTTGGTCATCGAATGGGATGTGTGAGGTATCATCTCTGACATATTCGAGGTCTGCGAACTCATTTCTTTGCGCAAAAATGTGATTGGTTTGAAACTGTGGAAAATATGAGGAGTCAAAATTATGATTATCGATTATCAAACATTTACAATTCGCATTGAACTGAGTTTTGTTGCACTTTTTATTAGGCTGGGTCAGGGAATTATTATGCCGTCATTGCCGAGGCGCTGCGTTCCCCGGAAGTCGACTTATGACAAATAATTTTGAATTGAAAAAATCCCTGAAACTGACTATATTGACCGTTAAGGAGAGTGTGGAATATAATTTCGGCCGCCTTTAGATTCATCAAACTTACTTTTTTGCATAAAGATAAAATTCTGTCAATATTAAGGGGGCTCAGGAAATATAGATTTTTCGCTTTTTTTACGCAAGCACTCGTTTGAATCCTTGAGGAAATATATTTCAGCATAAATTGATGACGCCAATGCGATGCTGCCATCGCTGAAGCGATACGTCAACCAGAAGCCAAGTGGGGACTGTAACTCTTTGTACTTGGGGTGCGCGTCTTGAATTAGGATAGATTGGTCTAGAAATATGATGTGTTGGGCATCATTTCTAATGTTTTTTGGGTCGCTGATTTCATTTCTCAATGCAAAATTTTGATTAGGTTAGAATTTGGGAAGAGGGGAGATATCTCCCATGTACTAAGACAGCTACGACTCCGCTTGTAAGTCAATCAAAATTTTGTATTGAGAAATGAAATCAGCGACCCAAAAAACATTAGAAATGATGCCCAACACGTCATATTTCAAGACCAAACTAACCTGATTCAAGACGCGCACCCCAAGTACAAAAAGTTACAGCCCCCACTCGGCTTCTGGTTGACGTATCGCTTTAGCGATGACAGCATCGCATCGGCGTCATCATTTTATGCTGAAATGTATATTTTCAAGGCTCAAGGCGAGTGCTTGTGGACCAAAAAGTACAAAATCCCTATTTCATGAGCCCCCTTAATATTGACCGAATTTCATTTTTGTGTGAAAAAGTACACTCCTTGAGTCTTAAGGCGGTCAAAATTATATTCCACTCTTTTTTGAATGGTCACTGCGGCGACTTCCAAGAACTTTTACAATTCGAATAAATCCGTCATAACTCGACTTCTAGCGAGCGCAGCGCCTCGACAATGGCGGTATCGTGATTCGCTAGCTCAGCCTAATCAAAAATACAACAAAAGTGGATTCAATGCGAGTCGTAAATGTTTGATAATCAATAATCATAATTTTGATCCATCATATTTTCCACAGTTTCAAACCAATTACATTTTTACAAAAAGAAATAAGTTCGCAGACCTTGATTATGTCAGAAATGATACCCCACACATCCCCTTCGATGACCAAAATTTATTATTACGGGAAGCCCCCATCGTAAAATTGACAGCTCTACGTTGTCTCCCGACAGGCGCATCATTCTGACAGTGGCGACATCGTGATCAGCAGACTCTAGTTATTCAGAAATAACATCAAACATGATTCGATAGCAGTGTTTAGTGCTGCAGCAAAAAATAGTTCTGTCCCTTTTGTACCCCCCTAATGCCGGACCAGCAGGGGGTAATCGAAAAGAACAGCGGGCCAAATTATTTATTTTGGATCTAGGAACAATTGTGCCGAAGTTCTTGGTTGTATCACAAAATGCAGGATTGTACCAGATTATGTTGTGAACCGCTAGTACTAAAAAGCCTGGGCTATTATGTCACTACCTTGATTCTTTTATTTTTCCCATCCTTTCTTGCTTTTCGACATCTCTGTCCCGCATCCCCAGTTCCTCCATCAACAAGCCGCCATTTTTCTTATTTTTGCAACCTCTCCTCCTGCGTATCCGTTTCTTCTGTAATATTTCTCTCTTTCTTCCCATGTCCTACCTTCTGCTCTTCTGTTCTTTTCTCTCCAGCATTCTTGTGAAATTTCGCAATCTTCTCTGTCGTACATCTTCTCTTCGTATTTTACTGCTCTCCGGCCCTGTTTCTATTTTAATTTTCCATCTTTACGTTTATCTCCTTGCTATGTATCCCGGTGTTTTTTTTTCCAGTCCCATTGTCCATTTTAGGGTATTTTTCTTGTACTCTCCCGATTTCCTCGTATTTTTTCCATCCCCAGACCTCTGCTCCATACGTTATCACACTGCCTATCAGACTGTCAAACAAAGCCCATCTTCTTCCAATGTCGTGACCAAATTTTCTTTCTCCTATCCCCCCCACCTGGCCTAATAGTCTTTTCGCTTTTCTCACTGTTTCTGTGACATGCGCCTTGAAGTTGTTTGTTCTTTTTAAGATGTATCCTAAGTATTTGACTTCTTTGATTTCTTCTATTTTTGTTTTGTTAACGTTGAGTTGTAGTTTCTTCCTTTTCATACATATATCTTCCTATAGGTTCTTCATCATATCTTTCATGCTTCTTTCATCTTTCGCCAGAACGACCAGGTCGTCCGCGTACGCCAGCGTCCATACTTTCTCTTTGCCCACCACGATACCTCCTGCTGTGCTTTTTTGAGCATTTCTTCTAGGTCTGCCAAGTATGCAGTTAACAGATTGGGACTCAAAAAACATCCCTGCCTCACTCCTCTCGTGGTGTAGAAGCTTCCACTCTCTTCTCCTTTTACTCTTAGTCTGTTTGTAGTTATCTCATATGCTTCCTTATATCTTTTTCTCTTGATCTTTTCCAAAGTCGCTCTCTATCTACATTGTCAAATGCTGCCTTTAGGTCAATGAACAGAGCATATACATGTCCACCTTTCTCTTTCAGTTCCCTTTCCACTATGTGATGTAGAATGTACACGTTGTCCACCGTTCCTCTTCCCTTTCTGAACCCTGCCTGTCTGTTTGGTAACACTCCTTTTTCATCCATCTCTTTCACCGATCCTCCTTCTAGTACCATTGAGTAAATTTTGTATGCCGTGTTGAGCAGGGTGATTCCTCTATAGTTTGCTACCTCATGTCTGTCTCCTTTCTTATGTAATGGACATATTATTCCTTCTCTCCATTGGTGTGGAAATCCTTTTCCGCACTACACGTCATTCATTACCTTCTCAATATCTCTACCACTTCGTCCGGGCCATACTTCCATGCTTCGTTTTCTATTCCGTCTTTTCCCAGCGCCTTGTTTTTCTTCAGCCTTAGTATCTGTCTTATTACTTCTTCTTCCTAGATCTCAGTGTCATTAATTTGGTTGAACTCAGCTCTCCACCTTGTTTCTCGTTCTTCCTTTCCTCCTAGTAGTTCCATGAAGTGTTTTCGCCATTCGTATTTCTGTATTCTGTCACTTATTTTTTCTTTTTTTTTTCTGTCTCTGTTTATGCATTTCCATACTTCGCTTTCATTTCTGATTTCTTTCATCTTTCTTTCCTCTTCCTTTCTTCTTTCTTTTTTCCTTTCTCTGCATTTTCTTCTGTATTTTTCTCTGGCTTCTAGGTAGTCTTGTCTTGTTCCTCCGTTGTTTTTCCATTGTCTCAATCTTTCTCTGGCTTCCCTTTTCTTTATTGTGCATTCCTGGTTCCACCAATCATTTTTTTCCGTCCACCACTCCGTTCTCTTTTAGATAGAAATAGAAGCATGGTCACGCACAAAAGATCTTATAGGTTGCAGTGCAGAAAGCATCCTTCGAGACCAAACGACCACCTCTAATCTACAATCTACAATCCGTTCTCTTTTTCTGTACAGTTTGATCTATGTATTCAGTTTGCTCCTCTATCTTTCCATCTACTGTTTCTGCTTGAAATTCTGCTTCTCTCATTCCTTGCTTGTATTTCCAGATTGTTTCCTCGTTCCATACTCGCTTCTCCATTACGACTCTGTTTTTTCTTTCCATTCTTTCGGGTATTTCTTCCTCCAATTCGATCTCTATTTCCAGTGGCATGTGATCTGATTCGATTCTCTCTCCAATGGTAAATGTTTCCACCTCATTGAATGCTTCTTCATTTACTATTGCGTAGTCTATTGTGGTTGCTACGCTTCCTCTGATATAGGTGTATTCTCCTTTCACGTCTCCTTCTTCATTTCCGTTCAGCATGGCCCAGCCTCTATCTTCAATAATACCCATCAGTGTCTTCCCTTCTCTGTTCTCTTCTTTGTCTTTTGCCGGCCTCCTTGTTTCTTTTTCCATTTCTTTGTATCTTCCTCCTCTCTCTCCTAGTCTTGCAATATAGTATTCAGAAGAATTAGGACAGAGGACAGAGAACAGAGAATTAGGAGAAGAAAGGCTACTGATTTCTATCAGTAGCCTTTCTTCTCCTAATTCTCGTATCTTTTCATCTATTTCTTTTCACAGCTCTCTTGTGTTTGTGTTGTATATTGTTACAATTAGTCATGTTTTTCGTCCGATCTTCACATTTCTTCTCATCATGTTCATTGATGGTTCACTGGTGTTTTCCGTTTCCTCTTTTATTTCCTGTCTTACTCCCGTTATGATTCCTCCTTTTGCTCTCCCCATTCCTTTCTCCCTTATTGCCGCTTGGAGTTTCCACCTGAATCCATCTGGCAGTCTTTGCTCTTTTTTTTCCCAGTTTTTTTCTTCTACCCACGTTTCCGTCATTCCGACCACATCAAATCTGTTTATATATTCCCAGAAGTTATCTTCTTTTTGTGATATGCCAGCGACGTTCCAAAACAGAACCTTCATTTTCGTGTTTATTGATCTGGCTTCCGTTTTCTGATTTCCGTTCTTCTTCCATCTTCCCTTTCTCTGCCTCGATCTTTTTAAAATGTTTCCCTCTCTTTTCCTTCTCTGTCGCTCTTATCCCTTTCTGTGTGCCTGTCCGCGTTAATAGCCTTGGTCGTTCTTTTCTTTGCCTGATGCTTCCCTTTGTTTAGTTTTCTGTCTGTGTTATGTTAGTGACCGCTCTCTTTTTTTTCGGTCAACATCAATCTCTTCTTCTTCTGGAGATCTCTCACTATACGTTCTCACCATGTTTTCAGTGTTTTTTGGTGTTTCATCAACTTTCGCTTTCTCTCTGATATCTCTCTCTATCTATCTCAATGTATATGCATTCCCATCTGTTATCAGTTTGATTTATTTTTATGTAATATTGGACTTCGTAGCAGAACCGTTTTCACAGGCAGTTGGACCTCCATTTTTCAGTCTCGTTAGCCGACACACGAATTTGACCAGATAAAGAAAAAATCTGTGAGGATCGGTGCCCACTTGAACGGCACAAAAGAACACAAAGAAAGACACACCGATATCTGCATCACTCGTACGGCCGTCAATTTGACATAGATACCTTCAAAATTTGTCAGGCCGATGTGTGACAAAAATCTCAGGTTTATTGGTAGCTGAGGATATGAAATGAGCCAAAGGCAGGTTGAACGGCCAGGCCCGGGTTGTATCGGTCAGGAACAAGTTTAAAAATGTATAGTGCTCGTGCAGAAAATGGGGGAAAACTCCAACTTCACCAATGGTTCAATTCTATTGTGTTGCTTCCTGTCGAGTTTAGTTGAAATCCATTGGATAGATTTTGAATAATTGAATGGCTAATTACGCGTTACAACGCGACATTTGCATTCAAAGAAGGAAGTTTTCAACGTGACGTGACCCTTCAGCGCTTTTGTAGAAAAGCAACTTGTGAATATTTCTTTCAATCGTCTTTTCACCTACTAAAGCTTATATCTACATTTTTTTCCGTAAGCATTCTACATGGCAATGATATTCAGTTAATCTATGCCTATAGCGATCCTAGCCTTTTGGTTGAAGTAAACACAGGACTAGACAATAATGGTTTCAATTATTCATCGCGCCCCAACTTTTTGTAGGTCTAGGACAACGCAAACGACTTTGCTTACTATAATAGCAAACATATAGTACACGCCAGGTTGAAAATAGACTGCCGCATTGTCTCACTTCTTTAGTATGTTCCATTGTACCTAAAATCCTTTCCAGGTTTTATATTTTATATATCTCCATATTGATTGTTGATTGTTGATAATAAGACTTAGATCACCCCAAGAATATTACCAGTAGGCACCGATATTCAAAGTATCTATGTACTTCATGACCCACGTACATCAGCTCGTGTTCTGCGGTCTGCGGTAGGTAGGTAGTATACCTATACTTACTTTCAAGTAAATATCGAAGTGAATAATTTGGTTTGCGTAGTGTTTTGTTTTTTCACCTCCAGGTAGGTACCTATAATAGTGAAAACGCCGGCTTTTATTGAGACTTCTCACGCGAAGTGCCCTCTTGATTTGAATTAACGTTGCTCTATATGCTCTTTGCGACGCTACAGGTAGTCTGCGCTATAAATACCCGCTATGTGTGGCTACACGCGACATTTTCTCTCTGCGGATTCGTTTTAATTAATTAGGTATTTTTCTTTTGTAATCCTACACAGACATGTTTTCCACAAACTCAAACTGGTTTATGTTTGAAAAGTACAGGATGGTACAGGTAAGTACAAAATTAGGGAAACTGCTGTTATACGGCGTTCAGTCCGGTGACTATTCGCAAGGATTTTGAAAATCAATAGAGCATCATAAGAAGATGACTTTCTTTAGGTGAAACTGTCCTGAAGACGTATTCACGGAAATATATAGCTCTCCAGTTTACAGCATGTTGTGCCCTTGATGCGTACCTCTGCAAGTGTCACTTGAGCTGAGCTTTGCGACATGACTCACTCTACAGAGGATGAGTCTTCACTGAGCATACTCTTTTTCATAATTATATTATTTCCTACATTAACTTACTATTTTTTGGTGATAATTTTGAATAAAATAGGTCTTATAGTGAAATTCAGTTACTCGCTCAGATCCTTTTTATTTGCGACTTTCGTCACATTTTAATAAATATTTGATTTTGCCGGGAACGATGTCATGTATCACCAGACCAGGAGTATGTCAGCGACTACAATAAAGCACCCGCAGAGGGCTGTCGAGTTGGATTAAAGTCAAGAATAAGACAGGAGCCAGGAGATGGCTGATGGTAACAAACAGACTCGAGGGATCGTAAACGCGTGTAGCCTCGAGGAGAAGCCGGGAATAATGGGATATGTTTTTGTTTCGCGGATGGTTGGGTAATTGTCGGTCCAGCGCATCCACCATTCTTCTATACTGCCGACATTTATATCTGACCCGTCGTAATTTTTATTTTATTATGCATTACATTCTGCCGAATAAATTCCGTTCAGGGATTGTTATGTTCGGACGTGACTGGGGGCGTTGTGAAAACCGAAAAAATGTGGATTGGTATTGAGGGTTGCAGTTGCCAAAATTCAGGTATCCAATGAATAATATCTATTTTATTAAAACCAGGCTAGTCATGGCTGAGCAATAAATTACTGTGTATACTTTATAGAGCGTATGTATACCTGCTATAGCTGAAGTATCTCTGTATATTCATTCGACTAATAAAATTACGTTTACATTTCAGTCCCGCATCCGGCCGGCCTCATGAAATCAAATCTTCCCAGCACCCCCCCATCATCCCGCTCGCTCACGCCAACAAATCCTCTCTCTAACCCCCTACTTTCCTTGGAAACACACTTTGTGAAAAATCCGACGAAAAATCATTCACTTTACACACGCTTGCCAAATATTTATCTTACGGCAAACAGAATAAAATTCACTTATGCAAAGTCAAATTCAACGACACACATACGAGATTGAATCCCTGCGATTTTGTTTCGCGTATAGGCATACGACGAGGACGCTCGCCCCCATATTAGACGCACCTACCATGAGAAATCCCGTCGGATTTCGCACGGTGATGATGCAAGTGAATGTGTTATTGTTGAAAGAAAACACGCCCGGCAAGAAAAAAGGAAAATCAGGCGCCCGCGAAAACTGGCGAAGGAAAGCGCGGAGAAAATGGGGATTTTTTACGGCCGATCTGTTTTGTTCGCTTCTTTATTATTATTATTATGACATCAAAGAGCACAACAGCAACGCCTGAAGGTGTGACGTCACTATGCATCCCTTATGAACTCAGTCCCGTCTGTTTTTGCCGCGCCTTCGGGATATAAGAACTTTTATGCTTACATGAAAACTGCTTTTAGCCAAATGGTTTCAGGCAGATGGTTCAGGCACGGTTTCACCGGGCTCGGCTAAGGGATAGAACCCAAGATTTTAATCGGGATGAAACCAGAAGACAAAGCTCACAAACTTGCTTCTACATCAAAAAGCACTGGTGGCTCTTTAGCTTTCGCGTAATCAACATTTACCTATCATATTTTAGAACTCTGGTAGAAAGATGGAAAATCAAAGTTCTTCCTCGGGAGCTTTTGATTAATGAGAATTGACCAAAATCTGACGGGCACATTCCAACTATAAATTATACTTACGTACCAAGTTTAAAAACTGAGTCGAATCAGCAATGGCTTGGCAGTTATCGCGGCATATTACAGAGGGTCGGACAGACAGATAAGGCCCACCTATAATGAGTCTTATAGTGCAAATCAAGCTTCATCTATTCAAAAGAAGTTGAACTCGTCGACCGCAAGCCGTATCAAGCAGAACGAAAAACGAAAAATGTCCAGTTTTCAGTTTCAATGGCATAAAGAATTTAGAAGCCGACTTTTGAACGGTTTAGTACGGAAACCGTTCACTGTTACTTTCAGCCCATTTTTATTTAGACTTTCACTGGTGACGAAACACATCGCATTCGCTTCTAATGACATTTTCACGTCGACTAGGGTGAGGGCCGTTGCTAGAAACCCTTTCAATTCTGAGGAATGAATTTAAGAATGTGGTACCATTTTTCTCTACACACGCACGGTTTATGGAACAAGGGGGGCTACAAATGTATGTGTATAACTGTAAAATAATATTGTGGGCAGCTCGAGGCGTAGAGATATTTTGGTCCTTTGACAAAATCTTTGATTCAAAAGATCAGCCTTGTCATACATAAGGGAAATGCTGCATCAATTTTGGCAATACTCTTCCCTCAAAAATCATTTGAAGATATGTATTATCACTATTATTATTATCATTATTACATACCTAGACGGGAGGCGGAGCCTGTGGGCTGTCTTTGCCCTCCTCAGTATTGATGCATTTACTGTCAAGAGAATGTATACTGTTTCATTTTGATTTAGCTTGGTTCAGGTAATACCGAGAGTAATACTGATTTACCCACACATTGTTTGATTGGATGCATTATTCCTGCATTTTTCTTCTGAAGCTACCATTTCTTCATTTTCCCGCGGAGTGGGTAATGAGTCACTTCCCGCCCTCTAACATGATATGTAATGGATCAATTATCATAGTGGTTTTAAGTAATAGGTATTTTCGATACGACAGCGCGTTTTCAGACCTGAGGCCGTGTTTGCTAGAAACGAGGCGGAGCCGAGTGTACCTCCGAACGTTGATCATGGAACTTTTCACCAGTTCTCCGGAAAATTCCATAATAATCGCGGCATATGGCTTCGAGTCGGCTCTCTAACAATCCAACACTTTTCGGGTGTATTTATCAGCGTGTTCTAGAGCGGCACCTCCGCCAATTGGGCGGATGTATCTTACTTGGTCATTGGGATCTCCAGTTATTTCAAATGGTCTAGACTATCGCGTATGCCGTCGAATGCACTGGAGCTTCACAACTCGTGACACTGTGCACGAACGGTGTAGAAGAACCGCGTGTGCCCTCGGTTGCACGAGAGAAACGCCACTCGTAACAATACACACCCAGGCAACACACTTTCGTTCAATAAACTTTTTTTTTGTCAGAAACTGAAGAAATATACGGTAGATGGTAAACGTGTAATCAATGTCAGAATGTCCGCGACTTAAACCAATATATTGGTCAATTGTTCAGTGTAATTTTTACGTTTTTATCATATATGTAAACTACCAACAATAAACGTATAAATTCAACCTTCATTCAATGTCAGAACGTTGCCAACTTATACCAAAATTATTTGTGTAATTTATACGTTTTCATCATCTATGTAAACTACCATCAATAATCGTATAAATGCAACCTTTATGCAACTCTCAGGACACCTAAACGATATCCACAATAAAGTGGCGGGATAGGGGAAGTGGAGGATACCACCAAGACACCAGGGGCCTTATTCTTGAAACGGGGAACAAAGTTCTCATGCGGTGTTGCCATGCAAGGAGAGCTATGATTGGCCCTTGCCTAGCAACTCCTAGCAACAGCAACTACACATGTGGACTCTGTTCCCCGTTTCAAAAATAGGGCCCCAGAAGGTATCCACGAATGATTAGAAGTAGGTGTTTAGGACCCCTTTGCCTTGACAAAGACAGTTTGGAATTTGGATGAGTGCAGCCGGCAGCGGAGCATTTGTCTCTGGCTTCTACGCTACCATTTGAAAGCTCTATGAGTTACCGGAAACGTGTCATGTACAATGACTGCACCTTGCACGTGTAGTGCGTATGAACAGGATTGGTATCTGTTGCTGTAGGCGGTGGCCGTCAAATCGCCTATACTAAAGCGGCGTACGCCGCGCTAGTGAGAGGGATACTACCGCGGCCGCTCGGTGGCTCGCGGAACTAACCCGCGCGTATTGGATGCGGAGGCTGATGCAGGAGGAAAAACCGAGCGAGCGGCTTTGCTAAACCCGCCCGGATGGCTGGTTTATTACACGTTTCTGTTCCACTTGATCTAAACGTCGATGCTATACGTGAAAAATGTGGATAAAAACCACCAATAAATAGCCATAACATGGTTCACATTTCATTTATTCAAAATGTATATTATACCTGGATGTCATTTGTTTAAAATCCATATAAATTAAATTATTTTTCAAGAAAATAGTTCGAACATTTATTTTAAATGTGGAATATACATTCTTATTCAACCTGAAAAAAACGTTTTTGCAGTTCGTGAAATATACCTATTTAAATCATGGACAAGAATGGTTCACGTTTGATTTGTTAAAGTCGTTGAATAAACTATGATATTATTCGTTTAAATTCAATAGATAATAAATTAAATTTACAAAAATGGGTTTTTGCATACGTTTCTAAAACGATTTCCAATCGTTTAGTTATAAATTCGTTTAATATAAACGTTTATGCGATATACCGGATGTTTATAAACGTCTGTGATCGCATCGCCTTTGGAATCCGCTCTCGATCACTACAATTGCGCCTGTTACTACGTTTTTCGGCCTGACCCAAGCCTGCCGCGATCACATTCTCTTATAAACACCCCGTACCTTTACCAGACTTAAACCAAAAATATACCGATTATACGTTGAATAAACGTTTATTAAACTAACGTGTGTTGCCTGGGCACAGGGTACCGGAATAATTGCAACAAAATTGACAAGGAGATAGAAAATTGAAAAATTAGGCGACTTTCCTAATAAAAATACCATCGGAAACGTAATAACGGAGATACAGGCCTTCAAAGTTGGTTTTTGATAACAGTTTTTTTTAATAACATTTTTGAACCGTTCAACCGATTTCATTCGAACTCGGTCCAAAGTTCACTAAAATAGGTCTCTATTGAACAATGATACACATTTCATCAAACATTTTTAGGGGCGAAGATAATAGGGGGGCACTTTCCCCCTTTTGCCTCTATTTTCAACCTCTCTGGATATTTCTTGAAATGGTTTCAATTTTTGAATTCAACGTTCAATTTAGAGAGAAAAGTTCCGATTGCAAAATTTTTATTCGAGGCTTCGTTTTGAAGATATTTGGAATTGAAACATTGTGGACAGAGAGCTGGTGCCTCAAAACTTACGTCATAAGGTACATGATTTTAACCCTGTAGGTCTAATGTGCGTTGATAGGGTTGTTGAAATTTTCTTTGTCAAACATGTCAGACGGGGCTTTAGGCTTGTCAATTTTCGAAAAATGTCAAAAATTTATGTCATAAGGTACATGAATGAAACCAACAGGCTTTTGTGTGGGAACATCTCCTCAATCAAAAATCGGGTCATGAGACAAAACTTTTGGGGGCTCTCGGTCCATAAGACAAGTTTGAAATTTTCAAAAAAGGCCAAAATTCACCTCCTCCTGGAGCCTCCTTCCTTTGGCATAATTTTAGGAATGAAAACCGATTCTTGAATGATTTTTTAGGCAGGTTCTGAATCTGTCCACCAAAATTTTTAATGTTACATCGCTTACAGGGTGCAACATCGAAAAATTTTTCTCAAATCGTACACCCTGTATTTTAACATGAAAATCGATTCCGTTTTTCATCCTGATTACAAATATATATATCACACTTGATGGGTTAGTCAACAAAACGCCTGTGAAAAAATTGATAAATTTTGGTCCTTTTTTGAAAATTTCAAAAAAAAGCCCTCAAAAATTTGATCTCACGACCAGATTTTTGATCAAGGGGATGTTCTCACACAAAACCCAATAGGTTTCATCCATGTACCTAATGACGTGAATTTTTGGCCATTTTTTCGAAAATTGACAGGCTCATACCAGCCTAAAGCCCCCGGTCTGACATGTACCTGAGACAAAGCAATTTTTGACAACCTTATCAACGCACATTAGACCTACAGGGTTCAAATCATGTACCTTATGATGTGATGTAAGTTTTGAGGCACCAGCTCCCTGTCCATTGGAAAACATCTCAAAATCGCCTTCCAGGGCCCATTTTTTTCCCTTAAAACTTCATGTTTCTTAGCAAAAATGGTGGTTTATCAACCTAAAACACCTGGAACTCTCATTTCACTTGAGGAATCTTGAGTTTTCTGGAATTTTAATTTTCAAGGCCTTTGAAAGTGGTCTTTTCGATACGTCTTCCGAAGTTTCAAACCCAAATATCTCGAAGATGAAGCCTCTAATCAAAATTTTGCAAGAGTAACTTGACCAGTTCCAAAAACATTCAGGGGGGTGAAAAATGTTTGATAAAATGCGTTATCATTGTTTGATAGAGACCTGTTTTAGTCAACTTTTGTTCAAATTTGAATAAAGTTGGTTCAGCGGTTCAAAAGTTATGCAAAAAAGACTGTTTTGAAGAAACAACTTTGAAGGCCTGTATCTCCGTTATCACGTTTGCGAGAGTATTTTGATCAAGGAAGTCCCCTTATTTTTCAATTTTCCAATTCCCTGTAAATTTTATTGCATTCATTTCGGGACACCTGTACAAGGTGTTTCCAAAATGGTGATACAAACTTCTAGGGGAGATTCCCCATCAAAAATGGACCAGGAAAAAATATATCTTTGATTGTCCTGAAATACTTCGTTGAAAAGTTCAGGTTGAATATTCAAAAAACCGATTTTTTGACATAACTTTTGAACCGTTTAACCGACTTTGTTCAAATTTGAATCAAAGTTAACTGAAATAAGTCTCTATCGAACAATAGTAACGCGTTCCAGAAAAAAAATTCAGAGGCGTAGATAATGAGGGGTGTCTTCATTTTTTCCCCCTATTTTTCACCCCCCCTAGCAATTTTCCCACATTGTTCTAATTTTTGAATTCTACGTTCGATTTAGAAAAAAAAGCTACTCCTGCAAAATTTTAAGTAGAGGTTTCATTCTCGAGATATTTGGGTTTGAAACTTTGTAAAACATCTTGAAATCGCCACTTTCAATGACCCCATTTTTTTTCTCTGAAAACTTCTCGTTTCTCAGAAAAAATAGTGGTTTATCCATTGCTGCTCATCCACCCCTTCGCTTCTCGAAGTGTCACGTTCATTGCCCCATCAACATCGTCACTTGATGGACCGCTTAGCAAAAAACTCGTATCATCCGCGAAGAGGAATGTGTTGGCATTTGGGAAGTTAATCGGCAGATCGTTGATGTAGATCAGGAACAGCAGCGGCTCCAGAATGCTTCCCTGAGGTACTCCATGTTTGGTAGTTCTCCTACCCGAGATTTTGCCCCTCCAGTGAATCATCTGGGATCTGTCAGCTAGATATGATCTGATGAGGTCATTGGCAATCCCCCTAATTCCGTAGTATTCCAGTTTGCGGAGAAGTACTTCATGGTTGATGGTATCGAAGGCCTTAGATATATCACAGCAAAGCAATAACACCTCTTTTTTTGTCGAGGGGCTCTTCCATTGCCGCAAGCAAGGCACTCAGAGCAGTTACAATGGACCGTCCAGCTCTGAAACCATGCTGACTGTCACTCCAGAACTCATGCCTCTCAAAGTAATTCAGTATCCTGGTTTTCACAGCAGATTCCCATATTTTAGTTAGAGCTGGTAGGATTGATATAGGTCTAAAATTTTCGCATACGTTTGGGTCTCCTTTCTTGAATATTGGGACCACTCTAGCAACTTTAAGGTGTGATGGGAACACTCCTTCTTCGAAACATTTATTGATAACTGACGCAATCGGATTCGCAACCTCTTCCGCCACAAGCTTCAGAAGTGTTGTGGAGATTCCGTATATATCTTCGGAACCATTCGTTTTCAAATTCTGAATTACTCCTACTACTTCCTCTGCAGAGCAATCATAAAAATAGCATGAATTGCTATGATTTATGGGGACGTTTTTCAAGTAGTCAATAGGATCTTTATTGTTATTGTTATTGACTTTTCCCACAATGATATCTGCGACTGTTGCAAAATATTGCGACAAATCATCCACGGTCATCTCGGTTTTGTCTGAACTTTTTGTGCTTCTCTTGTTGGTCTCAGTGTTGATGATGTTCCATACTTTTAAATAGCCAGGATTATAGTCAACTGAAAATGATTTACTTACTGGGAATGGTTATTTTTGCATTAAGATCATTGCCCATGACCCTTATCATTAGTAACTGATAATTCAGTACAGTACAGTACAGTTTGATTCCTCACCTATTCAATAATGGGTGACTTCGGGATGGCGGCTCTGAGAAGAAAAACAGTTGACTGTCATATTTTCGAGGAAAGTGGACAAAGACGATGGCAACACAAGGGCATTTTATTCTCGACTTCACTTTTCAAGGGACTACCGAATTTCACTAAAATATCTTAGGAAATCACCTCGGAAATCACTGATTTATTGAAAAATGTAAATGTTCATGGAACTGACCACAAATTCCAGGATTTCTTAGAAACGGCTGAAGATATGGAAACGCGGTTTATTTTATCTCAACAAACAATAAATTGTGAATCTACATTGTGGCTTTCATGACTCCAACTTTTTTGTGTTCAGGGGTTGGAATTTTTGAATTATTGAACACCCTGCTCGACACCCTGTATAGGACGTCTGCGAGTGGACTTATCGTGGCACCACTTTTTAAAAGTTGATCAGGGGCCTAATGAACATTTTGTGACAAGTCTCCTCTCTTTGATCATTTTTTGCAAGATTGTAGCTCGTAACGCCCTGATTAACTCTGATTCCGATGATTTTTGTTTGTGCCCCTGAGAGGTAGGCAACACGCTGCCAAAACTTATTACCAAGGCCGACATATGCCCGTAACTAGTAAATATGTCAAGTGGGTGAACGATCCCGGCCCATAGAAGTCACCGAAACGAACGATTTGTTGAGGATTTGAAATCTACCCCTGTTAGGTAGACAACTTGCTACCTACCGCTGCTCTCTCGGGTTTGCAATCTTGTTTCCACTTCTTAAAAGTAAGCTGGGGGTACCTATGTACTACAACTATGCCAAGTCTGAATGCTCTAGAATAAAATGCAAGGTAGGTATCAATATCGTCCACTAACCGCTGTACCTACTAATAAGTAACTGGGTGACTACACAAGGTGGTCCAGGATTATTCTGAAAAATTTGTAAAATCGATAGAGCATTAGAAAACAATTAGAACAAACCCAAAAACCATATACCAAAAATGCTTATTAACGGATATATAGCCCGTCAAAGTTGTAAATAAAAAACTGGAATTCTTGACAAAAAACAGTTGTCAGATACCTAACTATATGGTTGGGATGATAAAATGCATTTTGAAAATCTGTTCCAGTTTGTTTCTGTCGTGTTACCAAGTTACCAATTCAAAATAAAATATGATAAAAATTAAGAGTTACGAGTACCCAGTTTCTTTAAAATTTCAAACCCAAATATCTCCGAAACCACCGATCTGACAATAAGATAAGATAAGATAAGATAAGATAAGATAATGTTTATTCCAATGACCATCTTTACAACAGTGTCGGAAGCTTGTCAATCTTCAGTTTGTCAAACAAACATGAGTTTTCAATATAACAGGGTGTCCATATGTATGCCAACTTAAGATTAAACAATATATAACAGATAGATATAACAATCTGTCACAAACATTACAACAATAACAATATGTGCAATATGTACATAACAAATACAAACTTTAGAGCTAACAGAAATTTTAAAAAAAAAGGTAGGTACCATTTAAGTTTCTGCTTCTAAATTTAAAAAGGATATCAAACATCTGATGATTTCCCAACAAAATCCAGTAGAGTCAAAAATAGAGGGGTGAAAATGGGCGGCTCCTAAAAATCTACGCCACTGGTCTTTTTGCAGGGGATTTTTATAAGGTGATCGACGGACACCTATTACTGATGGTTTATCTACACAAAATTTGAGCAGAATCGGCCTGATGGTTCAAAGGTTTAAAAAATACGATTTTTCATCTTCAACTTTGATGGCGTATATCTCCGTTAACATGCATCTTCCATGTTTGGTTTTTCGGTTTATTCTTATTGGTTTTTCGTGCTCCATCGACCATTGAAAATTTTCAGGTTAATCCTGGACCATCCTGTATAAATACTCAACTATAGTAGAGTGTGGACCGTATATAAGTTTTATCTTGTATAATTGGTGTATAAATGGTTTTTCAAAATTAAAACGGAATATTTTCAGGTTTATAAAACGATTTGTCTGACAGAATTTTTTTTATGAAGAATTTGCTTTCATAAAGTCAATGAAAAGCATTGAAATGGTGCCGCGAGCTTGGTTTTCTATTGAATAGGCCTATATTTTTATCTGCAGGGTGATTCAGTTTCAATTGTTATTTTGGTAAAATAGGCTTAGAAAAATACGCTTTCTCCACCTATAGTTTTTCATTCGTTTTCTGATGAATATACAGCGTGCGTCAACGTCAAAGTGAATGGCGGAGCATCAGATAGGATTGGCAGGAACGAATTGAATTACTCAGCTATTTAGCACCTACACCTTGCATTTGCCCAGAAATTTTCAAAAGCTTCCGGAAGTCGAATATGAGTTGTACAGAATGCTGCGAGAATAACTTTTTTCAAGCGAACTGTAAGAACCAAAGCTACTGCGGAACGAAATTATTTGACTACCTATTTTATTATTTTTCCGACAGCTTACTTGTCAAAATAAATCGTAAGTGTCATAAATATTTGTAATCAGAAAAAAGGCTTCATCAGATAACGGAATAAAATATAGGGTGTTGCATTTAAAATGAAAAAGTTACTCATCACATCCTCTATACAGGGTGATTCAAAAATGGCGCATTTCCTCCCGTGTACGTTGTGGGAGACGTTGAGGGAGCACGGAAAAAATAGTAAAAAAAAATTGGCTCATTTATCCTTGAGTTATGAAGAGGTGAAGTTGAGAATTTAACTTCTTTAGTTTGCATGATTTTGAAGCAAAATATTGTTACTTTTAAAGAATCACATGTCGTTAGTAGTCCCCGATTGAAAATTTCTCTTGCAATTGAAATTTGAGTCGTATTTTCAAATTTCAAAATTCGTCTTCCACCTCAAAAGTGCTGTGAAAATACATTTGGCAAGTATGTTTGGTATGGTCTGGCCGGTTCTACGGAGTTTCCAGGGTAACAATAACAATACATGCAGTAATGTTATTGTGATGTACCTCTTTGATCTAAAGGTGCCCAAAGGAGTCAGGTAGGTACCAATGCGATGCTGCCAGATTGGACGGATTTATTTTTGTTAATAACTTGCAAATCTAAGCCGATTAATTTTTTTTTATAATTTTTCCCATTCTCCGTTATCGTACACTATAACATGCCCGAGAGGAAATGCGCCATTTTTTAATCACCCGGTATACGGTACCAATCAGAAACTTTTAGAAGATCGATTTAAGTTCCCTGGGAAAAATCGTGGAGAAGTTCTTTAAAATATCTCAAAGGGGAATCTCCTAGAGAGGGGTGAATTTTATCGTGAACGACCTCTGTACATAGTGATGATTCCAAGGATAATACTCAGCGCGAGCTGAGTTTCAAATCAAAAAATAATAATCCACTTGTTAGTTGATCTGTAACAAAAGCTCTACGACCAATACGGTTCCAGCACCATCTATATGTATAGTCGGCACTGTCGGCTGATGGTTTATAAATCATCTGGCTAATGGCCGTTGGGATATTAATTTTGCAGGAGACATCGACTGAATTCAATTGCGTTGCATACAAATAAATCAATAGCACTACATCCATACTTGAGTACGTACCTACGATTACGTCTATTACCTACCTCTGCCTCTACCAATTTACTTGAGAACTTATCCTACAGCTCGTTCGAGAGCAGCTCAAATAGCAACTAAATTTGATGAATACAAACATTGAACACCAAGCGGATATCACTTTAGACTTATCTTTATTATAATACTTGAAGTCGAGCCTGAAGTAGTTCTACAGAATAACACTAAACTCGAGCCTTAACTCTACCTTGACTCGTTTACTCGTTAGTATTTCACTCGGTATTCTAGTTTAAGTCATTTCTTATAATGGACCTTTTCAATTTTCAAAAAAGGTTTCTGACCCTCGTTATGACCTATTGAAAGCTCCAAAATTCATTGAAAAATTGAAAATGTTCGATTCAAGCACTAACCCAATTGTGAACCAGTTTTTTTCTCCTGCTGGCGGGCTATGAGGCCGTGCCGCCCCCATTTGGGGTAGATTAGGACTGAGGATTCGATATGAACTAACAGGGCACAAGTACACAGCTCTTGAAGACGTTACCGAACACTTCCACTTGATTTACACACTGGCTGTCACTTCTGACCATTTTATTCTGACTTGGCAACTCTGAATCGGAAATGTGCCGTCTCCATTGACGAACCCTACCAGGTAAAACTGGGAAGGTCTATTGCCAGATTTCTGTGGAATCGAGCAGTCATTCATAAAACATGCTTCCGCGACGTGATTGGCTAAAATCGGAGCTTGAACAAGAAAAAAAACTATTACTATCATAGGTTTTGGCACCTGTCCTTATAGGTATATATTGCGAAGGTATAACACGATTGTAGAGCATATTATAGGTATGTATACAAACAGGTTGCGATTATGATCAGATTGATAAACTCTAACAAATGTTTGCTTTAGATAATGGCAAATTAATTGGACGATGCACCTACACCAGCAGCTTCAAAACATTCTTCTTGAATATCGCTACTGGGACACCTACCTGTAGAATATACCAATAACTGCGTATAAGATACCCATAAACGTAATATATTTCTAATTATAGTTGAAATACCATAATAAAAAGAGAAATATTTACTGGTACCTACAAAAAACCTAGGTCAAGGTTTTGAGATAGGTAAGTATGTATAAACGAATAATAGGTAAATAGATACCTATAGCGTATTCGTATAGGTGAATGATTGATACGTTAGTGTCCAGAAAATAATGATTATTGTTCGGCATCAGCACGTGAATGAATAATAATTATGCAAACATATATGGTAATAAAGTAATTGGTAATTATGGTAATTTACTCGTAAGTGTTCGTATACCTAGGTACCTATCTACCCGTTTCCCAGCTTCCATATCTTGCGATTTGCATGATAATGGGAGTATTCATAGAACTTTTGAAACGACTGTGCTCTAATTCCAGTTGTCTGGTTTACTTAGTTTTCTCTAATATTAATAACATAGATTTGCATTTTTGCAGCTGTGACATCGGAATCCAAATGATCGACCAATTGGAGCGGCATGATTGGCCGAACGGCTGCATTAGTTCAAATACCCACCGCAGACGTGTATCTCATTTTACCTCCATCCTCCCCTACTTGTGCAATTCCAAGCGTAATTTCAGAGCTTGATTAAAAGCCAACTTAATTTGGTAATGCAAAAAATAGGGGTATGGGGTATCTAGGCATACTTGAGTATGGCGCCTACCCATTTAAATTCACCTAAAATATAAGTTTCAAATTAGGCAGGTATAGATGTATCAACTCGTGTATCAAGCTCAAAATTATGCAGGTGTGTTTAATCAATAAATTTTACATTGCGTTAGCCTGAATTTAGCCGGCTCGGAATTTAATTCCATTTTCCATAATGACATAAACTTTGATGCGATTAACAGTAGTTTCAACATCATCCCTGTTTGAAGTTTATTGAACGTATGTGCTCTCACACCGTGAGCTTTCCAACTAAAAGCTCATATAGAGCACGCAGGTAATTCCATATTGGAGAACATAGTTACCTCTTTGCATATAGGCACGACCTGCTCGTAAGATGAGAAAATGTCAAGTTTTGGGAGGCATGTCGACGCCGAATGTCAATTTTGTCAGTGTCGAGCGCCATCTGTGCGTGCCGGGTTGTAACCAAACTGACGTTTATTCCTAAACTGCTCAACAATAAAAGTGTGACAAAGCAAAAATTCACCCAATTTGGAACCGCTGTAACTTTTGATTGGCAAAAAAATTATGAAATGCATAGAGCCTTTCATAAAATTTCCACAGGGTGATGAACAGAGCAGTGCAAAATTGATGGAAGTTCAACATATCCCAGTTGGCTTTAAACGATATTGGAAACACAAGGGGGCCTTATGGAGCTTCATATACAAATGAAGGCAGAGAAAAGCTTACTGATATTTCGAAATCCAATAAAAGCGTAAGTGGACCAATTACGGCTCCATACTACATTCGAAAGACAAGGGGGTCCGATAGGGCGCCGAATATCACATAGAGACACGAGGGTGACCGGACAATTCTTCGCGGACAATTCTTCGCCGGTAACTTTGGAGCTCTCATGAGGCCCAGTGTGATTGTGATATTCGGAGCCTTATCCCCCACTAAGTTTTTAGGTAGAGTTTCAAGCCTTGCTGAGCCCCCTTGTCTCTACAAGTGTCGTTTGGGATCTTGAATAACCCCCTTGGGTATCTCCAAATTTTCTAGGAATTTGCTTCGCTGGACGGCTTATCAGAGCCCTATTAGGCCCCCTGTCTTCATGTTGCATTTGTAGCCCTGCCGAGACCCTCTTTCATTGTTTTTATTTTTAAAGCTCTAGTTAGCTCCTGTGAGTTTTTATGTGTTGGTTGGAGTCCTATAGGGCCTCATTTGTGTCTCTTAGTGTCATTTTGAGCCCTAGTGAGCCCCGCCAGGCTTTCTTGCAATTTTCAGAGCCTTATAGGTATATCCTCACTTGTGTACTACATCAAAGCATTTCAAGCCTTGCTGAGCCCCCTTGTGTTTTCAATATCGTTTGAAGCCCTATTGCACCCCCTTGTGTCATCAATAACTATCGTTTGCAGTCCAGGTGGCCCCCTTCTGATTTCTCTAAGATCCTGGAACCTTAGAAAGTTCTCTTATGCGCCTTCTCAAGTTTCTCGGAGCCCTATGTGGCCCTCTAGTATTTTCGTGTTTCATTTGTGGCCCTGCTGAGCCCCTTTTTCATTGCTCTAGTTTTCGAAGCTCTAGTTAGCTCCTGTGAGTCTTTATGTGCTGATTGAAGTCCTACAGAGCCCCTTTTGTGTCTCAAAGTGTCATTTGGAGCCCTAGTAAGCCCCGCCAGGCCTTTTTGCGATTTTCAGAGTTCTATCGTCCCTTGAAGTATCGTTTGGAGCCCTACTAAGCCCCCTTGTCTCTTCAGTTATCGTTTGCAGCCCAGGTGACGCCCTTCTGATTGCTCAAAGGTTCTGAAGTCTTGAGCTTCTTTGTACCTTCTTAGGTTTCTCGAAGCCCCATGTGACCCCCTGGTGTCTTCATGTTTCATTTGATGTCGTACTGAGCCCCTTTTTACAATATGTTGGTTTCTCAAGCTCTAGTTAGCTCCTGTTAGTCTTTAGGTGTAGGCCTGCATGGCCCCTTCGTGTCCCAAGTGTCATTTGGAGCCCCTTTTCTCTTGTGTCTACATTGGCTCTTGTGTCTACATTTCAGGCCCTGTTAAGCCCCCTTGTATCTTCAGATATCGTTTGGAGTCCTAATGAGCCTTCTTGTGTCGTCAATCATCGTTGGCAGCCCAGGTGACCCCCTTCTGTTTTCTCGAGTTTCTGGAATTTCTGACAGCTCCCTTGTGCCCCTTCTCAAGTTTCTTGGAGCCCTATGTGACCCCGAGTGTGACCCCCTGTGTTTTCATGTTCTATTTATAGCCCTGCTGCGCCCCTTTGTACATTGTGTCAGTTTTCAAAGCTCTAGTTAGCTCCTGTGAGTCTTTATATGCTGGTTAAAGTCCTACAGGGCTCCCTCTGTGTCTCTAAGTTTCATTTGGAGCCCTAGTGCGCCCGCCTGGCCTTCTTGCAATTTTCAGAGCCCTATCCGCCCTTGTGTTGTTCATCAGAACTTTAATTCTATGATATCACGGGAAAGACAGACGGTTTTTTGTAAATTTGTTTCTTTTAATAAATTGCCAACGTTTCAACCTCGTGGCGAGGTCTTTCTCAAGGCGAGTGAAGGAATTGTGAAAATATAAGATTTATAAAATAATAATAAATGTTTTTCTCCTTATCGGCTTTTTGCCATAGGAGTTTTGCCCGTTTATTCATTTCACAATTGTTTATATAGAAAAGTGTCATTTTGGACTTTGGATTTATAAAATATAAAAATTTCGCCTTGAGGAAGACCTCGCCACGAGGTTGAAACGTTGGCAAATAATTAAAAGAAACAAATTTACAAAAAACCGTCTGTCTTTCCCGTGATATCATAGAATTAAACAAGAAAAACAGACAAGAAGCAGGATCACCTGATAGTTCATCAGAACATTTCAAGCCCTGCTGAGCTCCCTTGTGTCTTCAATTATTGAGCCCTGCTGAGCCCTGGAAGCTCCCACTTAGCTCCTGTTAGTCTTTATGTGTTGGCCTGCAGGGCCCCTCGTGTCTCCAAGAATCATTTGAAGCCCCAGTGAGCGCCGCCAGGCTTTTGTTCGATTTTCAGAGGCCTCTTCTCTCTGGTGTCTACATTTTTTTTTGAGCCCTATTGAGCCCCCTTGTGTCCTCAATTATTATTGTTTGTATCCCCGGTGACCCCCTCCTGACTAATCGATATTTCTGGCATCTAAGAAAGCTCCCTTGTGCCTTCACAGGTTCTTCAGAGCCCTATTAGGCTCCCTTATGTTTTTATGTGTCATTTGTAGCCCTGTTGAGCTCCTTTTCAACCTGTTTTTGTCTCTGAATTCTATAGTAAGCTCCTGTTGTCTTCATGTGTTGATATGCCTTCAAGTGTCATTTGGTGCCCTAGTGAGCCCCATCAGTCATTCTTGCGATATTTACAGCTCTATCCTCTTTTGGTCCACATTGTAGCGGCTCCGGCCCTGCTGAGCATCCTTGTGTCTTCTAATGTCGTTTGGAGCCCCATTGAGCCCCTAATGCCTTTTTGTGTTATTCGAAGCCCTATCTAGCCTTGTGTCTACATAGTGGCGATTTGAGCTTCGCTAGCCCCCTTTGTGTCTTGAAGTATTGTTGGGGGCCCTAGTGAGCCCTGCCAGGTCTTCTTGTAATATTAAGAGCCCTATCCTCCCTTGGCTACATTGTAGGATTTCAAGTACTGCTGAGCCCCCTTGTGCCTTGAAGTGAGAGCCCCAATAAGCCAGGCGAGAAGCCAGGTCATGTGCGGGCGCAATGCTTGCGAAGAATTGTCCGGCGAAGAATTGTCCGACGAAAAATTATCCGCGCGAAGAATAATTGTCCTAGCACCGACACGAGGTACTGACTACTGCTTCGAAAGCCACGAAACGATGTAAGGGGGCTCAGCAGGGTTTCAAAAGACGTTGAAGAAACAAGGGTGCCCAATGGAGGTCCGGATGACACGAGAAGGAAACAGGGTGCTTATTGAAATTCTGATAGCCATGGAAAACCCCAAGGGGGCTCACTAGAGCTCCAAACTATACACTTGCGGGCACAGGGGTCCGGTAGGGCTCTGTATATCACATGAAGGCACAAGGGTCTTACACTAGGGCTTCCAGCAATGCAAGAGCGCACAAGATGGCTTACTGGAATTCTGGAAGCCACGAAAACACATAAGGGGGCTCATCAGGGCTCCGAAAGACACATGGAGCACAAGGGGTCCAATAAGAATCCGGAAATCACGAGAAAATGAAAGGAGGCTACGTAGAACTTCGAATGATATTGGTCACACAACACAAGAGGGCCCAGGGGCTCCTCATAACGGGAAAAAGCAAAAGGGGGCTCACAACATAGTACTCTGAAAGCCAATAAAAACAAAAGTGGACCGATTAGGGCTCCGAACTACACATGAGGGCACAAGGAGACCCGATAAAGCTCCGAAGGCCATGGAAAAACGACAAGCGGCCCACTGAAGCTCTGTATAATATAACGAGGCAAAAGAGGACTCACTGGAATTCTGAAAGCCATAAAAAACCATGAGGGGATTCATCGGAGCTCCAACTTGAGGACCTAAAGGGCCCGAAAGAAAGGACTACGAATGACAAGATGACACATGGGTGATTAGTTGATAAGCCCCAGAGCTGATAGGCTTCCAGAGAAAATACGTACCAATATGAAAGCTTATTTCATTATACAGATCTCCAGTCGGCCCCCTTGAGTCTTCAACATCGATTGAAGCTCTGCTGGGCCCCCTTTTATTTTTCCGAGGCTTTCAGAGCACTAGTGAACACCTTGTGCCTTCATGTGATGTTCAGCCTCCTATCGGGCCCCCTTGCGTCCTCAAGTGCCGTTATGTGTTTCATAGCTTTCAGAGTTCCATTAAGCCGTCTTTCATCATCTTCTGTTATCCAGAGTTTCATTGGGCCTCCTTCTTGTGTCTTCAATGTAATTTGAAGACCCGCTGAGTCCCCTTGTATTTTCCGTTACTTTCGGAGCACTAAGCACCCTTGTGACGTCATGTCATTCGGAGCCCTATCGGTCGGAGCATTAGTAAGTCTCTTGTGTCTTCATATAAAATTCGGACCCTTGTCCCCCCCCCCTGTGTCTGCAAGTGTAGTTTTGATTAGCTCCGTCATGTTTTTCATGGCTTTCAGGGTATACAGTAAGTCCAGAGCGAGGTCCAGACGTAAACCCGTTTTGCCTTCTTTTGTTAAACAGAACTCCGTTGGGCTCCATTGTGTCATCGATATTATTTGAAATCCTGCTGAGTCCCCTAGCATTTCTCCGTGGGTCATGGAGCTCCATCGGGCCCCCGTTGTGCCCTAATGTATCGTTTGGAGCCCTGATGAGCCTCCTTATGCTTTTCGTAGCTTTCGGGATTCCAGTGAGCCTCCTTGTTGCCCTAGTTGCCCTCTAAGGGCTCCCTTGTATTTTAAACGTTTTTCGAAGCCCTGCTGAGCCCCTTAGCATTTTCCTGTGGCTCATACGGAGCTCTATTGGGCCCCCTTGTGTCCTCATGTATCGTGTTGAGCTCTGATGAGTCCCCTTATTCCTTCCGTAGCTTTGAGAATATCAGTGAGCCCCTTGTTGCCCTAGTTGCCCTTTAAGGTTCTTCTTGTTTCATCAACGTCCTTTAAAGCCCTGCTGAGCCGCCCAGCATTTTTCCGTGGCTTACTGAGTTCTATCGGGTTCCCTAGTGCCCTCATATGTATCGTTTGGAACCCTGATGAGCCCCCTTTTTGTAGCCTTCAGAATCCCAGTGAGCCTTGTTGTGCCTTTTTGCGCTGTTAGATGCCCAAGTGATCCTTCGTGGGCCTCCCTTGTTTCTTCAACGCCTTTTGAGACGCCGCTAAGCCCCCTTACTTTTTTCTGTGTCTTTGGAGCACTAGTGAGTTCCTTGTGCTTCCATGTGATATTCGAAGCCCTATCGGCCACCTTGTGTCCGGAAGGGTAGTTTGGAGCTCCAATTAGCCCCCTTATGTTTTTTTCACAGCCAGCGATCTGAATTCAAGCAAACTTCATTGGACCCCCTTGTTTCTTCAACGTGTTTTGAAGCCCTGCTGAGCCCCCTCACATTTCCCTTGACTTTTGGTGCAAAAATAGGCACCTTGTATTTTCATGTGATGTTCGGAGCCCTATCAAGCCCCCTTGTGTCTTCAAGTGTGGTTCGGGGCCTTAATTAGCCCACTTATGTTTTTTCTTGACTCTCAGAGTACTACAGTGAGCCCCCTTTTGCCTTGTTTTATTATAGAGAGCTCCGTTAGGCCTCTTTATGTCCTTAATATAGTTTGAAGCCCTGCTGAGCCCCTTTGCTTTTTTCCGTGGCTTTGGAGCTCTATCGGGCTCCCTTTTGTCCTCATGTGTAGTTTGGAGCCCTGATGAGCCCCTATGTGTTAATTGTCCGGCCACGCATCGAGAAGTGGCGTTCCTTTTGCGACGAATTGTCCGTGCGACGAATTGTCCTAGACCAAATAAGCGTCCTTTTCGAAGCATCTATGTAACCGTGTGCTCTATCCAGTGACGTGGCCAGAGGAGGGGTGCAGGGGCTCCGGACCCCTCCCGAAATCCCATAGCCACGCCTCCTTTTCACAAAAGTTTCTCGTGTAGGGCACTATTTTGCTCGCCTCGCTTACACTCCTTTGCGCCCCCTTGATTTGGACCCCCCCAAATGAAAATCTTGGCTACGTCACTGGCTCTATCGGATTTAGACAGGGCGAGCTGGCCGGCCATTTTTTGAATGCTGTGATGAATATCGACTCCCACTGCTGATATTTACGTAACAAAATTGCTCAACTTGATTCAATGAAAATTGAATGACTGATTACATCATTAATAGCCGTCATCTTTAGCTGCCGAACATCATAGCACCCTCGATATCACCTTCCTTCTGTTAATTCTATTCTACACCTTTGGTACCTAGGTACTATTTCAACTAAGTAGCAAGTAATGAAGTGTAATTCGTCTGATTCTGATGGTGTAGGAATGTTAATAATGCCATAAATAGCGCGTCCTTGAACAAGTTAATTGAACATTTCCCCAAATAAAATTCATAGGTACCTAAGCACTTACTATGCCGCATGTCCCGTTCCGTAATTAGGCAGGCGAGCATTATTAATGCTTGGTGAAGAACTGTACAGGTATAGCAAAATTACCGCTTTACCGATTTGCAGAAAAATACTTCATTATAGCTGATAGAATACAAAAAGGAAGACGTTTGAAAAAATTAGAATCAGAATTACCTACGTCGACCTAATGATTCAATCCACAGGGGTTGTATTTTTGGTTGCATTATAAGGTACAAGAGTATTGGGCATGCTTGAACTCTGCTGACTGCCTTCATATTTAGTTCTAAGCGCGGGTTAAAATATTATCCATAATTCTAAAATTAATTCAGAATACCTACTAAATTAATATGGTGAAATATTAATCTTGTCTGGCGCTTAAAGCAGCATTAAGTATCGATAAAACAGTCTTACAACAAGTATCGTCGGGTATTTAACTGCAGCACTAACTTAGATATAGGTAGCTACCCAGTTACTATGTATTACATGCTTTTATCCGGTATATTGCTCATTCGCTTCACGTTGTAAGCGCTGTGTTAGTTCATTATCTTTAAGAAGATTTCCTAATAATTCCATAACAAATTGCCTCGCAAATTGCACATAAAATGTTAAGCGTTAGTAAGTAGCAGGTACTTGGTGCGTTAAGTACGAAAGGAAACGTGTGCCAATGTGTTGAAGAACACGGCACATATCTAAGAATTAATTTTAGTCTTATTCTAATTACGGAAAAGGTCACACAAGATTCACACTTTACACAACATATGTTGAAAAAATGATTTTTATCCCATCCTATTGAATAATGCACGCATTATCACACGCATACATGCCTGCATTTTTCAATAAGACTGATGGATAAAGCATGGTATTCTACTCGCGGGTAATGGCTATTACTCATTCGGATGCTTCACGACACTCGCCAAGGCTCGTGTCGGCAGACTGCATCCTCATGAGTAAGAAGCAATCATTACCCGCTTGTTGAATAATATACTATTACTATTTTCTGTATCATTATATTTTGTATTTTGCCTAATTGGATACTATTTACCTTAATTGACAGCTCTATACAGGGCTTAGCTCTGTCCTGTACACCTGTAAAAGGTTGAGGCCCAGGTTGAGGCAATAAATTGTTAATTGTTGTTTGTTGTTAATAAAAGATGTCAAATTTCGAAACTTTGACAATCAATTATTCAAAATCTATCCGATGGATTGGAACCAAATTTGGCAGAAAGCAACACAACAAAAGAGTCAAAGTGGGTCTGCAGTTGCAGTTTCCCACCCTCTCCCAGTCGGGCGTTATGAATTTTAGAAATTCCTTCTGGCCATTGCCACCCGAGAGGGCCTCTCGCCCGTGTTTTGACCAGAACGACTCGCTTTTGTAGCAGGATTCCACTTAAAAATTCATTTTTGCTCGAGGATTGACTTTTTTAGAAAAAATTACAACTGTATCGAAAGAATATTGGACTGGGTGTGGTGTAGACCTATTTTCAAAATTGACACGGTTTCGGTTTTTCGACGGTCATTTTTTCAAAACGAAATTTGCACATTCCGTAAGTTTAAAAAAACTGTAGTGCAAACTTCGACATGTGGTGAGCCCTACGAAATATTCATTTTAGGTGGAGACATACTGACAGAGCTGGGTAAAATACTTTTTGAAAGTATTTATTATTTGAATACTTTTCATTTGGCGAAAAAAATATTATTCAAATGATAAATACTTTTCTTCAAGTGTGAGTATTCAAATAACAAATAGTATCTTTATTTAAATACTTCTGTCATTTGAATACATTCAAAGTATTTAGCTGAGTAAAATACTTTTTGAAAGTATTTATCATTCAAATACTTTTCATTTGGCGAAAAAAAAATTATTCAAATGATAAATACTTTTTTTTAAGTGTGAGTATTCAAATAACAAATAGTATCTTCATTTAAATACATTCAAAGTATTCAAATACTCCAAATGTATTTGGTAACTAAGAGTATTTGAATTCCTTCAAAGTATTTAAATATTTTTATCATTTAAATACCTTGAAAGTATTTAAATACTTTTTTCATTTAAATACCTCAAAAGTATTCAAATACTTTTTTCATTTGAATACTCTCAAAGTATTTGGTGAACTGAAAGTATTCGAATACCATGAAAGTAGGTATTTGAATTACCTAAGAAATTTCTAGAAGACATACCTATCTACAGGGTGTTCATTTAAAAAGTTCTCACCCCTGATTTCTGGCCGCCAAGCTTTTTTACGGGAAAACGCCGAAACAGGTCGATACTTGCTTTGAAGGGGACATTTAGGACACATATTGCCAGATTTTTACCTTCAATCCCTTCGCCCCACCCTACCCTACTTTAAAATTTCAAATAACATCACCTATTTTGTGATACGTCAAATTGAAGGCAACCAAATTCTCTTTCCGCCAAACATATTTCTAATTTTTTTGAACCACCCTTCAACCCTTGTGAAAATCCTCTATTTGTTGATGGAAGGACAATTTCTCCCCTATAAATTCCAGATTCTTGAGAAATGGACTTCCAAGCAAAAATAGGTCCATTTTTATTTCAATGGGGTCATCTAAGACACGTGTGGCCAAATTTTCATCTCCAACCCCTCTTCGCTCTCACCCTACCCTACTTCATAGAAGTGGTTTAAAAAAAAATAGAAATATGTTTGACAGAAAGAGAGTTTTATTGCCTTCAATCTGATGTATCAGAAGATAAGTACATAATGCTATTTGAAATTTCAAGGTAGGGTAGGGTGGAGGCGAAGGGATTGAAGATGAAAATTTGGCCATTCGTGTCTTTGATGACCTCTTGAAATAAAAGTCGAGCTGCTTTTGCTGGAAAGTCCATTTCTCAAGAATCGGAAGTTTATAGGGGAAAATTGTTCTTTCATTGACAGGGATTTTCACAAGGGTTGGGGGGTGATTTAAAAAAATTAGAAATACGTTTGACGGAAAGAGAATTTTATTGTCTTTAATTTGATGTATCACAAAATAGGAAATGCTATTTGGAATTTTAAAGAAGGGTGGGGTGGGGGCGAAGGGGGTAAAGATAAAAATTTGGCAATATGTGTCCTAGATGTCCCACTCGGAACAAAAATCGACCTGTTTTTGTTTTTCGTGAGCGAATTTCATTGGCAAGTACCCCATTGTTCAGAATAAATGCTTCGCTCAGGGCCAAGGTTGATTATCAGTGAATTCTCATCCCAAGCTAGATTCCGGGACAGATGAAACGCCGGGTCACCCTTGAGGGAACCATACATGTTTGATGTTTGTTTCCAGTCGACTCTGATTATTATGGGATAATCTTACTCTTACTTGAGGTTTTAGCTTCAATTTGAGCCTTGGATTTTGAAATTCGGGCAAAAATATAAAAAAATGATATCCCCAGAAACCAAGAAATTGTTTTTTGATGCCGTCCTGTGGATAAAAGATGTTAGGGAAATGAATCGGGCAACGTGCCGAGGTACGAGCTCATCTTTTATGCCTCCAATGTTTATTTCAGAAATTACCAAAAAATTGGGCTAAGCAACGGCACAAACAGATTCCAAACCGTCCGAAAATTTTTCTGTGTGTCGTATTTGATGTTTTGTAGTTTATTTGACACGAAAAGTATTTAAATAACGTTAAAGTATTTTCAAATACTAAGTATTCACAAATACTTTTTCGAATAATAAATACCAAATACTTGCATAAGTGGGAACAAAGCTCTCCGACTACCACAACATCGGGCGGTCGAACCGAACAACTGCACAGACACGTGTTTCGCCCCTTCTGGGGGCTCATCAGTGCGCAGGCGTGATCAGCTCAACCATCCGATGCTGTGGCAGTCAGAGAACTCATGGTAATATACACCCAAGAGGACTCCTAATATGTGAGTCCTCCAAGCGGCGCCATCTATCAAAGGCATTCCGCAGTGATGCGCCTCCAGTAGGGGCGAAACACGTGTCTGTGCAGTTGTTCGGTTAGACCGTCTGATGTTGTGGTAGTCGGAGAGCTTTGTTTAATAAAAATGCGAGGTGCCCGCTATATGGCCCTAAGAGGCGCAATATTTATTTATATTCGCGTGTTTGTTGTCTTTTTAACATTGCTCTACTCGGCTTGAGTATACATGTGTACATCTACCATCGATGCTCTCTTGGCGACGGTGTTGCTTCACGTGGAATTCTGTTAATTCCCTCGCATGCCTGATGCCTTGAAATATAGCATCTGCGGAATGCCTTTGATAGATGGCGCCGCTTGGAGGACTCACATATTGGGAGTCCTCTTGGGTGTATATTACCATGAGTTCTCTGACTGCCACAGCATCGGATGGTTGAGCTGATCACGCCTGCGCACTGATGAGCCCCCAGTAGGGGCGAAACACGTGTCTGTGCAGTTGTTCGGTTCGACCGTCTGATGTTGTGGTAGTCGGAGAGCTTTGTTTCATAAAAATGCGAGGTGCCTGTTATATGGCCCTAAGAGGCGCAATATTTATTTATATTTTATATTTGCATGTTTGTTGTCTTTTTAACTTGCATAAGTATTCAAATACTTCGGGAAGTAGGTATCTAAATGACGTAAAAGTATTTACAAATACTTTTCCAAATATTAAATACCAAATACTTACAAAAGTATTCAAATACAAATAAAAATACTACAAATAATAAATACTAAATACTTTTGAAAAGTATCGACAGCAGAAAAAATATTTAAATACTCAGTATTTAAATACTTTCAAGTATTTATTATTTGAGAAGTATTTAAAAGTTCAAATACTACCCAGCTCTACATACTGAAAATGAAAGTTGGAGAAAAGATTGAAATAATTTGTGAAAGAAAAACTTCTGAAATCGGACCCATGGGTTTCGAGTTTTCCTCTCCCGTGGACAGATTTCCGCCATTCTGTTACCCCGTGAACAGATTTCCGCCATTCTTTTTTTATACAAGAAGTGATCGGTTTTAAACGTTTTCCAACAATGTTTTTTCCAATTTCCCGGGAATTTTCCGGTTGAAAATGTAAACGCGGCCTGGGTTTTCAAGACCGGACTTGAATGATGGAGCTTGAAGTGGAACCTCAATTCACTATTTTTACAATAAGATGATTTGGAATAAGACTTGAGCTTTTCCCGGAATATTCAAATTTTTCTGACAAAATTTTCAAATTCCTGCATATTATTTTCAATCTTTCTCTCTAATTCCAACTTTCAACTCGAAGGGACGTTTCGAACAAAAATTTCCATAGGTTCCTGGATACTAATCTTGAAAGTTCTGGGGTGACACAAGACACAACCGATTTTTTCTTAAACTACGAGTGATGCCGTAGATAATAGTACATCATTCTACTCACGTGTAATGGCTATTACTCTTTGAGATGCTTCATGAGTTTATGACACTCCTCGTCAAGACTCTTATCGGCAAACTGCATCCTCTTGAGTAATAGCATTCATTAGACGGCTCGCTGAATGACATATTATTTTGACAACGAAAAAGTACCCAATTAAATTAAACTTTTGCAATAGTTTCCAAATTCTTTCAAGTATACCTAAGTTTCTACTGAAACGCAAAAACGATAATCTCCGCGAGTTACTTTGAAAACACACTGGTGTCCGAAAATAAAAGATTCTTCGCACATAAAAAAGTCGAGCGGCAATAATAATAATTTTTCAAAATTCTACCCACACGCCTCTGGTGGCCACCACATTCAAAAATAAACGCGCCATACACGCCGGCCACTAAACATATAAATTATATTCCTTCGCCGTCTCTCCATGCTCGCTAATAATAGAAACGGGGATTATCTCAGGGATCTTTGTATCAAAAACTGGACGCTGAATCCTATATGCTATAAATAAGATCGTCGCTGGCGATTTTGCGATAGGCAATAAATGGGGTGAAAACATCGAGGTGAAAAGAACATTTTTTCTTTTTTTTTTTCTTCTAGTGGCGGTGAGAACTGGAAATCTAAGGGCAGATTGGCGGAAGCGGGTTTATAGAGGTAGGTGGTGGGTACCTACAGCCTACAGGTATACCACACATAAAACCACGTGTTGGCCAAAACTACATAAACTTCAGCCGTAAAGCGGAGAATTACGTGGGATGTCTCACGCTACATAAAAAGAGACCCTTAATTTTTTTGGGAAACCGCGAACTGAAATGATGAAGTTTAAAAAAAAAATTACGAGGTTCTACCTTGATCCTGGTTCATGGTTGCGGTTTGGCTCCGCCCGGTCGGGTTTTCAGAGTTCCTTATAGCACAAAGTTTGTGTCGCGATGCGCGGGACGAATTGCAGAGAGCGTGGGAAAATACGCGTCGCGACGCTCACGAAACGGGCACACGCATACACACTCGATGGCAACCGATACCGGCGCCGGCCGGCCAGCAACTGGTGGAGGAGCCAAAGCCAAGTTTCACTCTCCGAGCGCGCTCTGCGACGAGCGTCGGTCAGACGGAACAGCACAATAATCATGACATTATCATATTAACCTTTTTATGATTAGGATCTGGATTACCCACAGAAAGTTTTTGATTAAATCGAGGATTACATGCAAAGAGGAAGCTTCCTTCCTAGAGGAAGCTTGTGTACCTCTCGACAAAGCACATCCTTGTCCTTGCGACGTTTGGCCATAATTTCTGTTCAAACCCTCAAAAGTGATGAGTACCTACCCGAAAAAATGTCTTTTGGACGTGTTATAGATGTCCTCACGAGAAATTGCTAGGAAGGATGTCCCAAGTATGTCCTACATTCCGCTTTGAGATTCTTGTACATATCTCGGAAACTTGAGACGGAACCAACATTCGCGGGAGGTTGTAATAATCGAACTTCTAATGGACAGGGTGTTACGACCCCGTCATGAATAAGATTAGTTTTGCTTACTTAGCACCCTGCTGTTTATATATACGACTTTATGCAGTTAGCTAACAACACAATTTTCTGTATCATGACCGAGTGCACGTCGCACGCATAAATTGTCGATCCGTTATTACGTTCTAAAGCTTGTACGAATTAAATTATTTCACAGTTTAATAAAGTTAATATTTTTTAAAAAGGCTTTTTCAAAAACAAACACGTAAAAATGGCGCAGTCGGTAGGATACTAGGCCCATTTGGCACAAATAATTTTTGAAAATTCTATACGTAAAAAAGTGTTAAGTGGTGTGCTCCAGCACTTCAGCCTAGCAGCCTACATCTGTAATCAAACCAAGGAAGCTCCAGCGGAACCTGTCCTGAAGTTCTCCGACGGCAACGATTTCCATCAAGTAGTAAGTCTACTTATTTTTATAATCATCATTGTTTGTTTCGGGGTATTCCCCTTTCCATTTTATATCCTTTTTATCTTGTTTAGTGTATTGATATTATATTATTTACCTGTGATAATTCGAAATGGCTGAAGGTGATAACGTAATTCAACTCTCTTTGAGAGATCTTGAAGATTTAATTCCCTCATTCGATGGCGAACAAGCCTTACTGAATGATTTTATAGAAGCATGTAATTTTGCAACGGAAAACATCGAAGAAGGACAAGAAAATGTCCTTGTTTTCCTAATTAAATCCAAACTAACTGGAAAAGCTAAAACTTTCATATCCTCGAGGAATCTAACAACCTGGGAAGCAATAAGGCCCCTTTTAATAGGCCACTTTGGCGATTGTAGGGATACCGAAGCTCTCGTCAGAGACCTCACAAATTCTTTCCAAAAAAACGACTGAAACAGCGGAAAGCTTCGTAACAAAAATAGAAAATTTATTAACAAAATTAAGGTCGAGTGTTCGACTCGACGACGAAATTGACCCATTACATAAAAACACTTTAATCGAGTCACACGAAAAGATCGGACTGAAAACTTTATTAGCCGGATTAAATGACCCCTTAGGTCAATTAATAAGAGCACAAAAACCATTATCCATTAGCGAAGCCGCCCAACTCATACTTGAGGAAGAAAATATTGCATACCTCAGATCAACGCGCAGCAGTCAAAACAATACGAAAACATTTAAAAGCTTTCCACGGCAGAATTACCATGACCAACATGTTTCACCTCAAGCAGGACCGAGCAATTATGCTCGTAATTCAAATTCACGACCAGACGCGAAATTCTGCAATTACTGCAAAAAATGGTCATTTAATAGTAAATTGTTTCAGAAGAATAAATAATTCGAGTCACAATAATGCAAATCCTCAATATAGAAATTTTTCAGGTCAAAGTAATTTTCAAAATCGACCAAACAATAATTTCTCAAACAATCCCGCTCCTCGCGTAAATTATTTAAAAAACGAAGATGCGGAGCTGGATTCCTCGGACGTCCAGTCTCCTGTAACCCAGACGCACGCGAGCGAGTCCGAAATGTAATTTTAAATGCAAAGTCCAATGATAGCCAACACAAAATGTTTTATATTCTAGACACAAAAAATAATTTCAAACTTCTTTTAGACAGTGGTGCCTCTATCAGTTTGATTCACCCAAATATTATTTCACCCGAAAGTAAAATCCAAAGCAAAGATATTCATATAACCGGAATTGAAAATATTCCCGTACTTTCCAATCATGTTTACGAATACCAAGTCGGTAAATTCAATTCGCACACGATGCATGTTGCACCTATCGACTATGGATTATTCGACGGAATTTTGGGGATGGATTTTATTTTAAATTTCAATTGTGTTATCGATTTTCCTAAAAGAAAATTATTTTGTTCAATTCAAGACTATCCTGAAATTCAATTATTTTCCTATGCAAGGAACGGTGATACTTCTCTCACTACTTTAAATCATTGTGAATCCATTAATAAAAATAATACAAGAAACCCGGTACATAAACCGCGTATAATCAACGAAGAAAATCGACAATTTCATACTCCCTCTGTGGATCTTAGAATTGCTAAAAAAGCAATAGAACCAAAGTGTTCAATCCAAGTCGATACTAATTCATTTAAAAAATCAAATACTTCCTTCGGGAACCATTCGAGCTCCGCCGTGAGTCTCTCTAATAATAATCCTATAAATGGATCTTCTAATAAAAATACTTCTCTCAAAGTAGAGAATCAAAGAATAAATATTTCCGAGGCAAATAATAGCCTTAGGGTCGATTCAGATAAGAATCATTTAAATACTTCCTTCGGGAATTCTTCGAGCTCCGCCGTGAGTCTCTCTAATAATAATCCAATGAATGGATTTTCTAATCAATTTTCAATCGAATTCATAAGAGGTGACATTTTAGATGCACCCAATAGCATTCCAATTGGGCACGCAGTGTCTCAAGATTTTAAAATGAGCCAAGGTTTAGCAAGAAAAATTGCAATAAAATATCCACACAATACCGACGAGTTGCTAGCTCAGCAAAAGATAGTAGGACAAGTTGCTTATTCCTTTTTCTCGAGCGTAAATGAAACGCGAGAAATTTTTCACCTTATCACGAAGGAACGCTTTCAAGATAAACCCACGTACGATTCTATCAACACAGCATTAATGAACTTGCGGGTTATATGCGAAGAAAATCAAATCGCTGAATCAGCACTGCCAAAGCTCGGATGCGGTCTTCATAACTTAAACTGGAAGCACGTTCTTTCTATGATAAAAGGAATTTTCAATAATAGTCGGATTAAAATTTATATCTATGAGTTCGAAGAACCAAATACTACTTTGAAGGAAATTTTTCATATATCGCCTAGAACGATCAAGGTAGTTCAACTACCAGTAAAAATAAATTCATTCTCAAACAATAATGCTGATTCAACTTTTATATGTCCTGAACTAGAGATCAATGGAGTAAAGATTCCTAATTCCATCGTAAAGATAAATGATAACCAAATTATTACTACAATGTTGAACTCAAGCAATGAAACCAAGGAAGTTGAACTTCCTGAAATAATTCTTGAACCTTTCGAAACCTTTAACGTGAATAACTACAACGTCACTACTAATCACTCAAATAATATCGATCGAGAACAAAATATTTTAAACCATTTAAGGCTCGATCATCTTAATTTAGAAGAAAAAGAGAGCATCGAAGACTTGTGTTTAAATTTCAAAGACATTTTTCACCTAGAAGGTGATAAACTATCCTTTACTAATCAGATCAAACATGAAATCAATACAAACGGGGCTGAGCCATCGTTTACCAAAACATATCGGTACCCTCAAATACATAAAGAGGAAGTCAAAAGTCAACTAAATCAGATGCTTCAGCAAAATATTATTCAACCTTCAATAAATTTTGATTTAATAAAAGAGACAAACGACTATGTGACACTTGCTTACCACAAAAATATAATAGCATTCATTCCCAATAATGAAAATGAGGATACACCCCATATTGCAACCTATGTCGCAGATACATGTACTACAGAAAGAAATTTGAATCTAACTGAAACATTGACTATCAAAAACAGCTTAAAGGTCACTAATCGAAAATACTATTTCATCAAATTGCCCGTAGACAATTTATCAAGACTTTCTCAAAAAGATTTATTCAGACTGCTCTACGAGATCAAAAAAAATTTAGAACCTAAAGAATATCATTTGAACAAGGTCAATCACCTACCATTGAAAAGAATTTTGAGTCATTTATTCAACGCTGATACTTTCAAATTCCATATTTGCCATGATATAATCAAATTGCAAAAAGACCTAACGCCTGAAGAAAAGAACGAAATAATGTCGAAATGGCATTCCTCAAAGAATAATTTACATAAAGGTATCAATGAAACATTTCGAAGAATACGTGAACAACATTTATGGCCCAATATGAAAACAGATATAGAAGAATTTGTAAAACGGTGTCAGACTTGTAATCAATCGAAGATTAATAGGCAAAGCACAGATTTTCCCCTCGTAATTACAAAAACACCAGAACGACCATTTCAACACATAAACATGGACACACTAGACGTACATCCCCAGTTACATCTTCTGACAATTGTTGATAACTTTTCAAAATATGCACAGGCTTATCCAATTCCTAACAAACAAGCAAGAAGCGTTACTGATGAATTATTATTGTACTTCCAACACTACCCTGTACCACAACGAATTCATGTAGATGCCGGAAGCGAATTTATGAACCAATCGTTCAAAAATCTAATCGAATTGTACGACATTAGACTAACTGTCAGTCCCACTGATCATCCCCAATCTAATGGGCAAGTGGAACGTTTTCACGCCACATTGATGGATTCTATTAGAAGTTTCCACATCGATTATCCTCATAAACCTGTAGTTGACGCACTACCTTTCGCTATAAAAACATATAACCTCAGCAAGTCAGCTTCAACCAAATTCACCCCTCAGGAAATTGTTTTTGGACATATTGATCCATCTAGAGATAATATTTTTACCAATGAAGCAGAACTTCAAGATGATTACCAGAGACTCATGAGAAATTACGCACAATATGTTAACAAAAAAGTCATTTCCAATATCGATAGTTCCAAACAAAAATCAAAGGAACGTTTTGACAAACATGTAAAAGAAAATAGACCTCAGTACAAACTTGGTCAATCAGTGTTTTTAAGAAAACCATCAAGACAATCCAAATTGTCCCCCACATATCTTGGTCCCTACAAAATAACCAGACTCTTACCTCCGAATTGCGTAGAGCTACTAACTTCCAATAATAAATATATGACTGTCAACTTTGACCGGATAAAACCGTCAAATATAGAATCAGACGAAGACCAAGACCCAAATACCTCAGACTAGGTATTTAACAAATAATCCCTGCGGTTTTGGGACCTTTAAGAATAAAGCAGACGTAAATCCAAATGCGTGACGTAAAAGGCGACTAAATAGGACTTAATACAAGAATTTTTGAAAAACTCTGACGACGTTTGGCAGACGTCAACCATTATGTTCAAAGAACACCTTTTTCCCCATAATTATGATTATATACACATAATTCTATTCCCTGTAAAACTGCTGGGTTTATTAACCGCCAAACCCCCGCCTCACGGAAAACATTTTAATTTTTTATTGCGGTCAAATTCAGATTTGCCCTGATATACAATTTTGGAAGTCACCAAATTGTCCCTGTCATCTGAATAACATCTTAGGATTCAGACTGTAAAATCCTTCGGCTTTACCGAAAATTCAATTATAGTACGAATGTAGTAGTGTTAGCGATAATTCCTAGGTTGGTTTATCGTATCAGCTAATTTCATAATTAAGAACTTTATTGTTTTATCTAGTCATCTGTGAACAAATAATTGTTACAGATCAATCATGGACAAGACTCCATCTAAAATCTTCATTTTCCTATTCCTTATTAATTTTTCTTATTCCAATATCCAAATCAAAGACCTAAACAATACCATAGGACTATTTTACGAAAAAGAGAGAGAAATAAAAATAACTTCAGATATTTGGAAACTAGTAGTGTATAAAGACATTAATCACTTACAAGAAACGTACGAACATAATTTGCAAATTTTAAATACCCCAACAACTGTACTTTTGAAAGATGAACACGATGAAAATGTAAGATTTCGAACTTTTTCCCTTACGATAAAACCCCATCTTGATATTCTAAAAGCGATTTCAAATAAAATCGATAATATGTTAACAGAAATTAAATTCGAAACAATCCGAGTAAGACGAGGACTTGCAAACGGTGTTGGAACCGCATGGAAATTTATAACAGGAAATCTAGATGCCTCCGACGGAGAATATTTTAGCAAATGTATAGACAAATTAGAAAGAGACGATTCAGAAATTCAAAACTTAATTAAAGACCAAATTAAAGTCACAACAAGTACCATTCGAAATTTTAACGAAACGATTAGAAAATTACAAATTGACGAACAAACATTCAACGAAGATATGAAAGTAATAGAAAACGAAATTAAAACCCTTTTTGGGAGTCAAAAATATTTTGAGCATCAATTAAAATTGATGAATAATTGTGAACAACTTCTAGAATCATTCACATTAATTTCAGAAGAACTTACTGATATAGTCAATAGTTTAACCTTTGCGAAATTTAAAATAATCCACCCATCGATAATTAAACCTAGAAATTTACTCAGCGAATTGATAGACATCAATAGACATCTAACGCGAAATAACTTACCATTCAAACCCACTTTGAAAAATCTTCCCCAGTTATTAAATATTTTTAAACTTCAAGCATTTCAGACAAAAAACAGGTTAATATTTGTAATAATAATACCTTTAATAAATCAGGATACCTTCGACCTTTACCATCTCTACTCTGTACCAACCAAAGATCCTTCTGCGAACCTTTTCCATACTATCATCCCCGAATCAAAGATGATAGCATTATCAAAAGATAAGAGAACTTACATCAAGTTCCATGACCTCGACACTTGCCAAGAAATGGACGACAGAACCGCCATGTGTCAAGATTTAATTCCTCTTGACTCGACCCAAGGACCATGTGAGGTCATCCTCATCACGACACTCCAAAACTCCGACAAATGCAAGCCACTAATTATGAATGTAATCAACCATAACATTCAGTACTAGTCTACCGGAGTCTACTAGTACCTAGTCATTCAGGACTACATACTACTAGTCCTACCATCAAAGTTGGCAATTACCTACACCTGCCCTAATCAAGGTACAACCACCAAACTTCTGGAGGGCAACAAACTCATCACGTTACAAAAACGGTGTAATGCATATACTGGCATTTATCAACTATATGCTAAAGAAGAACAAACTTCCAACTATACAGAAGAGAACTTCATCCCTCAAATTCCATTCGAATGCTGCGAGGAACAAACATCAAAAGAAGAGTTCCATTTAAAACCACTTAAAATCAACCAGTTCAACTTGGACGACTTAAATGTCGCCGCTCACAAACTTGGCGAGCTTGAAGAAGAACTCAAAACGTTAAATCAAGAGCCCTTCGCAACAAAGTCTGGACCCTGACCATCTTTGTTATAATAATTGTAACAGTCATCTGCTGTAAATGTGGCTGTTGCCGCCACTTCATTGGCTACATGAAAAGTTCACCTTCTAACAACCCCAGACCTGACGACAGGGGTTGCTGTGCAAAAATCTATAACTTTTGCAATATCAATCCAAAACCACACCGTAGAACATCTATTCACCAGTGGAATATCGAGTTGCAACCGACACTCGAACTACAAATTGAAGAGACGCCTCTGGAAGCAGCAGCCGTCTCAAGAAATACGAGGCAGCAAAGAAAAGCCTTATTGTGAACAAACTTTGCAGTGCGCGAAGTGTTTAAAAGCAGAGCTTATACGAAGTGAAAAGTGCTCGTGACCCTAAAAGACACTTTCTTTTAATTTGTAATCTTTTAATTTTAAGTCTTTAGTACTTAACGATTTTGTTATTTCAGTTTTTAGCTTACTTACCTTTTATGTCAATAATTTTATATTCTTAGAATTTTAAAAAATTTACCTCTATTTTTATTTTCAGTTAATTTTATAAAATTCTATCTAAAAGGGGAAGGTGTTACGACCCGGTCATGAATAAGATTAGTTTTGCTTACTTAGCACCCTGCTGTTTATATATACGACTTCATGCAGTTAGCGAGAACACAATTTTCTGTATCATGACCGAGTGCACGTCGCACGCATAAATTGTCGATCCGTTATTACGTTCTAAAACTTGTACGAATTAAATTATTCCACAGTTTAATAAAGTTAATATTTTTTAAAAAGGCTTTTTCAAAAACAAACACGTAAAAAGGGAGCTGGTGCCTCAAAACTTACGTCATAAGGTACATGATTCTAACCCTGTAGGTAGGTCTAATGTGCGTTGATAAAGTCGTTAAAAATTGCTTTGTCTTACATGTCAGACCCGGGGCTTCAGGCTGGTATGAGCCTCTCAATTTTCGAAAAAATGGCCAAAAATTTACGTGATAAGGTACATGAATGAAACTGACTGGATTTTGTGTGGGAACATCCCCTTGATCGAAAAATCTGGTCGTAAGATAAATTTTTTGGGGGCTTTCGGTTCATAAGACAAGTTTGAAATTTTCAAAAAATAGCCAAAATTTATCAATTGTTTCACAGGCGTTTTGTTGACTAACCCACCAAGTGTGAAATATATTTGTAATCAGGATGAAAAACGGAATCGATTTCCATGTTAAAATACAGGGTGTACGATTTGAGAAAGAAATTTCGATGTTGCACCCTGTAAGCGACGTACCATTAAAAAATTTTGTGGGCAAATTCGAAACCTGCGTAAAAAATCATGTAAGAATCGTTTCTCATTCCGAAAATTATGCCAAAGGAGAAGTCTTCAGGAGGAGATAAATTTTGGCCTTTTTTGAAAATTTCAAACTTGTCTCGTGGACCGAGAGCCCCCAAAAATTTTGTCTTATCACCTGATTTTTGATTAAGGGGTGTTCCTACACAAAAGCCTGTTGGTTTAATTCATGTACCTTATGACATAAATTTTTGACATTTTTCGAAAATTGACAAGCCTATACCAGCCTAAAGCCCCCGGTCTGACATGTAAGACAAAGAAATTTTCAACAACCTTATCAACGCACATTAGACCTACAGGGTTGAAATCATGTACCGAGTCATGTACCTTATGACGTAAGTTTTGAGGCACCAGCTCCCTGTCCATAACAAATAATATTTCTATCAATACAGATTTTCAGGTTCGCTTATTTCGATTTCCAAATGCTAACTATGTTGCTTCCGTTTCGTATTTGGACTCCGTACAATTTGGATTGCCAATATGTCATTGTCTTTTTCTGCCGTGACGTCATGCGTAGAGGCCGATCGTCAAGGTCATGTTTTGACATAAAACGGATTGTCTCTGGTGTTGCCCCGTTTCTGATTCCACTTTATGGTGCGATTCTCTAAAAATTACATTCCATGAAAGCTCTGTTATGTTGTTATTATCTAGGCAACAGCCAATGGCTGACACGGATTTTTACATAACAGAGCGTTTATGGAATGTTATTTTTTGCAGAATAGCACCATTACTGTGTTTTATGCAGTGACAAACTAAATAAAATGTTTCAAGTGTGTTTTCATCTTTTCAATAACAGCCAGATGACAACTCGAGTGACAACCTGATGAGTGTCTCTTCTGCATGGACTACCGCAAGGTAAACAGGGTTACGAAGAAGGACGCTTACCCACTTCCCTATACATCGATCATTCTGGATCATTTCGGATACGCACGCTACTTGTCTTCTCTTGATATCAAGACTGCCTACTGGCAGGTCTCGATGGAGATCAGTCGAAGATGCTCAAGACATGCACGATACCAATTACCAATGAGGGGGCTATTTCGATTCACTCGAATGCCTTTCGGACTGCATGGTGACTTGGCAGAGGTCAGTCGATCGTATCCTGGAAGCAACGTTGGAACCTCACGTGTTTCTGTCAATCTGGATGTTATCATCACTGCGACTCAACATTTTGATGAACACGTCGAGGTTCTCACCAAAGTTTTCGGTGTTACAAATGCCAGTTTTGTCGACCAGTGCTTCGGTATCTAGGCTAACAGATGGATGGGAAGGGACTAGGCGTGGACCCCAGAAAGGTCCAGGCAATCCTGCAACTTTATTCGCCGACATCTGGACATGGGGGAATGGCGAAAACTTTCTTCAGGCTGGCTAGCAGAATGCGGCATGACGTGGAGGACAAGAGGACTTTGTTTGGAAATATCACATATCAAGGTCTTCACGGCAGTACCTATACTATCGGAACTGAAAAATGGAACTTTTTACAGGATTGCAAAAAAATTGATTGAGAGTCCAATAGTACAGAAAATTACGATATTTTGCAATGTAACTGTGAACAGTAGCTGTTCCTTGGTAACATATTGCACAATTTCGTAATTTTCTCTACTATTCCCGGATTGTGGATCAGTTTTTTTGCACTCCTGTGAAATCGACCGGCTCTTCAGCCTACAAAGAATTAAATGTAAAACATCGTGAGCTTTGGTAACACACCTGAAAAGGAGGATGCCGTCGTCAAGTAACGGGGGTTTGAAAGATGGAGAAACAGTCGGCAGATGTCTGAGAGAAGAACACAAGAAAAACTGGGTATTTCCTGCTCCAGATCATATAAAAGAGAAGATACAAGTCTATTCCGATGATGAAGACCTCCAGAGTATAACTGCCGTGCCTTTAGGACGCTCGAAGATAAGTAATTTAGCTCCTTTGTTGCCTGTCAAAGAAAAGTCAATTATTGTAGCAATTAGCGGGGTAATAACGTTCAGTGGATAAAGGGAATACACGTAGCGTGTGGGTCACTGTTGTTGATGTTTGAGAGACGAAAGAGTAGAACGATGTCGCCACAAGATATCCAGATGAACTGGGACCGAGCTACCATGAGACACAGCATCTGGCGGGACAACAAAGCGATGACCTGTAGAACAGGTGACGTGGTTTTGAGAGCTCCGAGGTATACTGTCATACTTGATAGACCTGGTCGGGTTATTCTCCTCCATCTGAGTTGAATTGCTTTAATGATTTCTTCATACTTCTGTTTACCATGTTACATATTACACTGATCAACTATCTTCTGTATCCATGCCTGGATCTTATGAGAGAAAGGGATCTGCACACAACAGATGTTTTTCTTACTGTCGTGTCTTGTGAGAGAAGGGTATCTCGTGAGAGAAGATATCTTTCCTTACTTTGTTATCTGATGAAAATAATATACGTCTTTAACTGTTGAGACCTGGTTGTTGATATTGTTGATTTACATTGAATCAAGTTGTGGTATTTATTGTGATAAATAACTGATGATGATTCCATTGACCATGTTTATTATGTATGAACCCATGTACTGTGATTATTCACAGTTTCGTTTTATTGGTAATATTGATTGTTATTGATTTGTATGTCATGTGTTCTCCCTCTTCTTTCTGCAGCAGTGCTCGGCCACTGTCCTTGCCAAAATTTTATCTATTTTCTCTACAGATCCCTCGTCAACTTAGGTCACCGTAGAACTTACTGATAAACCTTTGTCTCTGTTTCACACTGCGCCAAGTGACTACACTGCGCTGAGCACTTGGTCTGCAGTATTCTTTCCCGCTAACAAGTTCCTCAACAATCTAGGTCCGTGGAACTAATATGATCTGTTCTAGCGAGAGCGACTCTCTCTCTCGTCTTCTCTTGTTCTCTTTGCATCAGTGGCTTACACATTGCATTTCAAATAGTGGGTGGGAAGGGTAATTAAATTGAATGGATTGCGTTGAATCAAATTGGTTGCATTGTAATTGAATTGATATTGTATTCTTGAACATGAGTTGATATATTTGTCTTTAGAATAAAATTGTTCTTTGTTGATTTTGAAGTCTCTGCGTTTCATTTCCAAGCCTTCACTTACCTGTACTACCTTGGGTAACTACGGAACAACTAAAGTCCTAACGAACACCACTAGACGAACACGAACAGCCAACCTAAGTCTTCAACTTTAAAGGGGATTCTTCTTCTTCTTTGTGAAAAGTTTATTTTTATAAGAGAAGTGGGTTGGGAGATTACACCTGTAAAAAGTTCTATTCTTCAGTTCCGAAGTATTGCCGTGAAGCTCTCGATATCCCACTCTAAAAAATTAGAGCAGAAAGCTCCAAGAAGTCTCTTTAGCGCTAGAATGAACACATCCAGGCCCTGGGAGCTGATTTACGTCGATTTGGTTGGCTCTCTGGGCTCTGCCCAAGTTGAAGGCCGGAAAACTTTATACGTATATTCTCGATCCTAGACTACTTCAATAAATTTCGAAGTAAATTTTATATCTTCTCCTTGCCGAGCTCCTTGCTTATCGCGCTTGATGAAAATATCTGTCGCCTTCTGGATGATAATGTACTCTTGCTGTTCGGAGTCCCCAGGACTATAGCTTGTATTCTATATGTTTTGTGACTATATTCCAGAATATAATGATATTGACGTCACGGTTCATTCCATTATTCCCTGAGCTTGAGAAACACAAACGCCATATTTTGCAAAAAAAACGCGATTTGTCATATATTTAGTATTATAGTACTCGGAATACCAGAGGGACCTATGGGTGGAATCTAACTGCGCAAACTGAGTTCATCTAGTGGTGCACCTGGATTTACAGTGGGATTTTAGGTTCGCCTGTGACCTGGTAATGGTCCACCCCTCCAGCTGACGGTGTTGCTTCCCCTATTTCAACTCACGGACTCGTCCAAAACGATTTTTGTTTTTCTGTTCAGCCCCGTCCACAGGTCCCTGTGGTGTGCCGTCAATTGTATAGTAACAGTAAGTAAAAAGTAATATAACTAAGACATCTTGGTTGTGCCCTTCCCTCTTTCGGACAACGTAGCGTATCCAAGAGTAGGTGATGTAATGTTAAAGTAGGTTCACTTGTACCGTGATTCCAGTTGGCTGTGAGATTTTGTTTCTAAGTTTCCAAATCTGATATTTGAAAACTCCCTAGAACTTGGCAGTTGGTTGCATTGACGTTTGAAAGTTTAAGCTTGACGACAAGATCAACAACTTTACCGTTTGTCAAATCGAGTGTCAAATAGACCGAAAATCACGAGTTTCACGAAAATTGTGGTGAAATTATGCCCATTACTGTGAAAACTGTGTTTGCGCCTCAGCTTGTGTCTTGAACAATAACGTCCAGTGCCCATTTTAAAGTCCTCGAGAGTGCCATCAAGAACTCGCTTCTGGGAGAAAAAATGGGCGGAATAGGTTCTGGGCATGTACCCCATAACGTTCAGCTTTGCGGAGAAGACGTGAATCTATTTTCAAAAACCACATAATATGGAAGCATTGTGAACTATTCCTGGTTTTTAAAAGAAGTACCCACACTCTGGAAGGCTGGAAACGATGGGAAGTGAAGCCTCCTAATTTTTGTGTGGATGGGATTCATCGGCGTTAATACTTGATTTCACTGCTCAGCACATCGTACTGGAACAAGAAATTTGCGGAACTTGTGAAAGGTGAACTACATCCACTCCATATTTGCAATTTGCAAAGTTGATTTCGGTAAATTTTTCATTTTTGACAGCAACAGTCAACACATCATCACACCAACATAACCTATCTTTCGAAGCCAGACGCTCAGGCGCACACTAGGCAGTTGGACGTGAAGTCTACAATGCCAAACTGTGAAATTTGCCCAGCCTACTAGAATCACGGTACAAGTGAACCTACTATATCTTGTGTTATCCAGTATCTACACAGTTAGGGCACCGAGATGAGGTCTCCCCCTTTACGCCGTATCCACAAAGACGCATCCAACATCAGTCCCAGACTATGGCGTACTATTTCATTGACCGACCCTCAATTTCTGACAAGACAACATCGTTTCGTTGGGCGCGGTGCAGTGGCTTGGTCGTACGGCGCCCTCTCACGGTCACCGTTGGTACGACGGTATTCCAAAAATTACCAAGAACATTGGTCGAGAAGGTCTTCATAAGGGAGTGCTATACAGCTCGCTGAATAAGTTCATAAAATATACAGAATAGTTCCTAACCATAACTTCATTTAACGGTTGTGGAATATTCTTAAAGGAATATTCTATGGATATTCAGGTTTTTCCTAGAATGCCTAGAATATTTCATGAATATTACCGCTGAAACATTCGTAGAATATTCTGTGGAAAATATTCAATGTATATTCTGACTTTTCCTAGTATATTTGTAATATTCCAAGAATAATACTCTGGATATCCACAGCATGACAGAATACTCAAAGAATATCATCCCTAGAAAGTTGTGTGCTATCTGGGTGGCTCTGACTAGTTTGAAATCTCTAGATGGAACAAACCTAATATAGACTAGGAACCCGGTTCAAAAATATGAAGTTCCAGAAGCAAATAATGAGACATTTTGTTAACCGGCGTTTTTGGACTAATTCGACCCTGCTGAATTTCATTCTGCCGGTTGCCAGGCTGGATTTGGTCTCCTAAGCCCGGAATCCAAGATGGCGCCCAAGATAGCACCTGAATTTGATTTTGTCCGAAAATTATGTTTGGAGGGATTTTTTCCAATGTTTTTTACATCAAGGAATATGATGGTGACGGTCTCTTTATCGTAAGACCGTGATAGGAAAAAAAATATGTGTTGAGGGGCTTTTTCCAGAACGTTTCAGATCTCTCGTCTGAATATTGTCTTGGCATCGAAAATAGGTTTCAAAAGAATAACTCGATGATGTGGGTGAATCAATAATAAACTCATTCGGCTCCTAGAAGAATTTTTCGAATTACCGGCCGTCCATTCTTTTGCAGTTGAGCTTCTCAACCCAGAAATAAAAACATTAAGACAAATCCACGTTTACCATCACGTACCTACATCACTTCAGCGCATACATGAGAACGCATACCTGCAGTGCTCGGTAATTTCAATTTTGACGCACGAAATGTCACTGTCAAATGGATTTGTCAATCAATAACTGAAATGTAAACAAACATAATCTCCTAACCATTCAACATTTAATGTTGTTCAGAATGAAATGTTACGTATCGCAAAAAGACGCAGAAAAGATTCAGATAGATAATACGAAACACAACGAGCTGCAAGGCTATCACCGAAACAAGAGCGTTATTAGGTTAGGTCTGTCAAAACGTCAAATCGACGTCAAGCGCTATCAGCTGTCATTTGCGTGACATTACACACGCACACCGTATTACAGTGTTGTCAATTTGTTGTCGTGATATGAGATATGGCAACGTCCTACTTTCACAGGTATGCGCAGGAGCCTTTCCAGAAACGTGGATTGATGATCTTTCCACACAAAAAGTCTTCAACAAGAAGTAACAGAATAGGTACTAGTAGTACCTATAGGATAGGATGATGAAGATAAAAATTGAACAACGAAACAAAACTTGTCAAGTTACATATTGACAAAATATTTAGAATCAAAATGGAAAAAGGTGCACGTTGCTACCCTATTTCAAATACCCAAGTAAGGAACTAAAAATGAATTTTATGACAAAAAAAAATGGAAAATGGAAAAAATCTTGAAACTTCAAGCACCAAGCTGAGCTTCTCTAGATTTCGATTAAAAAAATATGTCTATAATTTCACAAAATTCAAGCTTGACGTAGCTGTTTTATTGATTGAAAGTAGAGATATTTTTGTTGATCTCTTTATGACTGAGGGAATGGGCAGAGAAGAGGTTCACCAGATCATCGACCGAAAGAATTTTTGAAGTATGAGTGTATAGTGATGTAATGTAAGCTTTTTATTGTTATTATTATTGATTGGATACTACGTTATTTCCGAGGGGTAAACCGCTGACCGAAATGATGTACACTTATTCCCTTTTCTCCCACTAATGCCCAGTAATACCCTAGTAATACCCCTATAATACCTACTAATACCCCTTTAATACCCACTAATACCCAGTAATACCCCTGTAATGCCCCAGTAATACCCAGTAATACCCCACTAATACCCAGTAATACCCAGTAATACCTAGTAATACCCCAGTAATACCCTCTAATACCTTATAATACCCACTGTAGTTATTACTCACAATTATCCGATCTAAACCCTCTAAAATCCATTAGATATACATGCAGGGAAAGCTGGAATAGAGTAAAATGCCACAAAGCCTTGGAGAAGTTTTTGAATGCCGGATCCAACAATAGTCTGTGAACAAAGGAAATTTTAGAACTTGTTTTTTGGTAGCATTACCTTGCATATTCAACTACATTGGCGTACCAAGTGACAAACTACAGAACCTAGAGGTCATTTTGAAGCATATTCCAATTCTTCATCTTTTTTCTGAAAGATTTTATCAGCAAAAGAAGTAACGTGAAAGATGTAACTTCTGTCGTTTTTTGATAGTGATACTTCCGTTTAACAGATGACAGCCAAACACTAATCTGGTCATTCGACAGCAAAACCATGTCTGCATACCAAATTTCAGGTCGATCGGATCAACGGTTCAGCAGCTATCGTGGAAAATTACAGACAGACACACACACAGAGAGACAGACATCATTCTGGAAATGGTCCTAATACTCCTAATCGACTTGGGGGACCTCAAAATAGATATATCCGTCGAAATCTCGAAACTTATTTTTCTGTACGATTACAATACTTTTCCTTCCATGTTGGTGAGAGGCCAGGAAAGTGAAAGTTCACTTGGTATCAATGATCAATGGATCTTTTTTAGATAAAATCTGGAGCTCGTGTACCTTGACACATAGATGAATCATAAAACATAGAACACGGACATGGCCAGTGATACGGTAGGCAGATATAGCGTGGATTAGTCTCCCATAAAGCCCACATGGCATCGCCCATACCAGTTTCATAACAGCGCGTTTTAAAATGTCGTACTCTGTGTCGTATATCCGTCACATAAAGCTGAATTTTGGAAAATTGGACATTAGGTTCACAACATCGCTTGAGAACTCAATGATTAAATTTCCGACAGTTTTTTTTTTCATTTTTTTTCCGTTAATTTAACGTCCACCTATTTCCGCAACGAGGCCTAACATCGACGCCAGTGAATGCTTTCCTCCACCATCTCTGAAATTTTGCCGAACTCTTGTGTGTTCAAACACAGGGAAGGGATTTTTAACGACCACCAACATCGCATAGGGTCATCACCATCGTTCGTATTTCACGTGCTATCCCGTACGGAAAAATACTATTGAAAATCAGTAGTTGACCAGTAGTTTTCAATAGTGAACTACTCAAAACTACTACATCGCTAGTAGTTTTCTGTAGTAGTTAACTACTTGAACACTCATTGATCAGTAGTTTTCAGTAGTTACTACTACTACATCATTTTATCGCTAGTAGTTTTCTGTAGTAACTACTTAAAACTACTACTTGATCAATATATCTTCAGTAGTTTTCAGTAGTCAACTACTGAGAGATTCAGTAGAGTTCAGTAGTCAGCTTGGAGTGACTACTGAAACTACTAAAATCACTGGTGTGTTTACTACTGAGGACTATTCTTTACTGAGTAGTTTCATTATTCAACTACCTACTGATGGAAATTACTTTTGCGCATAGGTACCTACATTGAATAACGTATATTGGTTAGTGAATAAAACACAGATATTTTCCAACAAATATTAAGTGGGTTACCATTTTTCACAGAATTCACAAGTAGGTGAATAAAATACAATTTATCAGTGTAATTCTCTGTGGTGTAATTATACCGCGTTTATACTTATAAGGCCCTCCTCGCTTATTCGTTATATTTCAACCTCTTGTTTTTTTTATGGATTAATCATCTGTTTGACTTGTTGCAGTTGCACTTTGAGGTGCGGGGAGGCCCCGAGGCCTAAATTGACAGTTTTTGACGTTGCATTGACTTGACAAACAGAGCGCCAACACCAATACAACAACCACGGAATTTGGAAGTATCACCATTCCAAGTAAAACATTCACGGCCTAGTGTAATAAATGGAATCGAAATTTTTATTGGGTGTTTAGAACCTCTTCTCTCTAGCAATTTATTATATTTTCCATGATTTTTCACCATGGTTTCTTGATTTCATCTTCTTATTGTCTCATTCTATGGTCTCATTCATAGATAAGGTCTCATTCACAAATCTGGGGATAAGCTGCCACGTTGGCAGCACTGACAGCTGACAGGAAAACTTCAACTGTCAACGGTTTTCTTCTGCTCCTGCGTTCCTGTGTTAGTTCAAGCCAAAGCAAACTCGTTTGAAATCAAAGTTCACCGTTTCCTGGTCTAATAAGTTATTATTTGATGAAGTACAATGTTCTACATTTTATTTATAAGTATATATGCTGTGTGTGTGCTCCCATTATTCATTAGAAATAATTGACCGTGAGAAGTGTTTCATTGCACAATTTATTGATGAAGATGAGAAACCCATCCAGGTTTGGTTTCAGTCTTGGATTAAAACTTCACCCTATAAAAGATTTGAAGTCAAACAAGAAATCATAACAAAATTGCCAGGAAGCAAAAATGTAAGTACTAGGCTCGGTACTAGGCCAAAAAATGGAAAAAATGAAAGATTTTTGCCTACGAGAAAATGTGCTGGTTGTGAGTGGTGAGTACCTGCCCCCATATATACCTTGAAATATTATAATATGGGAGTTCGTCACGTTCAAGGATAATGCTACACAGTCGATTTTTGAGAGGTACGTGTCCGTTTATTTGAATTCTGAAAAACAGGCTTGAATAGAGAAATTTACCTTGCCTAGATTAGATTGAGATGCGATGGCATCAGTGTTCCAACACATGGTTATTGTTACAGGTACCTACCTACCCAATAACCTACCTACGCCCCACTGGCGGGGGGCTACTACAGAGGACTACTGACAGTAGTTATTAGGTACTACTAGTCGTACGTACTACTTCCAGTGGTTACTACTGGCTGTAGTCGTACCTACTATTGCAGTAGTAAGTCCAAAATACTACTGGGAGTAGTTACTACTGGCTGTAGTCGTACTACTGCAGTAGTAGGTCCAAAATACTACTGGGAGTGGTTACTACTGGGAGTAGTTACTACTGGATGTAGTGGTTACTACTGTTGCAGTAGTAGGTCCAAAATACTACTTGGAAACTACTGGCAATTTCAGTAGTTTCCAAGTAGTTTCTTTCTGTAGTTTTCAGTAGTATTTTTCCGTACGGGATGCGACACACATCCGTCTTGCATTTAGCAAGTATTCCAACTAGATCAAAGAGGTTGTTTTGGGGACGAAAATCTGAGCGCCCACAGTGGGACTCGAACCCACGACCCCTGGAGTGGTAGTCGAACGCGCTGACCACCACACCACAAGCTCCTCATTTCCGACAGTTATTTATGGGACAGCTTGTATGTTTTCTTAAAAGATGTCTCATTTTGCCCCTGTCGGTATTTGTAGGTATTACTACCCTGCACCATTGCCTGTACCTATAATAAGTTAATTAGTCACCCCAAAAGTTTCAGGCTGGCTATTTTCTTCCAAACGTTTAAATTGTGACAATAAAACCTGATAGGGTAGGGTAGGTACTGACACATTACACACACAGCATGTAGGTGCTAAAAAGCATAGCTGCTTCAAGAATCCAGATCTGATTGAATTTTCACTATAGTGAATGGTTCTCATCTCCGTTCTTGTCCTCAAGTTTTCAGATTTTCTAGAATCTAATTATTTGCAGCAGATTTTGCAAGCTGTTGTAAAGAATCTCCTAATACCTTGAATATGTCGAGGGATTTATTATGCGCTTACCAGGTACAGTGATAATATAAGTTATTTATTTCTAGCTGTGGACTGATAGTATTCTTGTATTATTGTAAGCAATATTGTGTACCTATTCAATTTCACCAGGCGCAGGGGCGGCAAATAATATTTCTAAATCTAAATGAATTGGTGCAATTCCATCGGCTGACTAACCATACCGTTATACCCCGATATATTTCACTCGAGAGTTTCAACTTTTCAGATTTCCGCTCACTTTTCCGACATTTTCATGACTAGGTATGGAGATTCTGCTAACTTTGTTCACCTCTGACGCATGCGCACTTGACGTTTAATACCTACTAATACCCACTAATTCCCCTGTAATACCCACTAATTCCCATGTAATACCCAGTAATACCCCTGTAATACCCACTAATACCCCTGTAATACCCACTAATACCCCTGTAATACCCACTAATACCCTTGTAATACCCACTAATTCCCTTGTAATATCCACTAATTCCTCAGAGCCCAATGAACATTTTTGGTTATATTAAGGTGATCATTACATTTTCTTCACTAGTTTATGAAACTATAGGTTATATTAGTTTGCGTTCGTTACTCCTACATAACTTTTACAAACCATCTATATATCCAAAGTGGAGAACCCTATAAAGGTTACCGTCACGTATCAGAAGTACCTGTTAGTTTTATAGTCATGGTTATATTATTGTAATCAGCGTATCTTACAAACCTCTTATAAAACCTCTTATATAACTCTGCACAAGTTATTTGTGATCACTATAGGTGATGATATAGTTATTGTCACTTACTAGTAACGATTATAAACTTAGTTTATAGAAGTTGTTATCATGTTTATATAACTACGTGACTGAGCTAATTCACAAAAAAACTATGCCTCTCTCTTGCTCGCAATATTTATTCATAATGTTGTCTTCCTTTCAATCCGGCATAAGATTTTTGCTAAGACAAGTCATGAATCCTGATTATTACAAATCTTTTCATCTACTATTATGATGGTAATGACCAATTTCTTGCCAGTAGACTCGCGAATAACACCTGGGAAGTACAATATATCGAGTAATTTTCTGACCTACCTCGATAAAAATCACGCGCTCCAAATATAATTAGGTTTTGATACTTTTTCATAGAAAATAGTAAAAATTATCATTGACAAATTTGTTTTTTTTTTTGTTTTCCTTGAATGACATTCGATATTCAGACCTCTTTCCAAGAATAAATGAATTTTCTATGATTTCGTCAATCAAAATATGCATTTTTACGAAATGTTCCAAACAAGCTCTATTATTTGAACAAACAAATATGGCCGAAATTACAAGTCGTCAGCTGTCACTCTTAAATAACAATTATATCACATGTATCGCAAATTTTAGACCTATTATACCCATAACAAACATTCAAGGAAGCACTGACACCAGTATATGCCTTCAGGTTATATAGGAGAAGTACAAATGACCGCAATATACCCGAAGATTATAAGTGGTAGCATCAAATCGTAATAGTAACAGTTTGATGCCTTTAAGTTTTATAGCAGAAGTACAAATGACCGTGATATACCCGAAGGTTAGAGAGACCTGGATCTGGTCACCCAGAGAGTGACGAAAGCCAAGTCATTGAGCGAGAGGGTATAGAGAGAGAGAAAGCTAGAGCACTAGGGCATTTGCGCGTCAGGGTGTGGTGCCATTGCTTGTTACTGAACCACCCTGCGTCACAGTCAAAATGCATGACATGAGCTGTCAATATTTTTGTTTAGGTTAAGTCGACTGTTTCATTTTTCAACACAGATTTTTTCACTAAATTTAACAAAAACTCTTAAAAACTGTTCTAGTCATGTATATTGTGTTCCATACATAGCAGATGCTTTCGATCACCGTATTTCAAGTACTGCTGGCATTTCGTCGAACGTAGGTTTCATCATCCAACTCATTCCGTCGAACGCAAATTCCGTTGATCGTTGAATGCAGTAACCGTCGACGTGGTGACCCCATCGTGAAGATATATTTGTAATTGCCGTACGCGCAGTAGGTATATTATGTATTTCAGTGGGTACTGGCCCCGAACAGCTGGAAAACCCAAAAAGTACAATAATAGAAGTTCATCAATTTTGCAAGATTCTATACCTGATGGTTTCTTCGGCAAGGAAAACATCACATCTTCCCCACTCTTGTACTGCTTCACGGTGCACCTTTTCCGTTTTGGAACTTTTAGCCCGGATTTCGGCGATTTCGGCAAGCAAAATAATGACAATTCAAATTTGTAAACAAATCGTGGAAATGACAAATGTCAATAGCAACCACGCCCACCCCAGCTAACTATGTTTTAAATTTTGACGAGGCCAGGAAATGCCGAGATTCTGACAGAGAATACCGATATATCCCTTTCATAGCTTCGTCTCTCTAGGTACCCTTATTCAGGTCTCTCTACCGAAGGTTATATAATGGTGACATCTAGTCGTGATGGTAATAACTGATCTCTTTATGAAACCTGCAGTAGCAACTGGGTTTCTCCCGCGCCAACTGCATTATTTCCTGTGCGACGCAAAATTTTGTGAAAATTCTGGCAATGTCGTTCAAAATTGTACTTGTGAGATGTTGATTGTGAGATGTTCTCGTAAGAATGAGATTTAGGTTTTGTTTCGCTCTACAATGAAACGAACCCCTTCTTTCACTTTCTTCCAATTATTTTTTATTCGCGAATTCACTTTCTTAATCTCTCCCCTATAAACATTGAATGTACGGCCCAGCAGCGGACCAGTATCCGTGATGCTGGCGACTTGCTGGCATCGTTTGCCTCTAAGAAAACAGCAGTGGCCCACAGGAATTCTGCCATAGCAATATAGTAATCGAATGCCACCAAAACCAAGCAGGGGGGCCTCATGCGGCGTGCCATACCCACTTTACCCTGTTACTACACAGTAGTGATGGGCCGCAAGCGGGTAGTCTCCTAGAATATTGCAGACTTTGAGTTTTATTGTACCCTTCCGTACCGCTGCTGGCTAGGTTGTGGCATTCGAGTGCATGAAGAGTTGCAGACTAAATATTCTACTCCCGACTTTACTGCCAGATAGCGCTGCAGTCGCATACACTGCATGGTGTAATATTCCTAGTGAATTTTATTGATAGCTTGTCTCTGGGTTGGTGACTCTAAGGTTGGTACTAGGATATTTGACAATAATTGACAGAAAGAACAGGAACATCCACAACCACAACGCAGTCAAGTCGGCGGCGTCTATTTTTCCTGGTGGCGTCGGTTCGGTTAGTGTAGGCATGTGTAGGTGGTGCAGGTGCAGGACATAGGTGCAGGATTTTTGATTCTTTGGGTACAGCGTGCAGCACTGCAGCGGCAGCTAGGCAGTTAGCGTCCTAGTCCGTGCATGGAATTATTCTTCGCTCTTCGGAAACGGTAAATAAATTTGTAATTACTGTGGAATGAATAGAAATTGTGTTTTCTTGTAATTTCTGTTTCAGGCGTCAGCCCAGCCCTGGTTTTAGTTTATCTGAGAGAGTTTGTTGGTTATGGTTGGACTTAGAGCAACAAGTTGGTGCAGGCAATAATTAGCCATAGACGCGCGTGCGTCTTTACTTCCCAGAATCGGTGAATAAGTTTATAATTACTATGGAATGACTATGAATTATTTGTAGATTTTTTGCCTCCAAGATTTTTTGTAATTTTTGTTTCAGTTTGTCCGAGACAGGGAGTCCGAGAGAATTGTTGATTTTGCCCAAGTGATATTTTGTGCCGGCCTGATTCCTCACTGCAATAAGCGACTGTGATGTTACCAAACTAGAGAGTACTTAGTGTATGAAGTTTTCAGTTCGTACGTCACCAGAGTATTGTTTTATTTTATATTTTGCCTTGTTTATGTTTAATAACTTTCTTATATTTCTACAATTTACCATTTCTTACAATAAATAGGTACTTGTGTACCTAGCAGAAATGAAAATTATTGTTTCCATATTTATTATAATAATTGTAATACTTGAGGCAAAGTGCTGGCAAGTGATTTGGTAGAGTCTGGGCCGCGCCCGGAGGACTGCCTGCCGACTGAAGAGGGCCAGTCAACATAAGTAATCAGAACAATAACACTTTCAACCGCTGGGAAAGTGGTGGCCCTTGACTGGCACGGTTGAACACCTTGCAGGCTTAGTGACTTGCGGCCACGTTACGGCCAGCAGGACAGATTGATTCTGGGCCGTGTCGGCAAGCAACTAATGTGCCAGCGCCTGCAGAGATCGGAACGTGGTGTTGGTAATTTACTGGCCCTTAACGTCATTGTTTATAGGGTCCCGATCTGTCATCCATTTTGTTTTGACTTCAAACGACCACATATCACTCGACATATTATAGAAAGACCCCACTGTAAAACTCAGTGTTTTGTAATTGAAGTTATAGGTACTTTTGGTTCTCTAACAGTATTAGTCGGCACTAATCCTTTACTTTTGTCACTAGGAAGATTTCAAATTGGTTACTTATATACCATTTATGAGAGTTGTTTTATTGAGGTTACAGTAATTCTGGGAAGATTTATAGTTGTGTGTTGTTACACCGCTATAAAACCAGATTACCCTCAGTTACATAAGGTGGTAAATGGAGACAACTATATATCCACTTTTATAAACCTATTAGGAATTAAACTTGAAGTGATCATGAACATGGTAACAGATACGTTTATGTCACCATTTTAAAAAACTGTAAGGTATATAACACTTCAGGGTTCTTGAAACTCTTAATATAACAACAAGTTGTTCAGAAAACCCTAATATACCTTTTATAAAACCAACATCCCTTTAGGTGACCCGAAATGTTCATTGGGAGGTGTACACCATAATACCCCCAGCGGTTTACCCCTCGGTTATTTCCCCACAAACGAGCTAGTCTCCTGTGGGTATATTTGTGTTTATTGTGTTTTTGTATAGGTACCTACCCACTGAACATGAAACATCATATTAACGTTTGTGAACGTTATATTTGTTGTTTAGTAAATAACGTTCTTGAAAACCGTTCAAGACACCACCCACTCAGCATAGCATGTCATGTTTCATAAATGAGATGATCTCAATCATGTCACAAAATAACATCACAATGAACGTTACTTCCACATCTATGAGATGTTCATCCGCGATGTTATACGATGTAATGTCTGAGAGATGTTTCGAAATGAACTTAAATTGAACATCACACATGAGACATCTCCCGGACGTAACATTGTTACTTCTTTCAACTGATCGAAGTGTAACATCTCACTGACGTCAATGAGACTTATTCACGGAGAGATTTTTTAAATTTCGCGGGCTGTCATCGTTGAGCTTCGTGTGTCGGAAAATATTTAATTGATAGTTTTGCCCCCTATTCCATGTGTGTGATGCCAGAGCAGCCTTTATGTCTTCATGTTTAGTTTGAGGCCCTGCGGGCCCCTTTATGTCTTCATGTTTCGTTTGGAACCATTTTTGTGTCTTCTTGTGCTCTTGGCTTTCGTAACTAGTAACTAGTGTGTCCCGTTTGTGCCTCCTTGTGTTCTTCGAAAGCCTACTGGGCCTTCTTGCATTTTATCGTGGCTTTCGCACCTCTGGTGAACCCTTGTGTCTGCTCTTGTGTTATTCAGAACCCCAAAATGGGCCCCTTTTGTCTTATTGTGCTTTCGAATACTTTGATGACTCCCGGTCATGTCTTATTGTAACGTCCGGGGCCCCAGCGAGGCTCTTTGGGTTCGGTGTATCGTTTGAAGTCCTAATGAAATATCCCGAAAAATATCCCTGAACATCAAGCGTGCGCTGTTTAAATATACTATACTAGACAACTTGGTAGCTCAGACGAATTGGCAGCAGTGTCTCTAACTATCGCCTGTGGGGATCCAGGTTCGAATCCTCCGGAGTACGCCAATAGAAGAACAACTTTTCTTGGGGAAAAAACGTGCTGTATAGATTGTAAAAATTAGTAAAAATAGGTACGGAACCTCCTATGACGTAAAACTATGTTGAATAATGGTGAAAAATTAATTTTTATTCAAAAATACACATCCAAAATGCGACGTTATATGTACGTCAAAAAGTGATATCTACGAGATGTTGAATAGCGATGTAGATAGTATGTCACATTTGGACATCTCTGAGATATCTCATTCATGTTCTAATTACCCGGACATAAGAGGTAACAGAGACGTCCACTTAACATCGCATAGACTTTTTTTGTTAACATCGCAGTTGTGACTTAAACATCTAAGTGATGTCACAGAGATGTTCTCTTGCTGAGTGGGCATAATGTGACGTGATTTGCTAAACGTTTTATTTATGAACATAAATGTAACGTTAATAAGGAGACGGCATTTTTAAGTTCTTAATGTAACGTTTCCAGGACGATTTTCAGCAAACGTTCCCAAGAAAACGTTATTTGAACGTTCGTTTTTTTTTTTTTCAATCTGTTTATTGCCAGCTCAACATATTATTACAATATTATATTGTAATATTGTAATATTGTAATTAAAATACAATATTATAATTATAATATTATAATTCATTCACAAAAATAAGATAAAATTGGCTTCGGCACAAAGTGCCATGATCCTTCTACTAAGCCGCCGGACTAATAATTGACATTTCCAAAATCCAAAAATAATTTTTTCAAATTTCAAAATTTCCGAATTTTACAGTAGCAAAACTTTTGAAGGGTCATACTCGAGGTCATACTTGATTTTTTTCAAACGACACTACCTGTATTTTATCATTCAGTTGTATTCTGCGGTTCGTTTTACATCTTTTTCAACCTCTATGTTTTTTTCTCAAAGTTGATAGTTTAGGAGATAATTCTAATTATCTGATTTTCGGCGTGCTCCTTCAGAAAACCTTCTTTGACAACTAATCCTTCATTCTCTTGCTAACTCTTTGGTTCAAAAAGTTATGAAGCCTGATTTACATTATTGGAACTACTGCAATCATAGATATGACACATTTGGTAAGAGTGCTTTGAGAAATTGCCCTATTGCCTACAGCTAATCTAGATTTACAGTTACAAGGCTACAGTAATGGGTTTTAGTTCAACAAGGGCCTTTAGAAAGTTGATTTGGCAAACCGGGCCTAAATTCTTTCACTACAGGTAACTTCATCAACAAGAAGTAAAACGTAAAAGATACAAAATGCTGTTTTCATACTGAGTCGAGTCTATTATTTAGATTAAAACTTACATTTAGTGAAACTTTTAGCGAAGCTTCTAGCATATCTCTAATAGCTTTTAACCAACATTTTTATGAACACAACTTAACAAAATTATCATATTATCAATCATATTTATATACAGCAATATAATGTACATTTTTACAGCTTAGTCTTCCTCTTCATCAAACAAATGGTCTAACTTCAGTCCTCTGCCTTCACCGCTCTTTGTCTCCTTGTTTTTCTTCTCCTTCTTTTTTTTCTGACCCACGACGTACTCGGGCATGACGACTTTCGAGCTCCTGAAGCTCGATTTTGCCTCCTGTTCACTCTCGGCCGTGTGCTGCTTCTTCGCGGCGGTGCTTTTTTTAAAAACTATCTTCTGCGGCCGGTCCGCTTCCATCTCTTCGTCCCGCTGCTCTTCCGCGGTCCTTCTGCGTTTCAGTTCGTTCAGGAAGGAGAAGGCGGCTCGCGTGTTGCCCCTGTCGGACATGTCCTCGTCTTTGACGTCGTCCAACGTGTACTTGGTCCACTTGTGGGGGTTTTTCTTGTGGTCGGGCATCGTCCGCATGTAGTGGCGTCCGGGGGGCTCCCTGGGACGCTTGAAGATGCTCTCTTTGCCGCGAAAGTGCCGCATGTTGGTCCTGTTTTGTCTGGGGCTCCTCGTGGGGTCGTCGACTTGCATCTCGTCGGGGTTAGGTGCGTTGGCGCTCGGCAGGCTCCTCTCCAGCGTGCTGATTTGATCGAAGACGTTCTTCTGCCGTTCCCGGAAGCTCTGGTCCGTCGATTTCAGCGCGAACGGTTTTCCGTCCATCTCGGAAAAGTCGGAAATGTCGATTTGTTTTGGTTCGGCTTGGGAAACGTCAAACTTGACGGTTCCGATTGACGTTGACGTTTTTGGCGCTGTTGCCGTGTCAGGTGCACTTGTCAATATTTTAATTTCAATATTCCTGCTAAAAAAATTGTTTCATGTCGAAAACATGAGCTCAAAACTAATCTTGTGTTTTGTGTGAAGCCTCATACGAGCCTTCCAATATTAGAACTGCAAAATATGCTATGAAAATTGAAAACGAGTGACATTCGCGCGAACTTGACAACAAGGCTGTACGTCGTCCATATCCTCAGTGACGCACGGTCACTTTGTTTTCACATCTTTATACAATTTATTTTTGCGATTGCCGCAGCGTCAGCTTGATTGAAACCATTTTATTTGTGGAGAAGTAGCTGATTAAAGCTCTAATCGATTTGCTTCACATTGATTTAGCTTGTAATTTCAGTTTATTTCGTAGGGTTTTTGATGTACGCCACTGGCACCGGCGATGTTTCCACAATGCCGCCAACATCACGACGATAAAAGCACCAAATTCCGTCAGACTGTCACCAGTGACAGCGACTTAACCTCAAAATACTTCGTGTTTTTCATTGGCATGTGTCTCAGTAGCAGTTTTCACTTGTAGTGTTGTAGAAGAACTTTTCAGGAATTTTCACGACAAAATGGGCAAGCTGAACGCCGAGCAGTTGCGCAATCTGAAAGCGGAAGATTTCCGCGTCCTTACGTCGGTGAGTATCGAAAATGAAAATAGTTTTTTTTTTAAACCACACACACACCTCTGGTTCCACCAATAGTCCAGGGATTATAGAAAAAATAGCGAACAAAAATTAAACCCAGCCGGAATTTCATACATAAGCTCGGTTGAGCATGTTGTTCAAGTTACTAGAAGCCCTAAAGAATCCAATGTGAGCTTTGGCCGTTGTGGCCTCGAGGAGAACTTGGCAGTTGGGAAAAAGTACCTGAAAAGAAACTGTTGCAAATTTTATTGTCTTCAAGAAAGGCCCTTACATGTACCAGCGCCAGTCCACTCCTTCTCCGTCGAAACACAAGAAAACTAAAATAGTCCCGAGGCTCGATGCTGAAAACTGTATGGACCTTGGGTTTCACGATTGCGGGGTGCCACTTGGTCGAGGTGTTGTCTGATTCATTCACTTTTGATTGGAACTTGAAGACACCAATACCAACTATGCCGGCGGCATTTACAGGGTGAAATAAAAAGTTGAACATTTGTACCTCTAGAACCAAACTAGGTGGAGACATGTAAATTGCCATAAATAATCCTGATTCCATGGTCATGAAGTCGTCGTGAACTTTAATCAGATATCTTGCGCCGTTTCTGAAATATCTTGTTGTTACCGAAAAAAATTGTTTTTCGTACATCAGCAATTCTTCAGGTATTGAATCAAAACTTTGTGTTTTTATGATAAATGGATAAATGGAATAAATGAAATTAGAGAGAAAAACACTCTCTAAGCTAACTATTCAAGAAAAAACACTTATTTCAGAGTCAAGTCTGTTTTTTTACCGATATATGGAAAAACTATTTTACTTTCGGTAACAACTTCAGTCTTTTGGAAATATTTCAGAAACGGCCCAAGATATCTGATTAAAGTTCACGACGACTTCATTATCACGAAATCAGGATCATTTATCGCAATTTTCATGTCTTCACCTAGTTTAGTTCCTCCATCTTTAACCTCAAGGTTCATACAGTCTTCAGCATCAAGTAACCTCAAGGTTCATACAGTCTTCAGCATCAAGCATCTGGACTATTCTACTTTTCTTGTGTTTTGACGGAGAAGAAGTGGACTGGCGATGAAATATGTAAGGACCTTTCTTGTAGACAATACAATTTCCAACAATTTTTCCCCAAGTGCCATAGTTTGCGAGATTATTGCGAAAAAATGATCCTCAAAGTCTTCTCGAAACCACAACGGCCGAAGCTCACACTGAATTCTTAAGGACATTCAATATGTTGAACTACATGCTTTACTGAGCTTATACAGGATGGTCCAGGTTATAGTAGCATTTCACCATTCGATGGTCCATCGAAAACTGGGTCGACATTCATAGTTTAATTTTTCTCCAAAACGCTTCCTAAGGGAGATGAAGCCCTTCAAAGTCCAGTTTTAATTTTTTTTTACAATAACTCTCAAGTCATTGCAGCGATTTCGACCAAATTTGGTACAAATGCTGACGGAATGGATATTCATCACTTGACGTAGATGATTTTTGTCAAAATTGTCCAGTGGCGTAGATACGGGAGAATTGTTGAACTTCTTCCACCCTATTTTCTACGCCACTGGATATTTTCAAACGTTGGCAAAAGACAAAATTGTACAAAAAAACAAACTCTCTGTTATTCCCATGAGATCTGAGAAATATTTTCAGAAAATTATACTTTTTTTGAATTCCTTGTTCAATTTAGAACAAAAGTAACTCCTGTGAAATTTTGATTAGAGGCTTCATTTCCGAGATATTTGGGTTTGAAACTTTGGAAAACGCCTCGAAATCGCGACTTTCAAATGCCTAAGAACTAAAATCCAAGAAAACTCATGATTCCTGGAATGAGTTTCCCAGGTCATTTAAGTTGATTTACTGCCATTTTTTGCTAAGAAACGAGGCGTTTTCAGAGAAAAACAATTTTGGCTCTGGAAAGTGGCAATTTCGAGATGTGTCCCAAAGTTTGAAACCCAAACATCTTGAAAATTAGGCCTCTAATCAAAATTTTACTGGAGTAACTTTTTTTTCCAAATTGATGAAGGAATTCAAAAAACCTATAACTTTTCAATTTTCCAAAAATATCCAGTGGCGTTGAAAATGGGGTGGGAGAAGTTGAACAATATCTACGCCACTGGACAATTTTTACAAAAGTCATCTACGTCAAGTGATGGGTATCTATTTCGTAAGCATTTGTAGCAAATTTGGTCAAAATCGCTTCAATGACTTGAGAGTTATTGCGAAAAAAGATTTTAAAAACTGAACTTTGAAGGGTTTTGGAGAAAAATTAAATTATGCATGTCGACCTAGTTTTCGATGGACCATCGAATGGTGGATTATTGCTACTATAACCTGTACACGAATGCAATCATCAGATCTCCGGTTTATATTATGTCCAAGTCCTTCAACGACGTCTGTCACAAGACGGACTTAAGCTCCCCTTCGTTGGGTGTTTTTATGCGAGCCCTCCAGGTTGCCTAGATCCATCTCAAGATGATAGACTTTTCACTTGTTTTCACTTGTTTTTTTTTTATGTGTTTGTACTTTATTATTCTTATTTGTACGCAATTGTTTGTCTAGTCGTTATGATATACTTATTATTTATTTATTCATTTTAATCATTGTCCTCTATATGACTTCTTGTTGTTGGACAATAAAGCTTATCATTACAGGTGTCCCGAAATTGATGCAACAAAATTTACAGGGAGGTAGAAAATTGAAAAATTAGGGGACTTCCTCAATAAAAATACTCTCGCAAACGTAATAACGGAGATAGAGGCCTTCTAAGTTGTTTTTTTAAAACAGTTTTTTTTCCCATAACTTTTGACCGTTGAGCCGATTTTATTCAAATTTGAAGCAAAGTTTACTAAAATAGGTCTTTGTCGAACTATGGTAACGCATTCCATCAAACATTTTTTAGGGGCGAAGATAATAGGGGGTACCTTCCTCCTTTTTCCCCTATTTTTCACCCCCCTGAATATTTTTGTAAATGGTTCCAGTTTTTGAATTCTACGCTAAATTTTGAGAAAAAAGTTGCTCTTGAAAAATTTTCATTAGAGGCTTCGTTTTGGAGCTATTTGGGATTGAAACATTGGAAAACATCTCAAAATCGCCACTTTCCAGGGCCCAAATTTTGTTCTCTGAAAAATGTTATGTTTCTCAGCCAAAATGGTGGTTCATCAACCTAAGACACCTGGAATTCTTATTTCACCTGAGGAATCTTGAGTTTTCTTGAATTTAAATTTTTAAAGCCTTTGAAAGTGGTGTTTTCGATACGTTTTTAAGTTTTAAACCCAAATATCTCGGAAAATGAAGCCTTTAATCAAAATTTTGCAAGAGTAACTTTTTACTCTAAATTGATCGTAGAATTCAAAAATTGAAACCATTTCCAAAAATATTTAGGGGAGTAAAAAATAGGGGAAAAGGGGGGAAGGTGCCCCGTATTATCTTCGTCCCTAAAAATGTTTAATGGAATGCGTTATCATTGTTCGATAGAGACCTATTTTAGTGAACTTTGGTTCAAATTTGAATAAAATCGGCTAAACGGTTCTGAAGTTATGCAGAAAAAACTGTTTAAAAAAACCAACTTTGAAGGCCTGTATCTCCGTTATTACGTTTGCGATTGTATTTTTATTAAGGGAGTCCCCTTATTTCTCAATTTTCTACCTCCATGTAAATTTTGTTGAATTGAATTCGGGACATCCTGTATACAAAAATCCGGCCGAGTTTCATTTTTGTTCGCTATTTGAGAATTTTACATCTAAAATTCCTGGACTACAATGTTTTATGAGCGGTTTAAAAATCTATCATGTTGATAGTTGCTATGCACCAGCCAATAGCATGGCCAGTTGCTTAGTTACTATGAGAGTAATAAGTTTAATTCGTTGTTAAAAGTTTGGTGGAACCGGAGGCATGTGGCACCAATTCTAAGCTGGTAATTTTATTATTTTTTTCAAAGGTTGAAATGGCCATGAGGAATCGAGAAATCGTACCCCGTCCAGTGATTGCGATGATGGCCCAAGTGCAGCGCGATGGAATCAGTAAACTGTTGCGTGGTTTGTGCCTGAACAAGCTGCTGAGCTATGAGCGCAGCAAAAAATGTAAGTACCAAACTGGAACTCCCCAACAATTAAGATTAAGTATTTGGCGAAAGATTTGGTTTGAGATTGAGTTTGAAATTAAATGGAGTAGGCATATCAAGCTGTAGCTCGTTGATTTGTGAATCAAAGATATTGTAATTCTGGGACACTTGAAAGTGGTGTTTCCGAGATGTTTTCTGAAATTTTTAAGACTAAAATATATCAAAAAACGAAGCCTCTAATCAAAATTTTGCAAGAGCAATTTTTTCTTCTAAATTGAGCATAAAAATCAGAAGTATGAACAATTTTCAAAAATTTCCAAAGGGATAAAAAATTATGGCGTAAAAAGAGGGGTGCCTCCTGTTATCTACGCCCCTGGATAATTTAGATACATCGCGTTACTATCGTTCGATAGAGACTCGCCAGTTCAAAAGTTATGCTGAAAAAACGATTTTTCATTTCCAACTTTGAAGGGCTATATCTCCTTATTTGGATTCCGTTATTTTCACTTTTGAATTTTTTTTGGGAAAGTCCCCTAAATTTTTGATTCTCTATCATCTCTTGAAATTAATGTATCAACAACTGGACCACTTTGTATACTGTGGTATATCTGATATAGTCCGGATGCTAGTTGCATAAAATGGAATGAACCTTGCATTTTTTGATAAGAAGATGCTACTTGGTGAAAATGCTCTTTGCATCATACTCTTCCGATCCAGAAAGGTAGCCATCAGCACCATCCATGCCGGCAGCGTATACAGGGTGAAACAGAAAAAAAAGTTGGAAAATTATATTTGAATGACCGAAGCATATAGAGACGTGTAATTTACCACATACCTTACCTGTTTTATGCTCATGAAGTCACAGCAAACCGTTCTTGATTACTTTGAACCGTCTTCGATATGTAGGGGACAAACAGAAAAAAAAACAAAAACACTCTTTTTTCCATTAATAAGTGATTCTTAGAGATATTGACACAATACTTCTACAAAAAGTAATGAAAGAAATGATATGAGCTGGGTAGCCAAGTAGTTGCAGCGGTACGCTTTTTGATTCTGCATTTTGTGATACTGCAATGAAATTTGGCATATGCAAACTACATAAAACTCCGAGTGATTTGACCCGCAGCACTCAAAAATTTGTCCATTAGGGGGCGACTGGGGGCCCCTCAAAATTTCAAGATGTCAGAACTTTTACCATGCACCATTCAGTACCGCCCTATCTACCGTACAGTACCAAAACAACTTTGTTCTTGACCATCATAACATTTTTCGTCATGATCCCATTCTTCTTATAGAAAAAAAATTATTTCTTTGTCTGGTCAACAAATTATAGAATAATTTTTTTTTTTGACCACAAATAAGTTGTTGAGTCGTTTTTGTGTGATGATCGATAAATCCGCATCCTCTTGACTCATTTATGAAAACCGAACTTTTGCAGTGCTATTTTTCAACGAAGGAGTGACCTCAACTTACCATTATTTTCAACATTATCTTTTTCAATGTTTTATCCCGGTAAGTATGATTATTCTTATACTAATATATAGCTTGAAGTTTTCTTCAACGATGTTGATGATGAAACAGCCTCAGATTCCACCTGGAAGCCGTACATAATAATTTTTCTGCAAGGCCGTCAAATTTGGCATTTTTGATTTTCTAGCGGGAGCAGCCAAAATGCCGTATTTAATCTAAGATATTTAATCTTAGAATATGTTTATAGGTACCAATATGTAGTGAACATGAAAAAAAAACACAATATTTCCAAATATTATCACTTTCCCCTCATTAATTTTCTATAGATTGCATTTTTACCGATGGGCCAACTGATGTGGGACGGCGGAAGGGGCTCGTATGGCTCATTGACAAGCCAATTCTCAAAAAGTGTACATTCAAGGAAAAAATGGTGTAACTTTTTATCTAATGGCAATAGGGGAATAAATTAAAAACCGTTTCGAGGAAAGACTTCATTCTTCATATTTTTAAGCCTCACCAAGCGTAGTGGCGGAGACTATTTGTGGCCGCTTTTTTTTCGTGATCATTCCCTTCGTTTTTTTTTTCACCCCTCGTTTCCTAGCAGAATTCACTTTAATATCCCGTATCTTTCGAACGGTTGAAGATATCCAGCTCACTCTTTCGTTAATCGAATCTCAACTGTTGCGGGTTGATACCGACGACGTTGAAAGATGATCGGTCAAAAAATATTAACAATCTTTAACAACAATGAAGAATGCACAAGTCGCGGCACTCATCTCTATTTTTAGAGGAAACGCATAGTCACCAACCTATACATCACCATATACCGTCCGTTTTTTATTTAAGGCCCCAGCCCGTAGCACCTTTATTATGGGTTTCACACCCAATATATCATATATTTTTGAAATCAGAAAAACAAAATCTTTCGATTGATGGATGTCAAATTATTTTTGACAGATGTCATTTTTTGACAATTGTCAGAATAGTACTTGTGATATATCATTTTAAAGCCCATAAAATTCTGAGGAAAACTGTGTTTTCATTTTTGGAATAGAATGTCTTTCACAGCTTCTAGAGGTTTTCAAATATGAAAAATTGCTGAAATTCAAAAATACTCAATAAGTACGTAAGTGGGTAAAACAGGTATTTTCAATATTGACGAATGATAATAATCAATAAATATTCACAATGAAACGAAAAATGTCCTGGAGAAGTTACTCAAAATGACCGTCTCCTTGTTCCTTGAATGAGAGATTCGGCGACCGGTGAATTGGAACTACCAGCTCAACGCGATGGCCAGGCATGGCCCCCTCGATTTTTTTTATGAGCCTATCTGAAAGATGAGGTGTTTATAGAATCTCCCGCTAATTTGGACGATCTAAAATCAGAGTAATATCACCCGCTACTTGTAAATTTTAGTTGAATAGGTATTAATAATGGTCAACTAACGTCATTCTTAACAATAATACCTTATTATCGATCAACCATTATTGAGTATGTTGTTTCCATAGTACCAGATTAAAATTATCCACGTGAGGCATTGCATCGGCGATCCCCAAAATTTTCTTCGATGTTGAGTTCAAATAAGTCAATATTTCAGGATTTTTTTTTCAACTTTTTTCCCTCAGAAATAGTTTTTCTGGCACATCCTGAGCTCACCCGTGAAAGGAAAGTCACAAGTTGTGGATCACCCTGTATACAACCAGCGAAGCAAATAAGGCCAAAGAATTGAGGAATTTTTTGAACCAACATTTTCCATTAAGGACTTACGGTTCTTGAGATATGATTTTTTTTGTGACCCACCTTTAGATAGTGCACACGGTGCGGCAACGGCACCGTCATCCATGCCGTCATACTGTGCCAAACTCACTACATAGAAGTGGGTTGGACGTTTCCCCACAAAAATAATCAGATATTTGTTCCTAGTCCAGGAATTTTAGTTGTTAAAATCGCAAATAGCGAACAAAAATGAAAGCCAGCCGGATTTTTGTATATAAGCTCAGTTAAGCATGTACTTCAACATAGTAAAAGTCCTCAAGAATCCGGTGTGAGCTTCGGCCGTTGTGGCCTCGAGAAGAACTTGAGGATCAGTTTTTTGCGTATATCTCGTTAACAATGATACTTGGGAAGAAAGTGCTCGGGAAGAAATTGTTGAAAATGTTATTCTCTATAAGAAAGGTCTTCACACATTCCATCGTTAGGCCACTCCTTCTCCGTCAAAACACAAGAAAATTAAAATAATCCAGATGCTGGATGCTGAAGACTGTATGGAACTTGAGTTTTATGATGGCGGAGTGCCACCTCGTAGAGATGTTGGTTGGTCCACTATTTCTTAATTGAAACTTGAAGCCATCAATACGAACTATGGCGGCGGCATATACAGGGTGAAATAAAAATAAAAAGTTGAACATTTGTTCCTCAAGAACCAAAATAGGTGAAGTCATGTAAATCGCCATAAATAATTCTGATCTCATGGTCATGAAGTCGTCGTAAACTTGAATTGAATATCTTGAGCCGTTTTTGAAATATCTTCAAAAGACTGAAGTTGTTACCGAAAAAATAATTTTTTCGTCTACTCATCAGAAAAAAAGTTGACTGTGTTTTTTCTAAAAGTAGTTGGCCTAAAGAGTGTTTTCACTATTATTTCATTTTAAATGTAATTCATCATTGTTTCGATTCAAAACACCAAGTCTCGATTCAATATCTGAAGAATTACTGATATACGGAAAACTAGTTTTTTCTCGTAACGACTTCAGTCTTCTGAAGATATGTCAGAAACGGCTCAACATATTTGATCCAAGTTTACGACGAATTCATGACCATGTATACAATGATGTATACATGCTAGATACTCACCGTATTTGAAGACGATTGGTCAAATAATACAAACAATCTTCAACAACAAAAAAGCAAGCACGGCCTGCGAAACTCACCTCAGATAAAGAAACGCAAATCTGCTTGCATTAATGACTACTTATTTTATCTGAAGTCACACTTGGCAAATATGTTTAGATATTACTTCATTGAAGTTTTAGAGTAATTTTTTGCCAAGCAAGTTTTCAACAGATTCCAGGTCAACAACGAAACAATAACGATACTTTGAGTAGTTATTTTGTGTGGGTATTTAGGACTAGTGCTGGCAAAAACCAGCAAAATGAATACCGGTATACCGGTTTTGTCGGATACCGGTTTCGGTAAAACCGGTATTGAAAGCCTAATCCAAAAGTCGGTATTCAAAGCCGGCTCCGAAAATAGGCATTGGACACCGGCTTTGAAAACCGGTTTTGAAAGCCGGCTTCGGAAACCGATACTTGAAACCAACTGCTCCGAAAACCAATTTCGGAAGCCGGCTCCGAATACCGACTCCGACAGCCGGCTCGAAAAACCGGTCTCGAAAGCCAGATCTGAAGGCCGGTTTTCAGCTATCATCAGAACCGCGGTTTTCGGAGCCGGCTTTCAAAACCGGTTTCGTTGCCAACACTAATTTAAACGGTGTAATTTCGACCTTATACATGAAACTTCAACTTCAAACAGGAACAAAATTGACTTTAATCGTGACATTTTGACTCCAAGCAAGAAATTTCCACCCCATACGCAAAAACCTTGAATTTCTATGGCGAGATTTCGATTTCTATTATGTAAAACTTCAGACTTGAAACAAGAAAACTTCGACTTTCAACTCGAATATTCGATACCAAATCTGACAAACTTTGGCTTTTATTGCAAAATTGTGACTTTGAACACGAAAAGACGAAACACTTTTGACATGAAAATTGGGTCTTTCAACGCGGAAAATCTAACTTCTAGAAGTCTATTGCGAAATTTCAACTTGAAACGCGAAAAACTTGATTTAAAACTCTCGAAGTAGTGACTTCAAAAACTTCGAGTTTTATCTAAGAGTTAAGACTTAAAAACCGACAAACTTTGACTTTTATTGCGGAGCCTGGATTTTAAACACGGAAAACTTGAATTAAATCCCCAATTTTTGACTTCAAACACGAAATTTCGACTTTCAACATGAAAACTTTGACTTCGAATACTAAAGATCTAACACGAGAAGTTTCAACTTTTATCTTGGCATTTCAACTTGAAAACCGACAAACTTCAACTTCTATTGCGAAATTTTGATTTCAACACGAGAAACTTCAACTGTCAATTCTCAAAATTCCGACTTCAACCAAAAAATTTCGCCATAATTGATTACAAAAAAACTACGACTTTCAACACGTAAACTTCGATTTCAAAAACGAATTTTTTTGACTTTTACCGCAAAAAACTTGAATTTTTATTCCGCAATAGTGACTTTGAACACAACAATCTTTAGTTTTAATATCGACATTTTCATTTCAAGCGCGTTTCGACTTCAAACACGAATGACTTCGATTTTGATCTTGACATTCCGACTTCAACCACGGAATTTCGACTCCACTCCAAAAACCTTGTACCTACTCTACATCTTGGAATTTCAATTTTGATTACGTACAACTTCCGACTCCAAACAAAAATTTTGACTCGGAACACGAAGAGCTTGACTCTCGAAAATTTGGCTTAGACAAGAAATTTTGACTTTGAACATGAAAACTTCGACTTTATCTCCAAAATCCGACTTCAAATGCAAAAATCTTCACTCTTATCGTGAATACTTCACTTCGAATACAAAAAACCTCGCGAAAAACCTTGACTTCAACATGGCAGTTTTTACTTCAAACATGGAACTCCCGATCTTAATAATATCGAAATATTGGCTTTGAACACAAAATTTCGACTTCAAACACGAAAATTTTGACTTTTGACTTGAAATACAGAACACTTTGACTTTGAACACAAAAAATCCGACGCGGAAAACTTTGACTTTTCTATTTCGGAATTTTGACCTCCGATGCAAAAACCTTTTGGGTGCATCATGAAATTTCGACTTCAATATCTAATGGTGGAGTACGAATGCAAAATTTCGACTTCAAGCACAGACGATTTTGGCTTGACTCTCGACTTCGAAGACGAAAAGCTCCTGATTTAATCTGGAAACTTCGACTTCAAACACAAAAAGTTTCGACTTGGAACACGAGAATCTCTACTTTGAACCCTAAAAACTTGAACCCGAGAAACTTGACCTTGAATTCGACATTAACACTCCAAACAAAGCTTTGAGTTTGAAGATGAAAAACTTCGTTTTTAATCTGGAAACTTTGACTTAATACACGAAATTTTGATTTGAACACGGACATTTTCCCTTCAAACAAGAGAAGTTGACTTGTCCGACCCCGCGACTCAACTTTGACTCTCAATTCCGTAAACCTCCACCGAAACCACGAAATTTCGTCTCGAAACACAACAGATATTCAACTTTCAACACAAAAAGCTTGGTCTTTCACTTCAAATTTTTCACATGAAAACGTCTATTGTGATTCCAAAATGTCGACTTTGAACAGGAAATTTCGATCTCAAACACGGAAGATTTCAACTCTGATTTCGAAATTTCGACTTGAAATGAGAAAACATGGACTGAAGACATTATTTCAACTGCAACTTGAAATTTCAACTTGGAAAAAATCGAACAACTTCGACTTTTATCACGAAAAGTTTACCATAAATACGAAATACATCGACTTCAGATGAAAAAACTTTACTTAAAAACAAAACACCATGACTTCAGACGCAAAAACCTTCAATTTTATTTTGGAATTCTGACTTTGAACTCGGAAAACTCTCGACTCTGGATTCAGTGGTAATTCCGACTTGAAGAAAAGAGGAACAACTTTGTCTTTTGTTGCAAAAATTTGACTCTTGTAACGGAAGACTTCGCCTCCAAACATGAAAATTCTCCTTGGACAAAAGAAAACTTCAGTTTCATTTGAAATTTTGACTTCAGGCTTGAAAGCCTTCGACTTTGATTTCGAAATTCTGTATTTAAAAACTTGACCTTGATATGGAAATTTTGACTTCAAACACAAAAACTTCGAATAAAGATATTTTGTAAATTTCTTTGCACATTTTTCAAAACCATTTCAACATTTCTTAAAATCATTTCGACATTCAAATCCTCAATATAATAATAACTTGACGTTTCCGAATATTTTGACATGTGTGAAATCATTCTGATAGTTTTGGAGTTATTTCATCATTTTTAATACTAAGTAATTTGGATTTTTCTTGCGCTTTTTCAGCTCAGAAATATTTCAATATTTTTTTGAACTAATCTGACGTTTTGTGGAATAATTTCGAAACTTTTTATCATTTTTGGAACTATTGTGACATTTTTTGGAATAATTTCGGCATTTTTTTGGGATTATTGTGACTATATAATACATTGAACAAGAACCAATCAAAACTCTTGAAATGCGCATAGGCAGCCAATCAGCACGTCTCTACGCTTACCACCCCGGCAATACAGGCGTCCTCCTTGACGTAAATATTATCGCTGTGGTACCGTGGTCCTTCCCCCTCTCCCAGACCAGGGCAGTGGCTGTCATTCAGAGCGCATTTACGCAATGTCAGTGCTGTCAGTTGTCACAATCAAAATATATGAAACTGAACATTGCAAGAACGTTTTCCATGCATTATAGAGCATTTTCTACCATTTAAAAGTATAAGTATTCCCACTTTCCTAGTAAATTTTCATTCCACACCGTTAGTTGTTAAATTTTGGGCTTTTTGATTTATAGGAGAAGAAAAAAAGAAGCCCAAGTTTTGTTGAACTGGGAACAGGACACACGCTGTTTAATTTTCCAAGAGGAATCTCAATTTTATCTACTCACGGCCTTCACCAAAAATGGCTTATACAACGGCTTTCAAATTACAAGCAGACGCTTCTGCTACATCAAAGAAAAATGTCCTTCGGTTTCATTAAATACATTGAATCCAGATACAACTTTGCATGTGAAGACTCTCCCCAGCCCGTTACAATATTTGAGTGAATTGTGATAACATAAAGTGTAGGCAATAGTTTTTTTATCTATCCATGCATGCTTTACTGGAGTATGTGTCTTGAATCTCAACTTCGTGTCACTAACTTACCGTTCATGCAATAATCATGTTTTTTTAAGTATGTTCCTCGACTCTCAACTTTGTCTCACTTCCGTATTGTTTCATTAAATTATTTAAACAAATTCAGTACAAATATAACGCATTTTACTCAATTGCCTTTTACAAATAATTTGTATTGAGAAAAATTGTATGCTACAAAGTGTCAATCGATCGAAACGTTCCATCTCCATTGCTTCATTTAGAGAATTTCTTGAAGCTTCTGCACTTTCCAAGATCAGTCTAAGGTTCCCTTTATGCTGAAGAAGAAAAAACCTTCAAGTATTTCAATAAAATCAATCATAACATTGTATAACCTGTCGCCCTCTTGTCCATTCTCTGGTATAATATCCTCTGATTTGTCCATTTCGCAGTAGCACCCTGAATTTGGTGAGAAATTCCAGTGTAGCTGGATATACATATGGCATGAAAGCCACTTCTGATTCTGAATAGGTCTACTGCACTTTTTCATAGCACTTTTTGTTTGAAAGCGTTTTTCATCTTCCGATTTCCAACTGCAACTAACCTACAAACTCGAACGTCAAACAATGACGTTTCCAACTTTTGACTTTTACCGACGCAGCATCTCGAGATCTTCCGTTGCCAACGTTAAGAAAAGAGCACTATTGCGCTAATAAGAACGCAGTTTATTATGATGATGATGAAGTGAATATTAAAAACCATTTTGAGTAAAGAATAAGATTACCCTGATTAATCAGTGTATACCACAAAGTTCTTTGTAAAATTTCAACCATTTGAACAACACTGGTAGAACCCAGAATCTTGGGTAGCGCTCTGTCAATTCATTATATAGTCTTATCAAATACAATGCGTTGTACGCTTAATCGTCAGATAATTTTTTAATAATATCATTTCGTTATAATCCCAATGCAAGAAAATACAACTCGCCCTATGGGCTCGTTGTATTTTCAGCTTTGGGATTATAACTCATAATATTACTAAAAAATTATCGACAATAATCGTACCACTCATTGTATTACTACTGACAATTTTTGGAATCATTGTTGCATTTTTTTTCAATAATTTTGACATTTCTATAGTCTTTTAGACAGTTTTTTTTTAAATTATTCCAACATTTTTTGAATTACATATCATGGAATTATCTTGACCTATTTTAATCATTGTAAAACTGGAATTCGAGAGCAATAATCAGTTATTTAACAATTATTTTGACTTATAATTGAGGTTGATGATGCTGCCAACACATCACATTGTTTCATATTTTGCTCAAATGAAAAAAGCTGTGATATTGGTTATGGGTACTGCTCAGTTGCAGTTTTTTTCTTATCATTTTTTGAACTTGAGTCCGATATTTGAAAAATATTATATATTTAGATTTTTTCCATTGCTTCCCATGTAATTCTTCTATGGGGGGTATCGTCTGGAAGTTTTCATTCTGCAAAAGAGGGCGCTTGGGTGTTTGAGCAGTCTGGGACCTCGAGAATCGGCGAGGGAAAGCTTCAAAAGCAAAAAATACTTACCATGCCAAACGTATTCATCCTTGAATGTTTGAAGTTCGTCCATTAGAATCAGGATAGATTTGTGAAAAATGGGAGCTATGACCAGTACAAATGAGGAGCTTGTGGTGTGGTTAGTTAGCGCGTTCGACTGCCACTCCAGAGGTCGCGGGTTCGATCTCCGCCGGGGACGGATTTTCGGCCTCGAAAAACAAGCTCCTTGGTTTAGTTGGAATGCTTGCTAAATGCAAGACGCGCCGTGTGTCGCATAGCACGTGAAATACGAACGATGGTGCCGACCCCATGCGATGTTGGTGGTCGTTAAAAATCCCTACCCTGTGTTGGAACACACAGGGGTTCGGCAAAATTTCCGGTATAGTGGAGGAAAGCATTCACCGGCGTCGGTGTTAGGCCTCGTTGCGGAAATAGGCCGACGTTAAATAAACGAATAAGAAAAAAACCAGTACAATACTAGGACAAGAAATGCACTACTCACTACCGCCCAACTATCTGCCGAACACTGGGGTATCAAGTTTTACAATCATTTGCCAAGAGTGAGGTCCAGCAAATGAATTATACAAAATTCATTTCAGTAGTAAAACGTTGGCTTCTTGAGGGTGCTTTTCACTCGTGTGAAGAATTTCTCAATGTAAATTTTAAAATGTGAAACTTTTGTGAATGTGCCTACGTATTTCTAATTCTGTGATATTTTGAAATGTTAACAATTTTTTTTGATCTTACTATATAAAGTGTTTTTGATGGTAAAATAAATGAATATGAATATGCTGAACGCTGTGGATACTGAATAAGTTGAAACCAAATACTTGGAATAAACTCACGTCACGTCACTGAGGCTTGCACCTCTTGGGGGTCTCGTTTCTTGTCTTTTTAGGGTCGATTATCGTTTTCGAAAGGTGATGCAAGATGCAATAACACCTTCGTGCTCCAGGATTCAGGATAACGGAATAAATAATAATAATATTAAATAATAAATAACACATCGGAAAAAATCACAAATTCTTGAAGTCTTTTGAAGCAAAGTTTATTGATATTCCACTGGTCCCTGCACTAGACAAGATTCTTTTGATCGATTAGAGTTGAAATATCAACTGCTACGATAATTTTTTGTTTTAAGATACAAAATACGTTGACATGAAAAAAATGAAATTTGGGCATTTGGTTTACATTTTTCGTGGAATGGCTGTATCGCCATTATTGTATTTGCTGTATTTGCTGTATTTATCTTTGCAATCGGAAACGATAGTAAAATGTCGTGTCAGTGGATGAAGGCCGCCATATTGCTAAAATTTCAGCGACGAAGAGGGAAGATGCAGATATATTATGCTAGACAAAGACAAGAAAGATCGACCCTTTATGCAAAACCTAAGGTTTTCGTATTGGTACGAAGCTTGCGGACTGTGGGTGGGATACGCAAGGAGCTGGTCGATTTTTACGAAATACGAAAGTGGCGTGCTCGCAAAACTCCGATACGAAAACGAATTTCGTAACCGATTGAGCGCATGCTCTGCACGGGACAGAAAACGCAAGGGATTGGGCGATATTCACTATTTAGGAAACATGAATAAGCCGTGCCAGCAAAATTCGTATACGAACACGAATTTTGTAATCGATTCACGGCGTGCTTCCACCACGGGCTCAGCCACTGAATAGCTAATAGTGCTGGCAACCGAATCGGTTCTGGAAGATGGCTTTGAAAACCGGCTCCGAAAACCGAATTTCGATGATAGCTGAAAACCGGCTCACACAGCCGGCTTTCGGAGTCGCTATTCGGAGCCGGCTTCCAAAATGTCGAAGCGTTTTCCAGTGTCGGTCTTCGAAGCCGGTTTTCAATACCGGTTTTCGGAGTCAGCTATCAATATCAGTATTAACGAACAGAATACCGATTTTTATTTTTCCCGGTTTTTGCCAGCACTAATTAAATTGAAGACTGTCAGGTGTGAAGTCACTATTTTGATGAAGTAAAAAGAGCTCTTTGTGGTAAAGGTCGGAATTTTGTATGCTTGAAGTCGGATTTTTCTGTTGAAAGTCGTAGTTTCAAGCGTGTAAGTCGTAATTCCGTGGTTTAAATTCAGTCTTCCAGCTGAAAGTCGGAGTTTCACTTGTTTAAAGTCGCAGTTTTTCGTGTTGATGAAGTCGAAATTTCGAGGCGAAACTCGAAATTTTATTGCTCGAAGTAGAATTTATGTTTGAACTCGAAATTTCGTCCTCAAAGTTAACATCCCTAGTCGAAATTTTCAGAAAATCAAGATCAAAGTGAAGCTTTGTGGATTTGAAGTTTGAGATTAGGTCGAGGTTTTTCGTGTTCAATGTCAAAATAGTTGAAAATTAAAATGATTATTAACGTGTCAAAATAATTCCAAAAATGTGAAGAAAAATAACCTATTCTTCAATCTTTTATAATTCGAATATCGGAATGATTTGGAACAAAAATGTCAAGATGATTCTAAAGATATGTCGAAATCATTGAAAAAATGTCAATGATCGAAATATGTCCAAATATTAAAAAGTTAAGATGATCTCATAATGTCAGGATATTTCCAAAAAATGCCTCATAATATTGTATACCTCGGTGCTTCGCACCTCGATTGTAGCCATTTACAATGTTATGCTTTGCAACTCGTTAATCGCCCTATCCTGGCTGTATACCTCGAAACACAACGAAAAACAACAAAATCTTCCGCTCGAGCAACTGGGCAGTACCCATAACCAATTTCACAGCTTTTTTCATTTGAGCAAAATATGAAAAGATGTGATGTGTTGGCAGCATTGTCAACCTCAATAATTATACAGGGTCCTGCAACAGTGCGTCGGGATTTCCTAGCGCCCTTACCTTGCTAAATAGAGAAAACGGTGTAATACATAAAACTATTGGTTTGGAAAGTTCTACCTTGCAATTTTTTTTTCCAACTAATTTGGCTGTTCAATTTTTGCGCTATAACAAAAACAAACTTTTTTTTAATAAAATGCCCCACTTTTGATTTCATTTTCTTGTTTAGCTTTTCAAGCTCTATTACAAGTGTATTTTTGTTTTTTTCAATTTGTGGCTGTGCTACCAACTGATAATTAAAAATTGAGATTTTTTGTAATTTCAAGGTTCACTTTGAAAAATCGTAGAGGCCGCGTTTTTTGAGATTAAGGAATGAAATTTGGCATAACGATAGTCGACCAGAAGCTGAATAACTTCATGACAAAAAACTTGAGGTTCAATTATACAGGGTGGGCAAAAAAAATTTTCGCACTCCGCAAATTTCAAAATGCCATAAGTCATTTTTTTCGAATAGAATGCCCCATATTTTATCTCACCATTCCATAGCCTTGTTCTTCCTCTTTCATTTTTATGAGGGATACCGTACCCCTAAATTCCATAATTTCAGCGATAATCGATAATTTTGATAAAAATTGTCGTTTATTTGGATTTTTTATGATCTTAGTAGGTCTTGATACAGAAAATCATGTGTCAAAATGAACGCACCTCTCAATTTGACAGTTTGAAGGTTTTTGAATTTGCGAAAATCGCTTTACCACGCTCAATTTTAATTTTCTTTTTTCCATCGGGCAACGAAATTATTTTTTAAGCATTTTCTTCAGATTGGAATTCAGCGCAGCTATTCAATAGAAAAAACTTATTCTTAGCATCAACCCAAGCAAAATGTGTCAATCAGACATTGGTTTATGATCACTATGGCCTGCCCGGCGTGGAAAATTTTAATAAATAGCACTTTTTATCAAAATTATCGATTATCTCGGAAATAATCAAATTTAGGGGTAGAGTACGGTGAAAATGAAAGAGGAGGAAAAAAGCTGTCGAATGGTTGAATAAAATAGAGGGCATTCTATTCGAAAAAATGACTTATGACATTTTGATTTTTGCGAGGTTCGAAAAAAAATTCTGAACGAAAATCACTGATTCTGAAGTTTTTTGTCATGAAATTATTCACCTCCTATTCGACTATTTGGTGCCAAATTTCATTCCTTGATTGCAAAAAACAAGGCTCCTAAGATTTTTCAAAACGAACCTTGAAATTACAAAAAATTTCATATTTTAATTTTTAGTTGGTAGCACTGCCACAAATTGAAGAAACAAAAATTTGCTTGTAATAGAGCTCAAGAAGCTGAACAAGAAAATCAAATCCAAAGTGGGGCATTTCATTGAAAAAAATCTTTGTTTTTGTTATAGCGCAAAAATGGAACATCCTGTAAAGTTGAAAATAATTAATTTCACTAGTTACTACTTAGGCCAGGCGGTAGGTCATTCTGGATAGAAAAAAATCCGACCAAAGCTTTTATGGTGGCAAACTCTTCGTAAGGTCAGTAGGTATCTACCACTGAGTTTCCGCCCAAAAACGAGTTGTGCTGATTCCTCCACATCTGCCCAAAGGTAAAGGATGTCTTGAAGGTGCAAAAAGACCTGTTAAACCCCCGTACTTTTCCATTTTATTTGCCTCAATGCAAACGTACAATTCTAACGCAAACATTGGAAGCATTTGTCATCATCTCTGTGCCAGTCTTACTGTTGAAAAAAAAGATTTCTTTGTGCGGGTCAGATAAATTACATTTAATTGTTTTTCCACACAAGAAAACGATGGAGCAACATGTATTTTGGATGTTTTCTAATAACTTGTCCTTACTGAACCCATTCATGGCGTTGAAATTTCAATAACAGCATTTTTGAAGATGTTGCCCGCTAAGAAATGAATAATTTTTACCCGCCTGTTCAGCAGCAGTTTTTTCAATTTTACCAAACACCGTTCTCGAAAATTTTATAGGAAATGACAAGCTAGAACTGTTTTCTGATGATATTATATCTGGCTTAACCGCGGCACGCTTTTTGAAAGTATAGGAAACTGATTTCTTTTTGAGCTGTTCTATTTTACCCGTGTGCGGCCGTGCCTACTTGACATAGACCGGACTGATTACACAAGCTTGGAAATGTACTCTTTTCCAGCTTTAAAACACGACTATTAATGATAAAATAATATATAATTTCTTCATAAATCAATGTACAAAGTCTTAATAATAATGGTCGCGTTTTAAAGCTGGAAAAGAGTACATTCCCAAGCTCGTGTAATCAGTCTGGTCTATGTCAAGTAGGCACGGCCGCATGCGGGTGAAACAGGACCTCTCGGAAAGAAACCAGTTTTTTAGACTTTCAAGTCCGTGCCGCGGTTGAGCCAGGCATGATATCGTTAGACAAGAGTTTGAGCTTTTCATTCCTTATGAAATTTTCGCAAACGGTGTTTGGTAAAATTGAAAAACTTGCTGCTGAACAGGCGGGTAAAAATTATTCACTTTTTTGCTGGCAACATCTTCAAAAATGCTGTAATTGAAATTTTAATGCCATAAATGGGTTCAATGGATACGAGTTATTGGAAAACATACAAAATACATGTTGCTTCATCGTTTTCTTGTGTGAAAAAAACGATTAAATGTCATTTATCTGACCCGCACCAAGAAATCTTTTTTTTCAACAGTAAGACTGGCACAGAGATGATGACAGATGCTTCCAATGTTTGCGTAAGAGTTGTACGTTTGCATTTAGGCAAATATGGCGAAAAAGTACGGAGGTTTAACAGGTCTTTTTGCACTTTTGAGGCATCCTTTACCTTCGCGCAGATGTGGAGGAATCAGCACAACTCGTTTTTGGGCGGAAACTCAGTGGTAGATAAATACTGACCTTACAAAGAGTTTGACACCATAAAAGCTTTGGTCGGAGTTTTTTCCAGATAGTAGCGATTTTACCGACATACCGCCTGGCCTATACTTTTCAAATCAATAATTTTATTTATTGAATCTTTGTCTCTATTTCGTGAGGGAAGGGCGCTAGGAGAGCCCGACGCACTGTTGCAGGACCCTGTATGTCAAAACAATTGTCAAATAATTGATTAGATTATTGCCCTCGAATTCCACTTTAACAATGATTGAAATAGGTCAAGATAATTCCATAATATTTCAAAAAATGTTGAAATAATTAAGAAGAAACTGTCTAAAATACTATAAAAATGTCTAAATTATTAAAAAAAAAAATGCAACAATGATTCCAAAAATTGTCACGATAATCCCAAAAAATGCCGAAATTATTCCAAAAAATGTCACAATATTTCCAAAAATGATAAAAAGTGTCGAAATTGTTCCACAAACCGTCAGATTAGTTCCAAAAAATGTTAAAATAATTTTGAGCTGAAGAAGTGCAAAAAAAATCCAAAATACATAGTATTAAAAATGTTGAAATAACGCCAAAACTATCAGAATGATTACAAACATGTCAAAAAATTCGGAAACGTCAAATTATTCATATATTGACGACTTGGATGTTGAAATAATTTGAAGAAATGTTGAAATGGTTCTAAAAAATGTCCAAAAGAATTCACAAAATATCTTTAGTCGAAGTTTTCGTGTTTGAAGTCAAAATTTCCATATCAAGGTCAAGTTTTTCGAGTCAGAATTTCGAAATCAAAGTCAAAGGCTTTCAAGCCTGAAGTCAAAATTTCAAATGGAACTGGAGTTTTCTCTTGTCCAAGGAGAATTTTCATGTTTGGAGGCGAAGTCTTCCGTTTCAAGAGTCAAATTTTTGCAACAAAAAACAAAATTGTATGTCTTTTCTCCAAGTCGAAATTACCACTGAATCCAGAGTCGAGAGTTTTCCGTGTTAAAAGTCAGAATTTCAAGATAAAATTGAAGGTTTCTGCGTCTGAAGTCATAGTGTTTTGTTTTTAAGTAGAATTTTTCCATTTGAAGTCGATGTATTTCGTATTTACGGTCAACTTTTTGTGATAAAAGTCGAATTTGTTTGATTTTTTTTCCAAGTTGAAATTTCAAGTTGTAGTTAAAATAATGTCTCAAGTCCATGTTTTCTTATTTCAAGTCGAAATTTCGAAATCAAAGCTGAAATCTTTTGTGTTTGGAATCGAAATTTCCTGTTCAAAGTCGACATTTTGGAATCACAATAGAAGTTTTCATGTGAAAAATTTGAAGTAGAAGATCAAGCTTTTTGTGTTGAAAGTTGAATATCTGTTGTGTTTTGAGACGAAATTTCGTGGTTTCGGTGGAGGTTTACGGACTTGAGAGTCAAAGTTGAGTCGCGGGGTCGGACAAGTCAACTTCTCTTGTTTGAAGGGGAAATGTCCATGTTCAAATCAAAATTTCGTGTATTAAGTCAAAGTTTCCAAATTGAAGTCGAAGTTTTTCATCTTCAAACTCAAAGCTTTGTGTTTGGAGTGTTAATGTCGAGATTAAGGTCAAGTTTCTCGGGTTTAAGTTTTTAGGGTTCAAAGTAGAGATCTTCGTGTTCCAAGTCGAAACTTTTTATGTTTTAAGTCCAAGTTTCCAGATTAAATCAAGAGCTTTTTGTTTTCGAAGTCGAGATCCAAGCCAAAATCTTCTGTGTTTGAAGTCGAAATTTTGTATTCGTACTCCACCATTAGATATTTAAGTCGGAATTTCATGATGCACCTAAAAGGTTTTTGCATTGGAGGTCGAAATCCCGAGATAGAGAAGTCGAAGTTTTCCGTGTTGGATTTTTTGTGTTCAAAGTCGAAGTGTTCTGTATTTCAAGTCAAAAGTCAAAATTTCCGTGTTTGAAGTCGAAATTTTGTGTTCAAAGCCAATATTTCGATATTACAATCGGAATTTTCATGTTTGAAGTGAAAACTGTCATGTTGAAGTCAAGGTTTTTCGCGAGGTTTTTTGTATTCGAAGTGAAGAATTCACGATAAGAGTGAAGATTATTGCATTTGAAGTCGAATTTTCGAGATTAAGTCGAAATTTTCATGTTCGAAGTCAAAATTTCTTGTCTAAGCCAAATTTTCGAGAGTCAAGCTCTTCGTGTTCCAAGTCAAAATTTTTGTTTGGAGTCGGAAGTTGTACGTGACCAAAATTGAAATTCCAAGATGTAGAGTACAAGGTTTTTGGTGTAGAGTCGAAATTCCGTTGTTGAAGTCGGAATGTCATGCTCAAAATCGAAGTCATTCGTGTTTGAAGTCAAAACGTGCTTGAAATAGAGATGTCGATATAAAAATTAAAGATTGTTATGTTCAAAATCCACTATTGCGAAATAAAAATTCAAGTTTTTTGCGGTGAAAGTCAAAAATTTTTGTTTTTGAAGTCGAAGTTTCAGTGTTGAAAGTCGTAGTTTTTTTTTATTCAATCACGGCGAAATTTCGTGGTTGAAGTCGGAATTTTGAGAATTGACAGTTGAAGTTTCTCGTGCTGAAATCAAAATTTCGCAATAGAAGTTGAAGTTTGTCGGTTTTCAAGTTGAAATGCCAAGATAAAAGTTAAAACTTTTCGTGTTAGATCTTTCGTATTCGAAGTCGAGGTTTTCATGTTGAAAGTCGAAATTTTGTGTTTGAAGTAAAAAATTCGGGATATATTTCAAGTTTTCCGTGTTTAAAATTCAAGCTTCGCATTAAAAGTCAAAGTTTGTCGGTTTTTAAGTCTTAACTCTAAGATAAAACTCGAAGTTTTCGAATTAAATCAAGTTTTATTGCGTTTAAAGTAGAAATTTTGCATCAGACTTCTAGAAGTTGGATTTTCCGCTTTGAGAGACCCAATTTTCATGTCAAAAGTGTTTTGTCTTTTCGTGTCCCAAGTCAAAATTTTGCAATAAAAGCCAAAGTTTGTCAGTTTTGGAATCGAATATTCGAGTTGGAAGTCAAAGTTTTCTTGTTTCAAGTCGGAAGTTTTACATAATATAAATCAAAATCTTGCCATAGAAAGTCCAAGGTTTTTGCGTATGGGGTAGAAATTTTTTGCTTGTAGTCAGAATGTCACGATTTAAGTCGAATTAGTTCCTGTTTGAAGTCGGAGTTTCATGTATAAGGTCGAAATTCCACCATTTAAATTAGTGTTGGCAACGAAACTGGTTTTGAAAGCCGGCTCCGAAAACCGCGGTTCTGATGATAGCTGAAAACCGGCTTTCAGATCTGGTTTTCGGGACCGGTTTTCCGAGCCGGCTTTCGGAGTCGGTATTCGGAGCCGGCTTCCAAAATTGGTTTTCGGAGCAGTTGGTTTCAAGTATCGGTTTTCGAAGCCGGCTTTCAATAACGGTTTTCAAAGCCGGTGTCCAATGCCGATTTTCGGAGCCGGCTTTGAATACCGCCTTTTGGATTAGGCTTTCAAGACCGGTTTTACCGAAACCGGTATTCGACAAAACCGGTATACCGTTATTCATTTTTGCCGGTTTTTGCCAGCACTAATAGCTAACAATCAGAATGTGCACTGGAGTGGTAGGGGTGGGGTCCGAATCTCGTAGGCGGTCATTTTGAGAAAATAAATATAATTTCGTCAGTTGAAAGCGAATGCTGACATTGGCAGCTGTGACAGTGTTGAGGAGCTTATACTCGTAGTTGTAATATTTTGTATTTACTTGAAAATATTAATAATCATCTCGTAATTGCGTGATTCAATACGATGCCCCGAACACCCAGCGGTGGGCACGGGTGTGCGGCAACGAGCTATAGAAATAGATGGGTTATTGCAAAAGAAACACTGTAACACAGACTAAAATAAGTACGTTCTGTATTTGAATGTGTCGCGTGAACGTTACCTTATCAAAATGGCCGTATCCTGACCTGGCAGTTTCAAGGCCACCAAACGAGATCCTCCTCAGAACAAAGACTCTGGTGAGGAGTGCACATTCTGATTGTTAGCTATTCCGTGGTTCAGCTACGTTTTCATGCCCCACGTTGGGCGCCAAATGAAATACTCTTGTTTATTAAATGAGCATTACCGACTGAACAAAGTCAAACAGCCATTTATTTGTAAATTTCTGTGGACCACAGACGGTTGCATCATGCTGCTTTCTCGGATGCAGCCTTCGCTCTGCTTTCGAAACGCCTCAGCTCCCGCTTACTCTTGGTTGCCCTTCACAGCTCACTTGCACTAGACTGCACTCAATTAAATCAAATAAACAAAACAAAAACGGACACGCACTACAACACTTGAATCTGGAAGCTAATTTTCAACATTCTGCACATTCAATATTTTTATTATAATTGCAGTTGATGGCTACAGGCTGACCAATATGGGCTACGATTTTTTGGCGTTGAACACGTTCCAGAAGCGCGGCTCCCTCGCCGGATTCGGTCACCAGATCGGCGTCGGAAAAGAGAGCAACATCTACATAGTCTGCGGCGAGGACAAGCAGGAACTCGTCCTGAAATTGCACCGGCTCGGCCGCACGTGCTTTCGCAACATCAAAGATCTGCGCGACTACCACGGACGCAGGAAGTACGCCTCGTGGCTGTACCTGTCCAGGATTTCGGCGACCAAAGAGTACGCCTACCTGAAAGCCCTGCACGAACGGGACTTCCCCGTTCCGAAACCCATCGACTGCAACAGACACTGCGTCGTCATGACTCTGGTGAAAGGAGCTCCATTGTAAGTACCGATAAGGATTCCAACCAAAGGTTCGTGATAAAAATTGTAATTACAGGACGCACGTGATGCAGCTGAAAGATGTGGAAGCCTTGTACGACGCGCTGATGAACCTGATCGTTCGCTTCGCCGAATTCGGAGTCATCCACGGCGATTTCAACGAGTTCAACATCATGATCACCGAAGACGAACAGCCCGTCATCATCGATTTCCCTCAGATGATCTCGACGTCGCACCCCAATGCCGAAACGTACTTCAACAGAGACGTCGAATGCATCAAAACCTTCTTCAGAAGACGCTTCGACTACGAAAGCGAACTCTTTCCCACGTTCGAAGCCATAGAAAAAACCGATTCGTTGGACAAAGAAGTGAAATGTTCGGGATTCACCAAAGAAATGGCGAAAGACCTGGAGGAAGTGATTCAGGTCAAATCTGAATTGGGCGAACTGAGCGAAGAAGATGAGGACGATTCAGAGGAAGAAGATGGTTCTGACGCTGAAGAAAGCGGTTCTGAAGTTGAAGGAAAGGATTCTGAAGCTGAAAAAAATAGTTGTGCCGCAAAAACAAGCTGCTGTGAAGATGATGTAAATGCTTCTGAAGCAATGGGCTCCGAAAAACTGAACAAGGAGAAAACCAGATGTGCAACCAAAGCAGAAAAGCAGAAGAAAACTAGTGAGCAATCGCTAGACCAAAATCAGACGTTTGAAGCCACCTTGCGGATGGCGGAAAGCATGAAAGACAACTTGAGGATTTCCGATGGGAGCGAAGGTGATGACGACGTCAGCGTCGTGAACCGGAATTTTTCAGACCAAGAATCTTCCGATGAATCGGACCGGTTCACGAATCGAACGTCGTTTTCGACCGCATCGACGATACCCCCAACCGAAATCAAGAACCGGTTGAAGAAACAGATGCAGACCAAGTCGCGGAAGCAAGTGAGGAAAACTTGCAAAGTGAAGGGAGAGGACAGCGCCAGTGGCAGGAACAAGAGGGACGTCAGGGATGCCATCAAGCACAGCGCCACGAGCATGTGGGGATTGGAATAGGAGTTCGCTTTGGTTGAATATAAGTTAGGCTTTGTACGAGTGTTAAGTTTGATAATAAAAAAAATGAACTTCTAAAATATCGGTTCCATCTGGTTCCATTTTACAACCCATGAATGGGCGATGTTCCTATATTTGTCCTTTGCTGGTCAAAAACACTGAGCCAGAAGGATTCTTAGAAGGATATCGCGGACGCGAGTGTCTATAACCGGAAATGACGAACCCAATTGCACCTTCCCAAAAACTTTGAAACCAGTGTTGTACGCGAAACAATTACTCAAGTCAAGGTATAAGACTTTTATATACGAAGGTGCAGAGCGGACATAGTTTTTTTTTCATATTTTAAACTTTAAACTCGAAATTTCCACTTTTAAAGGAAGTGTTTGTGGAATCGTTCCTAAGGCGCCCCACTTGTAACTCAGATACTGATTTCATACTCCCCGACTCGTACGCTTGGATCTGTTATCCATTATTTGCTCTCTTCCCACAACTTCATTGATTCACTATCGAGCCGTCACGTAACTCTTGTGTTTTTCACTGACGTTGTCTTGTTTCAGCGGAGAAGGGCCATCCCTCATGAAATTTCACTCGCCCGTTGAATGACGACCTGGTATTGAAAAAAGAGTGCCCTCGCTACGCTCGGGCACCAGCTGTATCTAAGATACAGCTGCAAGTTTTACGTGGATACGTCTATGTTGTAAGAGGGTATTGAGGCCATGTCGAAGGTTCCACAATGATCTTGGATGTTACGAGATGTTTTTGAACGTTCCAGACTATTCCCGAATATTCCAGAACATACCGGAACATTCTGAAATATTGTGAAATTATCTTGAATGTTCTGTACTGTCCCAGAAATCTCTAGGGGGCGGAACTTTCCGAACATTCCAGAACATTCTGAAATGCTGTGGAATGATCCCGAATGTTCTGGGATGTTTTTGAATATTCCAGAATATTCCCGAACATACCAGAGCATTCTGGAATGCTGTAGAATGATCTCGTAGGTTACACAATGATCTGGAACGTTTCGGGATTTTTCCGAACGTTTAAGACTATTACTGAACATTCCAGAACATACCGGAACATTGTGGAATGATCTCGAATACTCTCGAATGTTCTGGACGTGTCTGTTCCCATATATTCCAGAACATGTCGGAACATTCTGAGATGTTGTGGATTGCTCTCGAACGTTCCACAATGATCTGGAATGTTCCGGGATGTTTTCGAACGTTCCAGACTATTCCCGAACATTCCAGAGCATACCGGAGCATTCTAGAGTGCTGTGGAATGATTTCGAATGTTACACAATAATCTGGAACGTTCCGGAATGTTTCCGAACGTTCCAGATTATTACTAAACATTTCAGAATATACCGGAACATTCTGAAATGCTGTAGGATGATGTCGAATGTTCTGGGGTGTTTTTGAATGTTCCAGACTATTCCCGAACATTCCAGAGCATACTGGAGCATTCTGGAGTGCTGTGGAATGGTTTCGAATGTTAAACAATAATCTGGAACGTTCCGGATTGTTTCCGAACTTTCCAGATTATTCCCGAACATTCCAGAACATACCGGAACATTCTGAAATGCTGTAGGATGATCTCGAATGTTCCGGGATGTTTTTGAATTTGAATGTTCCAGACTATTCCCAAACATTCTAGAACATACCAGAGTATTCTGAATGCTGTGGAATGATCTCGTATGTTACACAATAATCTGGAACGTTTCGGGATTGGTCCGAACGTTCCAGACTATTCCTGAACATTACAGAACCTACCGGAACATTCTGGAATGTTGTGGAATACTCTCGAATACTATCGAATGTTTTGGACAAATGTTCAGACTGTTCTCAAATATTCCAGAACAAATCGGAACACTATGAAATGTGGAATGATCTCGAATGTTTCACAATGATCCGGAATGTTCCGGGATGTTTTCGAACGTTCCAGACTATTCTCGTACATTCCAGAACATACCGGAGAATTCTGGAGTGCTGTGGAATAATCTTATAATGTTACACAATAATCTGGAACGTTCCAGGTTGTTTCCTAGCGTTCCAGACCATTCCTGAACATTCCAGGACATATCAGAGCATTCTGGAATGCTGTGGAATGATCTCGTATGTTACACAATAATCTGGAACGTTTCGGGATTTGTCTGAACGTTCCAGACTATTCCTGAACATTACAGAACCTACCGGAACATTCTGGAATGTTGTGGAATACTCTCGAATACTATCGAATGTTTTGGACAAATGTTCAGACTGTTCTCAAATATTCCAGAACAAATCGGAAAATTATGAAATGTGGAATGATCTCGAATGTTTCACAATGATCCGGAATGTTCCGGGATGTTTTCGAACGTTCCAGACTATTCCCGAACATTCCAGAGCATACCGGAGCATTCTGGAGTGCTGTGGAATGATTTCGAATGTTACACAATAATCTGGAACGTTCCGGAATGTTTCCGAACGTTCCAGATTATAACTGAACATTTCAGAATATACCGGAACATTCTGAAATGCTGTAGGATGATCTCGAATGTTCTGCGGTGTTTTTGAATGTTCCAGACTATTCCCGAACATTCCAGAACATACCAGAGCATTCTGGAATGCTGTGGAATGATCTCGTATGTTACACAATAATCTGGAACGTTTCGGGATTTGTCCGAACGTTCCAGACTATTCCTGAACATTACAGAACATACCGGAACATTGTGAAATACTCTCGAATACTATCGAATGTTTTGGACAAATGTTCAGACTGTTCTCAAATATTCCAGAACAAATCGAAACATTATGAAATGTGGAATGATCTCGAATGTTTCACAATGATCCGGAATGTTCCGGGATGTTTTCGAACGTTCCAGACTATTCTCGTACATTCCAGAGCATACAGGAGAATTCTGGAGTGCTGTGGAATAATATTAGAATGTTACACAATAATCTGGAACGTTCCAGACCATTCCTGAACATTCCAGAACATACCGGAACATTCTGAAATGTTCTGGAATAATCTCGAATACTCTCGAACGTTCTGGACTGATGTTCAGACTATTCCCGAATATTCCAGAACATATCGGAACATTCAGAAATGTTGCGGAATGATCTCGAATACGCTCGAATGTTCTGGACTGTTCTAGAAATTTCTAGGAGGCGAAACTTCCAGCCCTTGTGTCTCCAAAAACACGCTCTTTAGGTGAAACCGGGAACCTTCTTAATTTTTATATTTTTTTTCATATACTTATATTGATATTGACTATTGTCGATAGGTAAATTACCTTTCGTTACATAGACAGGAATAGACAAGAAGGTATGTAGGTATACAACCAATTTGACACCACTCTATTTTAGTAGATTTCATACTTACCGGCTTCATCCACAACTGCACCAACAGATGGCGCTCGTGCATATACTCCTGTTCATGAAATGACCCCCCTTAAATATGGATCAAAAACATAGACGTATCCACGTCAAAATTTAAAAAAAAATGGAGAAACTGATTTGCTCAAGGGTATCTCCAGTGCCATTCGTACTTTTCATTCATCGTTTTCCACCTGCATTCAGTCAACTACTTATTCTTAAAATATAATTGAACCTAAATGTACATACATACTGCGAAAAAAAAACAATATACACTCCGTGTTGTAATCCAAGGTCGGCTTGCAGAGTGAAAGATGTCTCTTTCGTTGCTTTTTTCTCGCAAGCTGGTGGCGCTATCGCGTTATCTTACACCGGGGTGTTATGTTATTTGTACAAGCTACAAGTTCATATCCTGCGTGGTACTTCAGTTGGTTTTTGAACTCGTGAAACGTGAGTTCCAAAAAAAAGCACTGATTCATTGCTCAACCTTTCTTGCATGGTCTTTTTTGAACATTTTCATTATGTCGTCTGAAAAGCCATCGTTCTTAGCTCTCCCTGTGGCGGAGCCCTCCTGGTGTGGGTGGTTTCGTGGCTCCATCCTGTAGTGGTGCGTCGAAGTTACGCCCGGGTTTTGGTTCTGTGGATTCCAATGGGTGCCGTTTAAAGCCCGGCGCCTCCACCATGTCGGGTTCCAGAAAGGCTTTGGCTCTGTTAGACGGGCTTTAAGGGTCGGTAGCTCAGTTAGTTCAACCAGAGAGTCTTCAGATTTAATATGTATAATCGCTATTGTGTCATAAAACTATCGCTCTCTCTAGAACCGCTTTTCAGGCATTCGTTACTCACATACCGATTCCACACTACCCGATTGGTACGCTTGCGTCAAATAACGGTCCGGCATTTGAAAAAAAAAATCGGAGAATACTGAAATTTCTTGAGGCATCGCCAGTTCTATCCGAACTTTTCATTCCGAAATTTTCTGATTTTTTCAATACCTGGTCGTCATTCAATGGGCGAGGGAAATGTCAAGGGATGGCCCTGCTTCCTTAAGTCAGTGACGTCAGTGAAAGAACACAAGAGTTACGTGCGAGAGAACTGGCGACTCGATAGTGGAGCGATAAAGATGTAAGAAGAGAGGAAATAATGGATAATTGATTCAAGCGTACGAATCGGGGAGTGTTGAATCCGTATTTGAGTTACGAGTTGAGTGTCTAAGCAGTTCCCAGACACTTCAAAAGTCGAAATTTATCATCGCCTCGTCAAGTGTCCAGGTAGTTATACGATCAGCTTTCTAATATTTTCTTCATTTCACAGGCAGACTACCTCTACTAACTTCAGGTGAATGCTGCAACAAATTCATTAGTCCCGCGAGAACAAATCAGATGTCCCTCTAGGTAAAATTCCCACTTTATGGCATACGTCAGGAATGATTATTTTCTTGTAGCTATTTAATAATCCAACCAACATGAAAAATTGAGTAGCTGCAGTTGCACGCTGTAAGAAAGTTATTAGTTTGAAGGAGGGAGGGGGAACAATTGCGACTCTATGGAGGGGTCCGAACCCGGATATGAACAAGCGCAATTTTATTATTTCACTATCACAAGATTTTCCGCGGTTCCCAAAAGATTCAGAAGTCTCCCACTGGGTCTGGCTCTTCGATTACCGCAGACTCAACACAATTGGCCCAAGGGCTCGAGTACCTTTTTCGTAGTGCTGGCAAAAACCGGGAAAATTAAAACCGGTGTGCCGGTTTCGTCGGAATACCGGTTTCAGGTAAAACCGGTATTGAAAGCTGACTCCGAAAACCGGTATTGAAAGCCGGCTTCCAAAATCGGCATTGAAAACCGGCTCCGAAAACCGGTATTGGAAGCCGGCTTCGGCTCCGACCCAGAAATTCGGCTCGAAAAACCGGTCTCGAAAGCCGGTTTTCAGCTATCATCAGAACTGCGGTTTTCGGATCCGGCTTCCAAAGCCGATCCGTTAGCTGGCAGCACTAGCTGTTAGTTATTCCTTTTAATTTTTGGATTTATTTCAACACGTTCAAAATCGAGTTCAAAATCAATCAGTTGATTTTGGAGTTGTTCTGAAATTTCCTCGACTATTTTGACTGTGAACACGAAAGATGTAACACAGAAGAACACAAAATATTCCAACTTTAATGTCAAAATTTCGACTTTTGAGCTGAAATTTCGACTTCAAATACATAATACTTCAATTTGACTTTGAACAAAAACGATCCAAGACGGAAAACTTCGACTTCTGTCTCGTAATTACGACCTCAGATGCAAAAACCTGTTACGTGCATCATGAAATTTCTACTCCAATATCGAATTGTAGAACACGAATACAAAATTTCGACTTCAAACACGAAAGATTTTGACTTGGAAGATCTCGACTTTAAAAACGAAAAGCTCCTGATTCAATCTGGAAACTTCGACTTCAAACACAAAAAATTTCGACTTGAAACACGAAAAATGTCTACTTCAAACCCGAAAAACTTTGACTACCATCTGGAAATTTTGAATTTGATTATAGGTGAATACAAAGAACTTCGACTTTGAAAAGGGAACTTCTACTCCAAACAAGAACTTCGATTTTTATTCCCAAATTTTGACTTCAAATGCAAAAACCTTCAACTTTTATCTCGAACATTCTGACTTTGAATTCAAAAAACTTGACCTTGATCTCTATATTCTGTCTTCAAACACAAAATGTCGACTTATTTGAACATGAAAAACATCGACTTTGAACTAGAAGCTTTAACTATATACACAAAAAATTTTTGACTCAAACACGAGAAACCTCGAGAGAAACCTTTATCTGGAAATTTCGACTTGATCACAAAAAAACTTCGACTTTCGACTTGTAATTCCGATTTGAAAAACGACAAGCAACTTCGACTCGACATTGCGAAAATGTGATTTTGAACATCAAAAATTCAGACTCCATGCATGGAAACATTTTTTTCAAACACACAAAAACTCTGACTTATATCTCAAAATTTTGCCTTCAAACGGAAAGAACCGTGACTTCTATCTCAAAATTCTGACAATGATCACGAGAAACTTGACCTCAATCTTGAAGCTTCGACTTAATACACGAAGTTTCGACTTCGAACATGAAAATTTCGACTTCAAACAAGAAAAGTTGACTTGTCCGACCCAGCCACTGAACTTTGACTCTCAAGTTTCGAAATTTCCACCTAAACCACGGAATTTCGCTTCAAAACACAAAAGATATTCAACTTTTAACACGAAAAGCCTTTTTAACTTCAAAATTTTCACATGAAATGAAAACATTGAACTTTATGCACGAAATTTCGAATTCAAACACGAAAGAATTCAACTTTGATCTCGAAATTTCGACTAGAAATAAGAAAAACTCTGACTCAAGTCATGATTTCAACTTCAACTTGAAATTTCAACTAGGAAAAAGTCAAAGAACTTCGACTTTTATTGCGAAAAGTTGACCATTAATACGGAGAACCTTGACTTCAGATAGAAAAATTGCGCTTCAAACAAAAACTTCGACTTCAGACGCAAAAACCTCTAACTTTATCTTGAAATTCTGACTTTGAACACGAAAAACTTCGACTTCCATCCGAAAACTTTGACTTCAAACACGAAATCTGTAGTTTGAATACGAAAAACTCCGACTTTCAACTTGAAATTTCGACTCGGAAGTAAAGACAAACAACTCCGTATTTAATTCTGAAAATTTTATTCCTGAAACGAAAAACTTCGACTTCAAACATGAAAATTCTACTGAAACAAAAAACTCAATTTTCATTTGAAATTTCGACTCCAGTCGCAAAAGCCTTCGACTTTGATCTCGAACTTCTGACTCGAAAAACTTGATTTTAATATCAATATTTTGACTTTGAACGTGAAATTTCGATTGTGAACAAGAAAGGTTGAGTCTTGGGCCCTCTTGACTCAACTTTGACTCTTCAAGTTTTGAAAATTTGACCGAAACCCACGAAATCTCGAATCTGAACACCAAGAAGTTTGACTTGGGACACGGAAGATCCAACACGAAAACTTCGACTGAAGACTTTTTTTTTTTTGGGGACATTTTTTGGAATCATTCTAACATTTTTGTTCAAACCATCGTGACATCAAAATCCTTGAAATATAAATAATTTGACGTTTTTGGGTTTTTTGATATACTTGAAATCATTCTTATATTTTTGGAGCTACTCCAATATTTTTAAAACCATGTAACTTTTGGCATTTTTCTGACTTTTCAAAATCATTTCAACAATTTTCGGAACTAATTTGACACTTTGTGAAACAAGTTCGACACTTTGGAACTAGTTTGGCATTTTTTTGAATCAAGACATTTTGTGAAATAATTTCGGCGTTTTTTGGGAATATTTTGATATTTTTTGAATTCATTCAGACAATTTCTCAAATCATTCAGACAGTTTCGAGATAATTCTTTTATGTTTTGATCATTTAGAAATTCAAATCCGAAAAAATCAATTATACAATTATGTTGACAATTCTTGAATAATTTCGACATTTTTAAAATCATTTGATTAGTTTTCAAGTTATTTTGCTTCTTTCCACCTATTTTGACTTTTTTTTGAGCTAATTGACATTTTGGGGAATTATTCAGACAGTTCTTGGAATTGGTTTGACATTTTTTTGAATTATTTCAACATGTTTCATTGTTCCATTTTTTCAATAGTTTTGACATTTTTGAATTCTCTTCAACGTTTTTTAGGATCATTGTTACATTTTTGTTTCAATAATTTTGATATTTTCGGAGAGTTTTTGTGTTTTGATATTATTTCAACATTTTTTTGAATCATTATGTCAGTTTCTAGAATAATTTCGACATTTCTCTAGTCATTGTGACATTTTTCATTAATTTAGTTATTTGGGAATATCTTGACATATTTTAATCATTGTGACATTGAGATTTGAAAGCAATAATCAGTTATTTGACAATTATTTTGACATTTTGTTTAGTTGGCGCTGAGTTAGCATCGTGTCATTGATACCAACACATCATATTTTTTTCATATTTTGCTCTAATAAAAAAAAGCTGTGAAATTGGTTATAGGTACTGCACAGTTGTCAGTTGCTCTAACGGAAGATTTTGTTGTTTTTCGTGGCGCGAAGCCGAGGTGCGAAGCACCGAGGTATGCAATATTATGAGGCATTTTTGGAAATATCCCAACTTTATGAGATGATTTCAACTTTTCTAATATTTGGACATAATATTTCGGTATTGACATTTTTTTTTAATTTCGACATTTTTAGAATCATCTTGACATTTCTTTTAAATCATTCCGATATTCGAATTCGAGTGGACTAAATAATTTGACAGTTATTTTTCTTCACATATTTGGAATAATTTTGAAACGTTAAAAATCACTTTGCTAGTTTCAAAGTTATTTCAAAATTTGTATAACTATTTTGACATCAAACCGAAAAACTTTGACGTAATCTCGAACTGCAAATCCAAAACGCTTCATTTTCAGGTAAAACCGGTATTGAAAGTTGACTCCGAAAACCGGCGTTGAAAACCGCTGAGAAAACCAGTATTGAAGCCGTAGCCGGCCTCAAAAATCCGACACTGGAAACCTCTTCGAAATTTTGGAAGCGGGCTCCGACTACCGACTCCGAAAAAGGTTTTCAGCTATTATCAAAACCGCGGTTTTCGGAGCCGGTTTTTCGAGCCGGTTTTTGGAGCCGGCTTCCAAAACCGATTCGGTTGCCAACACTACTTTTTTGTGAAAGATACCAAACAAAGAATGAGGCTATTAACTGTGACTCAATGGCAGGGCAAACACCAGCACATGTAGGCAAATTCCGAATAATCGCGCATGAGCTCCGTCCAAGTTTTCAACCCAACCCACTAGGTCAAGAAACTCCGCCTTCCGAGGCTACAGGCTCCGACAGAGGGTAGCACACTCCGAAGCTAACGCCCATCGATCTCGGGCACCCAATCACCGAGGCGCCGCGGCGCAGCTCAGCTAGAATGAGTCAGGACCTCGGGACTCACCCGGGAAGGGAGTCAAGTCTCATCCGTGCGGAGGAGAGGACTCACCCATAAAGGAGGTCAAGTCTAATGAGCTCATCGGTGAGAGATCACGAGTGAATCGCAGCGCAGCTACTCTTCGGGTGCCATAGTCACCAGTGAGCAGAAATCAGGAATGCAGACGGTGCGGAATTCCTGGAACTGGGAGATTGATAACGTAGTGAACCTGTTCTGCGCTTGCGCACTAGGTGAGTCATCGCGTCATATGCATTGACCATTGTTATCGGGTTGCGTCGGATAGGCGGTTTACAGCCCGTGAAAATCTGATGAAATGAAAATGATGAAAATGAAAATTTACTAGTTATTATAATACCGATCATTTTAGCTGGTATTTTCTTACAACTTGAGCAAATTGAATCTTCTTGTCCGCGTTAGGTTTACACAAGCAGGAATCTGACACAGCTCTGCAAACCTGACCACGTCTGCGCCACAGCCTCTGGAACCTGTGAATGATTTATCTTGGTAAACCCGATTATTTGTGCACCTGCATCGTTTCGAACACCAAACAGTAATAAATATTGATGTTGAATGACGCACGTTGACTGTTCCCCGACGTATAGACAATACAAATAGAGAAGACCATATGTTATCACTCAGTACCGTCGTCACGGATATTGGGGCATCAAAAATCAGCCAACCTTTTTTTGAATGATGGACTCGCCTGTTTCCTACGCAACCATAAAAATCCGTGATGACATATGGTCTTTTCTATTTGTATTGTCTATACATGTGGCAACCCGGTACCCTGTTTTGGCGCCCTCATCACTTGATTTGGTAATTGTCCAATAAGTGGTGACTTGATTTATTTTACCTTATAACACACGATTCCGCTGTCGGAGCGAAGTTTTTTCTACTAGAAGTATTTTTTCCTAACCTCAAGAGTTTCAGGGGTCCATGGTTTTACCACATACCGTACAATCACCACGGAGTAACAGTACAGTATCCGGTGAAACGTCAAAAATGCATTATTTGTTATGAACAAAGACACTAATCAATAAATTCAACTTCAAAGAACACAATTCCAATGTCGGAGCTAGCCGCACTTCTCACTTGTTTTTGAAAAATCAAATTATTTATTCAAAATTATACAAGTTTTCTGGAACGTCACTGTTCTACGTCAAAAATTTTCGAATGCCAGTATATAAATGGTGCTCAATTAAAACCACCGATTGGGGATAGTTGCTTTGACTCCAGTTTCCTTCTTGAATCACCGTTGCTACATGTAGTTTGAAGATTTGCTTCAAGCGAAGCTTCAACTCTGGACAATTCTTCGCTGGAAAATTCTTCGCTGGACAATTCTTTCCGCGGACAATTCTTTGCCGGGCATGCTACTGTGTAGATATAATAAGGGTGGATTCTGCTCCGAATAACACAAGGAGGCATGACTGGGCTCAATGAAGCTCCAAATGACACCTGAAGACACAATGGGGCTCAGCAGGGCTCAAAACACTACAATGTAGATTGTAGGCACAAGGGGGATAGGGTTCTGTATATCACAAGAAAACCTGATGGGGCTCAATGAGGCTCAAAACGACCCTTCAAGACAAAAGGGGGCTTACCAAGGCTCCAAACGACACTTGAAGACACAATAAAGGGGTTCAACAAGCTTGAAACGCTACAGTGTAGACACAACAGAGAATCAAGCTCTGATGGACTACACAAGAAGGCCTGACGGGACTCACTAGGGCTATAAACATTTTTTTTGACCCGAGTTGCACCCACAAAGGGACTTATCAGGGCTCAAAGTCACTTGAAGCGACAAAAGTGCTCAGCGGGTCTTTAAAAACTATAGTGTAGACACTTCGAATAACATAAGAAAACATGATACGGCCTAATGGGACTTAATAGGGCTCCAAACGACATTCAAAGAGACAACAGAGCTCAGAAGGGCTTAAAAGACTACAATGTAGACACAAGGAGCGATACGGCTTCGAATAACACAAGAGGACAAGACGGGGCTTAATGGAGTTTTAAGGGGGGTCCAAACGACAAAGACACAAGGGGGCTCAGCAGGGCTTGAACCGCTATAATGTGGACACATGTGAGGATAGGGCTTTGAATATTATAAAAATACCTGATGGGACTCGCTATGGTTCATGGTTCCAAACAATACCTACTTGAAAAACACAAGGAGGTACAGTAGGTCTGCAAAAGATGCTTGAAGACTTAAGTGGTCTTGATGGGGCACTGAGAAACCTAGGTAGGCACAAGGAAGATTCATCAAGCTCAGAAACAGTGAGAAAACATGGAGGCTCATCAGGGCTTCAAATGATACTTGAAGATACAAGGGGGCTTATCGGGGTTCCAAAAAGTAGTTGAAGACTCTGTGAAGCTCAGCAGGCCTAGACACAGTGGAGGATATGGCTTTGAATATCACAAGAAGGCCTAACGGGGCTCACTAAGGCTCCCACCGAAACTTGGAGATACAGTAGGGCTGATTAGGGCTTCACACGACACTTGAAGACACAAAGGGGCTCAGCAAGGCTTGAAACGCTGAAGTGTAGACACAACAAAGGATAGAGCTTCGAATAATAAACAAGCGAATATGCCTCATGGGCATGAGGCTCAGTAGCGCACTTCTTTTTTGAAGGATTAGTGAACGCAAGATGTTAATTAGGGTTCTACCGTTATTTGGCAGGAAATTCCAATATTGCGGCCAAAATAGCGTCAGAATCATGAAATTTGGCTTAAAAGTCAAAATGATCGTACTATAAACAAGGGTAAGTTCCAAGTTTCATGAAAATCGTTCCACTAATAAGAGATTCCAATATGGCGGCAGAATGTTAGAATTCGGCTGGAGAATAAGAATGATCATACGAAACAAAGGTAGGTAAATCCCAAGCTCCATGAAAATCGTTGAGTGATAAGAAATTTTAATATGGCGGCCAAGATGGCGGCAGAGCATCATTTGTCCAAAATCGGATGTACTTTGATGGAGTTCACATCGTCTGTGAATTTCACTCAAATCGGACCACTTTCAGAGAAATTCGAAATGGCGGACCAAAGATGGCGGCCAAGTGACAAAAATCATTGGTCACATTTATATGGTGGACGCGTACGCATTTGATTGGCATTTGCACCACATCGATATCTTTTTTCGTTGAGGCATAATTCTCGCATAATTCTCCTAGTTCTATCATTTTGAAACATGTTTAATATGGAGAATACAAGATGGCGGCGGGGCATCAATTGTCGAAAATTGAATAGATCTTAATGACTATCTCATCGCCTGCAAATTTGACTCAAATTGGGCTACTTTCAGAGAAATTCAAAATGGCGGATCAAAGATGGCGGCCAAGTGACAAAAAATAATTGGTCAACTTTATATTGTGAACACATATGCATTCGATTGGCGTTTGCACCACATCGATATCTCTTTTCGTTGAGGCATAATTCTCCTAGTTCTATCACTTTGAAACATGTTCAATATGGAGAATACAAGATGGCGGCGGTGCATCAATTGTCAAAAATTGGATGTATCCTAGTGAAGTTCACATCGCCTGCAAATTTCACTCAAATCGGACCACTTTCAGAGAAATTCAAAATGGCGGATCAAAGATGGCAGCCAAATGACAAAAATCATTGGGCAACTTTATATTGTAGTTATATCACGTACACATTTGATTGGCGTTTGCATCACATCGATATCTCTTTTCGTTGAGGCATAATTCTCCTACTTCTATCACTTTAAAACATGTTCAATATGGAGAATACAAGATGGCGACGGGGCATCAATTGTCGAAAATTGGATAGATCTTGATGTGGTTTACAATGCCTGCAAATTTCATTTCAATCGGATCACTTTTAGAGAAATTCAAAATGGCGGATCAAAGATGGCGGCAGAATAACAGAAAAACAAAAGTCAACTTGACATCCTGAATCAAGTCCTGAATATATGTACTATTGATCAGCGTTCACACCACATCGATATCTTTCTTCCCTGAGGAGTTATCCCGGGTACGGACGGACGGACGGACGGACAAAGTGAAGCTAAAAGCGCCTTTTTCCCATTTTTTGGGAAAGTGCGCTAAAAAGAGTAAGACAAGGTCCAATGGGGCTTTATAGATGCTCCAAACGACAGTTGAAGACACAATGGGGCTCAGCAGAGCTTAAAACGCTACAAGGGAGAATCGAACTTTGGGTAACACAAAAAGGCCTGACGTGGCTCACTAGAGCTCTAAATTTTTTTTTCTGGGCCACAATGGGGCTTATCAGGGCTCCAAAGACAGTTGACGAGACAAAGGGGACTTTAAACGCTACAATGTAGACACAAGAAGGAATAGGGCTTCGAATAACGTAAGAGGGCATGACAGGACAAGGCTTAATGGGGCTCTATGGGGCTCCAGACAACATTTAGAGACACAACAGAGCTCAGCAGAGCTTTAAAGACTGCAATGTTGACACAAGGAGGGATACGGCTTCGAATAATGCAAGAAAGGCATAACGGGACTTGATGGGGCTTTTAACGACATTTGGAGCATAAGGGGGCTGAGCAGGGCTTGTAACGCTATAATGTAGACATAAAGGCAAGAAAGGGCTCTGAATATTACAAAAAGACCTGCCGAAGCTCACTAGGGCTCCAAAGGTACTTGAAAACACAAGGGGGTTCTGTAGGACTCCGCTCAACACATGGAGACACAGACCAAATCAAATCAAATCAAATTCTTTATTTCCTTTTTGGCTACATGGGGAGCCATGGGGGCATACAAAAGTGGCTTAGATACTAGAACAAGAGAGCTCAGTAGGGCTTGAAAAGCTACAAAGTTGATACAATTGAGGGTGGATAGTTGGATACTACTTCCAGTGATACTAGAAGACAATACGGGGCTCAATGGGGCTCCAAATGACACTTGAAGACACAACGGGGCTCAGCAGGGCTCAAAATGCTAGGTACATTGTAGATACAAAGACTGATAGGGCTTCGGATAACACAAGATGACATGATGAGGTTTAATAGGGCTCACTGGGGCTATACGTAGTCATAAAACGTCAAAATTAAAAGATTATGAATGAGTAAAAATGAACTTCCTGTGAAAAATACTTTGCTCCGACAGCGGAATTGGGTTTCTTGGAGTGAAATCTGTCTATTTTAGTGGGGTTGGTAGCCATTCCTATACGGCATTTGATGATACAGAAAATTTCTTTTGCATGAGTGTTCTATAAAGCCTAACGAACGATATTAGAAGGGGAAGCACAAAAGCTTCCCCTTAGGGGGGCCGCAGGGGGCCCTGTCAAGTTGACGGTCCAAGAACTCCTACCAAACCATCTTTCAATTTCGTTGTATCACTTAAATGGAGATCATGTGACTCCATTGTGAATCTCGATGGCATTGGTCCCCATGTCTCTTTCATCCTTCATGCTTGAAAAAATAATTTCTTCGGGAGGTCAGAGAAATCACTTTTTATTTTTTTAAATATACAAGAGGATGCGAAGTTGGCATGTTTTGTATCTTAACCTGTTATTTGGCATTCCCAAGATCCTATTATGGAGTCAATTTTTGAAATTCTCAATTTTTGGTTGATTGGTAGGCTAAGAAGTAGGTATTTTTCAACATCCAGTTCAGACGTACTTTTTTCAGTGTCCAACTGGAGGTTATTGAAATAATCGCAGGGGTGGATAGACTGGACTATTTTCCTAACATTATGTCGAGGAAATCAATCCCAAACTGCACATGGAGAGTACACAAATTATTTTTCTTTCGGTCGGTCGAATTGCGATGCCTACTACGCCCGTCAGGGAGAACGCTGAGCATCGCCAGACTAAACTAGTATGAAAAACAGTCTAAACGAATTCAAAACTGCCGGAAACACTCATTATGTGGTTCGACATTCAATTCTGAGTCAGCACCCAGAGTTTTAGTCAGTTTCGAATTTGTTTGAGCTGTTTTCATACCAGTTTAGGCTGGCGATGCTCAGCGTTCTCCTTGACGGGCGTAGTAGGCATCGCAATTCGACCGACCAAAAGAAAAATAATCTATGTACTCTCTATTCGCGGTTTATGATTGATTTTCTCGACATTATGTTCAGAAAATAGTTCAGTGGATCCACCCCTGATGATGATTTCAATAACCTCCAGTTGGACACTGAAAAAAGTTCGTCTGAACTGGATGTTGAAAAATACCTACTTCTTAGCCTACCAATCAACCCAAAATTGGGAATTTCAAAAATTGACTCCATAATAGGATCTTGGGAATGCCAAATAACAGGTTAAGACACAAAACATGCCAACTTCGCATCCTCTTGTATGTTTAAAAAAATAAGAAGTGATTTCTCTGACCTCCCGAAGAAATTATTTTTTCAAGCATGAAGGATGAAACAGACATGGCGACCAATGCCATCGAGATTCACAATGGAGTCACATCATCCCCATTTGAGTGATACAACGAAATTGAAAGATGGTTTGGTAGGAGTTCTTGGACCCTCAACTTGACAGGGCCCCCTGCGGCCCCCTTAAGGGGAAGCTCTTGTGCTTCCCCTTCTAATATCGTTCGATAGACCTTGCAGAACACTCATGCAAAAGGAATTTTCTGTATCATCAAATGCCGTATAGTAGCGTTTTTTAATGTGTACCGACCCACTATTTGTACCTTTTCCCACCAAAAATTATGCTTTTTTGATGTTTCACCGCTTACTGTACTATTACTCCGCGGTGTTTGGTAGGTATGTGGTGAAACATTTAAGGTTAGTGAAAGAAAACTTCTTGTTGAAAAAACTTCGCTCCGACATCGGAATCGTGTTTTCCGAAGTGAAATCTATCGATTAGTGTCTTTTTTTTTATGAAAAAATATCGATTTTTTGACGTTTCACCGGATACTGCATAGAAGGGATACTGTACTGTCGATTTTAACGGATGGACTGTGTTGAGCTGAATTTCTATTTCCTTTCTTGGCGCCAAAGATTTTTTAAATATTTTTTCAACTGGACATTATCCAATTTTATTCACCCAGGCATCGACTTATGCCAGTTGAATCATATTTTGTAATTTTATACGAGACTCCTGTTGCCGTGTGCTTCAGTGTATTTTGTAATTTGACACTGTCGTATTTTGACGGAGTCAATTTGACTGTGATCATGACAATAGTTCTGATGACTTTTCAATGCAGACCTTGAGCCAGGCTTAAAGCTGTTGGGTACTCCGTCAAAATTCACGTGAACATGAGTATCGGACCATCACGCCTCAGCGGTGCTGGCAACCCGTTTCGCGCCAGCACCGTCAAGTCTATCTTGTTCGGGCCCTCAGTGGATCTGGACGTCAACTATGGCGGCTTGGGCAAGCACTACAGCGAGCAAATGGCTCGGTTCTTGGACAAAATGCACCAGGTAGGTACTCCACTTCGGTACCTATACCATCATTAGGTAGCCACGATCATCAGGGTGCTGGCTGGGAGGCTACGGTTCGAGCTACGGTTAGTGTCATCGGAATAAGCACACCGAGGACTTTCAGACGCCACTAACCGTAGCTTTTGGCAGGCCACACCAACAGGCACGACTAAGAACCGTCTTTTGCTCTAGATCGATACGGTGAACTCCATAAACGAGACCAACGGTTCGGTGAGGAACAGGGCGATGCAGCTGGCCTGCCACTTGCGGCAAGAAGGCATAGGCCATTACGATCCGATCATGATAAGCAGCAAATGTCACTCGGATCAGACGGTGGTTATATTGGCGGCGCTGTTCATCGGAGCCATCGTGACGCCGCTGGATCCAGACCTGCACCACAAAGAGTGCCGCTTGATCATTCTGCAGCTGAGGCCCAAGATTTGCTTCTGCGATCTGAGGGCGCTGAAGCAAGTCGAGAGGATCATCCTGGAAACGGACGTGAAGTAAGTATGGCTTTCGACTGCTATACGGAACCTTGAGAGGTAAACCGCAGCAAAGCTTCGCTTCCAATGAAGATATGAGATACACGAGAGGTCTGGTTTGCAGTTCCATTGAAATTTTGAACCAGAAATATCATTCTCTTTAACAACTGTGTAGCAATCTAAAATTCCCACAAATTTTTATCCAAATAACAATAAAAAATAGAGAGTCACAGGGGTAAGAAACATTCTGGGAGAACTAGATGGCCGGGGTCAAACGGCGTTGCTCCACTCAAAATTGCAGGAAATCATAGCGTACCGGCTCCATTACTTAGCCCAGGCGCCAGGGAGCAAAAATCAGCTCATCAGGGAAATAATTGTTTCCTGGCTGGAAACTAGCTTGAAACGATCTGTGTGGCTTAGGTTTTGACATACTAATTTCCCCCCTTTCGGAAATGTCGGCGTCATGTCGCCATCATCAACAAGAAGTGCACCAGCGTGGTTTTTGCCGAATATCTTGATTTTGGGCCATCTGACAGCAAAAGATGTGAGAAGTCATTTGGAAACCAATGAAATTCCCTACGGAATAGTTTTTGAATGACCTTTCTGCGACCTATGGTTTTTGAGATAGAGCTTCTGGAAGCGAGAGGCATTGTCGTGAAAGCTCCATGGCCACTTGACTCGAAAAACTAAAATGGCGATGTGACAAAAAAATTTCAAAATCAGATTTCTTGAGAATCCTTCATGCTATAGTTGCGGTGGTGGTCTTAAACTCTTTCCTCTTGAACCGTTGATTACGAATATAGAAAAGTCAAAAACGTCACATTGTACATATATAGGGTGTACTGAGGAATCAGAGAAATTTTACATATTTCTTTGATTTAGCCTACTTGCGACACTCTAAGCACCTAACACGAGTCCAATATCAATATGGATTATTGCTCTATAAGCTTCACTTAATACACTAAAGAAGTGATCAGCTCACAGCTTCACTGTAAAATGTTTTGAAGGCCCTCTGAAATCATCAAAATATTAAAAATTTACAGTACCAAGGAATGTATATAACAGTAGGTACCTATATTATATACCAAGGAACCAAAGTCAAATTTAATTTGGGGACTTGGACCCAAAGGGCCCTCGAGCAACAAACTTCACCCAAGGGACCAAAAATTCACTTTGGTTCCTTGGTATATAATATACTGTTACAAACATTTCTTGCTACTGTAAATTTTGATGATTTCAGAGGGCCTTCAAAACATTTTACAGGAAGGCTGTGAGCTGACCACTTCTTAAGTGTATCAAGTGAAGCTTACAGAGCAATGCATATTGATATTGGACTCGTGATGAGTGCTTAGAGTTTCGGATAGGCCAAATCGAAGAAATATGTCAAATTTCTCTGTTCTGATTTGATTCCCGTTAGTACATCCTATATATGTACAATGTGACGTTTTTGACTTTTCAATATTCGTAACTCGATTCGTAATCTACGGTTCAAGAGGAAGAGTTCAAGACCATCACCGCAACTATTAGTACAAGAAAGATAGATTCCAACCTCGGAATAAATATGGACGTCCTGAAAATTTGATATCCTGTTCAGAATTGAATGCTCTACAACATATCCAAAATCGCCAAAAATCGCACCCGGGGGTTTTGAGTTACTGGAGGGGGGGGTGAAAAATTGTAACTTGAAATGGAGGGGATGAAACCCGTCAATCAATTGGAAGCAAATACGTTATAATTCGACGCATCATATCCCGTTGATACCATTTTGGCACAAAAAGTGTCGATTACTGTTGAAGGGGGGTGATGGGGAGGGCGAAGCTCTGCTAGGTGGTCCATTTTGTTTTTCTGGCCATGTAGAACCGATCACGACAAGTTTGGTATCTTTTCCGACTAAATTCAATATCCTGAACTCGAATCCGATGTGTAAATTTGGATGAAAACAAGTTTGAACAAGTTAACTTGAAAAAACTTGTTTTTTCTTTGACAATTGTGAAGAATTTTTTTTTCACTGCTAGAGGTATTCATCTTCAAAAAATTTTCAGGGGTCATTAGATTGAAGTGTATTCTTCACGAAAATCATCCACTGAATGTATAATTTTGTTTCTCGAGTTCAAAAAATCGATTTGAACTTGAGCCGGCTCGGCGCGTCGTCTACTACTGACCAGAACACTACAGCATGCACCTTTAAATGAAAATAGCTCAAACTTTCGAAGAGATAACAACTCATTTTTTAAAATTTGAATATACAGGGTGGTGAAAATTTCGATGCTCACCATTAGTATCTTGGAAACGGTAAGAGATACGAGGTCGGTTAAATTAGAAAAAAGTTGCGCATTTTTGTGGCGATTGAGAATCTGGAAAGAAACTTTGAATGTTTTGATTGGTTCACGATTTATCACGAAAAAACAAAAATTTTGATTTCAGAAATTGTTTTTTATTTCTCCAACCATTAGAGCTATTTCAATCAAACTTGGTAGTTTTATGTTTTTGATCACTCCGAGTCGATCAACGTTGACAGAAATTTTCCAGGCCTTCTAGATGTCAAATTATGACAGTCAACTTTTGTTTTTCTTATGGCCGCCATATTGGATTTTTACACAAATAGATAGAGAAAAAAATTAGCTTTCCGAATTAGTAACCAACATGTTCTTTTTATGACATTTTAAGCGTCAAATTTTAAAATTTTCGTAAATTATTGACAAAATCGGGAATGCTTTGAAAAACAGTCGGGAATGCAGTTGAAATATTATCAATAGCAACAACAAAAAAGTGACAGATGGTGTTCAATTGACGTATCTAACTTCTTAATGGTGTTTTGTGCTTGTTTGTACCGGTAGTTCATAAATTGCATGGGTCAAGGGTGTCTGTGAGTTCAAAAACGTCTGTCGGAACTAGCATATCGTTCTTATTAAAGTTTGACAAATTTATTAGAAACGGAGTAAGGATTACCCTAGTTTCGACAGACGTTTTTGAATTCACAGACACCCTTGACCCATTTAATTTATGAGCTCTCGGTACAAACAAGCACAAAACACGATTGAGAAGTTACGGCTCGATACCAAGTTGGGGCTGAGACCGCCGTAAGTGCCGTTTCCATAGCAACGGCGGATACCAACCAATCAGACCGCGCTGTATTTGGCGAGTTACGCCGTCCCAAACTTCGCGCCTGCAACTTGGTATCGAGCCCTTAGATACGTCAATTGAACACAATCTGTCTTTTTTCTGTTGTTGCTATTGATAATATTTCAATTATTTTTCAAAGCATTCCCGATTTTGTCAATATTTACGAAAATTTCAAAATTTGACGCTAAAAATGTCATAAAAAGAACATGTTGGTTACTAATTCGGAAAGCTAATTTTTTTCTCCATTCATTAGTGCAAAAATCCAATATGGCAGCCATAAGAAAAACAAAAGTTGACTATCATAATTTGACATCTAGAAGTCCTGGAAAATTTCTGCCAACGTTGATCGACTCGGAGTGATCAAAAACATAAAACTACCAAGTTTGATTGGAATAGCTTGAATGGTTGGAAAGATAAAAAATAATTTCTGAAATCAAAATTTTTAGTTTTTTCGTGATAAATCGTGAACCAATCAAAATATTTGAAGTTTCTTTTTAGATTCTTAATCGCCACAAAAATGCGCAACTTTTTTCTAATTTAACCGACCTCGTATCTCTTACCGTTTCCAAGATACCAATGGTGAGCATCGAAATTTTCACCACCCTGTATACCGTCCGTTTTTTATTTTAGGCCCCAGCCCGTAGCATCTTTATTATGGATTTCACACCCGATATATTATATATTTTTGAAATCAGAAAAACAAGATCTTTCTAGTGAAGATATGTTAAATTATTTTTGACAGATGTCATTTTTTGACAAATGACAGAATAGTACTTGTGATACATCATTTTGAAGCCTATTAAATTTTGAGGAGAACTGTGTTTTTATTTTTGAAATAGGGTGTCTTTTACAGCTTCTAGGGGTCTTTCAATAGGAAAAAAATGTTGAAATTCAAAAATACATAATAAGTAAATAGGTAAAGCAAGTACCTATTTTTAGTGTAAGCTAATGATAATAATGATAAATTAATCACAATGAAACAAAAAATGTCCTAAAGAAGTTGCTCGAATGACCGCCTCCTTGTTCCTTGAATGAAAGATTCGACGATCAGTGAATTGCAACTACCACCGGCCCAACGCGATGACATCCGAGCTTGCCAGAAATGACCCCCCTCGAGTTTTTATGAGCCTACCCGAAAGATAAGGTGTTTATAAAGTTTCCCAATAATTTGGACAATTTAAAAATCAGATCATCGCCATTAGTTAATTTAAAAATACTCATCACTTATTGAGTGGCTATTTCTGAAATTGACATTTTTTCCTATTGAAAGACCCCTAGAAGCTGTAAAAGACACCCTATTTTAAAAATAAAAACACAGTTCTCCTCAAAATTCAATAGGCTTCAAAATGATGTATCACAAGTACTATTCTGTCATTTGTCAAAAAATGACATCTGTCAAAAATAATTTGACATATCTTCACTAGAAAGATCTTGTTTTTCTGATTTCAAAAATATATAATACATCGGGTGTGAAATCCATAATAAAGATGCTACGGGCTGGGGCCTAAAATAAAAAACGGACGGTATGTGCAGAATTGAATTCTCTATAACATAAACAAAATCGCCATGAATCGCACTGCAGGATTTTGAGTTATTCAATGGGAAGGATAACATTTTCTCAACATTCGTGCTCTGTGAACTGTTACCTCTCCCCTCAAATAACTCAAAACCCTGCAGTGCGATTCATTACGGTTTTGTTCATGTTATAGGGAATTCAATTCTGCACAGATGATCAAATTTTCAAAGATAAGTTGTTATCTTTTCGAAAGTTTGAGCTATTTTCATTATAAGGTGCATGCTGTAGTGTTCTGGTCAGTAGTAGACGACGCGCCGAGCTGGCTCAGGTTCAAATCGATTTTTTTAACTCGAGAAGCAAAAGTATACATTGAGTGGATAATTTTCGTGATTATTACATACAACGCCCTTGATTATTAGACCTACAAGGATAATATTCACTTATCTAAATCCCACTGTCAATAGCAACGGAATAAAATTCATGTAAACAACAAAATCTGACAGCTGTCACTTCGGACTTCTTTTATGTAATAATCTTCAAAATATCACTCGTGCTCGAGATTTTCCCAGATAATTTTGGCCAGGCGTTTCTCTCGGGCTGATTGTCCCTGGATAAATGCCCTCCTCCTACGGAGTCGGGCATTTATCGCTACAATCAGCACTCGCGAGCGCCTGACCAAAATTATCGTGAAAATCTAAGCACTTGTGATATTACTGTTGAAAAATACACTTCAATCTAATGACCCCTGGAAATTTTTCGAAGATGAACACCTCTAACAGTAAAAAATAAATTCGTCAAAATTGTCAACAACAATACCATGAGAAGGATCTATTTTGTCAACAACAATACAATGGGTAGTATTAATAAAAAATAAGCATAAGCATTTGCTTAGGTTTTTCAGGAGTTGCTAAGCAGACTTTCCCTAGCAACGCCTATGAAATCCAAGCAAATGCTTATGCTTATTTGTTATTAATACGACCCCATAAGAAGGGTCTATTTTGTCGACAAAATTGAATTTCTCGATAACTGGTCGCTAGGCATTTTTCGAAAACCAGCTGCCACAGAAAAAAACGACGAGTGCACAGCACGAGTCGTTTTTCTGTGACAGCTGGTTTGAGAGAAATGCCACGACCAGTTTGAGAGAATAAATTCATATTTGTAGACATAAATGGATTCTTCGAATGGTATTTAATGGACTATTTTTTTTAAACGTTTATTTCAAATCACTTGTTGTAAATAATAAAGGTACAGTTGTTGTTATTCAATAAAGATTTGGAAAGGCTTCGGCCAGAGTGCAACGGCGATGCTTCTATGAGAATGGTTGGTTATTTTCATTTCACTCAATCCACTTTTTCCGCACTGGCTCTTGTCCATTTGCTTTCCTGTTCCAAGCGCTGCATTTTTATCCCAACACGCATGTTATAATGCCCAACTCTCAAAATATCGGCAATCTGCGGCACTGTTGTATCTCCGACAAATCATAGTCCCATTCTGCGTGTTTTTCTAGTTTTTCGAGACGATCATTCTCTCCATCTTCGAACATGGCAAATTCGCCACTCATCATTTGGAACTGTTTTGTATTTTCTACTCACAAACACTGACAGACAATCACGCAATAATTATTAAATTTTACAATTTGACATTCACGTTATCGTTGTTATGGTGAGTGTATCAACAGCCAGTTTTGTCACCCTGCAGCAGTTTATTCACGAGTTTATTCAGTAGCAGCAGAGGTTTTGTCACCCCACCATTGATTTGCCATTGCAAAACTGTTGACATTGGTTGTAATGGTAACACGTGGTACTAAATACAGCGTCGCTATTGGTTTGAAACGTCAAAAAAAAATAGTCAGTAGCAGCAGAAGTTTTGTCGCCCCACCATAAATTTGCCATTGCAAAACTGTTGACATTGGTTGTAATGGTAACACGTGGTACTAAATACAGCGTCGCTATTGGTTTGAAACGTCAAAAAAAAATAGTCAAAGAAAAAACTAGTTTTTTCAAGTTGACTTGTTCAAACTTGTTTTCATTCAAATTTACAGATCGGATTCGAGTTCAGGAGATTGAATTCAGTCGGAAAAGATACCAAACTTGTAGTGATCGTTTCTACATGACCAGAAAAACAAAATGGACCACCTAGCAGGGCTTCGCCCCCTCACGACCCCCCTTCAACAGAGATTGACACTTTTTGTGTCAAAATGGTATCAACGGGATATGATGCGTCGAATCATAACTTATTTGCTTCCAATGGATTGACGGGTTTCATCCCCTCCATTTCAAGTTGCAATTTCTTACCCCCCCTCCAATAACTCAAAACCCCCGGGTGCGATTTTTGGCGATTTTGGATATGTTGTAGAGCACTCAATTCTGAACAGAATATCAAATTTTCAGGACGTCCATATTTTTTCCGAGGTTTTGCAGATTTTTTTACTATTTTTCCTGTACTATATAGCATGAAGAATTCTCGAGTAATCTCATTTTGAATTTTTTTTGTCACATCGACATTTCAGTTTTTCGAGTCAAGTGGCTATGGAGTTCTCACGACAATGACTCTCGCTTCTAGAAGCTCTATCTCAAAGACCATAGGTCACAGAAAATTGATTGAAAAACCAAACTGTAGGGAATTTCATAGGCTTCAAAATGACTTCCTACCTCTTTTGCTGTCAGATGACCCAAAATTAAGATATTCGGAAAAAACCACGCTGGTGCACTTCTTGTTGATGATGGCGACATGACGCCGACATTTCCGAAAGGGGGGAAACTAAAGTGCTCAACAAAATAAGTGTCGCAACAGAAATTTTCCCCCAAATTTGAGTCAACATAACTTTTGATTCTCACAGACGATTTCAATTCGGTTTTCACTCCTCGATTGCCTAATCTTTTGGCTATCTACCATGTTCAAAGATCACCTGAAAAGCTGCACATAAAGTTTATACAGGGTGGTAAATAAAGCAGATCATAATTGTTAAAATTTCAATGAACCCCCGTTTGAGCTAAAAATTTTTTGTCAACAACCGATAACAAAATAATTGAGAATGATGACTTATCTCGGAACGGTTTTTGAATTTCCCGGATTAGAAGTGAAATAGCCAAGATACGATTTTTTTGCTGGGAATGATGCTTTTCATTTCTTCTCCTTCATGAAAAATCAACGGACTCTCGATGTGAGAGGATGTCTCTTAGCAGGCTTGCTTATTAGACGATTCTAAGCAATTTGTGGTCTAGCGCACCCCCTGTTGTGTCTTTTGGGGCTGAAATAGGGTGTACTTTTTTGTGAATTCGCCACCAGTTTCACAACCTATATCCCATACACTTTTTATTTTCAGTAAAATTACTTTTTGGAGCAAAAATAAAGCGACAAGCTGGGGCGCTACGACTACGGCTGATGGAACCTACTAAGTTTGGGAGCGAAACTATCAGCGGGCATCGGCCGTATTCTCCCAGCGTTCCAGCTTGTCACTTTATTTTAGCTCCAAAAAGTCATTCTACTGAAAATAGAAAGTGTATGGGATATAGGCTTGTTTGATATCAATTCTTTTGATTGAAGTTTGCTGAACATTATTATCTTGGTGAAAACATTCTTCTGTCTGTCTGTCTGTCTGTCAGTCATCTGTTTCTATACCTCCCGAACGGTTCATCGAATTTAACTGAAATTTGGTAAATATGAAGGTACAGTGTCGATCGAAAGTTTGGAAACACTTGTCAAGCTTGTCAATTTTGGAGGTTAAATTGAGACTAAATGAAAAGGATTTGAGAAGGTGACATGCGCTCAAAATTTGAAGAAGACATCTTTTGAACTGTGAAAGAAAACACTTTTTTTTGTCTATATCACATTCAATTACGTGTGCAATTTGACTTCAAAAATTGACAGTTTTCAAAAGTGTTCCCAAAGCCCAGTGTACATATGCGGGCATAATTTGAATTTTGGAGTAAGTTGATGAGATTTTAGCTCAAGTCGGTGCACCATCCCGTAATTAGCTATCAGTTTTTTCTCAAGCATTTGCAATATGGACCTCAAACTAACCAGGTTTGTAGGTAGGTACTATAGGTGAGTAACATTTTCCTTCCAGTTTGAGATGCTTAAATAATCAATATTTTGTCGGTCCCCCTCTTGCCTGGATCAGATCGAGTCATTACTTATCTCGACATGCTCTCCACTAAAGCCCGCAGAATATTTTGAGGAATAGCCTTCCATTTTTCCTGAACTGCAATCGCTAAGTCATTCAAATTGTCCGATTGTCCTTCTTTTCTTTCAATTTCAACTTTATCCTACTCCATACATGCTCGATAGGACTCATATCTGGAGACAAGGGTAGCCAATCCATTCTTTCAATATTGTGATCCCCTAAAAATTCGTTGACAATTCTAGCCCGATGAGGTCGGACGTTGTCGTTGACCAACATGAAATTGTCACCAAAATTTTGAGCAAAGAGGACAACAATATCCTTTATACACAAATCCCTGTATCTTTCACCATTCATACTCTTTCCTCTCAGTATCACCTAATCACTTATTCTTCCAGTCGTCATTTCTCCCCAAACAGTCACTCCTCCACCTCCAAAAACCACCCTTGCCTCTATGTGTTCTTTCAGAAGTCTTTCGTTCCTCTGTCGCCATACCAGAACCCGTCCATCCGACCTGAACAAATTCAACTCACTTTCATCTGAAAACAAGCACCTACTCCACTCTGCTATTCCCCAGTGCTAATATGGCTTTGTGCCCATCTTAGGCTTGTAGCACGATGCTGCGGCTTCAGCTGAGGACATGCCGCTCTTCTTCTGTTTTTACTTGATTTTTTCAAGTCCAGAACAACTACACATGAACCTACCTTGATCGACGATCGACAATTGGAAACAAAAAATTCCAAGTGTTAAATTCGATAGAAATGAGAAGAAATGTTCATGTATTCAAAATTGATCTTGCGAGAGCAAAAGAAAAGGAACTGATAAGTAAGTAGGTATGGTACGGTCTCTTAAGACCTTTCAAGATATTGTGGGGTCTCTGGATCAATTTGAATTTGAACCTTCATGAATCATGTCTATACTAAATTTCAGTTAAATTCGATGTACTGGTTCGGAAGTTATCGTAACATAATTACAGACAGACAGACAGACAGACAGACAGACAGGCAAAAGACCATTTTTATCAAGATAATCTTGTGCAGTGAGCCTTGATCAAAAGAACTGATATCAACCAGCCTGGGTTCACTAGGTTGTGAAATTGGAGCATATCGTAACATGTTACAGACAGACAGACAGACAGAAGACTGTTCTTATTAGGATAAGCTTGTTCAGCGAGCCTCAATCAGGAAAATTGATATCAAACAAGCCTAGGTTGTGAAATTGGAGCAAATCGTAGCATATTACAGACAGACAGACAGACAGCCAGACAGCAGACTGATTTTAGCAAGATAATCTTGTTCAGCGAGTCTTGACCAAAAGAAATGGTATCAAACAATCCTAGGTTGTGAAATTGGAGCATATCGTAACATATTACAGACAGACAGACAGCAGACTGTTTTTATCAAAATAATCTTGTTCAGCGAGTCTTCATCAAAAGAATCAATATCAAACAAGCCTAGGTTGTGAAATTGGAGCATATCGTAACATGTTACAGACAGACAGACGGACAGACAGACAGAAGACTGTTTTTATCAAGATAATCTTGTTTAGCGAGCCTCAATCAAAAGAATCGATGTCAAACAAGCCTAGGTTGTGAAATTGGTGGCGAATTCACAAAAAGGTACGCCCTATTCCAGCCCCCAAAAGACACAACAGGGGGTGCGCTAGACAACAAATTGCTTAGAATCGTCTAATGAGCAAGCCTGCTAAGAGATATCCTCTCACATCGAGAGTCCGTTGATTTTTCATGAAGGAGAAGAAATGAAAAGCATCATTCCCAGCAAAAAAATCGTATCTTGGCTATTTCACTTCTGATCCGGAAAATTCGAAAACCGTTCCGAGGTAAGTCATCATTCTCCATTATTTTATTATCGGTTGTTGACAAAAAATTTTTTAGCTCAAACGGGGGCTCATTGAAATTTTAACAATTATGATCTGCTTTATTTACCACCCTGTAGAAACTTTATGTGCAGCTTTTCAGGTGATCTTTGAACATGATAGATAGCCAAAAGATTAGACAATCGAGGAGTGGAAACCGAATTGAAATCGTCTGTGAGAATCAAAAGTTATGTTGACTCAAATTTGGGGGAAAATTTCTGTTGCGACACTTATTTTGTTGAGCACTTTATTATGTCAAAACCTAAGCTACGCAGATCGTTTTAAGCTAGTTTCCAGCCAGGAAACAATTATTTCCTTATTGTTTTCCTTGGCGCCTGGGCTAACTGACCTGACCATCTATTTCAGTTTTTTTTTCTTCTACACTTCACTCTATTCTATTTATTCAGCCAAAGATATCTTTGGATGTGCGCCAAGCAGAGGCGAGCACTCAAGAAATGTTGTGTTTTATTGCAGGTGCATACTGGTTCATTTCGGGAAGAGCATGACGGCGGCGAAGGCCTTCAAGGACCTGATCGCCGGCTACAAGGTGCCGGAAAACTTCCGCATCATCCAGATCGACGATCCCCGGAAACAGGTGGCCTTCATCCTGTCGACGCAGGGCACCTCCAGCGCGCCGAAGCTCGTCTGCCTGTCGCACCACAACATCTACACGCAGACGCAGATCCTCCTCAAGACCATGAAGGATCCCGTGCGACTGATCGCCTTCTATCCGTCCTCGTGGATCTTCCAGGTGCTGCTGGCGTGCGTCTGCTTCGAAGCCCCCGTCACCAAGGTGCTGGCCAGGAACTTCACGGAGCGGCACGCCTGCAAGCTGATACACGATCTGGCCATCGACCACGTCTTCATGACCACGCCGGACGCGCTGCTGCTGGTCGACGACGTGTCCGTCAAGGTGAGCATTTTTGCCGGCACGCTGATATATATTCGCCAGTTTTGGCGAAAAGCTCATTTTTAGTCTAGTGCTTATCGCGCATATCAAATTTGATTGCGGGGCTCATGAGTAAAACGTGGTGTAACGCCCCGGGGGAAAATAAAAGAATAAAAGTGGTTATTGCTGAGTAGGAAAGATCCCACCTCGTGCCAACAAATATAACACGCGTAATTTGAAGTGGTTTATCTATAAGGTAATTTGGCCTTATAGATAAACCTTATATTTTGGCCTACATGATCGAGGAGTATTTCCGAACTTGAAGTATTCTCGTGCACTTATGGCAGATCAGAGATCAATAATATGGGACGTATCTTGAAAAGACCCCAGCTATCTTCTTGTACCCCTGAATGGGTAGGCAACCCATTATACTGGCATTTGATTCAACTTATTTGAATTAAATCACTTTTCCCGCTTTTGGAACCGCTTGGCCGATGATCATCCAGTATCAGGACGACATCCCGTTGTGCCTCTCTTCTTGTTGTTCGATTATGGAGCTCTCGAGATTGTTGAGATAGGTCTGACTACGAGTTTGAACACAATAAGACACAGTATAAAATTTTAACATAACAGCAATCTATTGACCTCTATGTACAATTCAAAATGTTTAAATATTGGCTCGCTCCTATACCTAGTCCTACCTTCACATCGCAGGCTAAATTATCTAAAAGACCTAACCTATTACCGAAGAGATAACTTTCCCCTAATTATTTTAGACGTCCCAACACCCCAACCCACCGACGAACACCTGACTCTACATTGACCGACATTTAAATTTGACTGGTTCTCGCGGTTCAAAGTTCTTTTTGTGGTCAAATCAGATCCAACATTTATGTTAGTGTTAAAGGTTATGTTAGGGTTAGGCCCGGCTTCTAGACACTGAAAACAGAAGAGTGACTTCGACCACGAGTGCTATCCAAGATTTGTGGGCCGGTGTGTGTATGGTAGCCCACCTTATTGTGGCATTCTTTTCAAAGGCTGTTGCTTTTTTTTTGGGCCATGGTCTCTTTTGCCCGTTTGGAAAGGATTGGATATGACTGCCTTTGTGGGGGCCTATTCCCTTTTTTCGCCGTGAATCGCCCCCAACGCTTAGAAAAATTCCCGCGGTCGCGCGTGCCTATAACCGGAAATGTTGAACCAAATTTCACCCTTCCAAAAACTTCCAAACCGATGGTGTCCGCGAAACAAATACTCAAGTCAAGGTACAAATTTAAGGTGGAGAACGTTTGAGCACGCCCCGTATACGCGCTAGTTCGTTGTTGTTTAGCCGTTTGTGAGAGAAGATCGCAGTCAGGTGAAACAAAACGCAGAGAATTGACTATACAGGGTGTTCGCCGAAAAGCCAATGCGGAGAGGCGTCGAAATAATCTTTGCCCTAACGCGAAATAATCGCCGTCTACACTATTCCTGATCGAGCCCTAATAACAATTCATTTTTACAAAGTCTCTATCTGAACGGTGGCGTCGCTGGGTACCGGCATGAATTCATCAGTTTCGAATAAGAACGTTTCCATTCCCGGGACAAGCTCTACATGGAAATATCCGGAACTGTCGTGGCGCTAAGACAAAATCATTAGTTGCAAGGAAGGGGGGGGGTCCATCAATCCGATCAACAATTGCGACTCTACGGCAGGGTCCGAACCCCGATACAAACGCAATTCTATTTTTATCTCAATTACTTGAGTTTCCACGTGGTTTTCAAAATTTACATTTTCCGAATAACTAGAAACGCAGAGGAAGCTCACCCGCGAGTTTCCAGATCTAACCCACTAAGTCCGGTGCTTTGAGTACCGCGGTCACAAAGCCAAGTCCAGAGGGCTCGAGAGCGCGAATACCTTTCTATGAAGGTAGATATCCAACAAAGGACGAGGCTTGACAGTTGCTGTACCTGTTGGCAGACAGTAGCACAGATACCAGCACGTGCAGGCAGATTCAGAACGCACGCGTGAGCCCCATCATACATTTTTCTCGACGAAGCCTAACCGTAAGCAACTACACCAACTCACCAAGACTAACCCTCCGCTCGTCGAGATCATCACTCCGCCACACGAGATACCGAAACGAGAGACCTCATTTCTATCGGGCCTGGTCCATTTAGGGGTTTCAACTCGATATCCTCGAGGTGGGCTAGAACTCATCGTCGAGGGAACGCGACTTAGCATCCTGGAGGGAGTTCGAAACACTTCGTCAACGGGTCCCAACTCGACGACTTGGAGAAGGGTCGAAACTCAACACCGGAAGAGCCTTGGCACATCGACCTGGCGAAGGGCTGGAACTCATCTTCGGAGGGCTCTGACTCGACACCTGGAGGCGGGTCAAGACTCAACGTCCAAGGGCTCTGACACGACATCCTAGAGGGGGTTGCCACTCAGAGTAACAACTCATCGGCCTCTAGGAGGGTCAAAACTCAACCTGGAGGGTTCTTGACTCAACGTGCCCTCAAGGGGACCAAAACACGTCTCCGAAGGGTTCCAACTCGATTTTCTCCAGGGGGCCTTGAGACACATCAGCCGGGGAATCGACTCGTCATCCTCCAAGTGGGCTGGAACTCATCACTGGGGCTTCGACGCTTCGGCCTCTAGGAGGGTCGCGACGCAACATCAACGGGTTCTAACTAAGCTTCCTCGAAGGGGACTAAAACTCTTCGCTAACAGGCCCGTAGAAGCACTCGGCAACGGACGTGACAAGTCGGGAGCGGACGGCAGCCCAGGAGGATTGGTCCACGTACCACGGTCAATCTCCGGCGATATCCTCCATTGCCAGCAATTCGGAATATTTTATTGCATCCAAAACGATCGCAAACGGGGTATAGACAGCTCGGTAACTTGAGAAGCGCGCTAGAATGCGACCGGCGGTGCTAACACGTAAGAATCGGATGATAGTGGGCGACGAGCGGCAGCGCGGAGCGTCAAAACAGCGGGAGTACGGCAGCAACTGGCTGGGTTGAGGTGCGGGTGCTTTACTTCATATGCACCAATTCACCATTTCATCGGACGTCGAGCAGGGACGGTTATTGAATGTCGATGAGGAGCAAGTAAATTATGTTGTAGAGCTTCGCGGGATTTACACGAATGAATTAAATAACTAGCGACATCTTTTAATGATGCCTTGACTCTGAATATTCACATTCTTATACCTCGATTTCACCGAGGGGTTGACCATCTAAGAAATTTGTGTACACCATTTACAAAATTTACAAAATTTACCAAACATTTACTACATTTACTAAACATTTACTCACATTCACCAACATTTACCAATATTTACCAACATTTACTAACATTTACCAACATTTACCAACATTTACCAACATTTACTAACATTTACCAACATTTACAAAACATTTACCACATTTACTAGTATTTACCAATTATTTACCACATTTACCAACATTTACAAAACATTTACTACATTGTTTACAAAACCAAAATACCAACTGGAAAATACCGAACAGAAGATCGTCGTACTGAGTAAGTCAGCTTTAGATGAACTTGTCTCTCGAGTAATTTTGTATTACCTACGTTAAATATGATTATTTTGAGTGGTCCAGTTTCGCATCATAGGTACAGTTGGGAGCGAAATGATTCATACGGCTCCTCTAGGAAGTCGGCTGGATTTCAGAAATGTTAGCTGTTTGGATTGTTCTTGAATGCCAGTTTTGATTAGTGATTGGTCGTAATAAAAACTGGCATTCAAGAACGATCCATGCAGCTAACATTTCTGAAATACAGCCGACTTCCTAGCGGTGCCGTATGAATCATTTCGCTCCCAACTGTACCTAGATGAAAATTAAATTCAATAGCCGTGGAATTTTTCCGATCCGTCCAACCTCTCCCTATTTTTACCTTGCATTTGAGGTACCTACCTATTATTTTTAGTACTAGGAATGTGATAAAAACTGTGTTTTCTCGAGATATTCCGATTGGCGTTTGCAAATTTCATTTTACAGAAAAGAGCAGAAAGAGCAGAAGCAATAAATTAATCGTGTTGCCTAGCTTGGAGGTTTTGCGGTCGGCCGGGGTCGGGCACAGAAACTGTATTCGTAATCCTACGTTCGTTCATTTCCGTTCATGTCTCGATCTTTCGCTGCTCGGCAAATCTTTGGCAGAGTCGCAGAGTCTAGGGCAAAGTTTTTGACTACACATCATTGGAAATTGGAACTCGTCAGAGAATTTGCTGTGAGAAAAATGGGAACCACAGACGTGATAAGTAATAGTTGACTTTTTCTCATCTATTGAACGGAAAATGAACACAACAATTCCAACATTTATCGAAAACATTCTGAATTTCTTAAATTTCATGAAATCGACTACAAAACGTATCGTTTGGGGATTTGAAAAATTTGTTGTGGGCGACACAAAACTTTCCCGACTAGTATCTAGAAACCCTTGGAAATTTTTGTTCGATGTGCTTCTTCAGGTATAAGGGTTATTGGAGTTCGAAAGATAGATTGGAATTTGCAGGAAATTGACAATTGGTTCAGAAAATATTTGAATTTCCCGGAAATACTCAAAGCCTTTCTTTGCCAAACCATTTTATTATGAAAGTCGTCAATTAAGACTTTATTTTGAGATACATCATTGAGGTCTACTCTTGGCTATTAGTTGGTTCTTCTCGTTTTTAGCTGGAAACCTCGGAAATTGAGGAAAGAAACTGTTGGAAAATGCCTGAGAAGTAAACTCTTGTTGAAATTTTTTTGTGAAAATCCGTTCACGGTATAGAAGTTTAGAACTTTGCAGTTTTCCAAGGTGGAAAACTCAAAAACCATTAGTCCATTTTCAAAAATTTTCTTCTCAAAAATCAGTCCAATCTTTTCTCCAAAACCGGCAGCAAGTCTGCACTCGAAATGAATATTTCGTGGGGTTTACCGCATGTCGAAGTTTGCTCTGCAGTTTTTTTTTTTAATTACGGAATGTGCAATTTCAATTCTGGAAAAGTCATCGTCGGAAAACCGAAACCGCGTTGCATCTGTAAATAGACCTACACGACGCGCAGAAAAAGAGAATCTGAGTTCAGTTCTGCACCAAACGCGCGTCGTCCTGGTCAAACCCCGAGTGAGCGGCCCTTTCGGGTCGTAACGGCCAAGATAAAATTAAAAATTTTTTTTTGTAACGCCTTGCTGAGAAATGGTGGAAAAGTCCAACTGAAGACTCAATTAGAATATTTTGGTTAGTAGTTGCTCCCTGTCGAATTTGGCTCCAATCCATCGGATAGATTTTGAAAGATTATTAAATGTCAAACTTTCGAATTTCGATATCTTCCAATTACTGACAAGTGAAATACTTGAAACTGTTTTAAATACAGCTGATTCAGGGCTTTCAAATAACATATAGTCAAGTTCCGTAAGATACAGCTTCTGTCGTTCTTTGATGACACTTCCGTTTCATAGATGACAGCCAAAAATTAGTCAGCTCTGTCGGCAAGATCCTGTCTGTATACCAAATTTCAAGTCGATCGAGTCAACGGTTCGGCATCAGCTATCGTGCCAGAACGTTTTCCCTGCACTATCACATAACTTTCCCTTATTCCGAGTGAGGAGACGGGTCGGGAAAGTAAAATGAAGATTTGCATGAAATTCAAGAGTTTACAAGAACTCTTTAGGTGTATCTAAACTCATCGACGAAGACAAAAGAGGAGATTATTTTGGACCTATTAAGAAAACCCAAGCGGAATTTTAGTTTTTGTCCGAAGAAAAACTGAGAGTTGAACCTCGGGTTGAACTAAGGAAAAGAATAAAAGTTTCATTACTTCCATTACGGTTTCAATCGAAAAAATTTTCTGAAATGTTAGAAATTTGCACTCTCCTCGATCCCACTCTTGTCCGTCCCTTATAGAAAGACTACGTATTCTAAAAGACTTCAAGTCTGAGTTCAAGCATTTGATATTATTATAAATATAAGTGGCCTTGAATACATAAGTATTTGGATCGTAGAAAAAGAACAACTATACAATGATAGCAAAGAAACAAAATCATTGCTACAAGAGGTTGGAAGACTTTCCATTTTTTTTTATGAAACTCAACTTGAAAAACTGCAGGATGACCGAAAAACCGAGGAAATTACAAAAAATTATCTTGAAACAACTGAAAAACTATCACATTGACCCATCATTGATCAAACACTTACAAATATTAATCACATTAGCAAGCATCTACAAAAATCCGCTAAACAGCTACTGAAATTAACTGTTATTAACTGAAATTTACCAAACATTTACCACATTTCCGAACATTTACCAAATATTCACCAAAATTTACCAAATATTTACCAACATTTACCAAATATTTACCAACATTTACCAAATATTTACCAACATTTACCAACATTTACCAAATATTTACCACATTTACTAACATTTACCAAATATTTACCACATTTACCAATATTTACCAACATTTACCAACATTCACCAACATTTACCAAATATTTACCACATTTACAAAACATTTACAAACATTTACTCGAACTTGTACACCACATTTACTAGGTGGTCAACCCCTCGGATTTCACGGCTTTGAATTATTTTCCTCCGGATTATTTTCGGCCCGCCAAATGCGGGTGGCTTCAAACTTGTAAAAGTTTGACAAATTTATTACAAAAGGATTACGCTAGTTTCGACAGACGTTTTTGAGTCCACAGACACCCTTGACCCATTTAATTTATGAACTCTCGGTATAAGACAAACGGCTCGATACCAAGTTGGGGCTGAGACCGCCGTAAGTGCGGTTACCATAGCAACGGCGGATACCAACCAATCAGTCCGCTGTATTTGGCGAGTTACGCTGTCCCAAACTTTGCGCCTGCAACTTGGTATCGAGCCCAAAGACAATATCCGTTATCTCCATTTATGTTGAATTTGCTTCATAAAGAGCTTGACGAAATGATCGATCTGAAGGTAGTTGAACCATCGAAAAGCCTTTGGCGTTCGCCTGTCTTACTGGTGAAAAAGTCTTCGGATGAATATCGGTTCGTTTTCGACGGTAGAGAATTAAATGAAATCACGGGGCACGATTCTTATCCGATTCCTCGTATTGATCGAATTCTCAACCTCTGAAGAGACGCGAAATATATCTCCTCAATCGACTTGAGAAAAGCTTTTTGGCAAATACCCATAGACAAGGCCTCACGAGAGAAAACCGCGTTCGCCGTAGCAGGGAGAGGATTATTCCAATTTACGGTCGTTCCTTTTGGACTGAGAAATTCCGCACAGACCCAACAGCGACTAATCGACGCGTTATTTGGTCCACAGTTCGAACCACACATTTTTTCCTACATGGATGACGTGGCGTGTAAATATTATTCAAGTAAACAAAAACGAAACTCAGCTGTTGCTGTGACGTTTGATGACGTAAGAGTGTAATGCAACAACTGTCACGACGCCATTTTGGCGTTAATTTGTCATGGCTCGTGCACATGACGTAAGTGAGGGTATAAGAGGGAGAGATACAGGGTGAGAGAGATCGCGAGTCACTAGAAAGCGTTATGGCAGATGATTCATTGTTCTGCGAGACCGCTCCACAGCGTGTTAATTACTTGGGTGGACCCTACCTTATACGGTGACATCGCACTACAGAGGACTTTATCTTTACGTTTCACCCTGGGTACCAACAGGGTAACACTCGCGTAAAAACACAGGCGTAATATTTTTAGGACGATTGGTTTCTACGTTGACGAGGAACATCGCGTTTAGCGTGTTCGTGAATTTAATTATTAAGGAACATTGGCACGCGCAACGGTCGAGATTACGATGAATCACTATGCACTTCGAGCGCGTCCGGTTTTCTTTGTACTATACTGACGGAATTTGATTGATTACTGGCACGCGTTTTCTAACAATGAAATTGTGTGATAATGACCACTCAAAATTCAGGAATTTTACGGCCGTGGGACACCAAAACGGCGTCCCAGGCTGGTCACCATCCGAGGCGCCAAAATTAAGTGACTCTTAGTTATTTGACTGTAAATTAGATCAATAATGAAATAACCGCGTCGAGTCGCGGTTCACCAGTCAAGTCGCGAGGCAAGTCTCAAAGGAAGTCCCGTTATCTTCTCTTCAGCTTCTACTTATAGACTCGTCTAATCTCATAGTCCCATGGTCTAACGGGCCAGTCAGAGCGGACCTTTTTGGGGGGGAAGCGTTCCCACAGTAATTAATTCTCTCTCTCTCTCTTTCCCTATTTTGGAATATAATTCAACAGTCACATAGACACTAACCCTTAGGCGGTAGGTTAGCGTTAAACTAACAAAATAAAATATAAGGCACAGGGCTGGACTAGCCCGGTTTGCCACATCGCCATGCTATTTGGGCCGGTTTTTGCCATTAGGAATCCGTCTTTCCTTACTCTGTACTTTCTTATTCAACGTGAACTATCATCCATCTCTCTCTATACCGTTGTAGGATTTCAGGACTTCAACTTGAGCTGTCTCAAGTGCGTGATCGTCGGCAATTTCTTGACGACCAGCAAGGACATGGTCCGGTTGACCACGCAGCTGCCGGCCGTGCGTTTCATGCAGATGTACTGCAGCACGGAAACCGGCATAGTCACCGGCATCACGCCGGACCTGTACGACGAGTACGCCGAGATAAACGGCACGGCCGGGAGGGTGGCGCCCAACTGCAAGGTGAAAATCGTCGAGCTGGAGACGAGAAAGCCGCTGCCGGCCGGACGCTACGGCGAACTGCTGGTGGGAGGAGAAGGTGTCATGTTGGGGTAAGCTCCACTCTTTAGGTAACTTACTACTAGTGCTGCGTTCGGCATGCTCACTCTTCCAACTCCTTCCACTCTTTTCACCCCACTCCACTCTGAAAGCGTTCGGTTGGACGTTTGGAGTGACATATGTTTCACCCTGTGCCGTTCGGGCGGGACAGAGTAGAGTGGAGTAGAGTGAAAACAGTTACTCTGAAAGTCCCACCCCGGCCCCGTGAAGGTAGTACTTACAGAGTGAACATGCGTCGCGAGGTTGACTCCACTCCACTCTATTCGTGACGTCATCCACTCTTGCTCCACCCCTTTTCCGCTCCACTCTACTCTACTCCAGAGTAAACATGCCGAACGTACCTCAGTTACTAGCCTCACATCAAATTATCATAGCTCTGTCATGCTTAAGTTTTCATGGCCCGACTACTTAGGTACTCAGGTTTCAGGTACTACAAAAATTTTGAAGCCACGAAAGCGGTGACCGAAGACGGCTATTTCAAAACCGGCGACCTGGCCAGATACGACGATTACAATTGGCTGTTCTTCGAGGGCCGCATCGAAGACATGATCCTGACCAATGGCGTGAAGGTGCCGCCGGGAAGCATCGAGGACCTCATCTTGACGCACCCTTTCGTCAAGAGCGTGGTGATCATCGGAGACGAGAAGCAGCTGGTGGCCTGCGTGATACCGAAAGCGGATACCAAACTGGACGACAAGAAACTGTTGACGTTAGTTTCCACCGTTTGTACTAGTACTGGCACTCGAATCTGTTTTGATAGCCCGGCTCCAAAAACCGGTTCCGAAAACCGCGGTTTCCATAGGAACTGAAAACCGGCTTTCGGAGTCGGCATTAACAGCCGGCTTTCATTGTCGGTTTTTGAAGCCGGTTTCTATTACCGATTTTACCGGAGCTGGTTGTCGACAAAACCGGTACACCAGTTTTCATTTTTCCGATTTTTGTCAGCACCAGTTCGAAGTCCAATTTTTGTGTTGAAGTCGAAATTTCATTGCTTAATGTCGAGATGAAACTCGAAGTTTTATATGTTCAAAGTCGCACTTATCGTGTTTGAAGTCTGAATTTCGTTGTTTTTTTTTTGCGATTAATGTCGGAATCTTGGTGTTGAAATTGAAATTTCATGGTTTAAGTCAGAATGCCGAGGCAAAAGTTGGAGCTTTGCTCATTCAAAGTCACAGTTTTTATGCTTGAAGTCTGAATTTTGTGTTTGAAGCTTAAATTTTTCGTGAAGTTGAAATTTTTTGAAGTCGATATTTTGAAAAAAGTCCAAGTTTTCATGTTCATTCAAAATTTGTAGTTGAAGTTTGAATTAAGAGATTTGAACAATTGTAGTTTTCCGTGTCTGAAGTCGACATTTCGTAGTTTAACTGGAATGTCGAAATAAAAGTCGAAGTTTAACTTGTGTAAAAATGCAGTTTTCCGTGTTAAAGTCTGAATTTGACATTGCAAGTCAAAATCTCGAGATAAAAGTCGGAGGACCTTCAAGTCTAAATTTTTAATTAAAGGACGGACCTTACGTGTTGAAGTCGAAATGTGACGGTTTCAGTTGGAATATGGAGATAAAAGTCGAAGCTTTTCTTGTTCAAAGTCGCACTTATCGTGTTTCAAGTCTGAGCTTCGTATTTGAAGCCGAAGTTTTCGATACAATACACTACAATACAATTTATTACCTCAATACATACTGTACACATAGGACAGGGCTTAGCCCTGTATAAAGTTGTCAAAATAAATTACCGTGTTTGATGTCGAAATTTCGTTGTTGAAGTGAGAATGTCGAGATAAAAATCGAATCTTTTCTTGTTTACGGTCAAAATTTCAAGATAAAAATCAAATCTTTTTGCGTTTGGATTCGAAATTTTGAAATAAAAGTCAAAGTTTTCGTGTTGAAGTCGAAATTGCATGGTTTAGGTTGGAACGTCGAGATGAAAGCCAAAGCTTTTCTTGTTCAGTCGCAGTTTTCGTGCTTGAAGTCTGAATTTCTTGTTTGAAGTCAAAGTTTTCTGTGTTAAAAGTCGAAACTTTGTGCGTTTCAAAAAGTCAACATTTCAAAATGAAGTCGAAGTTTCCATGTTTGATCGAAATTTGTAGTTGAAACCAGAATGTCGAGATTGAAATTCTTTTAGAAAAAATAAAATGACAGTTATTCATGTTTGAAGTCGACATTTAGTAGTTGAGGTGGGATGTCGAAATAAAAGTCGAACTTTTCTTATTTAAAGTTGCAGTTTTTCGTGTTTAAGGTATGAATTTCACGTTTCAAGTCACAATTTGCGAATAAAAGTCTTGTTGAAAGTCACAATTTTGAGAAAAGAGTCTTATTAAAAGTCGTAATGTGGATAAAAGTCTAATCTTTTTGCGTTTGGAGTCGAAGTTTTCGTGTTGAAGTCGAAATTTTATGGTTTAGGTTGGAATGTCGAAATAAAAGTCGAAGCTTTTCTTGTTCAGTCACGGTTTTCGTGCTTGAGGTCTAAATTTCTTGTTTGAAGTCAAAGTTTTCTGTGTTAAAAGTCGAAACTTTGTGCGTTTCAAGTCGACATTTGAAATAAAGTCAAAGTTTCCATATTTGATCGAAATTTGTAGTTGAAACCAGAATGTCGAGATTGAAATTCATTTAGAAAAAATAAAATGACAGTTATTCATGTTTGAAGTCGACATTTAGTAGTTGAGGTGGGATTTCGAAATAAAAGTCGAAGTTTTCTTATTTAAAGTTGCAGTTTTTCGTGTTTAAGGTATGAATTTCACGTTTCAAGTCACAATTTGCGAATAAAAGTCATGTTGAAAGTCACAATTTTGAGAAAAGAGTCTCATTAAAAGTCGTAATGTGGATAAAAGTCTAATCTTTTTGCGTTTGGAGTCGAAGTTTTTAAATAAAAGTCGAAGTTTTCGTGTTGAAGTCGAAATTTTATGGTTTAGGTTGGAATGTCGAAATGAAAGTCGAAGCTTTTCTTGTTCAGTCACGGTTTTCGTGCTTGAGGTCTAAATTTCTTGTTTGAAGTCAAAGTTTTCTGTGTTAAAACTCGAAGCTTTGTGCGTTTCAAGTCGACATTGCGGAAAAAAGTCGAAGTTTCCATGTTTGATCGAAACATGTAGTTGAAACCAGAATGTCGAGATTGAAATTCTTTCAGAAAAAATAAAATGACAGTTATTCATGTTTGGAGTCGACATTTCGTAGTTGAGGTGGAATGTCGAAATAAAAGTCGAAGTTTTCTCATTTAAAGTCGCAGTTTTCGTGTTTGAAGTCAACATTCAATATAAGAATTGAAGTTTCCCGTATCAAAAGTCGAAATTTCGAAATGAAAGTTCAAGCTTTTTGCTCTTGAAGTCGACGTTTCGTGATTGAAGTCAGAATGTCGAGATAAAAATCGTAGCTTTTCTTATTTAAAGTTGCAGTCTTTCATGTTTGGAGTCTGAATTTCGTTTTCTTGAAAGTCAAAGTCTTTCGTGTTAAAAGTCGAAGTTTTGAGATCGAGACAATCAATCATATTTATGTATTCAAAGACGAAGTCTTTCGTGTTCAAAGTCGCAGTTTTTCGCGTTTGAGGTCGAAATTTCGTTGTTGAATTCAGAATAAAAGCTTTGTGCGTTTGAAGTCTCGACATTTTGAAATAAAGTCGAAGTTTTCGTGTTTAGTCTAAATTTCTAGAGTAAGTCGCAATGTTGAGGTAAAAGTTTTCCTTGCTCAAAGTCGGAAGTTTTTTTAGTTTGAAGTTGGAATTTCGTGGTTGAAGTGGGATGCCGAGATTAAAGTCGAAGGTATTTTGCTACTCAAAGTTGCAGTTTTTTGTGTTTCGCGTCTGAATTTTACATTCCAAGCCACAATTTCGAGATACAAGTCAAAATCTCGAGATGAAAGTAGAAATTTTTGTATTCAAAATCAAAATTTCGAGATTGAAGTCGTTATCTTGCAATTGGAATCGAAATTTTGGAATAAAAATCAAAGTTTTTGTGTTGAAATCGAAGCTCGTGGTTGAAGTAAGAATGTCGAGATACAAAACAAAGCTTTTCTTGTTCAAGGTCGCAGTTTCCATGTTTCATGTCTAAATTTCGTGTTTGAAGTCGACATGTCGATATGAAAGTCGAAGTTTCCCGTGTTTAAAGTCGAAATTTCGTGATTGAAGTCAAAATGTTGAGATAAAAACCGAAGCTTTTCTATTTGAAAGTCGTAGCGTTTTGTGTTTGAAGTTTAAATTTCGTTCTTTGAAAACGAAGTTCTCCGTGTTGAAAGTCGAAATTTCGAGATAAAAGTCAAAGCCTCTTGCGCTCCAAGTCGAAATTTTGAAATTAAATCAAGGCTTTAGTGTATAATTGAAATTTCGCGGTATAAGTCCGAGGTCGAGGTGAGAATCGAAGCTTTTCTTGATTAAAGTCGCCGTCTGAATCTCGTGTTTAAAGTCGAAATATCGAGATAAAAGTCGAGGTTTTTTGTGTTCAAAAGTTGAAACTTCGAGATAGTCGTCGAACTAACTTTTTTTTGTCTACAATCGCAGTTCTTGTTTGAAGTCGACATTTTGATGATAAAGGTCGAAGTTTTCTAATTTGAAGTCAAAGTTTCTTGTGTTCAAAGTAGTACTGCTGGCAACCGAATCGGTTTTGAAAGCCCGGCCCCGAAAACCAAAAACCGAAAGAGTTTCACCGGAACCGGTATTCAACTAAACCGCTAATCGGTTTCCATTTTTCCCGGTTTTTGCCAGCACTAGTTTGAACCATGATGAAATCATACAACCGCGGCCGAAAACTCTGCCTCACCTGTTATAACTTGTCACTCTTCGAATTTAAATCATGACCGCATTATTAGGAGTTGAGGAAATCACCTATTTTCAAAAATTGATTGAGACATCCTCGGAACTGTAAAAGCAAGTCGTTCTCTCAAACCACATTTTACGAAGTTTCCACTTGCAATATTTGAAAATTGACAAGTTTTGACAGGCGTTACAACATTTTCGGCCGCGGTTTAGCCCAAACCATCACCACCTTGCATTTTTGATCACGCGATGCCGTTTGGTACGAATGTTGTACATGCCCATGCCTTATTGCTGCATGCCAGAGCTGTAAGCCTCACAACAAACCCGTCTAAAAAATGATAGCACGACGGAGAGGTGGAAATCAACAGTACATCGAATTGAGACTAGTATACTAGCAATTCAACGAGAGAAAAAATACAGTTCACAAAAGTATAATACTACATCTGAAGGCCGACTACTGACTACGTGATGATAAATTTCTCGACTAGCTACGATACGTTTCAGAACGACAACAACAAGTACGATAACATGTGACTTCTCCGGGGTCGTGCAGGGTCATTGAAGAGGGTTCATAGCCTTGAGACGACGTCGACTGCTGTCTGGCTAGTTACTGTAGATTAGAGCAAACACGTGGGTGAGCTCCGCTAATAGAGCCCCTTCCCTTTTCCCCTTACTTGATCCTTTTCACCGGCTCTGGCAGAATAGAGCGACGCTTAGGGGTGCTCCGCTGATAGAGCCCCCATTCACGCCTTTCAGCTACGTTGTTCCAATCTGATTCATAATAACCGTTTGTTCTTTTCATTGATAAGTGACACAAGTTAACGAGACCAACATAAAGACATAACACGACAGTTGAGCTGTTTCACCCTTTTTGATCTTTGGCTGTGATCGTCTCCAACCCCTTCCCCTCTTACCTTGTGGACTTCTTACCTACGTTCTGCTTACGTTGAAGTTTCACTTAGGCTGCTACTCTAGACGAGAACGGAACTTTGGGAATGAGGACTGAAGTGAAAGTTGAACAGAAACACGGATTGACAGCAAACAAAATGAACTTTTATCAAAATCATCAGCAAAATTTGAATGAATTGGGTTCTTTTCTTAAAACATCCAAGACAGGACTGACAGAGTAACAAAAGTGACACACAGTGGACAAAATTAACAAAAACAATTGAAAACAACAACAAAATATGTCAAACTGTCAGTCGAAGAGAAAGGAAGTGACGGATTCGGAAAAAGGCACTCAGTGGAAGAATTCGCCAAACAAACCCCCGAGTTATGCCCCCAGAAGAAGACTCTCAAATATGTGATAAAGGAATGACAAGAAACTCACTGATAATTTCTGGTATTCAGTGTACCCAAGCAGAATTCGTAAAACAAAATCGTAGAAACAACAAGAGACATTGCATAATAAAATCAACCATCAACAACGTATTAAAATCCAAAACAAGACAAAATAGATGTGGAGTTAGTGGGTGTTATGTAGTATTTTAGGTGAAGCGGTACAGGTAAAGACACATGTGTATACTATGAGATGTTTATCTGAACTGCTCATTACAACGAAGGGAAGGGTCTCCTTTTATAGAGAACAGGTAATAATAGGTAGATGTAAATTACACATACAGGGTGTGGTATAAGGTTATCCCACATTTCCCTTTTTTAATCAATTAGGTAACATGATTTTCAACAATGTTTTGAAATTACTTATATGATGTGTATAATTAACCTATTACACTCAAGATCTAAATAACTATACATTTTTACATATTATCTAAACGCTTCAGCGGTTTGACTATTCTCCCGCTGGAAGTTCTATTCATTTCCTTATCTTTATTGTATAGTTTTTCCAATCCCGAGAATGCATCAATTAATTGTTTCACACTGTCGTCATCCTCAGTTACATTTTGAATTTTGTTTCTCGTATCTACGGAATCATTTTGATCTCCAATTTCCGGAACATATAGTTTTTCTATAACAGTGTTATTAGACTTTTTGCTATTGTTATGTGAATTTATTAAATTATCAATGGGATTTCAAGTTGCTAAGTCTTGATCGTTTTCAGTTGTATTTAAGTCAGAAAATCCAACATGTTTAGGAGGGTAATGAATTTTACAATTGTTTTTATTGGATAAACTCGATTCTCTAGGTCTGAGATATTTTCTGTTTCGTACATAATTTTCTTTTCTTTCTCTTCTATTTTATATCTACGACACCTAGCCTGCTGATGATTATAACTGGTTGCCAGTTTGAATGTGGTTTTAACTGTACCCAAACTTTTTGATTATTTGTCAAGGTTTTAATTGTCTGACTCCGTTTCTTTGATTATAATAATCCGTTGCATAATTTTCTTTCTCCTTCAGATGTTTCATGTATTTCTTTGTATTAATCATGTGCGTCTGAAATTTGTTTACGTTAAGAGGTAACAAAGGATTTCTGGTGCGCCTCGAAATGAGTACTTAGGATGAAGTTGTGTTTTCAAAAATAGGAGTGTTTCTTCATTGTAACAGTACCATATCTAGGTCTTTTTGATCTTCTAGGACTTTCTTGAAAATATTTTTCACGTTTTGTACTTGCCGCTCGGCCATGCCGTTGGACTGGCTATGATATGGTGAGGTGATTAAATGTTTGAAACCACATTCAGAGCTGAAATTCTTAAAATTTATGGCGGTATACTGAGGACCACCGTCACTCACCAGAATGTATGGGACGCCGAACCTTGCAAAAATGCTTTTCAATATTTTGATAATTTTATTACTTGTTGCGTTTCCGGTAAGTTTCTCCACCTCTGCGAATTTAGAATAGTAGTCAACTAGGATTAGGTATTGTTCCCCAAACAATTCGAAAATGTCATGGGTACGCAACGGTTCATTTCTTTGAGATGGAATGTATTTTTGGCAAATCGGACACAATTCTATCAATTGTCTTAATTCGTTTCGGATGGTGGGCCGGAATACACTGTCCTCGCTCATATCAACACTTTTGTTATAATCCAAGTGGCTGTAATGTATTTTACCCAGGATTTCTTTTCTCAATGACCTTGGAATGACGCATGCTTGCCCTTTATAAATAATACCGTTATTTATTGTTAGTTCGCTTTTGTACTTTGTATAAATTTCAATTTTTTTTGTTTACTTTATTGTTATTTGGCCAGCCCCTGGTAACAATTTGAGAAAGAATCTTCAATTGTTCATCTTTTTCAGTTTCAATTTCAATTTCTTCGAGATATTCATCTGTAATATTTGAACCTGAATTAATTACGCATATTTGTTCGTTTTTATTTATTGACATATTTTCTTCGTCATTCGAGTCCGTTTCAGGCAAATAGGCTCGCGACAATGCGTCTGCAATTATCAGTTCGCTGCCTCTTCTGTAATTTAAAGTGAATTGGTATTTTTGTAATTGTAGCAGCAAACGTTGTAGTCTGGGCGGACATTCATCGATTGGTTTCTTAATTATGGCCAAAAGTGGTTTATGGTCACTTTCCACTATGACTTGTCCTCCAAAAACATAATCGTGATACTTTTGCAACCTGTATTATAAAACTGCAAACATTTCTTTTTCTATCTAGGAATATAATTTCTGTGGTTCTGTAAATGATTTTGATGAATAGCAGACTGGTTTGTTTTCTTGTAGTAGGCATGCACCTACGCCGTTTTGACTTGCATCCACTGACACCGTGATATTTTTCTTGGGATTAAAAAACTGTAAAACAGGACTTTGAGTTATTTTTTCTTAATTTTTTCAGGAGCTTGTATTTGAGGTTCTTCCCAACTGAAGTGTGTATCTTTTTTCAAAAGATCTCTCAGTGCCGTTGTTTCTATTGAATAGTTTGTAATGTATTCATTTACATAATTTTCAACGCCGATCAAACGTCTTTTTCACACTTTGGTGTGGGCATTATTTCTTTTATAGCTTCAACTCGATTTGTATCAATTTCTATTCTTTTCTCATTTATAATGTGTCCCATAAATTTAATTTCATTAACCCCAATTTGGCATTTTGCTAGATTGAATTTGACTCCATGCTGTCTGGCTGAATTCAATACTTTTTCAAGAATTTCGTCATGTTCTTTTTGATCTTTTGCCCTAATAATAATGCCATTGATGTACACTCCTACATTATTGCAATTAAAAATGGTTTTGAACCTTTCATTGAATATTTTGGGCGAACAAGTAATACCATAGGGTAACCTTTTGTACTTCTACCTTCCAAAGGGTGTTCCGAATGTGCAGATATTTGAACTTTCTTTATCAAGCGGTATTTGATGAAACGCTTGATTTGCATCTAATTTACTAAAAATTTCAGCTCCGGACATACGACTTATCATTTCTTCAAAAGTTGATAATCTGCTATGTACTCTCTTAGTTGATTTGTTTAGATGAAACGTATCAAGGCAGATTCTCAATGAATTGTCGGGCTTTTTGACAAGTACCAATGGATTTATCCAATCACTCGGTCCTTGAGCTTTTTCTATTACTTTACTTTTTTCTAAATTATTTAGCGCCTTTTCGAGAAGGTCAAGTAAAGCAAATGGTACTTTTCTTATTGGGGGATCACCGGTTGTGCGTTTGGAATTAAATTAATGTGATAGGGTGGATTCATTTCTCCTATTCCCGGAAACAAATATCCATATTTTCCCTTGACAATATCTTTTGTATGTCGAATATTATGCACCTGAACTTCATTTTTATTTATACACGACGTATCTGTATTTTGGATGAGTTTCAGCTTTATGCACTTTGGTAAACCTAAAAGAGGTTCTGAATTGCTTTGAACTACATAGAATTGAATTAGATTATTTTCAATTGAACAAATTAATTCACATGTTCCCCTTACAGTGATTTGATTTCCTGTGTATGAAGTTAGTTTTAATTTAGGAGTTTGCAATGGATTCATTGGCGATTTCAAAACGTTTCTGTACATATTTATAGGCATTAGATTCACTGAAGCTCCGCTGTCTATTTTGAATTTGATTTGTTTGTTTTCAATTGCTAACTTTGTTATACAGGAACAACCACCCGCATTACCGTTTTTAATTTGAGTATGCTCAATTTTCTGAAATTTCAGGAAAAGATCCGCCATCTCACAGAAGGATATATGGAGTATAAAAAATGATTGAACTGCACGCAGTCTTCCTTCAAAATATTATTTATTTTATTCTGACCGATTTCGAAGGTCTCTGGCCCTTCTTTGTCAGAAGAAGATGACACACCTTCATCTTTCGCCAATCATATCATCTCAGAGAATCATGACTTCATTTTAGGAACTAATTTTGAAATTGTACATGTTTGTAAGAAAGGACGGCTTTTAGATAGTTAAGAGGTTCTTAAAATTTGTAAAGCAACTAGTAATTCTTCTCAAAATTGCTCAAATGATTGTATAGATTTCCCTTTTAAATATTTTTACAACGCTTTTGATTTGAATAACCTTTTTTCTCTCTAATCAACTATCCTTTCATTAATTTTTCACCCACCTTGTACCATTATTATGAGCTCTATTATTTCATACATTTCCATCAAGTTCTTTTGTCCTTCCTTCCATGACAACATCATAACTGTTTTATTGACATCTCAAGAATCTGAAACTATTTACACAAACTTTATTTATACCATCCTTTTATACATTTTTGGTATGTTATCGTTCTCCGTTTATGTACTTGCTTTATGTATTTCATCTTATAGCTTTACACTCTGACGAAGAAGGGCCAGAGACCTTCGAAACCGGTCAGAATAAAATATAATATTTTGAAGGAAGACTGCGTGCAGTTCAATCATTTATACTTAATTTTCTGACTATTCATACTACCTGCATAGAATTCTGTCGTATCATTTGAATTATTATGACTTAAAACTGCACTGATTTAATTTTTTCTTGACGACCTACACATTGAGGCGAAATGATTTGTTTTTTTACACTTCATACATGTTTTTGAATACGCTGGACACTTGTTAATTTGATGTGACGATCCACATCTAGTACAGTTGTTGATTACATTGTCTGACCTTGATACCTGATGTCTTCTGTTTGAATTACTCCGTCTCCTAGTGTTACTGGAACGATTTCCAACAGGTTGTCTGGTATGTGGACGCCTGTTCCTTGTTTGTTTGATGGAATGATTTATGGCACCAACTGATGGGTCTTCGCTTAGGTATTGATGGTTGTTGTCCTTTTCAATTTTCTTTGACTGCTTCCTGGCTTGTTCGTGAATCGCGCATATCTTGATTGCTTCTCCAAGCTTTAAATCTTCTTGCTGTAGTAATTTTTTTCGGATTTCGGAGTTGTTGCTACCACTGATTAGCACACATGTTATCAAGTCGTCATTTAATTTTTCGAATTTGCACGGTGAGGCTTGTTTCTTCAAATCTGTGACAAATTGCTCGAGGGTCTGCTCTCCTTGGTGCGACTGGAAGAATTTATAACAAAGAAAACATAAACTTTCTCTTGGCTTGAAGTAAATTTTCTGCATGCATTTTTGAAGAAAACTTGATTTTCATGATTTACGACTCACCCTGTATAGTAAATAGAATTACAAAACACATTCAAAGGTTCAAAAAGATTGCTTTTTGGTCTGTTGAAGAGAGTTTACCAACATCTTTCGAAATAACGAAAATACGGGGGAAGGGGCGAAGAACCATTGTTTGACCTTCCATATTCTCAAAGATAAAAACTCTATTTCAACATTTTTCAGACACTTTAGAAGCATTTCTCTAACGGTGATTCAATTTTCAACCCCAAGTTTGCAAACACTCTGTAGAGAAATACGTTAGCTTTATTTTATTTTACGTTTGCAGTTATCTCAACGAACGTCTCCCACCGGAGAAGATACCGAACAAAATCGCCCTCACCGACACCTTCCCCATCACGTCGATCGGTCACATCAAAAAGGATGTTTTGCGCAAGGCCTACTTGAACATGAAGATTGTTCACAGCGAAAGCAACTTCGACATGGACACGGCTTCGGATAGCATATCAGAAGACGAAGCTTAGCTAATTTTATACTTTTGACATAAACGATTGCCTACCAATATAAATGAGTACCCGACCTTTACTAATAACTATACTATCAGTATCAGTGACTGTACCTCCTAGAAGTGGCTCCTGGTTCTTAGTGGGATGTATTTGTGACGGGCAATAGTCGCATCTTTTGGCAACCGAGCGCAAATCGAGCAAATATGGACTTTCTGTGAACTTCAAGGATGATGAATCAGAATTGGCGATCAGCTGAAGCTGGGGCAACGCAGTGGCTCTTCAAAAATTAGCGAAGCTGGACAGGTAGGTCCGCTCGTAGCAGCATCTTGTGGTGTATATCCCAAACACTTTCTATTTTCAGTAGAATGACTATTTGGAGCAATAATAAAGTGACAAGCTGGGAGGCTACGACTACGGCTGATGGCACCTGCAAAGTTTTGGAGCGAAACTATCAGCGGCCATTGGCCATATTCTCCCAGCGCTCCAACTTGTCACTTTATTTTTGCTTCACAAAGTCATTCTACTGAAAATAGAAAGTGTATGGGATATAAACCAAAGTTTTTATTCATTATTCCATTGCAAAAGTTGTATTCTATTTTGTTCTTTGAGCTGTGAGGGGAAGCCGCAGAACAGACAAGCTTTACCTCTTCCTGTTACCGACTCTCACTTTTGAAGCTTTGAGAAAACCGAGGAGAAAACCAGAAGAATACTGCCTCCACTAGTCTTTATTTACATAATAAGTACAGAAAAACTAGACTCTACATTCGCTAGGCAGGACGCATTCGCCGTGCTTGTTCTTGACGAAACCCGGCTTGCAGAAACATCCTATCTTGCAGTCGTCCGTGCAGAGCCCCGGCAGGAGTTTTCCACAAGTCGGTTCGCATGACGGGCCGCAGGTCTTGTACTCCTGGTTCTCGGGACACAGTTCTGCGAAAATATTTTTTCAGATGGTTGCAAAGTTCAAATTGAAGCTCAGGGTGAGGCTCTAGCAGAATAACAGAAATACTTACGGCCCGAGACGAACGCTAAAAAGCACAAAAATGCCACAGCTTTCATGGCACTCGGACGTTTTTTTTTTGACAGAGATGAACCTTCAAAAAGTGTTTCGGTTACTAACAACAGAGAGCTAACAATCGTAATTCAATAATCAAGTCAACACTTGCGATTGAAGGCTATACAAGACTACAAGCCTTTTAGTGGGGTCGGTACAGTATTATACGCTGCATTTTTGAGTAATGCAATGTCATTTGGCACACATGTTCTTAGCACCTGTTTGAACAATTTTGTCCATCGCCGCAAGCGAAATTTTGGTTCAGATCCTGTATACAGGGTGAAGAAGAAAAACAATTTGAAAAAGTTGCATCTTTTGAACGGACAAAGGTAAGAGTATTGCAGGGCATGTCATATGATGCGTAATTTGATGGTTGTTGAGGTACACCAAACCATTTTGATACATTATCAACAGTTTTCGAGATATTTGAAAAAAACTGAGATCTGTCAAAAAAAACATTATCCTCATTATAGCGCTTATTTTTGAAGATATCGGAATGAAATTTGGTATTTGCTTTATGAAAGACGTCGTGAATGAATAACAGCTGCAGTTATTTTCTAGGCCTATTTTCCTAAATAAGACAGTCAACTTTTTTGGGGGGGAACCGCCATCTTGTTTTGTGAATATCAAGCTGATGACCGAAAGAAATGACTGATAGTCATTAGGCTAGTATCATGCCATTACTCTATATTGTGAAAGATCACCTTGGATGGACCATCATACCATTTTTGCTGAAAGAAACATGACGCACTGATTTTATCGGGTTCCTCAGAACTAGAGGACCTACTTCCAGCCATCGAGCCATTGCAAGTAACTGAACACCGCAATTATGACCCCTGATCATTTCTCAAAGTTGCTCACCAAGATTCATAGTCATAAGTGCAGCGGTTCGGTTTTAGCAGCTGTTTGAATTGAGAAGTGTTGCCTATTCGTGACAAAAACAGAAAATTACGAGGTCTCTGGGTCAATTCTTAGGTCATTGGAAATAGATCCTCCACGGGATGTTGATAAATTTATGCTAAATTATTAGAAAAAAGTGCATTCTATAGCATAGGTTTGAAGAAACGGCTGAAAATTGCTCGAAACGGTTTCTTTTGTCTTGTTAGGCGTTAAATTATGGATCTTTTTGGCGATTTTCATGCCTCCAGCCTATTTAGATGATGGGATGAAATTCTTCAATTTCTTATCACCCTGTGATGTCATCTGCATAGATCGCCATCATGCCAACATTTACCAAAGTTGAAGGAGGAATCTGAGTGGAATATATTCCAAAATACATTGCAGCATCAAAATTTATTGGGTTCTCTCCATTATTAGTGTTGCCCTACCGCATAATTTGTTCGCTTCCTTCCTACTGCAAGATAGTCTTTCATGTTCCTCCTACATCACATGAGTACATCCTGTGCCAGTTTTTCAAAACCTATACTGACGAATGCACTTTTTCTAATAAATCAGCATAAATTTATCAAAATTCCATGGAGGATCTTTTTCCAATGACCTAAGAAATTACCCAGAGACCTCGTGATTTTCTGTTTTTTTCATGAAAAATCGACACTATTTTATTTAAATAGCTGCTAAAACCGAACCGCTGAACTTATGGCTATGAATCTTGGTAGACAACCTGGAGAATGATCAAGGGTCATAATCGCGGTGTTCAATTACTTGCAATGGCTCGATGGCCAGCAGTAGATCCTCTAGTTCTGAGGAATCCGATAAAATCCGTGTATCATCTTTCTTTCAGCAAAAATGGTATGATGGTCCATCCAAGGTGATCTTTCACATGATAGAGTAATGACATGATACTAGCCTAATGACTATCAGTCATTTTTTCGGTCATTAGCTTGATATTCACAAAACAAAAGCGGCTCCCCTCCAAAAAAGTTGACTGTCTTATTCAGGGAAATAGTAGGCCTAGAAAATACTGCATCTGTTATTCATTTATGACGTCTTTTATAAGGCAAATACCAAATTTCATTCCGATATCTTCAAAAATAAGCGATATAATGAAGATAATGCTTTTTGACAGATCTCAGTTTTTTTGGATTATCTTAAAAACGGTGATTATTGTTTCAAAATGGTTTGGTGTACCTCAACAACCATCAAATTGCGCATCATATGACATGCCCTGCAATACTCTACCTTTCTCCGTTCAAAAAATGCATTTTTTTAAAATTGTTTTTCTTTTTCACCCTGTATACAGGATCTGAAGTTTTCAGCTGTATTGAAACTTTAACGCGTATTTTAATAAATTGTTTCCAAGATAATGTCACTTACACCTTTTTGCCGCCAAAAACCGATGAAGCGGACATAGGATTTTTTAGGACTTTTAGTATGTGGTTGAGGGGTTAAAGTGGAAGCGTTCTACCAATTTTCAGACTCACGCAATCATATTTGGACACCTTGTGGAAGGAGCTCGGGAAGGAGACTCAACTTTTCGATATTTCTACCTAGTCCAGTTACTATGTTCAAAAAAAAAAGTCTCAACTTCGGAAAAATTAGTAGAGGGTTGAAATTTTGTACACGCGTTACTTTGATTGTCATGAACGGCCTGTGAAAAGTCCCCTAAAATCCTAGCTTAGGAACTTTGGATGATCGCCATCAAGTGTTAAAAAGGCGTTTTTTCGGCAAAGAAGTCGTTTCTTTATAGCAAGATTGTCTTTTTTGTGATTGAATGATTGCGTATTACCATCTTGACAATCACCATACTCTATTTCTACTTTTGCGTATGTGGCGGATCCAAGATGGCGACCAAGAAGTAAAAACAGTTGACTGTCTTATTTCCAATAGTAGCAGACTTAAAAAATGTGGGATGATCGCAAATAATTTCTGACATAATTCATCATGAAAATATTAAGTTATACTTCAATATCTAAAGAAATCACTGATTTATTGGAAAAAGTTGAATGTGAAATTTTTTCAGATTTTTCAGAATATTTCGGAAACGGTCGAAGATATTTCGGAACCGTCCACAAAATCTTCGTGAGCATAAAATTACGAATAATGTCTCTTATTTAAATGTCTCCAGCTATTTCGGTTCCTGAGGAATATATATATATATAATATATATTCCACTTCCCTCAACCTGCTGAATATGGCGTTGGCATGGGTATAACTGATATTTGGTTGAGGCAAGAAATTGTTAATTGTTAATTGTAAATTTACCCTGCAACTACATTCACAATTAATCAAAAACTAGTAAAAACATGATGTGCAAATAATCTTTCCATTGTGCAGTGACGGATTAACCAATGGGCTAAGTAGGCTGCAGCCTAGGGCGCCTCGATAAAAGGGGGCGCCGACCGAGGCGAAATTGGAAAAAAAGCATATGAATTCACGTAAATGTTGTAGTTCCATGTTCCATATTGTTGTCATAATTTTAGGGCAGCTAGAAAAGTTGGAACGGTACTTTCCGGCATCCACTCCCAAGTGAAGAAATGCTATGAAAAAGGAAAATACCGGAAAAAGGTTGTATTTTCGTTCATAGCTCAAGCAACGGAGCGAATGAATGTCACCCACCATCTTTGAAATAACATGAAATGACTTTTTTCAAGAAGACAGACCTCTACCAATATATAGAAATGAAAATGACCTGCTCGTAGGCTGAAAGGTCTATTCAGTCACTAGTGGTTACTAGTGTTCAACACTTCACATACCTATACTTACAGTATGTGCTTCTATATGATTGTATTAGAATGGTATAAGTTTTGTTCTGTTTTTAACCAGCCTATAATTTTTTTTATTCAATCTTTGAAAATTGAAGAAAAAATAAAGGTGGATTTTTGTTCTGAATTGTTGTATGTACTTAGTTCCAAAAGTGGAGAGGGAGGGAGGGGGCGCCAAAATGAATCAGCCTAGGGCGCCACTCCCAAGCAACACAGGATTCCTCGTTTACGTTTAATACACGTGTATTAAACTATATTTTGGTAATTTTTTGTTAATGGTGTATTCATCAAACCATGTACCGTCAACGTTTATGTTATAACTGTGTAATAGGCGTGTATGGTCTACATTTTTTTACAGACTTGATATGAATTATAGGATTTTTAACGTTCTAATACCGGATCAATATGTGATCCTTTATTGCTTCAACAGAGGTTGACCACAAGTGCAAAAATTTAGCTTTTGTTACTTTTTGCGGTACAATTCGACGTCTATTACACGTGATCTGTATACCATGAACATACATGTGTATTCAAAAGCGGAAAGACCGTGTAATACAAGTATACGGTCTACTATTCCTGTACGAGCTCAATGTGAATTTTACAAATTTCCATGTGATTTCATCAAATATGTTTTCCTCTTAATATTACAGTGATTGGAACACAAAGCGCACCGATATTATGCCCTTTAACACCTTTGTATTAAATTCAAGTATACAATTCACGTTTAATACACGGAATCTGTATACTTTGAACATACGTATCCAGTCACTGTAGTTTAGATGCAGAAATTGTCGGCGTCATACGCTCTTACTCGAGTGTCTCCGTTTGCCTGGACCAATAACGTTTCACGGTTCATCACACGTGACCACGCCAGCCGCTGCGATTTGCCCGCTGCGGGGCTACACGCCGGCTCGCCGGCCGGCACATTCACTCTGCCTAGGCTCGGCTCGTGTGATCCGCCATTAATAGGTTTTTTTAGTTTTTACACTTTGCAGTGGTGAAAACTGGACAGTGCCGATTGTGTTTGTTGTGCATTCCTGCATAATTAAGGTAAGTTGTTGTCTGTAGTTTGGTTCGTTGTTGAGTTGTTGTAGTTGAGTGAACGTGGCGATTGCGAGAACTCACTCCCTAATTGTTTGCCGTTCAAACGTTATTCAAGATAAACGAGTTCATTATGATAATAATTAAGCATGTGAATTTATGATTTTATGTGATTATTCCCTGTGAAAAATGTCCCTCCCTACTGTGTGGACCGTGGCAGTGCTTTAGTTCTGTTACTGCTGTTATTATTTGATAATTATTGTGCTGATGAACGCAGTGTATTTATTATTATTCGCCGCTCAAAAACAACAACAAAAATTCTGAAAAACGAGACAGACACTGCCTTAGACTTGCACTACAAATCAAGAGAGTGTGGTTCGGTCAAGGGGGTACCTATGACTCGTGTAATATTTGGGACGAGCTGGATATGATATGTAATAAATAATAATACAGGGTGATTTTTTGAAAAGTTTCCACCTCCCCTATTTCGCTGCACAAACTTTTCCTTGAAGAGAGCCGAAACAGGTCGATTTTCTTTTCGAGGGGGACATCTAAGACACGTACTACCAAATTTTTATCTCTTAACCCCTTTGCCCCCAACCTACCCTACTTTGAAATTTTAAATGGCATTGCCTGTCATGTAACACATCAAATTCAAGGTAATAAAATTGTTTTTCTGTCAAACATGTAACGAAATTTTAAACCACCCCCCAACCTCTTAAAATACTCTCTTTGTTGATTGAAGGACAGTTTTTCCCGTAATAACTCCCGACTCGCGAGAAATTGATTTTCCAGCAAAAACAGGTCGATTTTTAATTCGAGGGGGACATCTAAAATACGTATTGCCAAATTTTTATCTTCAACGACTTCGCCCCCACCCTACTCTTCTTGAAAATTTCAATTAGCATTACCTACCTTGTGATACATCAAATTAATTGAAGGTAATAAAATCCTCTTTCTGCGAAAAACAATTTCAAAATTTTGAAACCACTTCTTAACCCTTTTCCAATTTCCAGGGTGCGAGCGAAGGGGTTGAAGATAAAAATTTGACAATGCGTGTTTTAGATGTCCCCCTCGAATTAAAAATCGACCTGTTTTTGCCGGAAAATCAATTTCTCACGAGTCGGGAGTTATTAGGGGAAAAACTGTCCTTCAATCAACAAAGAGAGTATTGGGGGTAAGAGGGTTGGGGGGGTGGTTTAAATTTTTTGAAAATATGTTTGTCGGAAAAAGAATTTTATTACCTTGAATTTGAGGCGTAGGTGCACACGCCGGTATTATAATAATTTTACTGTACACATACTTTAATAATATGAGACATCATAATACAATATATAAAGATAAAAATATAAAAGATATATACTCAAGTGTAGAGCGAGGTGTATAGTATAGTGTATAGTCTAAGTGTGTAAAATGTAGAAAACTTCATCGAATGATTTTTGTGATGGAAGTGTAGCTAAAATTGAGCTCACATTTCCTCGTTGAATTTCCAGACTGATCTTTTGTTTTAAAAATTCCGTCGACCGAGGTTCCTTGGTCTTGTCAAACATTTTTCGTCCAATTTCGGAAGCAAAAGCTTTTGCCGAAGGACCCCAGGAACCTAACGTTTCAACACCAAAAGGGCAAACTACAAAGCGATCTGTTAAATCAGAATATTTTTCAGTCTTCCTCAGTTCAGCAATAGCTGCCATTTTTCCGCCTTCCTTCGATGAAACCGTAATATTGCTTTGACACATAGTGTCGCAACAAGTGGCATCCCAGACCAATTGTCGTCCATTCTTCCACGGAGCGTACGTCATTCCGTCAGGTCGCTTTCCGTCATTTCGACATATTCCGGGGGGCTCTAGAAGTGATGGTACTCCTGCCGACTTCAAAGCACGTCGAAGTAAATCATTGATTGCTGCATGTCGACTAAGGCGGCCTGTGGACGTTTTGTTACATGCTAAGCCATGGTACCCAAATTCGTCGACTCTCTCTCCACATAGACACTGGTGGCTTTCACAAATTTTGCTGCCCAAACGTAACCCTATCGCTATACGGAAACTAACGTCATCTAACAAAGTACCTAAAGTAGCGGTCGGTAAAGCGTTCAGAAATGCTCCAGATTCTTTACAGGCTCCGGCTAATAATCGAGCTTTTGCAAGAGGATTGTTTTCAGCAGATGTCATCAAGGTATCAAAACGTTTTTGGAATATCGGGTTTGTCCATTCGAGCTGCGAGTTTCTGTTGACAATAACTGATTCGTCTACGTTGCTATTGCGACTCCACAGTTCTAAGGCTTGAGATATGTACGACGAAACATTGAATGATTGAGTCACATTTGCAGTCAGATCTTCGATCAAGGTACTGACGTAGTGAACCGATGCCAGAAAGGCAGGGACGGCTAGTTCTACTGAACGGCAGATGCCTAAACCAGAAAATCTACCAGGCAATGACGCTATCGCCCATGTAGGTTCGTCCATTTTGGTGTTGGTTACCATTTCCACGGCCAGACGAAGCTGATCATCAAACAATTGAAGATGGTCGCTGTGTTTGGAAGCCGGGCTTGTTCGAAGTATGTAAAGCACTTTGGGTAGACTATAACAATGGTGGAGGAGATATAAAGCTTGTTGTGCTGGCAGGTACTTTAGACGAGATGTCATCAGCTGTAGTTCGTTAGTTTTCTTTAAGATAACGGGCGGTATAGCTTCATCTGTGATAGGACTTCCCAGGAGAGTCAGGTCTTCACGATTTATAAACTTGATGTTTTCATTGAAGTGTTTGAACCTGTTTTGTATTTCACGGCGTTCATGTGAACTTCCTCCAAAAACGAATAGTTCGCATTTCGACCAATTTAGCTCTAAACCATAAATATTGCTTGATGTTGTGATTGTTTCTAAATCATTCATGACTGAATCTGAGCTACCACCAAGAGTAGCGTCATCTAAGTACCATAGATTGAGCGCCGAAGTTAAACTTTCTACTAAAGGTGTAATTGCTAGACAGAAACTTAGGGGGCCAAGAGGATCTCCTTGTTGAACACCCCATGATGAGTTCAATGTATTCTCATTGAATTTCAACTGGGTTACTTTACCATAAGTCTGGTAGAAATAGGGGTAATAGGCAGGTATACATTCCTTTACAGCTTGTAACAATTTTGTGCGACTTAGGCAGTTGAAGGCGTTACGGAAATCCAATTTCAACAGCACTTGGCAAGTTTCACTGCAACTTCCATTGATGAAAAAACGAGTAGCGTGGACCAATGCTTCAGCCCCTCCTTTTGTCCCATATCCTAGCTGATAAGGCCGTAATTTCTCGCCAACAATCATCTGCATACGGTTGCTAATTATTTTACCAGCTATTCTACGAAACGTGTTACCAACAGCTATGGGCCTGATTCCTCCATCTTTTTTACGTAGGGCAATTAAAGATGCACCGTACAATTGGCAACACACGGTTTCACATAGTTTTCCTTGGAACATCAAGTTTACGACTTTTGCAATTGAATCCAAAAGGCGTTCGGCGGATTCCCCATTAGAAGCAGTGGTGAGATCCTTCAAATGCTGGGGTCGTAAGCCGTCCCAAGAGCCAGCTGATCCATTTGGAAAAGATTTCAATGCCTTTCGAACTTCTTCCTTTGAGACTAGCAGGGACTGAACGATTGTTGTTGTGTTTGACAAAACGGCAGTTGATTCTTCAGCTGTAACTGACGGGGCTGGATATATCGTGCCTTCCGGAGCAATAGGATGCTTGGACTGTAGCTGGTCTAATGTTTCCTGATTGTTGGGAGCAATGGTGTCTTGAGAAGATAAAACGCGAACAGCTCCTTTTACGTCTCCATCCGCTAGTTTTGCTTCCACTCTTCTTTTCAAAGTTTCAGCATTTGATTCAGGTAGTTTTCTATCACTAGATGTAGCTCTGTATTCATCCACTTGTGGTAAGTTGATTAAAGATGTTTTCTCGAAAGAAGCTAATCCCCTCCGTATTAAAGACGTTAACGATTCTTTGCGTTCAAACTTCACTGGTAAACCAAGAACTTGATGCGAGAAAATGAAAAGTCTGTTCCAGGATGTTTGGTCATTGTTTTTCACACAACGGTATAATGTATTTGCCAATAAGTCAGCAGTTTGTAACCTTGCACTCTTGGGAATTCGTCGCATCACACGGGTTTTTTGGAGAGGAGAAAACTGATCCATGTGATCAACTGTCAATTTGGGTACACCTGAGGGTTCACCAAGTCCTCTCGGTACATTCTTCAGCAATCTTGCCGCAGTATTTCTCACGCACTTGTCGCTTTTTTGATGGAGCTTTAACCCGTGTAACCTCTGGCAGACTTGACCACAACTAGTGCACTCCAGTCCTGCTGCAGCGGAGGTCTGTGATTCTGATGTTGGAATTGCTGCATTTAAAACTGGTGAAGTATTGTTGCTCATAATGGCATCATCCAATGAAGGTTGGTTAATTGTTGATACCTTGCTGTTATTGTTGTTTTTACAGCTTTTGACACTGTCGTTTTTGACATTGTCCGGATTGTCGTCGTTTTCAGAACTGCTGTCGTCCGTATATTTATATGTTGGCCGGAAATACCTGCCCAAATGGCTTCGAGGTTGTGATGGTCCGTTTGAGGTACAAGCTGTAGGCATGAAATGGAGGCAGTCGTGATTCTGAACTGCCTTTGCGTTGAAACTTGAATTGGAATCTATGATGGCTGACACTGAAGAGGAAGTTGATTTAAAGCCGTTCGCATGTATTCTGGTTAGATGTATCTTCAATCCTTTTTTCCCTTTGAATGTGCTGCTACAGATATCACATTTGTATTGTTCTTGAGAATTTTCTTCTTGCGTTTCTCCATAATTTGGGTGTTTTTTGAACGAGTTCCGTAACAGTGACTTTTCTGACATTTGCACATATGAATTTGATGTGTTACATGATAGGCAATGCCATTTGAAATTTCAAAGTAGAGTAGGTTGGGGGCAAAGGGGCTCGAGATAAAAATTTGGTACCTACCTAATACGTGTCTTAGATGTCCCCCTCGAAAAGAAAATCGACCTGTTTCGGCTTTCTTCCCAGAAAAATTTGTGCAGCGAAATGTCGGAGGTGGAAACTTTTCTAAAAATCATCCTGTACGTAATAAGTATCTAAAGATGTGATGATGTGTAAAATTGGGACATTGCCCACAAGTGATTACCCTCGCGGGTTGGGTGCTGCTTACTCAGTCAACTTTTTAAATTATCAAAAGCGGCCATTTTGATATTCCGCAAATTGTGACCCGATTACATTCAAATTGAAATCGTGCATTCATTTTCAGCAGTGAAGCAGTATATGATGAATGTCAAATTGAACTTTGTGACATTTGCAAAGACCGCCATTTTGACATTTTCAAATGTCGCCATTTTGAAATTTTACAAAATTCAATCGATTTCATTTAAAGAAAAAATGCATGTATTTTCAATGGTGAATCAGTATGTTTATGTCACATTCAACTTTTTTAAATTTTCAAATGCCGCCATTTTGAAATTCTACAAGTTTCAACCGATTGCATTCTAATTAAAAACGTGCGTGTATTTTCAATAGTGAATCAATATGTTTATGTCAAATTGAACTTTTTGACATTCTCAAAGGCCACCAATTTAAAATTTTATAAATATAAACGATTACATTTTAATATAATATAAACGATTACATTCAAATTGAAAACATGCATTCATTTTCAACGGTGAAGCAGTACTTATGTGAATGTCAAATTGTACTTTGTGACATTTGCAAAGAGTGCCATTTTGACATTTTCAATCCCGTCATTTTAAAATTTTACTAAATTCAATCGATTTCATTCAAAGTGGTAAAATGCATTTATTTTCAATAGTGAATCAGTATGTTCATATCACATTCAACTTTTTGACATTTTCAAAGGCTTTTATTTTGCAATTCTATAAATCTCCACAGATTTCGTTCAGATTAATAATTTGCACGTGTTTTTAAGTGCAATGAAGTTAAAATTCAAGTAGAGTATTTTAAAGAAGTGCGCTACCGAACCTCACGCCCGTGAGCACATGTCCACTTGTTATAGAAGTACACGGATACGGATACCGTACACGATTTTTGAACTCAAGGCGTAGATCTACCTAGGGTACCTATACAAAACAATTACAATGCGGCTGCGCACACCTTTATTGTTGCAAACACGGTGTAGTTATAGTTGATTAGCTGTGAATACATAATATTGCATACAGCGTGACCAGAGATATTGTATATTAGGTAGGTAGATTTCGCGCTAGTTCACATATTCCCGAATTTCATTATACAGGGTGAGTCAAAATAATATAGTGACCAAATGTCCGAACCGTTCAGGATAAAGATATGAATCAAACGCCATCACGCATCGTTTTTCATTATGCATCACTATGATTTAATTAAGTTTGTGTTTTTTGGAAGGTCAAAAGTTCATTTTTTTAAATGGCACCTTTTGCATTTTTTACACGATCAGATCTGTATGTGGTGTTGCTACATTTTTCATGGAGGACGTCCTATACCTAACGTGCATACAGTGCCACTAAGCTTGCAAAAACCGCGGAAATATGTGAACTAGCGCGAAATCTGGTCAGTTTGACGAAATGTCATCAGCCAAATTGCCATGGCGATGGCAGCGCTTCAGGGTTTTTGTTAGCTCGGTCTCACTATATTTTCTGAGATATTTGTCACTTTCTGTTGAATTTTGTTACTTACGAATGATTTTAATTCTTTTATTTTTACCTCAGTTTTTACCATTGTTGTTTTTTTTAAAGGTACCTACCCGAATACACCGCTACATCACGTATCGTCAGCCAAAACAATGCCAAAACTGATTTCTAAACGCCATATCAGGCGGAAAGTTGCCAAATCTTCTAAGTTAAAACTTACAAAACTAGTCGAAGGATATGTTACTGTACCAATGCAAATTGAGTCCCATCAGGGAGCAAATTATATCTTTAATCGTAATATCTCGGAGCCGTTGAACATTACCAATCAAATGATAGATTCCATCGATTCTGTTCCTCTACTGCCATTTGAAACTGCACATGTCGAAACTCATATTCGTCAGAATATTGATTCACCACGTAGTTCTGAACAAAATGATGACAAACGATTCAAAGAGAACTTCAGGTTTTGGGCCCTGAACAATGGTCTAACACACCGCTGTGTCAATGAGATAGTAGCAATAATCAAGCCTAAATATCCATTCTTGGATAATGATGCTAGGGTACTTCTTGGAACCCCTAGAAAAGTTGACACTATAAAACTAGAAAATGGTGAAATGGTGTACTTTGGTATTAAAAATAATCTAATTGAACAATTGACAGCTGCACATTGCGCAGAATTTGATAATTTAGATGAGCTGCGCCTCCTAGTCAATATAGATGGAATCCCTATCTTCAACAGCAGTGCGATAGAATTTTGGCCAATTCTAATGTATTGTAAAGATTTCAAAATCAACGTCCCTTTTGTTGCAGCAATTTTTTCTGGCGTGGGTAAACCCAAACCTTTAACAGATTTTTTGAAGGAATTTATAAACGAGTGCCAAACATTGATTAGTGAGAGTATTTCCTACGGAGGAAAGTTTTTCAAAATTAAATTAGAAGCCTTTTGTTGCGATGCTCCCGCTAGAGCCTATATCAAGCAAATTGTAGGCCATAATGGCAAACAGGGTTGTGAGAGGTGCGATATTACAAGCGTCTACTCTGCAGAAGAAAAAAAAAGATTCTATCCAGTAGATACAGAGACAAATTTGAGATCAGATGAAAATTTCCATCGTGGTACTTGTGATCAACATATCAAAGGTCAATCGCCTCTCCTAGAGCTTGGAGTAGGCTTAGTCTCAAATTTTGTTCTCGATCCCATGCATCTTATATATTTAGGGGTTATGAAAAGGTTGTTAAACTATTGGTTAGAAGGCAAGCGTCAATTTAAAATATCAAAGACTGCTGTTGTCACTATAAATAATGAATTATTCACTATTCGGAAACAAATTCCCTGTGAGTTTGGGCGAAAGATTCGCAGTTTTCAAGATATAAAGCGATGGAAAGCAGTGGAATTTCGATTCTTTTTATTATACTGCGGAATCAAAGTGCTGCAAAATAATGTAAATTCTTCTATGTATAAACATTTTCTACTTTTACATGTTGCAACTTATATACTAAGCAGTAAGGCTTTAATCGACAAATACTTTAATGTTGCCAAAAAAAGTCTGCAAAAATTTGTTGAAAAGTGTCCTGCTGTTTATGATAAATTTTTTGTGGTTTATAACGTCCATTCAATTACACATATTTGTGAAGATGTTTTACTTTACGGACCGCTTGAAGATTTCAGTTGTTTCCGATTTGAAAGTCACCTAGGCAAGATCAAAAAATGTATCCGAGGAAAAAGCCTTCCACTGTCTCAAATTAACAATAGAATAGTTGAACTATCAAAAATTATGAATAAAACACAGCCATCCAGTCATCAATCCAATTTCATTCCTTGTGGAATCACAAAAAGCACCGAGAATTTTTTCTACTGTAAAAAACTGATCATCCCATCAAAATTCACAGTTTCTATTCGGAATGCAGATAATATCATTCGAGTTGATAACAGAATTTTCCTTATAAAGAGCATTTGTATGGTTAATGGAACTTACAAGTGCATCGGACAATATTTTAAATACAAAGAGGATTTTTACACGTACCCGGTTTTATCGTCAACTTTAGGCATTTATTATGTCTATGGACAAAGCTCATCAGATATTATTCTTGTAAATGATATTTCACATAAATACGTTGCTTTGCCACACAAAAATGGCTTTGCTGTCATCCCAATTATACATCAAATAAAAAACTGACCAAATGTTGTGCCGTCCATGTTTCTTTCGCAGATACCGGCTATGACCATATTAACAATCAATATTCATAAGTACAGTGTACAGTATTCATATTCTTCAGCTAATTCATATAAGTTTTATTTACTCTTAGCTTGGAAGAGCCCCACATAAATAGTTGGCATATCGGTTGGCATAATGTATGCTGTTATTGAATTTAAGAAAAAAGAATTTTTCGTTGTACCTTTGACTTGGCTGTCGGATGACAAATCGTCATGTTTTTGGCCAAAAAAATGCAAGACTGAAGAATTACATGATATGATAGAGAAAATGGAGCCGCCAAAGGCTTCATGGAGTCATTACGCCATAAAAAAAATCCATGTTACTACAGGTAACTTGCACTCTATATTTCAAATTTCAGATTTCATTGTTTACAACATTTTCAGACAACTACTCTGAGGCCGAGTCGGCAATGCAACTAATCATAACCGAATCCAGTGGAACCGAAGTGGAACCACAAGAAACACAAATTGAACAACCAGCAGAACGGGAAGTGGCGGGTGAAGAGAAAGATAAAGAGAAGGATGGTAAAAATAAAAAAAAGAAGAGGACCGTCCAGTCGCAGCGCCATCCGGACTTTGAGTATGAATCAGTCTCCTCGGACTCGTCTGATAATCAGAGTGCCAAAGCGCGCCCCAAAAAGAAGCAGCAGAGGCAAGAAGTATACTTCTCTGACCTTGACAGTGATAGTGGAGAAAACGATTCTCGAGTCAAAGATTCAGTAATAAGACATCAAAGAAAATCAACTACGCCGCCTCGCCCTTCACTGTAAGAGAGGATATTTTGTGTTGTCAAGTAGTGATCAATGTATATTTCCTATTTTGCAGTGGAAGTTGCTCTGTTAACTCAGGCGCTCATAATAGGAAGGGTGCGAAGACTTCTGGTTCATCACCAAGAACTAACACCCCTACAGGACATCATGCAAGAAATGGCTCTACAATGAATATGGCGACTCCCTCATCATCAATGCTGATGAGTAGCTCTACTTTGGTACATCCTGTAAACAATGACCTTTTAGCAAATCTTGTACAAGATACCGAACGTATCAAAACTGTCCAAGACCAGCATTCTACGCTCCTGTCACAAATATGGCAAGCTCTACAAGTCAAAAATATTCAGGCGTTACAACGCCCCACAGATGTACCTGAACTACCCATTGAACGATCAAAAGACTTCGGTAATTTTGAGAAATGGCTAGAAATTCAACAAAACTATGTTTACATGGTAATCTACATTTTATAATTTGTGGCAAATTAAGAGCTTGCTCTTGACCGAAATCTTAACCAGCATGAAATTCTTTCAGAGAACTCGTATGGCATCCATCGGAGGAACGACGCTTCGAGGATGTACCATGAATATCATGAAGTTTGTGTTAACAAATCGTTTGGGGATGGCGTTTAACTGGTGCGGCAGCGTCCTCAAATCGGATTGTCACCAAAGAAAGTACGCCTTCAAAGATACTGTAACATACAAAGCCATCAACGGTAAGCCATACTTAGCTACTAACTGATCTATAGGCTTCCAAAACCCGATTTGCGCGTTCACAATATACTTTCCCTCGTTGGTTGGTGGGCCGGAAAAGTAGAATTAAATATTTTTCCTGTCATTTAAGAACAAAACTAGACTGACAAATCATTGAACTGTTCTAGAATGTCACTTTACCTACACTGTTTCACTTGTACCCTTATTATATTTTCACTGAACTTGTAAGATCTCATTAATAATTACGAAATGGTTTGTTTTACAGAGGCTGTGAAAATATGTTTTAGTAATCAAAACGCCGAACAGCCCACCGATAAGGCCATATCACAAGCATGCCAAGACTGGCTTAAGCAATCGAAACACCGTTATCAGAATGGAAGAAATTGAATATTGTCCAAGAAATCACTAAGTTTTCACAAATTTTTCATAAATAATTAGGTTATATATTACCATTACTATTACTAATTAACTAGAACTGAATAAATATCTAAGTTGAAAAAAAAATCAAATAATGCAATTTTATTTTCACCTTTCCATTAGCATTAGCATACCTAGTACTCGTTATAATATACAAAATACATTGACGTTCAAAATACGTTGAACTGATACTGATTATAATTGCGTCGTGTCGAGATGTTATAGACGTGTCTCATACATTCTCGATATCCATAATACAATACAATACATTTCAACATGTTTCGTAAACTTCAATTATTTGTGTACCGTACACAATATTTCAACGTATCTCGTAAACATTTATTGTGTGTATATTGTAAACTGTAGTTCAGCGTGTTTCATCAACGTTTATTATTTGTCTTTTGTACACGTATATTTCAACGTTTATTTGGCGGACATTTTAGCGTTTATAAGAGGTTTCAATACACCACAAATACACTACTGGTATAAACCAAAATTAAACGTTTATAAACGTTGAAGCCACCCGCATTTGGCGGGCCGAAAATAATCCGAAGGAAAATAATTCAAAGCCGTGAAATCGAGGTATGAGAATGTGAATATTCAGAGTCAAGGCATCATTAAAAGATGTCGCTAGTTATTTAATTCATTCGTGTAAATCCCGCAAAGCTCTACAACATAATTTATTTGCTTCTCATCGTCAATTCTAAAACCGTTCCTGCTTGATGTCCGACGAAATGGTGAACTGGCGCATATGAAGTAGGGGTGGGCCAAACTGCTCTTTTCCCGGAGCAGTGACACACTGTGACTGCTCCGACAAAAGAACAGTGACAAATCACAGGTCCGACTGCTCCGGCCTCCGACCCGAGCGCTGCTGAGATGCTGAACGCTCCTTGCCCCGTCCGTCCGTACCGTAGTATGACTCGCTCACGCTACGCATCGCAACGCGAAGCATGTGGCCGACCACGAAGAGCAATCGGACAGTTTTTGTTTACGGAGGGCGCGACTAAGGGAAAGAGTACGATTACGATGTGATTTAATACCTAGTCCAGTTCATTTATTGCACATAAAATACAGCACCATTTCTTTGGAACTTAAAAATAGTTTCAACAAAGTGCGATGCAAATTATTTTAATCATAATTTCCTATTCTCCTTATATTTGATTTAGGCAGGAAGAAGGGCAGAAGCATACAGGCATGCACATGAATATCTGCTCCTGCTCCGTTCCAATACCTATCACCTAAAACCTATACCTAGGTACACCTATTTCAAATCACTTATCTCAGCTCAGGCAATGCGCTCGGTGCTGTGCTTGTGCAGGTGCTATGCGACCTGAAAAGTAGGTATGCGATGCGTCGCAATCGCAAAGTTGCGACTTGCGAGCTTGCGACAAAAATTAGCAAGACAGGCGCTCTTAGATCTATACCGTGACGAGGCAGCGCGGGAGCGCGCTTCAAACTGCTCCGGCGTCGCAGATATTTTGTTGACTGCGTCACAGGTCGCGACTGCTCCGACTGAGTCACAGTGCCAAAGTAGCAGGTTGCGATTTTGTTACCCACCTCTAATATGAAGTAAAGCACCCGCACTTCGACTCAGCTAGCTGCTGCCGTGCTCCTGGCTCCTGCTGTGATGACGCGCCGTGCCACCGTCCGCTGCCCGCTGCCCGCCATCATCCGATTCACACGTGTTAGCACCGCTGGTCGCATTCTCCAGCGCACATCTCAGATTACCTGAGCCGTCTATACACCGTTCGCGATCGTTTGGGATGCAATAAAATATTCCGAATTGCTTGGAATGGAGGATATCGCCGGAGATTGACCGTGGTACCTGGACCAATCCTCCTGAGCTGCCGTCCGCTCCCGACTTGTCACGTCCGCTGCCGAGTGCTTCTGCGGGCCTGTTAGCGAAGAGTTTTAGTCCCCTTCGAGGAAGCTGAGTTAGAACCCGTTTATGTTGCGTCGCGACCCTCCTAGAGGCCGAAGCGTCGAAGCCCCAATGAAGAGTCCCAGCCCACTTGGAAAATGACGAGTCGATTTCCCCCGGCTGATGTGTCTCAAAGGCCCCCTGGAGAAAGCCGAGTTGGAACCCTTCGGAGTCGTGTTTTGGTCCCCTTGGGGGCACGCTGAGTCGAGAACCCTCCAGGTTGAGTTTTGACCCTCCGAGAGACTGATGAGTTGCTTCCCCCGTTGAGTTGCAACCCGTCTCTAGGATGTCGAGTCAGAGCCCTTGGACGTTGAGTCTTGATCCGCCTCCAGGTGTCGAGTCAGAGCCCTCCGACGACGAGTTCCAGCCCTTCTTCAGGTCGATGTGCCAAGGCCCTTCCGGTGTTGAGTTTCGACCCTTTTCCAAGTCGTAGAGTTGGGACCCGTTGACGAAGTGTTTCGAACCCCCTCCAGGATGCTGAGTCGCGTTCCCTCCACGATGAGTTCTAGCCCACCTCGAGGATGTCGAGTTGAAACCCCTAAATGAACCAGGCCCGATAGAAATGAGGTCTCTCGTTTCGGTATCTCGTGTGGCGGAGTGATGACCTCGACGAGCGGGAGGTTAGTCTTGGTGAGTTGGGATAGTTGCTTACGGTTAGGCTTTGTCGGAAAAATGTATGATGGAGCTCACGCGTGCGTTCTGAATCTGCCTGCACGTGCTGGTATCTGCGCTACTGTCTGCCGTCAGGTACAGTCACTTTCAAGCCTCGTCCTTTGTTGGATACCTTCATAGAAAGGTATTCGCGCTCTTGGGCCCTCTGGACTTGGCTTTGTGACTGCGGTACTCAGAGCACCGGACCTAGTGGGTTAGATCTGGAAACTCGCGGGTGAGCTTCCTCTGCGTTTCTGAAGCTCCTAGTTATTCGGAAAATGTAAATTTTGAGAACTACGGGAAAAATCAAGAAATCGAAGTAAAATAGAATCGCGTTGAGATCGGGGTTCGGACCCTGCCGTAGAGTCGTAATTGTTGATCGGATTGATGGACACACCCCCCCCCCCCCCTCCTTGAAACTAATGATTTTGTTTTAGCGCCACGACAGTTCCGGATATTTCCATATAGAGCTTGTTACGGGAATGAAGACGTTCTTATTCGAAAGTGATGAATTCAATCCGGTACCCAACGACGCCATCGTTCAGATAGGGACTTTGTAAAAATGAACTGTTATTAGGGCTCGATCAGGAATAGTGTAGACGGCGATTACTTAGCGTTAGGGCAAAGATTATTTCGACGCCTCTCCGCATCGGCTTTTCGGCGAACACCCTGTATCGTCAATTCTCTGCGTTTTGTTTCTCCTGGCTGCGGCCTTCTCTCACAAATTGCTAAACAACAACAAACTAGCGCGTATACGGGGCGTGCTCAAAACGTTCTCCAAATTGAATTTGTATCTTGACTAGAGTAATTGTTTCGCGCTCACCATCGGTTTAAAAGTTTTTGGAAGGGCGAAATTTGGTTCAACATTTCCGGTTATAGACACGCGCGACCGCGGGAATCTTTCTAAGCGTTGGGGGCGACTCACGGTGAAAAAAGGGAATAGGCCCCCACAAAGGTAGCCATATCCAATCCTTTCCAAACGGGCAAAAGAGACCATGGCCCAAAAAGAAGCAACAGCCTTTGAAAAGAATGCCACAATAAGGTGGGCTACCATACACACACCGGCCCACAAATCTTGGATAGCACTCGTGGTCGAAATCACTCTTCTCTTTTCAGTGTCTAGAAGCCGGGCCTAACCCTAACATAACCTCTAACACTAACATAACTGTTGGATCTGATTTAATCACAAAAAGAACTTTGAACCGCGAAAACCAGTCAGAATTAAATGTCGGTCAAGGTGTAGAGTCAGGTGTTCGTCGGAGGGTTGGGGTGTTGGGACGTCTGAAGTAATTAGGGGAAAGTTATCTCTTCGGGAATAGGTTAGATCTTTTAGATAATTTAGCCTGCGCTGTGATGGTAGGACTAGGAATAGGAGCGAGCCATTATTTAAACATTTTGAATTGTACATAGAGGTCAATAGATTGCTGTTGTGTTAAAATTTTAACTGTGTCTTATTGCGTTCAAACTCGTAGTCAGACCTATCTCAACAATCTCGAGAGCTCTATAATCGAACAACAAGAAGAGAGGCACAACGGGATGTCGTCCTGATACTAGATAATCATCGGCCAAGCGGTTCCAAAAGCGGGAAAAGTGATTTAATTCAAATAAGTTGAATTAAATGCCAGTTTAATGGGTTGCCTACCCATTCAGGGGCCAAGACGATAGCTGGGGTCGTTTCAACGTTTATTGTGTTACTTGGGCTGCTTTCTAATCCGTCACTGCCATTGTGGCAATTTCTTCAGACCAAATAACGGTAATACCAAACGCGTCGAGAAAAGAAATGAAGAAAAAAATCTTCACGAACCAAAATAGCTGAAGATATAAAAATCACCCTATATATTCGTGAATTTATGCTCACGAAGATATTGTGAACAGTTTCGAAATATCTTCGACCGTTTTTGAAATATTCTGAAGAAACTGAAAATTTTTATTGAGTCAACTTTTTTCAATAAATCAGTGATTTTTCGAGATATTGGAGTAAAACTTGGTATTTCCACGATAAATTATGTCAGAAATAAAATGCAATCATCAGACATTTTCTAGGTCTTCTAGTAATGGATATAAGACAGTCAACTGTTTTTCCTTCTTGGCCGCCATCTTTGATCCGCCATCCACGCAAAAGTAGAAATAGTGTATGGCGATTGTCAAGATGGTAATATGCAATCATTCAATTACAAAAAAGACCATCTTGCAATAAAGAAATGACTTCTTCGCCGAGAAAACGACTTTTCAACACTTGATGGCGATTATGCAAAGTTCCTAAACTCGGATTTTAGGGGACTTTCTACAGGCCGTTCATGACAATCAAAGGAATTAGTCCGGATGCTAGTTGAAAGTACCTTGCATTTTTTGATGAGAAGATGCCACTCGGTGAAAATGTTCCATGCATCGTACTCTTCCGATCCAGAAAGGTAGCCATCAGCGCCATTCATGCCAGCGGCGTATACAGGGTGATACAGAAAAAAAAAGTTGAAAAATTATATTTAATCAACCAAAACATGTGGAGACGTGTAACTCACCACATACATTAACTATTTTATGCTCATGAAGTCACTGCAAACTGTTCTTGATTACCTTGAATCGTCTTTGAAATGTAGGGGAAAACAAGATAAAAAAACAAGAACACTCTTTTTCCCATAAATAAATAATTCTTCGAGATATTGACACAATACTTGGTATTTCTACAAAAAGTAATGTTAGGAATGATATGAGCTGGGTAGCCAATTTCTAAGCCAACTATTTCCAGAAATACGATTGTCAACTTTTTTTTCCTCTTGAGCACCATCTTGCATCTGCCTTGTGAGGCATCGTTGAAAAAGTGATTGGTTATTATAATAATGGTAACATGAAATCATTGCATCACAAAAACAACCTCCTCATCGTAATTAGTGACCTCTTCAGCGGGAAAGAATTGTCATTCACGTATTTTTTGGCTCTTCAAAGCTTTAGTGCCCATGATGGCATTTGCAACATCTGGAATGGTGAAATATGTTACGCATTATGAACCTTGATGTACTTTGAGGTAGCCTACCAAGTTTCATCATTATCAATTGAGAGGTTTGTTCTTAAAAGCTGTTTGAACAAAATTTGTGTCGTTTTTTTTATGAAAAATTCAAAATATTGGGTCTTTCACCCTTACTTGATCTCTCACTGAGGATAGCCTGGAACCGAAAGTCTCGGAATTTTTTATGATAATGTTTCAGTGGGAAGTGCTCTTCAATGTTAGGTTGTCAAAAATTGCATAGTTGCGTTCAGATTCCAGACAGAGAGCGACAAAGAAATTCATGCAGTAAAAAAAGACATAAATTACAGTAGAGAGAAAACTAGCCCAGAGCTAGACTGAAAGCTGTTTGGAGACCTTGCTTTTGATAACATAGATGTGCAATTTGGTACACTGTTAGAGCCTTAAGTTAGTAATGTTTCAAGCCTTTCACCCACGCTTGAGAGTCTCACGGAACCTGTGTATTGCGGGAAGCCTATCTAAAAGGGACATTTCCGGGATTTCCCCGTTGCATTAAAAGTTGTGTCTTTTTTCACTGCATGAACTTCTTTGTCGCTCTCTGTCTGGAATCTGAACGCAACTATGCAGATTTTGACAACTACACATTGAAGAGCAGTTCTCAGTGAACCATCAGCATAAAATTTTTGCAGACTTTCGGTTTCAGGCTTTCCTCAACGAGGGATCAAATAAGGGTGAAAGATCCAATACTTTGCATTTTCCACAAAAAAATTAATAAAATTTTGTTCAAACAGCCTTTGAGAACAAACCTTTCAATTGATGATTGCAAAACTGTGTAGGCTACCTCAAAGTACATCAAGGTTCATAATGCGTAACATATTTTACCATTCCAGATGTTGCCAATGCTATCATGGGCACTAAATCTCTGAAGAGTCAGAAAATACGCGAATGGCAATTCTTTCCCGCCGAAGAGATCACTAAATTATGACGAGAAGGTTGTTTTTACGATGCAATGATTAAATATTACCATTATTATGATAACCAATCACTTTTTCAACGATGCCTCACAGGGCAGATTCAAGATGGTGCTCAAGAGGAAAAAAAAGTTGACAATCGTATTTCTGGAAATAGTTGGCTTAGGAATTGGCTACCCAGCTCATATTATTTCTAACAATACTTTTTGTGGAAATACCAAGTATTGTGTCAATATCTCTAAGAATCACTTATTTATGGAGAAAAGAGTGGTTTTGTTTTTTTTTCTGTTTTTCCCCTACATTTCAAAGACGGTTCAAGGTAATCAAGAGCAGTTTACTGCGACTCGATAAGCATAAAACAATCAATGTATGTGGTAAATTACAGGTCTCCACATGCTACGGTTATTCAAATATAATTTTCCAACATTTTTTTTCTGTTTCACCCTGTATACGCTGCCTGCATGGATGGCGCTGATGGCTACCTTTCTGGATCGGAAGAGTATGATGCAAAGAGCATTTCCACCAAGTAGCATCTTCTCATCAAAAAATGCAAGGTTCATTCCATTTTATGCAACTAGCATCCGGACTAAATGCGTGTGCAAAATTTCAACCCTCTATAAATTTTTCCGAAGAAGAAAGACATAGTGACTGGACTAATTCTGCTAGTCTAACTTACAGTACCTTCACAAACTCTAGTATAATAGGGAAAGTAAAAACGATCAAGTGCCACATTCAAAAATTTATTTTCCGTCAGTTCGAGCACAGCAACAATAATTATGCAAAAAGGAGAAAGAAGAATGGATGAGACTAACAGTGCTGCGGTTCAACACATTTTCCATCGGCCTTCTTGACGAGTCCCTCTTTGCAGAAACATCCGATCTTACAAGAAGCGTTGCAGATTTTAGGTTTGTTGTCCTTGTTTTCACATGTGGTTTCGCAGGGTGATCCGCAAGTCCTGTATTCTTGATTATCGTCGCATTTCTCTGTAAAAACCCAATTGAAAACGTTATTTCTTGGTTTTGTGCATGATCAAAATAATAAAAGCTGATGGCAGATGGCACACTGGTTGTCGCGAGATTAGCTGAAAATAAATCCAGAACAGTGCCAGAAAAATATATCGAAAAAATTCTCAAAAAAACAAAAAATTTCTCAATATGGGTAGGTACCTACTCATTTGAAGTGTTTTTACGTGCTCGTAACTAATTTTCTACCAATTTTGCGACACTGTAGAAATGAAGACAGAATATAAAGAGAACTATAAGAAAAGAAAAATACTTACGTGGAGTTAAAGCCAGGACCGATGCCAGGAAGCACAAGATGAGGATGAAGAATGGTAAGAACTTCATTTTGTATGGTTTTGTTATCGTTCGTTGAATGCAATGAATGGTACAGCAATATTAGTTTGCTTGGTAACTGTGTGCAATCCTTTTATAGTAGAGGGAGTGTTGTTGGAGAGTTTTGGGATGGATCACAGTTCAAATAACAAAAATACTAATCGTGATAAACAAATTATTTTCATGTGTGCATGTTTGCTCGAAAAATAATTAGCAATTATTGTTAGCGGAATACCTAGAAGGATATTATTTATTATTTATCTTGTGAGTAAGTAGTGCAGAAAGACAATATAATATATCAGAATTATGTCACGATGTTTATTATTAGGTATTATTCATTGTTTGTTATTGTTATTAATTTTACTATGATTAGAGTTTGTAGCAGTTTCCACTTAATTCCAAAAGTACCTAATTTTATAATGTAGATAATGTTCTAGAAACTGATATTTTTTCTGGTATGAGGTACTTCCCCTTGACTAATAAATTTTGCTACAGCTTGCAACAATTTTCATTGCGAGGTTTCAATTTCTTCTGATTCATATGTCAATCACGAGGAATCTAGAAAAGAAACTGTTTATTTCTACAAATTATTCCGCAGATAAGCTTAGAGGTCATATATGAGGTTCAACACCAAAACACCCAAGTACCAAGTAGGTAGGTATATCCACCTTCATAAGTAAATATTTATTATGACATATTTTCCGAGACTAAATAAAAAAAAAACAGTCACGGAACTTTGTACCTACTTAAGAGATACCGGAACCATGTTGTAAATGATTCTACGAAGACCGCAACGAGAAAAATCTAACGGGATCTCTATAAGTTTCAATGTGTGTTATTGTTGCGAAAACTCAACAGGGAGAAGTTATATATTACTGCTGATTATTACCAGAACAGACCCATGAAGATACCCGTAGGATCGCCATAGATTCCAGTATAAGAATAAATCGGTTGTGTCCTCTCGATGGAAATTTTTTCATGAGACGTTCTCTTGGGTGAGAAGTTGGAATTTGAGAAAAAGATTGAAGAACTTAGATATTTTCTCTAATAAGGGATTCATTCAGAGCTCCATCATTTGAGGCTGGTCTAGATAAGCTAGGCCAGTTACCCATTTTAAAGTGGAAAACTTGAAGAATTTCAAGAAAAATTGATTGAAAATGTTCAACAATCAATTACCCTTTGTTTATGAAAAGTTGGTATGAATCTGTTCACAAAAATTCATTCCTGCCCGGGAATCGACTTTTTTCGAAAAAATTCCAACTGATATCGAAAGTAGATTGGATTTAGCGTCGTGCAGACCCATTTTCAAAATTGGCACGGTTCCAATTTTCCGACGGTAATTTTTTCAGAATGAAATTTGCACATTCCGTGAATCTGAAAAAACTTCAGTGCAAACTTCGACATGCGGTGGGTGACCCCCACGAAATATTCATTTCAGGTGCAGGAATGCTTTGTATTAAAGTTGGAGAAAAGATTGAATTAATTTTGGCAGGAAAAACTTTTGGAATCGGATCCACGGTTTTCGAGTTTTCCTCTCTGGAAAAACTGCAAATTTTCCAACTTTTTATCCTCTGAACAGATTTCCACCAATTTTTTTTCAAAACGAGAGGTAACTGGCTCTTGAACATTTTCCAATCATTTTCTTTCAAATTTCCCGGGAATTTACTCGTTAAAAATGTGAAACAGGCCTGGGTTATCGAAACCGGATTTCAATGATGGAGCTCGAAGTGAAGCCGTAATTGAGGATCTTTACAAGAAGATGATTCAGAAAAAGATTTGAGGTTTTCCCGGAAAATTCAGGTTTTCAAAAATTTCTATTTCCCGCATATTATACTCAATCTTTCTGTGGGGCCAGTCTCAGATCGTTCACCTTCATCCATGTACCGATGCATCTGACTGCCTCATTCGCTTTTATTTCTACATAATTTGGTTTCTTGTGAAAAACTGCAGGTTTTCAACTTTTTAGCTTGTGAACAGATTTATACCAACTTTTTTAAAACAAAAGGTGAGTGATTCTGAACATTTTTAGGCAATTTCTCTTGAAATTCTCTAGAGTCTTCCGAGAATTTTCCACTTTAAAATGAGTATCCGGCCTGGCCGAGGGCCTGGCTTATTGAAACCGGACTCAAATGATGAAGCCCTTTGCCTTTTGTCTTGTGTGGTATGATAATTGTTTTTACTTTGTTTCAATCTCACTGACTTGTGTAAGCTCCATTTTGAGCGAATGAAACACCAATAAATTATATCGTTATCTTCACTCGTATAACAACAACGCAATATTGCATTATTTCATTGCCAATGCAGTGTAACTGTTGGTAATGATCTGGCTTGTACTTAATTCAATAATAAAACCAATAATGAAACGAACTGCTTTTCATACCATCATACCAAGTATTTAGGTAGTACCTACTTCAGACAAGATATAAAAGGCCAACAAGTGAAAGAATTGCTACCGTTTTCACCAGCCACAAAATGAAATTTTTGGCATTTTTAGTAGTACTTCTCTGCGTTATGGCGCTAGCCGAGTCGATCGGTGAGTACTTTACTCTTTACTTGTCTACTCTACCAAATGTATTCAGTTATCGTTACTATGAAGAACTTTCGAATTTTTGTGTACTATATACAGGATGTTTCATGGTGAGATCGACATAGAGTAAGGACAGGTAGCGTTTTTTCAAGGCGAATCAATATCTAGCTTCAAAATTTCTCTAACGCTCTTCGTTTCGAAGTTACAGGGTGATTCATGTATTTTGTCGATTTTTTGATTGGTCATATCTTTGGGACGAATTGATAGGAAAAAAGACTCGGAAAAAGACAAAATTTGGCAGGTACGTTCTATTACCGACACTTGATACATTGCACTATAGATCAGTTCGAAAATTCCAGCACCAGACTTTTTTTTTATTTCAAGTTTCTGTCAAAAGTTTCACCCTGTATGCATATATTTCAAAATTCAGTTTTACATTCGGAAACAACTTAAAAAAGGCTATGACTCCGGCTAATAAAAACTACATCAAAAATTATGATTCTGGTCAATAAAATTGTTTGGCGCAATTGAACTGAAGCAAGAAAAAAATAATGGCTTTAGGGATTTTTGGTATAAAAATGGTCTAGTTAATCTCAATTGTCCAGTGATTTTTTTTTTATTCAAATTTGTAAACCGACATCGATGATATAATATCAAATAAATGCAAATCAAATCATCTAGCAAGGCGAGCGAAAATTAACGACGATGTTAAATGACATCTCTCGAAGATAGAAAATTACATAATAATTCGAGTGATGATAATCTTTTCTTGCCTTAGATCAATTGCGCCAAACAATTCTATTAGCCAGAATCATAACATTTTCCATGTAGTTTGCTGGCGTGAAAGAATATTTGGAAAAAAAATGCATACAGGGTGGCTTTTTTGATGAAAACTTGAGAGGAAAAAATTTTAGTCCGAGCCTGCAGCTTTCGCGGCTAACAAATAGATCGATGATGCGGTGTACCAAGGGCTAGCACCTCGGCTAGCACTTAAATATATCTGTCAAATTTCACTAGATTCTATCACTCTATTTGAAAGTTATGACGAATAGGTACAATTTTTAATAGGCGAAATATTTGAAGTCAATAATTTTTTCTTGGCACAGTTCAACGAGTCATATCTTTTTTTATGTATCTACTTTCCGAATTTGAAACTGAATTTTGAAAAATATGCAAACAGCAAACAAGGTGAAATTTTTGACAGAAACTTGAAAGAAAAAAATAAAGTCCAGCCCTGGAATGTTCGAATTGATCGATAGTGCAATGAAGTGTGGAGGTAGTGTGAAGTGTCGGTAGTAGAACGTACCTGCCAAATTTTGTCTTTTTCTATCGATTCGTCCCAAAGATATGGCCGATCAAAAAATCGACAAAATTCAATAATCACCTGTAACTTTGAAACGAAGAGCGTTAGAAAAATTTCGAAGCTAGATACTGATTCGCCTTGAAAAACGCTACCTGTCCTTACTCTATGTCGATCTCACCATGAAACACCCTGTACTTTATTGGTAGAAATAGCAAACAAATTTTGAAGATATAAATAACGTACTTTTTCTCCCTCAGGGTGCGCAGGAAAAGAGTACACACCTTGCGGATCTTCTTGTCCGATTACCTGCGCAAATATACACAACCCACCTAAATGTAAAACTGTTTGTAAACCGTTTGGATCAAGGTTTGGATGTTTCTGTGCTGAAGGTTACGTCCATCCCTCTAATGGATCTTCATCATGCTGGCCTGTTTCCTTGTGCTAACTATTAAACAGTGGGTAGCACGTATTAATAAAAGAGTAAGCATAAGCATTTGCTTAGATTTTTGAGGAGTTGCTAAACCAACTTTTCCCAGCAACTCCTCTGAAATCTAGGCAATTGATCATGTTGATTTTTTTATCAATACCAACCAAATGACTTCTACCAACTACTATCCTGTATGACTATTCAGTTGACATAAGCCAGCAAATACATTTTACTGCTACTACTAAATACTCACTAATTACTATTCAGCTGTGAGCGTCAGATACCCACTCATTTATCTAAGCGTAGCACGAGGTTGTCATATTATCTTGTTCCTTGTCAACTTCCCATCAGGCGTTTATAGTGCAACCGTCGAGGCAACCGCTCAACAATCATCACGACGGGAGTTCTCTGCAAAATTCTATGAAATTCCAATGTTCTTGTGGTAAGTATCAGGTACTTGGGAACGGTGTTAAGTACTAGGGACAATGATGTACCAAAAACGCTTACCGTTCCGTCACTGAGCTTTTAGTTTCCTATGCAGGTGATTTTTTTAAAAGGACCCACCCCAGTGTTGTATTTCTTGTTTATTTCTCATTTGTTAACTTGTGGGACAGGGAAATAACACAACTGTACTTTGAGAGCGTAGCATAGTAAGTGCCTTTATTCATTCACCTACTTCCGAGGGCTACGTCCACTTGCGCGTGGAGACTGCGCGTACCGGTATAATATTTATGTGCAACTGCACGTACACTTGTGTAAGCCTGGTTGCCTACATGGCTATGTTATTTATTATTTACACAACATCTCCCTTTCTTAATTTTAAGTACTTACATTTAAATCACTAACTTATCTAACTTACTAACTAACTTAGAATACTAAAGATCCATTCGAATTACTGGTTTCACAATTCGACCAGATCTGAATCTGCTACAATCGGTGTGGTAGTCTTTTTCTGGACTTTCATGAATAACAATATCTTCAGGAATGTCCCGACAAACAATAGCTTCCGGAATGTCACGAATAACAATATCTTCCGGTGTATTTATTTTAGGGGTGGTATCATGATGGGTATCAGACAGACTATCAGGCAATTCATAGTTACGGACACTAGTGCTGCTTTTAACACGACTTTTTGTGTCATTGTTGCCATTGTTAATTTTAATGAGATGTCATCTATTTCTAACAAATCTTCTACCTGTTTCGTCAACTTCCACTATGTAAGATCTTTTATATCCCAGTCTGTTATCAATAACTACACCTTTAACCCATTTTTCTTTTCCTCTTCCAAAATTTTTTATCAAAATTCTATCTCCTTGATTTAGTTTAGTCAACTTTTTTGCTGTTTTGTTGTAATGTTCAACAGTTTTTAATTCCTGGTTCCTTAATATGGCTTTGACTTTGTTGTTATTGTTCATTTTTGGTCGTAACAGTTGTTGACTTATTGGAAGGGTCGTTCTCAGCCTTCTGTTAACAAAAGTTGCGCTGGGCTTGGTAACCTTTCTGATATTGGCGTATTCATTAGCTCGAGAATAACTAAATGGAGATCTGTACCATCTATCTCAGCTTTCTTTATGGTCTTTTTGACGGTTCCGATTGCTCTTTCTACTTGTCCGTTCGACCTTGGGTAATGTGGGCTGGATGTTCTGTGATTGGAACTCCAATATTTGCTGAATTCTGCAAAATTATACGAATTGAAAGGAGGGCCGTTATCTGTCATAATGATATTTGGAATGCCATGCCTACAAAATATTTCCTCCATAAATTTCAATACTTCCGTGAAGTTATTATTTGTTATTTGTTTTAGTTCTATACATTTTAAAATGTAATCTATGGCTATGATGTATTTTGCTCTGTCTGTCTCGAATATGTCCACTCCTATTTTTTGCCAAATGCTGTCTGGTATTTTGTGTGGAATTAGGGGTTCTTTTTGGTTTTCATTTTTAAAGCTTAAGCATACTTCACAATTGTCGATCAAATTATTGACGTCGTTATTCATACCTGGCCAAAAGAAAATATCTCTGGCCCTGAGCTTGGTTTTTCTCTCCCCAAATGTGTCTTGTGTAGTAGCTTCAGCATTTCTAATTCCTTGGCTAATTTCAACACTTTTTCAAGTCGTTCATTGTGCTCTTTTAAATCTTTCCCGTGTTCTAAAATGTCATCTATACAGGGTGGTCCAGGTTTTAGTCGACAAACTTTGCAGGCTGATAGAGGATAAAAAAAGAAGTTGACTTACCCCAAAAAGTACATATCTAAAATGCATATTAAAAAAGTTACAGGCCTTCAAAGTTGCATGAAAAAATTATTTTTTTCATGATAACTTCTGAACAGCTTGACCGATTTTGCTTTAATTTTGCACATATGGTTAGCAAACACGTTCCCAGTGATTTATTGAGAAAAATTCTGTCAGAATGACGCAGTGCCGTAGATATGGGGGGATACTAACCCTCTTATCCTCCTACTTTCCACGCCATTGGATATTTTGAAAAACCGTTAAAAGTATTATATTCCGCGTTCAATTTTGAAGAGAAAATTGATGTATCACTGCTACATTTGGAGCAGCGGTTTCGGAGATATTTGTGTTTGAAGGTTCAAAAACACCGACTTACGCAAATGTTTAAAAATTCGAGCAAGCTTTGATCCATCACTTTCATTTTTTTTTTTCAATTTTGAGTTCATTGATCCATGATTTAGCTCATAAGAAACTGAAAATTGGTTGTGAAAATTTATAATTTTAGTAACATGACCAATAAGAAACAAAGGGTCCTTGGTTCTTGTTCTTACTAAACTTCCCAATCATCAGTAAGTGAATAGGTACCTATTGAATATTTATTTGTTTCTGAAATTATGATTTTTTACAGCCAATTCTCAATTTCTTATGAGCTGAATTATCGATCAATAAATATTTATTTGAAAAAAAAAAGTTGAAAGTGAATGGATCAAAGCTTGCTCGATTTTTTAAACATTTGCGTAATTCGGTGTTTTTGAACCTTCAAACACGAATATCTCCGAAACCGCTGCTCCAAAGTAGCAGTGACCCGGCAATTTTCTCTTCAGAATTTAACGCGGAATTCAATACTTTCAACGGTTTCCCAAAATATCCAGTGGCGTAGAAAATAGGAGGGTGAGAGTGTTAGTACCCTCTCATATCTACAGCACTGCGTCACTCTGACAGAATTTTTTTTAAGAAATCACTGGGTACGTATTTGTTCACCATATGTGCAAAATTTGAACAAAATCGTTGGAGCTGTTCAAAAGTTATCAAGAAAAAAACTATTTTTTCTGCAACTTTGAAGGCCTGTAACTTTTTTAATATGCATTTTTGATATGTATTTTTTGGGGTGAGTAGACTTCTTTTTTTATCCTCTATCAGCCTGCAAAGTTTGTCGACTAAAACCTGGACCACCCTGTATAGGTGTCAATACCTTCCTGTCCTTCAAAAATTTCCTTTATTCTTTTTTGGAAAACTTCTGGGGCTGAAGCTATACCGTAGGGTAGCCTTAAAAAACAATACCGTCCGAACGGTGTGTTAAATGTACATAATTTAGAGCTTTGTTCGCTAAGCTTAATTTGCCAAAACCCATTGGAACAGTCTAGCACACTGAAAACTTTTGAATTTTTTAATCTATAAGTGATATCTCCCAAACTTGGAATGCAAAAGTGTTCTCTTTTAATTGCATTGTTCAATTGTTTAGGATCCATGCAAATCCTTATGTCTAAATTCTTCTTTGGAACTAACACTAATGAGTTCACCCATTCTGTTGGTTCGTCAACTTTCTTAATTATTTCTTGTTTTTCCAGCTCAATTAGTTTATTTTGTAATTAAGTATATAGGGCTAATGGGACTTTTCTCGGTGGGTGAACTTTCGGTACTGCATCATCAATTAATTTTATTTCATATGGTTCCGTTTTGATACAGCCAATACCTTGAAAACATCCTCGTAAGACTTCAACAGCTTATTTATTTCCGTTGCTGTATTATTAGTAACAGTTACATTATTTACGTTACTTACACTTATCCTCTTTATCAAATTCAACTGGGTACAAGCTTTTAAACCTAGGATGGCTTTTTTTATTTCAATTATTTGGAACTTCAGGACGGCTGTTTGATTTCTATTTGTGACTTTTATTTCCAAGTCGCAAGTACCAACCGCGGTAATTGTTTGATTTGATACAGTGGTTATTCGTCCGTGTGATTCATTAATTGGAATGTCATTATTTCTATTCAATTTTTGAAAAATGTCCAATGGTAGAATGTTGCATTCAGCACCAGTGTCTAACCTAAAATTAATCTGAAGTCTGTCTTCAACACTGTTGCAGGAAACAGGAAGAAATAGAGTGGCAGAAAAAAGATCTAATCACAAAAAGTCTTGAAAAATATCTAATGCGTTTGATCCAAAACGCAAAATATCTAAAATACAAAAGGTTACGGTACCTAAGATGCAAATCTAAAATGACTAATATACAAAAGATCCAAAATATGAAATCTAATCCCCAAAAATAGAAAGAGTCACAAGTTTCCTCCTTCTTTTTAGATCCACTGGATCAGGAATTGCTTTTTGACTTGAGATTCCTCCGCTTGTGTTAAGTCCAACAGATAAGGAGCTACTTTTTGATTCGAGTTTAGTCTTTTTGTTTAAACTCACTAAGCAAGACTTAGTCGACGACTCTAATAATCTAGACATATCTAGAGGGCCTGAAAAGATAGAGGAAACCTGAATCATTGAGCAATTTTCATCTGGTGGGTCTGGAAAGAAGGAGGAATCTGAGTCAAAAATCAACTCCTTCTGCTAGGTTTGGAAAGAAGGCAACTTGAGTCAAAAGCCAACTCCTCAACTGGTGAGTCCAAAAAAAGCAACTTTCTCATCTGGTGAATTTGAAGAAAGGGGAGGAAACTCAAAACCATTTATATTTTTGACATTTTCTACATTGTACGAATTGTGCCATAGATCTTTCGAATTTCAGCTCTTATGTATCAATGTCGATTTTTGTACTTTGGATCTTTTGTACTTAATTTAGATATTTTGCGTTTTGGATTTTTTTTAAATATTTTGCGCTTTGGATCAAATGCAATAAACCTATCGTTTGTAGACCTGCCATTTCAAGTTTTTTGCGCCCCCCCCCCCCCTGCGCTTTTGGACAAAGTTGGCATGAAATTTTCTGAATTACCCTACAGCGACGGACATCTTGGATTTATGACCCTCCATATGCCAGGAATGACAGATCACGCAATCTAAACCATAAAACATAATTGTTTTACTACATAAAACCTAACAAATATTTTAGCTTGGTTATTTCTATTATACATGCAAAGTTTTTCCTCCTATCCAAGTATATTCAATCTATTGTCCAAAAACGGTTCCGAAACAGTTTCGCGGCGGATATCTTTTAAACGATGCAAGATACCACCAATAGTGTGGGGAACTTTCTTAGTCGTTGTTCACTGATGAACAACATGTGCTTAGCTAGTGGCACGTAGAAGCTCCCTAAAGAAAATCACGATGAATTATTTCCCTGTGTGTTTCAAATGGGCGCCATTTTGGATTTTTGACAGCTCACAGGTGAACATCATGAATTTCACATAGAACAGCTGGTACAGCAACATCACCAAGTACAGATTGAAGCTATTTCACATTATTAATTCACTTCTATTTTCGAAAATTTGTAGGATTTTTCTCGCTTGTCTGACTTCTGGGCCCATAGGTGGACCATATGGGCGCGAAATGTACCCAATCGTTTTCGTTCTATTTCATACGTCTTCAGCGACCCCGAAAATATAAGAATCGACACCCAACATATGAGTAATTGACGCTTACTTTGTAATTTTGACCTTCAGCTCTAATTTTCAAAGATGACGACTTAACTCGACTTCCGGTGACCGCACGAGAGTTTTGACATTGCCATTGTATTGAGGAGGTCTGAGTTATATAGTTTTGATACCAAACACGCCTCAGCAGGTTTGGATGAGAAAGTTTGGTATTTTTTTAATGTATTTCCTCCCCCTCCCCAAATCTCGGGTCCTAAGGGATGAATTTTTAGGAACTGCAGGTCAAATTTTTCTAATGGGTCTAAGCAACAAATCTGCAAAGTGACTTGCTTGTATCATCAAATGCCACTTTTTTTTAATAATTCTGGTGTACCGCTTGCACTAACGGTGTTGAATTGGTAAAATAAGCGTCGCGAAATCATTCCGTCTGGGTTTATTTCTTGACGGATTTTCACCATTTTGGTCTCTTTCGAAAGCTACGAGAATGTTCTTTGGTTTGAGCCCATTGGCATTTCCAAAATCCGAAAATATTTTTTTGGATTTTTGGATTTTGGAAATGTCAATGGGCTCAAACTAAAGAACATCCTTGTAGCTTTCGAAAGAGACCAAAATGGTAAAAATCCGTCAAGGAATAAACCCAGACGGATTGATTTCGCAACGCTTATTTCACCGATTCAACTCCGTCCTTCAGCTTCGCGTCGTGTAGACCCATTTTCAAAATCGTCACGGTTCCGGTTTTCCGACGGTAATTTTTTCAAAATAAAATTGCATATTCCGTGAATCTGAGAGAACTGCAGTGCAAACTTCGACATGCGGTGGGTGACCCCACGAAATCTCATTTTAGGTGCAGACATGCTTTGAATGAAAGTTGGAGAAAAGATTGAATCAATTTTTGGGGAAAAAACTTTTGAAATCGGATCTACGGTTTTCGACTTTTCCTTTCTGAAAAAACTGCAAATGTTTCAACTTTTTATCCTGTGAACAGATCTTCACCAGTTTTTTTTAAGCAAGAGGTAACTGGCTCTTGAACATTTTCCAATGATTTTCTTTCAAATTTCCCGGGAATTTACTCGTTAAAAATGTCAAACAGGCCTGGGTTATCGAAACCGGACTTCAATGATGGAGCTCAGAGTGAAGCCGTAATTGACGATCTTTGCAATAAGATGATTTGGAAAAATATTTGAGGTTTTCCCGGAAAATTCAGGTTTTCAAAAATTTCAATTTCCCGCATATTATACTCAATCTTTCTGTGGGACCAGTCTCAGATCGTTCACCTTCATCCATGTACCGATGCATCTGACTGCCTCACTCGCTTTCATTTCTACATAATTTGGTTTCTTGTGAAAAACTGCAGGTTTTCAACTTTTTAGCTTGTGAATAGATTTATACAAACTTTTTTAAAACAAAGGGTGAGTGATTCTGAACATTTTTAGGCAATTTCTCTTGAAATTCTCTAGTCTTCCGAGAATTTTCCGCTTTAAAATGAGTATCCGGTCTGGCTTATTGAGACCGGACTCAAATGATGAAGCCCTTTTGTCTTTTGTCTTGTGTGATATGATAATTGTTTTTACTTTGTTTCAATTCCACTGACCTGTGTAAGCTTTATTTTGAGCAAATGGAACACCAATAAATTATATCTTTATCTTCACTCGTATAACAATATTGCATTATTCCATTGCCAATGCAGTGTAACTATATTGGTAATGACCTGGCTTGTACTTAATTCAATAATAAAACCAAGAATGAAATGAACTGATTTTCATACCAAGTATTTAGGTAGTACCTACTTCAAACAAGATATAAAAGGCCAACAAGTCAAAGAATTGCTACCATTTTCACCAGCCACAAAATGAAATTTTTGGTATTTTCAGTAGTGCTTCTCTGCGTTATGGCGCTAGTCGAGTCGATCGGTGAGTACTTTACTCTTTACTTGTCTACCCTACCAAATGTATTCTATCGTTACTATGAAGAACTTTCGAATTTTTGTGTAGGTACCTACTATATACAGGGTGTTTCATGGTGAGATCGACATAGAGTAAGGACAAGGCGAATCAATATCTAGCTTCAAAATTTTTCTAACGCTCTTCGTTTCGAAATTACAGGGTGATTCATGTATTTTGTCGATTTTTTGATTTCATATATCTTTGAATTGATAGAAAAAAGACTCGGAAAAAGACAAAATTTGGCAGGTACGTTCTACTACCGACACTTGATACATTGCACTATCGATCAGTTCGAAAATTCCAGGACCGGACTTTTTTTTTTCATTTCAAGTTTCTGTCAAAAGTTTCACCCTGTATGCATATATTTCAAAATTCAGTTTTTCATTCGGGAACAACATAAAAAAGGCTATGACTCCGGCTAATAAAAACTACATCAAAAATTATGATTCTGGTCAATAAAATTGTTTGGCGCAATTGAACTGAGGCAAGAAAAAAATAATGGCTTTAGGTATTTTCGGTATAAAAATGGTCTGATTAGTCTCAATTGTCGAGTGATTTTTTTTTATTCAAACTTGTAAACCGACATCGATGATATAATATCAAATAAATGCAAATCAAATCATCTAGCAAGGCGAGCGAAAATTAACGACGATGTTAAATGACATCTCTCGAAGATAGAAAATTACATAATAATTCGAGTGATGATAATCTTTTCTTGCCTTAGATCAATTGCGCCAAACAATTCTATTAGCCAGAATCATAAAATTTTCCATGTAGTTTGCTGGCGTGAAAGAATATTTGGAAAAAAAATGCATACAGGGTGGCTTTTTTGATGAAAACTTGAGAGGAAAAAATTTTAGTCCGGGCCTGGAGCTTTCGCGGCTAACAAATAGATCGATGATGCGGTGTACCAAGGGCTAGCATCTCGGCTAGCACTAAATATATCTGTCAAATTTCACTAGATTCTATCACTCTATTTGAAAGTTATTACGAATAGGTACAATTTTTAATAGGCGAAATATTTAAAGTCAATAATTTTTCCTTGGCACAGTTTAGGGAGTCATATCTTTTTTCATGTATCAACTTTCCGAATTTGAGACTGAATTTTGAAAAATATGCAAACAGCAAACAAGGTGAAATTTTTGACAAAAACTTGAAAGAAAAAATAAAGTCCAGCCATGGAATTTTCGAATTGATCGATAGTGCAATGTAGTGTGAAGATAGTGTGAAGTGTCGATAGTAGGACGTACCTGCCAAATGTCTTTTTCTATCGATTCGTCCCAAAGATATGGCCGATCAAAAAATCGACAAAATTCATCAATCACCCTGTAACTTCGAAACGAAGAGCGTTAGGAAAATTTCGAAGCTAGATACTGATGCGCCTAGAAAAACGCTACCTGGCCTCACTCTGTATCGATCTCACTATGAAACACCCTGTATTTTATTGGTAGAAATAGCAAACTAATTTTGAAGATATAAATAACGTACTTTTTCTCCATCAGGGTGCCGTGCAGGAAAAGTGTACAGACCTTGCGGATCTTCTTGTCCGATTACCTGCGCAAATAGACACAACCCACCTAAATGTAAAACTGTTTGTAAACGGTTTGGATGTTTCTGTGCTAAAGGTTACGTGAGGCCCTATAGTGGATCTACATCATGCAAGCCTGTTTCCTTGTGCTAACTATTAAACAGTGGGTAGCACGTATTAATAAAATAGTAAGCATAAGCATTTGCCTAGATTTTTGAGGAGTTGCTAAACCAACTTTTCCTAGCAACTCCTCTAAAATCTAGGCAATTTGATCATGCTGATTTATTTATTAATACCATGCCCAATAACTTCTACCAACTACTATCCTGTATGACTATTCAGTTGACATAAGCAAGCAAATACATTTTACTGCTACTACTAAATACATCACTAATTACTATTCAGCTGTGAACGTCAGAAACCCACTCATTTATCTAAGCGTAGCACAGGTTGTCATATCTTGTTCCTTGTCAACTTCCCATCAGGCGTTTATAGTGCAACCGCCGAGGCAACCGCTCAACAATCATCACGACGGGAGTTCTCTGCAAAATTCTATGAAATTCCAATGTTCTTGTGGTGAGTATTAGGTACTTGGGAACGGTGTTAAGTACTAGGGTACAATCATTGTGCACAATGATGTACGGAAAGCGCTTACCGTTCCGTCACTGAGCTTCCAGTTTCCTTTACAGGGTAATTTTTTTGAAAAGGACCCATCCCAGATCTCCTGCCGTCAAATTTTTTTCCAGGAGAATGCCGAAACAGGTCGATTTTTAATTTGAGGGGGACATCTAGGACACACATTGTCAAATTTTCATCTTCAACCCCTTCGCCTCCGCCCTACCCTACTTACGAATTTCAAATAGCACTACCTATGTTGTGATACATCAAATTGAAGGTAATAAGATTCACTTTTTGTCAAACATATTACAATTTTTTCAAATCACCCTTCAACCCTTCTCAAAATTCTCTCATTATTAATTAAAAAAAAACTTTTTCCCCTATCAACTCCCGATTCTTGGAAAATATAGATTTTCCAGCAAAAACAGGTCAATTTTCATTTTGAAGGAGCCATCTAAGACACGTATCGCTAAATGTTTATCTTCAATCCCTTCGTCCCCACCCTACCCTACCTTGAAATTTCAAATAGCAACGTTCACCTTGTGATACATCAGACTGAAGGTTACAAAATTCTCTTCCAGTAAAAAATAATTCCAAGTTGTCTAAACTTCCCTCTAACCGTTTTCAAAAATTCTCTTAATTGAGAGGCAAAGGGGTTGAAGATGAAAATTTGGCAATATGTATTGTATGTGCATTAGATGTTTCCTTCGAAATTAAAATCGATCTGTTTTTGCTGGAGAATCTATTTCTCAGGGATCGGCAGGTCATAGGGGGAAAACTTCCCTTTATTTGACAATGAAAAAATGTTGAGAAGGGTTTGAGGTGGTTTAAAAGAATTCAAACTATGTTTGGCAGAAAGTAAATTTTGTTAACCTTTATTTGACGCGAGGCGAGGATTAAACCGCAGACCAAAATGGTGTATACTAATTCCCATTTTCCGCACTAATGTCCAGTAATACCCCAGTAATACTTCGGTAGCGGTAATACCGGGTGATACCCACTAATAATACTCCAGTAATACCCAGTAATACCCTAGTGATACACAATAATAACTAGTAATACCCCAGTAATACTCTCTGATACCTTATACAAAGTGTCCCGAAATTAGTGCAACAAAATCTACAGGGAAGTAGACAATTGAAAAATAAGGGTACTTCCTTAGTAAAAATACCCTCGCAAACGTTATAGCGGAGATACAGGCCTTCAAAGTTGGTTTCTTAAATCAGTTTTTTTTTGCATAACTTTTCAATCGTTGAACCGATTTCATTTGAACCAACGTTCACTAAAATAGGTCTCTATTGAAGGATAATAACGCATTCCATCAAACATTTTTAGGGGCGAAGATAATAGAGGGTACCTTCCTCCTTTTTCTCCTATTTTTCAGCCCCCTGGATAATTTTGAAAATGGTTGCAATTTTTGAATTTTACGTTCAATTTAGAGAAAAAACTTACTCTCGCAAAATTTTGACTAGACGCTTCATTTTTGAGATATTTGTGTTTGAAACTTTGGAAAACATCTCAAAATCACCACTTTTCAGGGCCCAATTTTTTTTTTTGAAAAGCTTCATGTTTTTTTAGCAAAAATGGTAGTTTATCAACTTGAAATACCTAGAAAACTTACTTTAGTTGAGGAGTCTTGAGTTTGCTTGAATTTTAATTTTTAAGGCCTTGAAAGTAGTGTTTCCGAGATGTTCTCCAAAGTTTCAAACCCAGATATCTCAAAAATGAAGCCTTTAATCAAAATTTTGCAGGAGTAACTTTTTTCTCTAACTTGAACATAGAATTCAAAAATTGCAACCATTTTCAAAATTATTCACGGGGGTGAAAAAGAGGGGAGAAGGGGGGAAGGTACCCGCTATTATCTTCGCCCCTGAGAATGTTTGATCAAATGCGTAATCAGTGTTCGATGGAGACCTATTTTAGTACACTTTGGTTTGAATTTGAATGAAATCGACTCAACGATTCAAAAGGTATGCTAAAAAAAACGGTGTAAAAAAACAACTTTGAAGGCCTGTATCTCCATTATTACGTTTGCTAGAGCATTTTTATTCCGATTTTTATCAAGGAAGTCCCCTTATTTTTCAATTTCCTACCTCCCTGTGAATTTTGTTGCATTAATTTCGGGACACCTGTATGTGCTTACAGGGTGTTTCCAAAATTATGATACAAACTTCTAGGGGAGATTCCCCATTAAAACTGGACCAGGAAAAAATATACGTTTGATGTACTAAAATGCTCAATTGAAAAGTTACAGGGTGTTCAAGTTGAATCTTCAAAATCGATTTTTTGACATAAGTTTTGAACCGTTAAACCGATTTTGTTCAAATTCTCAACAAAGTTAGCTGAAATAAGTCTCTATCGAATGATGGTAACGTGTTGAGGAAACAAGTTCAGGGGTGTAGATAATGAGGGGTGTCCTCATTTTTACCCCCCCTATTTTTCACACCTCTAGCTATTTTTCCATATAGTTTCTATTTTTGGATTTTACGTTCAATTTAGAGAAAAAGATACTCTTGCAAATCATTGATTAGAAGCTTCGTTCTCGAGATATCTGGGTTTGAAACTTTGAAAAACATCTCAAAATTGCCACTTTCAAAGGTCTAAAAATTAGAATCCAAAATACTCACGATTTCTCAGCAGAAATAGGTTCTCTAGAACTTCTAAGTTGATAAACCGCTATTTTTTCTGAGAAACAAGAAGATTTCGAGATGTTTTTCAAAGTTTCAAACCCAAATATCTCAAAAATGAAGCTTCTAATCAGAATTTTGCAAGAGTAACGGTTTTTTTTTTAAATTGGACGTAGAATCTAAAAATTGGAACACTTTGAGAAAATAGCTAGGGGAATCAAAAATTGGGGGGGGGGGGGGAATATGAAGACACCCCTCATTATCTACGTCCCTAATTTTTTTTTCAAACACGTTGCTATTATCCGATAGAAACCTATTCTGGTTAGCTTTGTTCTAAATTTGAACAAAATCAGTTGGACGGTTCAAAAGTTATGTCAAAAAATTGATTTTAAAGAGTCAACTTGAACACCCTGTATCTTTTCAACGGAGCATTTCAGGACATCGAAGTCATTCTTTTTCCTGGTCCATTTTTAATGGGGAGTCTCCCCTAGAAGTTTGTATCACCATTTTGGAAACACCCTGTATACAGGAAATTATGTCCCGAAATTATTGCAACAGCAATTTACAGGGAGGACAATTGAAAAATAAGGGGACTTCCTCAATGAAAATATTCTTGCAAACGTAATAACGGAGATACAAGCCTTCAAAGTTGTTTTTTTGAAACAGTTTTTTTTTTGCATAACTTTTGAACCGTTGAGCCGATTTCATTCAAATTTGAACCAAAGCTCACTAAAATAGGTCTCTATGGAACAATGATAACGCATTTCATAAAACATTCTCAGGGGCGAAGATACTAGGGGGTACTTCCCCCCCTTTTCTCCTCTTTTTCACCCCCCTTAATATTTTTTGAAATGGTTGCAATTTTTGAATTTTACGTTCAATTTAAAGAAAAAAGTTACGCTTGCAAAATTTTGATTGAAGGATTCATTTTCGAGATATTTGGGTTTGAAACGTCGGAGAACATCTCGAAAACACCACTTTCAAGGTCTTAAAAATTAAAATTCAAAGATTCAAAACTCAAAACTCAAGATTCCTCAACTGAAATAAGTTTTCTAGGTGTTTCAAGTTGATAAAGTACCATTTTCACTGGAAAACATTGTTTTCAGAAAAAAAAAATTTGGGCTCTGAAAGTGATGATTTTGAGATGTTTTCCAAAGTTTCAAACACAAATATCTCGAGAATGAAGCGTCTAGTCAAAGTTTTGCAGAAGTAACTTTTTTCTCTAAATTGAACGTAAAACCCGAAAACTGAAACCATTTCCAAAATTATTCAGGGGGGGTGAAAAATATGGGAAAAAGGGGGAAGGTACCCCCTATTATCTTCGCCCCTAAAAATGTTTGATGAAATGCGTTATTATTGTTTGATAAAAACCTATTTTAGTGAACGTTGGTTCAAATTTTTATAAAATCGGTTCAACGATTCAAAAGTTATGTAAACTTCAAAAAAACTGATTTAAAAGACCAACTTTGAAGGCCTGTATCTCTGTTATAACGTTTGCGAGAAGATTGTTATTAAGGAAGTCCCCTTATTTTTCAATTTTCCACCTCCATGTAAATTTTGTTGCATTAATTTCGGGACACCTGTACAGGGTTTTTCCAAAATGGTGATACAAACTTTTAGGGGAGATTCCCCATCAAAACTGGACCAGGAAAAAGTATACGTTTGACGTCCTAAAATGCTCAATTGAAAAGTTACAGGGTGTTCAAGTTGAATCTTCAAAATCGATTTTTTGACATAAGTTTTGAACCGTTCAACCGATTTTGTTCAAATTCTCAACAAAGTTAGCTGAAATAAATCTCTATCGAATAATAGTAACGTGTTCAGGAAAAAAGTTCAGGGGTTTAGATAATGGGGGGGTCCTCATTTTTACCCCCTCTATTTTTCACACCTCTAGCTATTTTTCCATATTGTTCCTATTTTTGGATTTCACGTTCAATTTAGAGAAAACGATACTATTGCAAATCATTGATTAGAAGCTTCCTTCTCGAGATATCTGGGTTTGAAACTTTGAAAAACATCTTGAAATTGCCACTTTCAAAGGTCTAAAAATTAGAATAAAAAAAACTCACGATTTCTCAGCAGAAATAGGTTCTCTAGAACTTCTAAGTTGATAAACCACTATTTTTTCTGAGAAACAAGAAGTTTTCAGGGGAAAAAAATGGGCTCATTGAAAGTGGCGATTTCGAAATGTTTTACAAAGTTTCAAACCCAAATATCTCGAAAAGCCCTCTAATCTGAATTTTGCAAGAGTAACTTTTTTTTCTAAATTGGATTTGAAATCCAAAAATTAGAACACTTTGGGAAAATAGCTAGGGGGATCAAAAAATGGTGAAGGAACAGGTCTGGAATATTCTGAGAAGCCAAAGTAAGTATGTATATGTAGGTTAAGGTACCTACTTCAAAGCAGCGGTTCGACACTACGATACCGGGATATCGGGAAGACTGAGTTGTTTCAGACTTCAGAGCGACCGACGACCAGTGTGAAGACGGCGAAGTCAAGAGGAGCATTAATAATATGCTGTTTTGTTTGGGCAGGTGCGCATGCGTAAAGGCGCCAAATTTGAAAGCTTTTGTACACCTGTCAGTTTGAATGGCAACGCTGCATGCTCCGTCTAGTCCTCTGACCAGCTACTGGTTCCGGCGGCTGTCACTTCTACACACAACGTGAATGCATCTCATCGTAGCTTATTCGAACTTCTTTTTCGGTGAAACCATTTTCAACATGTTGTGTTTTTCCGTCATAAGATGAGTAGATGAAACGGAGGCTAGGTAGAAACGAAGAAGTTCTACCGTAGGTAATGGAAATAAGTAGGTGCTGGTTCCAAGTGCTCTTATGGTAAAGGTCAAATTATGTTAGGTACGTATATTTGAATATAAACTAATACAAAATGGTGTTAGCACTCATTGGGCCGAACGCATCGTCCTGCTTTGTTTTTGATGAGTTCTCTAGTCGGGCAGAAACATCCTTGGACACAAACGGCCGGACAAGCAAAAGGAGGATCGTTTCGGTTGGCACAGGTTGTCTCGCAGTAGGATCCGCAATTCGTATAAACTTGATTTTCTGGGCAGCTTTCTGCAATTTTACACAAAGGCAGACATATTATGCATACTTTTATCACATTTATTCAGAACGGATTTTTGTTTTAGATCCAGAAACCACGTGACCAAGTCTTTATAGACAACCGATAGGGTATCGTCACATGATGTCACGAGGTGGTGACCTTGGAGGGATGGCGCGAAATCGACTATTCTAACAACCGCCACTTTTGTCATATGACTCAATGCTGATGCGAAATGCTTTTATTCAAATTCTACTTCATTTTGACGGAACCGTATGCTTGCAGACGCTTGCTCATGTTTTATCTGTATATAATACCTGGAAAATGATTGATGATTTCTCCATAACAAGACGTAAAATAATTATTTTATGTGAACGTGTTGTGCGCGTTTGAGGCGCGGTCTAGTTCAAGCATGTCTCACTAGGTGGCCCTTGTGTCGATGAAAACTGTCACTTTTCGCTGCTTCAACCAAACCGTCAACCATTTATTCGGTCATTTTGTAGCTTCCCGCGCCCCAGTGTCTAACGTTGCAAGAAGTTTTCCTCTGTTCTGAAGTGCTTTCAAGAATAAAAATTAGTTTTCAGGCGACAGTGAGTGACAGTTTTCGTCGACACAAGAGCCATCTAGTGAGACGTGCACGAACAAAGATTTTTCAGGTATATACAGATAAAAGCATGAGCAAGCGTCTAAAAGCATACGTTTCTGTCAAAATGGCGTAGAATTTCAATAAAAGCATTTCGCATCAGCATTGAGTCATATGGGGAAAGTGGGGGTTGTCAGGATACTCGATTTCGCGCCATAGGCCGCCATCTTGATGACGTAAGTAACGATCCCCTGGTATAAGGGCTCGTTCCTCGATAGTCCCCCAAGGTGTATAACTGGTTGCCTAAAATTTGGCAACAGGAAGGTATAATCGATTCCAAACAGAGTTCAAACGTAAAAAACCGCAGTCGCCTATTATATTTTTTCCTCAACGGTATAATTCAGGTGAAGGTTCCAAGTCATAAGGACAAAGTTTTAACGTTTCTTTGAATCAAGACAACATTGAACAAAAAAAATCAGGGACACAACAATAGCCGAATTTTTCACAGTCAGCTGTTTTTAAAGCTTTTTGGAAAGGATTATAGGTAGGCAGGTACTTCAAAATTTGCTTCGGTAACTTACGTGAGAAGCTTGAGGCCAAGAAGCAGAAAAGCACAGCGAGGAAAGCGATAGTCTTCATTGTCGGGTTTGAGTTGATGTCTACAACAAAAGTAAATTATTAACCTGCTTATATACCTGTAAGTATGTTTCTACTTATAGCTGTTGTGCGTAACATAAATACAGGTGTCTCACGAAGTAACCGACATAGTTCAAGGGTAGATGTACTTTCTCGAGGCAAATCAGAATCTGCCCTCGAACTTTTTCTGACGTCCCCCGTTTCCGATATACAGGGTGATTTATGTGTCCAACCGAAAAGTTTGATTCGTCATATCTCAGGAATTCATCAATAGAATCTATTGAAATTTTGTAGATATGTTCTAGAACCAAGAGCCTTTGTAGCGCCTTATTCACTTATAAAATAAATACAGGACCGTACTCAAAATTTTGTTTTTCGAGTTTCTGTTGAAAAAGTCATCTTGTATAGATTTTTTCTCAAAATTTGATGTCATATTCGGAGACTACATGAAAAATGCTACAAAATGCGATTCCTAAATTGTTTGGCACTAATTCAGCTGATCCGAAAAAAAATTATCAACAGAGATTTTTCATGAATATTTTTGAAAATTTGATTCAAATCACTCAAACGCTATTCCAGGTGGTCAAACAATGTCAAAATTCCAATTTTGATGTTCTACCAAACTGAGTATAATTTCAGGAGATTTTCTGAAAACATGAATTTGAGTAGGAATCTGGGGGTACCAAATTCATGTTTCCAGAAAATTCTCCTGAAACTATTATTGGTTGGTTAGAGCACCACAATCGAAATAGTGACTTTGTTCGACCATCTGGAATAGCGTTTCACTGATTTAAATTAAAATTTTTAAAAATATTCCTGAAAAATTTCTGGTAATTTATTTTTTTCGGATCAGCTAAATTAGTGCCAAACAATAAAGGAATCGCATTTTGTAGCATTTTTTATGTGGAATCCGAATATGACATCAGATTTGGAAAAAAAATCTATACAGGATGACTTTTTCAACAGAAGCTCAAAAAACAAAATTTTGGGTACGGTCCTGTATTTATTCCATAAGTGAATAGGGCGCTACAAAGGCTCTTTATTCTAGAACATACCTGCAAAATTTCAATAGATTCTATTGATGTATTCCTGAGATATGGCCAATCAAACTTTTTGGTTGAACACATAAATCACCCTGTATATCAGAAACGGAGGACGGCAGAAAAATTTCGAGGGCAGATTCTGATTTGCCTCGTGAAAGTACATCTACCCTTGAACTATGTCGGTTACTTCGTGGGACACCCTGTATTTAACTGAAATTCCTCTCATCTGCGACGAGCGGTAAAAAAAAAGTATGGGGGTTCCCGAATTCCAACGTATATACAAGGTGCTTCAGAAATAAGTATCCAGCTATATCACAGTTTAACTTGATTAATAAAAAAAATCTCAAAACTGAACTAACTTTGAGGGGCCGTAATTTTATCAGGAGTCACCACACTTGTTATTCGTTCTTAACTCAAACGTCAGATTTTGAAAGCTGATTCCAACAATATATAGCTAAGTTCTTACCTGATGAAACACCCTCAACCCTACCTAGGTTATATTCTACCCTGCCTACCTTCAGTCTTTTATTTAATATTTTTGCCTCTACGACACTAATTATTCATTATTGTGTAGCAAAGAATCCTAGTTAGCCCAGGCATTTTAGGCGGAAATTTGGTCAAACCCTGAAATAAATATGTCCCTTTTGAAATTTTGCACAAACGGCCTTTGACCAATGCTGAACAACATACTTAAAGCTCCGGTCCAACAAGTGTGCGGAACATAGTTGTTTAGGGCAAGAGAGGAGTAAGTGCCGCCAAATCTAGTAGCGCCTGATTGAGAGATGATGGAATACTCTAACTGCAGAATTAATTTGACTCTTTTATTCTGTTGCTACCTGTCGAATTTGGTCCCAATCCATCTGATAGATTTTGGATAATTGAAGGGCAAAGTTTTGAATTTGGACATTTTTCAGTATTTGACATATGACAGATAGAGAAGTACTTTCAACTCTTCTGAATACAGTTTTGCTGAGGCTTTCAAACGACATATTGCACGTCAAGTTCCGTGGGATACAGCTTCTGTCATCATTTGATAGTGACTTTTTTGTTGGCAGATGACAGTCAAAAATTATTGGGCTCATTCGACAGCCCAACTTTCAAATTTTGAGTCAATCTGATCCACCACTTGGTCGTTATCGTGAAATATTACTGACAGTCACACACACATACACACACACAGCCAGGCACAAACACAGTCAGACACACAGACAGACAGACAAACTTTCATCTGAAAATGGTCCTAGTCGCTTCAGGGAGGCTCAAAATGGATATTTCCGTGTTCATATCGAAAAATGTTTTTTACTGCCTTCACAATACTTTCCCTCCTCTTTAGTTGGTGAGTCGGGAGGTGGGGAATCAAAGAATTCTGTTTTGAAATGTGGATCAGCATTGCTTGAAAGGCATTCAGACCAACCAGGGTCCTTCAAAATTTTGAGGAAATCAAATTTTATAGAGTTACTACTGTTGCGGAACTTACTCCCTTCTTGCTAATCAAAAACTATCACGCTCACATTTCCAGGCCTGGAGCTTTTAGTACATTGATCAGCATTGCTTGAGAGACACACTGGTCAACGTTGAGACTTACAGTACCCTCTTCTGAACTACAGCAAGAGTTTATTTGATTTGGCGGCACTTACTCCTTTCTTGCCCTAAACAACTATGTTCCGCACACTTGTTGGACCGGAGCTTTTAGTATGTTGTTCAGCGTTGGTCAAAGGCCGTATGTGCAAAATTTCAATAGGGACATATTTATTTCAGGGTCAAACCCTAAAATTCCTGGGCTAAGTGCAGATAGATGCCGTGAGATTGCACTTTTACAGCTTTGAGTAGGTACATTTTTTATGGTAATTTCTGAATTTATCAGGAAGTTTAGCCTTTTATTAAACAAAAAATACTAACTGTTATCCGCACTTATCGAGGCCATAGGAGTTTATTTTGCCTTGATTATATAATTCCAATATACATCGGAAAATTTGTTCCGTTATTACCGAACATGGGTCTGTTCTGGTAATAATCAGCAGTAATATACAGGGTGGCCCAACGAAAACAGAACAGAGGGGTTTTCGGGCATTTCACATCATTTTTTCGAAAAAAGCTTAGACAGGTCGATTTTTATATCGAGGGGGACATCTGAAATATACATTGGCAAATTTCTATCTTCAGCCCCCTCACCCCTACCCACCTCAACTTTAGAATTCCAAACAATACCATCTACTTTGCGATACATCAAATCAAAGTGAATCAAATGCTTTCTCCGAGAAAAATATTTTCAAAATTTTCAACCCCACCCCCATCTTCCTAAATTTCTCTGACTGTCCCATTTTCTATCCTCGACCCCTCAATTCTCTTCAATTTAATCAGCGTCATCCTAAATAGCATCTAAGGAGAAAATTTTCGGTGGAGAAAAGTGTTACCCGAATTCACCCCTTTCCTCTCCCCCACCCCAATTTCAAAACATAACAGACACCACCTACTTTGTGATACATCGAATAAAAGGAAATTGATTATTCTTTCTGAAAACAATTTTTTTCAAATTTTCAACCCCTCTCCTGATAAATTGAACATTCGGAGTATTTTAGGGGGAAAGGGGGCTTTTTGAAAATTCTGAAGATATTTTATTCAGGAAGAGAATTCAATTCCCTTCGATTTGATGTATCACAGAGTAGGTGTGTCATTTTAGATTTTGAAGTTGAGGTGGGAGTGGAGGGGTGAATTTGGGTGGCACTTTTTACACAGAAAATTTTCTCCCTCGATGCTGTGCAGGATGACGTTGACTGTACTGAAGAGAATTATAGGCCAGTCAAATTAGAAAAAAAATTTCCGTTTGAGGGAAAAAACTGTTGGAGTTTTGGAAAGTTGACAGTAATGTCCGGTAAGGTGTACTGTTAAACATACTAAAAGTCCCCAACTCTACCTATTGAGCTCGAGCCGCCATCTTGGAAAAATGGTCCTTCGATCCAATTTTCTCCTCATATTCCGCTAATCATCAGAGATATTCAATTAAGTTTCATGAAAAATCGAGGCTATAAAATTGCCCACAAAAATTGTTTCATACCGATTTTTTTCTCGTATATGTTGATATTAATAAAATTAATTAACCAAAAAAATCAAAAAATTAGCGATTTTTTGCCTATGGCTAAAGATATTGTCTTCAAAATTTGTGAAGATGTTGGCAGTTCACATCAAAGCTAAACGTGACAGTTGAGATAGAAAAAAAAAATTGCGAAAATATTTTTTTATTTTTTTTTCAAATTAAGCAAAATATTGATTTTTGAGTTTTACATTTCCAACAGGGCGGAGTGAAGGTTTCAATCGAACATGAATCAGTTTTGATATTTACATATTGTAAGACAAGATTTCATCAGTATTGTGCCTTCACGAGCTTCTGGAATGCTCGATATGAATTAAACTAAAAGAATAATATCTAAGTCCAAAAAGTGTTGTCGATTGGTTATAAAGGAAACATTTTGAAACAAAAGACATCAGCAAAGGATATACAGGAGGTCCAAAGGTTATTCAACTGTATATGAGCCCCATATTGATGTGCCTTATCCAAAATAGTACAAAAGAATCAATCAAAATGTTAAAATCCACCCTGTATAACAAAAAGTAACGACACAAAATGGAATTAGTAGAGCTCACCTGGTGCCAAAAATACAGCCTTTACATTGCTGAGAAAACGAACAAAATTGATCGATTTATTTGAAAGTTATTAGTCCTCAAACTTGACTTTACAAATTTCAGCCAGTGAAATTTAGAAAAGTAGAGAGAAGTAACTGTCGGAGTTTCAGAAATTTGACAGGGATGTTCGCTGAAGTATACTAATAAACATACTAAAAGTCCCCGCCAGTACCTGTTGTGCTCGAGCCGCCATCTTGGAAAAATGGTAATAAATTTGATCGAAGGACCATTATTTCAAGATGGCGGCTCAAGCGCAACAGGTACTGGCGGGGACTTTTAGTATGTTTATTAGTATACTTCAGCGAACATCCCTGTCAAATTTCTGAAACTCCGACAGTTACTTCTCTCTACTTTTCTAAATTTCACTGGCTGAAATTTGTAAAGTCAAGTTTGAGGACTAATAACTTTCAAATAAATCGATCAATTTTGTTCGTTTTTTCAGCAATGTAAAGGCTGTATTTTTGGCACCAGGTGAGCTCTACTAATTCCATTTTGTGTCGTTACTTTTTGTTATACAGGGTGGATTTTAACATTTTGATTGATTCTTTTGTACTATTTTGGATAAGGCACATCAATATGGGGCTCATATACAGTTGAATAACCTTTGGACCTTCTGTATATCCTTTGCTGATGTCTTTTGTTTCGGAATGTTTCCTTCAGAACCAATCGACAACACTTTTTGGACTTGGCGATTATTCTTTTAGTTTAATTCATATCGAGCATTCCAGAAGCTCGTGAAGGCACAATACTGATGAAATCTTGTCCTACAATATGTAAATATCAAAACTGATTGATGTTCGATTGAAACCTTTACTCCGCCCTGTTGGAAATGTCAAACTCGAAAACCAAATTTTTGCTTAATTTAAAAAAAAAATTAAAAAATATTTTCGCAATTTTTTTTTCTATTTCAACTGTCACGTTTAGCTTTGATGTAGACTGCCAACATCTTCATAAATTTTGAAGACAATATCTCTAGCCATAGGCAAAAAATCGCTTTTTTTAAATTTTTTTTTGTTAATTTAATTTAATTAATATCAACGGATACGAGAGAAAAATCGGTATGAAACAATTTTTGTAGACAATTTTATAGCCTTGATTTTTAATGAAACCTAATTGAATATCTCTGATGATTAGCGCAATATAAGCAGAAAACTGGATCGAAGGACCATTTTTCCAAGATGGCGGCTCGAGCTCAATAGGTAGAGTTGGGGACTTTTAGTATGTTTATCAGTACACCTTACTGGACATTGCTGTCAAATTTCCAAAACTCCAACAGTTTTTTCCCTCCAGCTTTCCTTATTTGACTGGCCTATTAAGAGATCAAACATATTACATTGGAATCTCTGACAATTTTAGGAAGAAGGGGGGTGGGGTTGACAATTATAGAAATCTTTTTTCAGGAAGAGAATTTAATTCTCTTCAATTTGATGTATCGCAAAGTGGGTGGTGTCATTCGGAACTTCGAAGCTGGGGCTGGTGGCGGTTAGGGGGCTAAAGATGGAAATCCGCCAATGTATGTTTCAGATGTCCCCCTCAATATAAAAATCGACCTGTTCGAGCTTTTTTAAAAAAAAATGAGGTGAAATGCCCGAAAACCCCTCTGTTCTGTTTTCGTTGGGCCATCCTGTATAGATTTGACTGGAAATACTTTCAGTCATCAACAAGAGTAATAAAGAGTATTTCCTGAAAATTTCCGGGAAAAATATCCATTGGTTACCAAAAAAAAATTCGATTTTTTTTTTAATGGTTGGTAACAAATGGGAAACTTCAGTGGGATTCTATGTCTGTATTTTTCAAATATGGTTATGCGTATGCCACTCTGAAAGTTTTTTAAGTTCCCAATCCAACAATGCTGTTTGTTTAGTTTTTTGTGACGTCACAAATATATTTTTAAAACACGCATCACGGCCGCAGTTTTGGGAATTTAGGCAAAAGACAAAATGCGGGTACATTATTTTTTACCATACTCTATCCATTGAGCCAATAAAAACAAGTTTTGCAAGTACCCTCCCGCTATTACACCTTATTCAATGCTAAGGTAAATGATAAAGAGTAATGAAACCGAGAATGAAATGAGCTGTGCTCCATCACAATTTTTTTTTATCGAATATAAAAGGCCAGCAAGCCAAAGAATTGCGAGAGGAATTGTTACCGTTTTCACCATCGGCCACAAAATGAAGCTCTTGGCATTTTCAGTTGTGCTTCTCTGTGTTATGGCTTATGGCCGAGGCGAGGGCCAAGGTCAAGGTGAGTACCTGCCTGCCTACTTCACCAAATGTATTCAGTAATCATTATACTATTAAAAACTATCGGATTTTTTGTTGACTGAATTTTATTGTTGCAATGAATAATTGTGAATATTGAAAAAGTAAAGTATTTTCCGCCCTCAGAGTGCCCCCCAGGACAAGAGTACATCGCTTTAGGAACTTCATGTCCAGTCACCTGCGAAAACAGGAACTATGAATCTTTGCCTTGTACCAGAACTTTCGCCAGCGGATGTTTCTGTTCTGATGATTTGATGATGAACAGTAAAGGAACATGCGTCAAATCTGCTGACTGCGATGAACCTTGAACAATTTTCATGAACTGTTTTAGATCATGTATACCTACCGAATAAATACCTATTTATTCCAATCCAAATAATAAGTTTTTTTTCTGCTACAAGACCTCATGCAACCAGCCATCATTATCGACCGATATTCGACCCGAAAAGTCGTTCTCCTCTACCTAGGTTGATAATTTCCCATTATTGATCAAAGTTTACAAACGAAATGTTGTCCTACTTGATGACTAAGTAGGACGGAGGACAACTGATGCTAAAGTAGGAATGTCCTATCGAAAGTAGGACGATTGGCAACCTTACCTTCACCCTAATTTCCCCCTCGATTTCCCCTTTTCCCTCTGCACCCTTCACCCTTTAGAAACAGGGAAATTGTCGAGATCGAGTGTTCGTGGTTCCACCACTGGTTACATTGCTATTGCTAGGGATCTCTTTCAAGCATGTCTTAGGTTTGGATATCTGCATAAATGAACTGCTGGACAACGAAGTGTTCCGCCATCTCTCAGTGGGCTTGTATAATTATGTAAATGTTTGGTCCTCAGAGTCTTCCCACAGGTTTTGTCAAGATGTTTCTTTTCTTTTGCAGACCGATTTCGAGGGCCTCTGGTCCCTCCTCGTTAGAGTCAAAAAGTAAATGAAAAAAGAACCTCTCGCCCGTATTTTAACCAGGACGACTCGCTCTTGATGCAGGACTCCACTCAAAAATTCATTCCTGCTCGGGAATCGACTTTTTTTCGAAAAATTCCAACTGTTATCGGAAGTAGATTGGATTAGGCGTCGTGTAGACCGGTTTCAAAGACATAGACATTTTCAAAATCGACACGGTTCCGGTTTTCCAACGCTAATTTTTTCAAAATGAAATTTGCTCATTCCGTGAATCTGAAAAAACTGCAGTGCAAACTTCGACATGCGGTGGATGACTCCCACGAAGTATTCATTTTAGGTGCCGGCATGCTTTGAATGAAAGTTGAAGAAAAGATTGAATTAATTTTTGGAGGAGAAACTTTCGAAATCGGAACCACATTTTTCGAGTTTTCCTCTCTGGAAAACTGCAAATTCTCCAGCTTTTCATCCTTTGAACAGATTTAAACCAGTTTTTTTTCAAACAAGAGGTATCTAACTGGCTCTTCAACATTTTTCAATAATTTGCTTTCGAATTTGGCGGGAATTTACTCGTTAAAAATGTAAAACAGGCCTGGGTCATCGAAGCCGGACTTCAATGATGGAGCTCGAAGTGAAGCCGTAATTGAGGATCTTTACAAGAAGATGATTTAGAAAAAGATTTGAGGTTTTCCCAAAAAATTCAGGTTTTCAAAAATTTCAATTTCCCGCATATTATACTCAATCTTTCTGTGGGGCAGACCCTAACAAAATCATAGAATTTCTCAAATTATCTAAATTAGAAACACTCATTTAACATGTATTATATTATACAATTATCATAGAATACGAATAGCACAGTACCAAGGTACCTACTAATAATCCAGGTGATTGATGTATCTTTAAAAGTCAATTAAAAAAAAAAAAAAAAATTCAATTTCCCGCATATTATACTCAATCTTTCTGTGGGGCCAGTCTCAGATCGTTCACCTTCATCCATATACCGATGCATCTGACTGCCTCACTCGCTTTCATTTCTACATAATTTGGTTCCTTGTGAAAAACTGCAGGTTTTCAACTTTTTAGCTTGTGAACAGATTTATACCAACTTTAAAAAAAAAGGGTGAGTGATTCTGAACATTTTTAGGCAATTTCTCTTGAAATTCTCTAGAGTCTTCCGAGAATTTTCCACTTTAAAATGAGTATCCGGCCTGGCTTATTGAAACCGGACTCAAATGATGAAGCCCTTTGCCTTTTGTCTTGTGTGGTATGATAATTGTTTTTACTTTGTTTCAATTCCACTGACTTGTGTAAGCTCCATTTTGAGCGAATGAAACACCAATAAATTATATCGTTATCTTCACTCGTATAACAACAACGCAATATTGCATTATTTCATTGCCAATGCAGTGTAACTGTTGGTAATGATCTGGCTTGTACTTAATTCAATAATAAAACCAATAATGAAACGAGCTGCTTTTCATACCATCATACCAAGTATTTCGGTAGTACCTCGGGTAGTACCTACTTCAGACAAGATATAAAAGGCCAACAAGTGAAATAATTGCTACCGTTTTCACCAGCCACAAAATGAAATTTTTGGTATTTTCAGTGGTGCTTCTCTGCGTTATGGCGCTAGTCGAGTCGATCGGTGAGTACTTTACTCTTTACTTGTCTACTCTACCAAATGTATTCAGTTATCGTTACTATGAAGAACTTTCGAATTTTTGTGTACTATATACACGGTGTTTCATGGTGAGATCGACATAGAGTAAGGACAGGTCGCGTTTTTTCAAGGCGAATCAATATCTAGCTTCAAAATTTTTCTAACGCTCTTCGTTTCGAAGTTACAGGGTGATTCATGTATTTTGTCGATTTTTTGATTGGTCATATCTTTGGGACGAATTGATAGGAACAAAGACTCGGAAAAAGACAAAATTTGGCAGGTACGTTCTACTACCGACATTTGATACATTGAACCTGATGAATAAAGATTAAGCAATTGCTTTTGCTTAAAATCTACCAGCAGACAAACGGAGAAACATTTGGAAATAAGACTTTAAACCAATGTTAATATTTCAATTAGTTACGCGAATGCTAAGTGAAACCTAAATTAATGAGTTCCTTGAAGTTTCTGAGTTTTTTGAGAATAAAGTCCAGCCCTGGAATTTTCGAATTGATCGATAGTGCAATGTAGTGTGAAGATAGTGTGAAGTGTCGGTAGTAGGACGTACAGTTGGGAGCGAAATGATTCATATGGCACCGCTAGGAAGTCGGCTGGATTTCAGAAATGTTAGCTGCTTGGATCGTTTTTTAATGCCAGGTTTGATTACGATCAATTTCTAATCAAAACTGGCATTCAAGAACAATCCAAGCAGCTAACATTTCTGAAATTCAGCCGACTTCCTAGCGGAGCCGTATGAATCATTTCGCTCCCAACTGTACCTGCCAAATGTTTTCTTTTTCTATCGATTCGTCCCAAAGATATGGCCGATCAAAAAATCGACAAAATTCATCAATCACCCTGTAACTTCGAAACGAAGAGCGTTAGGAAGATTTCGAAGCTAGATACTGATTTGCCTAAAAAAACACTACCTGGCCTCACTCTATATCGATCTCACCATGAAACACCCTGTATTTTATTGATAGAAATAGCAAACAAATTTTGAAAATATACTTGATAAAGTTTTTTTTTTTCTCCATCAGGGTGCCGTGCAGGAAAAGTGTACAGACCTTGCGGATCTTCTTGTCCGATTACCTGCGCAAATAGACACAACCCACCTAAATGTAAAACTGTTTGTAAACGGTTTGGATGTTTCTGTGCTAAAGGTTACGTGAGGCCCTATAATGGATCTACATCATGCAAGCCTGTTTCCTTGTGCTAACTATTAAACAGTGGGTAGCACGTATTAATAAAAGAGTAAGCATAAGCATTTGCTTAGATTTTTGAGGAGTTGCTAAACCAACTTTTCCCAGCAACTCCTCTGAAATCTAGGCAATTGATCATGTTGATTTTTTTATCAATACCAACCAAATGACTTCTACCAACTACTATCCTGTATGACTATTCAGTTGACATAAGCCAGCAAATACATTTTACTGCTACTACTAAATACATCACCAATTACTATTCAGCTGTGAGTGTCAGATACCCACTCATTTATCTAAGCGTAGCACGAGGTTGTCATATTATCTTGTTCCTTGTCAACTTCCCATCAGGCGTTTATAGTGCAACCGCCGAGGCAACCCGTTCAACAATCATCACGACGGGAGTTCTCTGCAAAATTCTATGAAATTCCAATGTTCTTGTGGTAAGTATCAGGTACTTGGGAACGGTTTTAAGTACTAGGGACAATGATGTACCAAAAACGCTTACCGTTCCGTCACTGAGCTTTTAGTTTCCTATGCAGGTGATTTTTTGAAAAAGACCCCCCCCAGATCTCCTGCCGTCAAATTTTTTTCCAGGAAAATGCCGAAACAGGTCGATTTTTATTTTGAGGGGACATCTAGGACACACATTGTCAAATTTTCATCTTCAACTCCTTCGCCCCCAGCCTACCCTACCTAAGAATTTCAAATATCACTACCTATGTTATGATACATCAAATTGAAAATAATAAGATTCTCTTTTTGTCAAACATATTACAATTTTTCCAAATCATCCTTCAACCCTTATACTCAAAATTCTCTCATTATTGATTAAAAAAAAAGCTTTTCCCCCTATCAACTCCTGATTCTTGGAATATTTTCCAGCAAAAACAGGTCAATTTTCATTTTGAAAAAGGCATCTCAGACACGTTTCGCTAATAGTGGGGGCACTAGGTGAATGAACCTTGCAAATGGTGATGAAAGCATGAAATTCGGTACACATACTCAGAATGAGCACCTCTCTTAGATAAGAGGTGGAGCCACGCCGAATTTTCACCGGAAGGGGGGTCGGGGGGCTCCTGAAAGTTAAAGGTGCTAGGGCTCCCACCAAACCGCTTATCAGTTCGTTTTATCAATCAAAAAGGAAACTCATGAATATATTGTAAAAATTGACGACGTTTATCGCCTTATCCCGGGAATTTTTCATGATGAAAAAAAATAAGTTCTTCGGCAGAACACACAAATTGGTTTTATTTCATTTTCACCTACAAAGAATTAATAAGGAGATGTGCAACACGTTCTTTCCTACAAATTCGTATCCTCTGAATTCGTTTGTAGAGTCAAAATTTTGATGGTATATCTTCTTGAAGAGGGGCACTCCAAAGAGTAAGCTATTTTCAACACTAAGTTCAAACAGAATTTTTTCAATGTTCTGAATCGAAATTACTGAATTCTTTCCAGCAATGCATACCCTGAACCCTTCTTTGGAAGTACCGCGTGCGATTGAACGTGAAGTAAGTCCTGAAACACTATCAGAATTTTTTTTCTGTGATGCTACTATTCACTCTCGACCGGGGCAATTAGGTTCCTACACAGCATGCGCGGAGTGTATACACGTTATTTCAATATTATGACACAATTTCAATCACATAGTGGGGGGGTTAGCGGAATGATCTGTGCATTTTGTGATCAAAGCATGAAATTTGGCATACTTGTTCAGAAGACCCTCCTTCGCATTTCCAGATGTGGCGCCACGCGAGATTTTGCGCCAGAGACACTGTATTGCGGTTAATATACCTGCTAGGGGTAAATTCTGCAAAAATGGTTCCTGGCCGGTCTCTGGTACCGCAGTCGGTATTTTTTTAATTCTGTTTAGTTAAAACTACATGTAGAAATGAGTGAGGAGTACATTTTCACAAGCAAAGTTCCAAATGCTGCCTTTATACGTTGTTTCAATACATTTTAAGGCCAACTTTGTTTTAGTACAGGAAACTTGGTAAAAAAATTGCCAAAACCTCGGCAAAGATATGAACGTCCTGAAAATTTGATATTCTGTTCAGAATTAAGTGCCCTACTACATATCTAAAATTGCCAAAAATCGCTCCCCGAGGCTTTGAGTTATTGGAGGGGGGGTAAAAAATTGCAACTCAAAATGAAAGGTATAGAACCCGATGGAACCCGTCAATCCAATGAATGCAAATACGTCGTAGTTCGACGCATCACAACCAGTTGATACAATTTTGGCACAAAAAGTGTCGATCATTGTTGAAGGGGGGTCGTGGGGAAGGGCGAAACTCGGCTGGGTGGATCTTTTTCTTCCAGGCCATGAAGAATCGATCCCGACAAGATTGGTATCTTTTCCGACTAAATTCAACGTCCTGAACTTGAATCCGATGTGTAAATTTGGATAAAAACAAGTTCGAACAAGTTAACTTGAGAAAACCTGTTTTTTCTTTGTCAATTTTCACGAAACTTTTTTTTACTGTTAGAGGTATTCATCTATGAAAATATTTCAGAGATCATTAGATTCAACTGTGTTCTTAACGAAAATCATTTATTCGATCTGTAATTTTGTTTTCCGACATAGAAAAAACCGATTTGAACCTTAGTCGGCACTGCCCGGCGTGCATTAATGACCAGAATACTACAGCATGCACCTTCAAGTAATAACTCAATACCCTGCATTGCGATTTATGACGATTTTGTTTATGTTATAGGGAATTCAGTTCTGCACAGATCCTCGAACTTTCAAAGATGAGTTATAATTTTTCAGATAGTTTGGGCTATTTTCATTTAAAGATGCATGGTGTAGTGTTCTGGTCAGTAGTAGACGACGGTCTGTGCCGACCAAAGTTCAAATCGATTTTTTCTATCTCGAAAAACAAAGTTACAGATCGAATGGATGATTTTCGTGAAGAATACAGTTCAATCTAATGGCCTCTAAAATATTTTCAAAGATAAATGCCTCCAACAGTAAAAAAAAGTTTTGTGGAAATTGTCGAAGAAAAAACAGGTTTTCTCACGTTAATTTGTTTAAACTTGTTTTGCTTCACTATGTTTTGTACCCTTCCGTGGCCTATCTCTGTTTGTTTACATTTGTGTTAGTCACCTTGACAGGTCCCTGGGTGTGAAGAAAACTTGTGTCCCTGTCCATTTTGCTGTTTTGTGTTCATTCACTTTTATTTTATTATTGTTGTTTCGACATTTTTCAGAGTTTGTGGGGTGTAGGTGGGGGGGCTGGTGGCTGCGATGGTGACGTGCAGTGCTTGCGATGGCAAATGCTCTCGTTACGATGATGCTGTCAGCTGTTGCCAGTGCGGGGGGTACTTCCACATCAAATGTGTTGATATGTCTGTGGTGACTCTTGAGTCTTTGACCAAGAGCAAGGGTTCTTGGACCTGTCAGGGCTGCGCTGGGGATGCTGCGGGTGATGCCTCGGGAGTCACCGTGATTGGGGACAGCTTCGCATTGTCTCCCGCCGGTCTGGCTGCACGTGATGGTAAGGGTGCGGTGCTGACCTACTTGGAGGCGTTTAGGAGGGATTTGTTTGTTGAATTTGGTTCTCTTAAGAGTGAAATTAATGCTTTAAAGTTGCAGGTACAGTTGCAGGCTGAGGAGCTGAAGTTGTTGCGTTCTGATAACCATAACGTGCGAGATTCTTTGAGGGATACTGAGTCCAAGTCCTCATCTTCGCCTGATACTCCTGGTGTGCCCCATGTCAAAGCTCTACGTTATAGTGATATTGCATCGAGAAAGACTACAGTCGTTATTAAACCCAAGTCTCAGCAGAGTAACACCCGTACTAAGGCTGATCTTATGCGCTCAGTTGACCCGGCTAATTCTGGTTTGGGCTTGGTTGGGGTAAAGCATATATCGGGTGGCGGGGTCATGGTGAGTTGTTCCTCCGGTGAGGGTGCGGATAAACTAAAGCAGTTGGTTGGCTCTACTTTGTCTAAGGAATATGACGTTAGAGATGCTGTGAAGTTGCATCCAAGATTGCGATTTGCAGGTATGACTGAGCGTTACGATGCCGATAAGCTTACTTCTCTGATCAGGGCGCAAAATTCGGACACTTTTGGGGACTGCCAGTTCAAGGTTGTGTCAGTGAGTCCACTTAAGGGCAACAACAGGGTATTCCAGGCGACTTTACAGGTTGATGCGTCAACCTACTTGAGAGCAATGGAGCAGTCACAGCTGTTTGTTGGTTTTGACGTTTGCAGGGTGTATGATGCAATCAATGTCATCCGTTGCTACAATTGTTGCGGCTACCATCACGTGTCTGGAGTGTGCAAGAATAAGCCGGTTTGTCCTAGATGTGCTGGTGAGCATCTTGTTAAGGATTGTAAGTCCGCTTCATTTGAGTGCATCAACTGTCATAACGTCAAAAAGGTCATACCTGACATTGATGTGAACCATGCCGCTTGGGACCCTGACTGTGCCGTATATAAGAAGAAATTGTTCTCATTGCGGAGAGACCTGCTTGGGCAATAGCAGTCACCGCTTAATCCATCGGGTGGCTTTAGACCAATATCGCAGCGCATAGATGTTTTGCGTTGCACTTATCAAAATGTAAGAGGGTTGAGAACTAAGGTAATTAATTTTCATAATTCTATTTCAGCTTGTGAATGTGACATTGTTGCACTGTCTGAGACCTGGCTGACTGATGACATATGCAGTGCTGAACTGTTTACTGACAGTTTTACGGTGCACCGTAGTGACCGCCGTTTTCGGGCTCTTGGGGTTTCGAGGGGTGGGGGTGTTCTTTTAGCTGTTAGAAATGATGTTACTTGCGCTAGGATCGATCTGACTTCGATTACTGACTCGGTTCCTCAGATTGATGTTGTTGGTGTCAGACTAACTTTCGACAACAATCAAAAATTGCTCGTGTTTGTTGTTTATATCCCGCCACGCATCAACAATACCGATTTTTGTCAATTTTTTGATGCGCTTGATGATGCGAATTTACTGGATGCCAGGACGATTTTTTTTGGTGATTTCAATACTCCTTCTTTTAGTACGGGTACTAAAAATAGCTATTCAGATATTTTGCATAATTTTGTGAATTTCAATGGCTTTACTCAATACAATGATGTTCTCAATAGCAACGGGCGCTTACTCGACTTAGTTTTTTCTCAGTTATCTTGTACTGTGAGTAGAGCTCTTGATCCCCTTGTTGAGGAGGATGCTCATCATCCGGCTCTGTCTATTGACATTAATTTTGTGGGTGGCCATTGTCCAAATTTCACAATGAATGATCAGAAGGCGGTGTATAACTTTAAAAAGGCTAATTATCCACTGATGTATGATATGCTTGGTTCTCAGGATTGGTCTGTTCTGGACTCAGTTGATGACGTCGATGATGCCTGTTCTTTGTTTTATAAGATTCTTTATAGCATTTTTGATTTGACCGTTCCCAAGTTGAAAGTTAAATTATCTCGTCGTTCCTTTCCACCGTGGTTTGACTCGGAGACGGTCAGGTCGATACGCAAAAAAAATTCTCTTTTTAAAGTTTACAAAAGGACTCGTTCAGTGTATCATTGTGAGTTATATCGACAACAGCGTACCCATGTGAAGAGACTCATATCTGTTGGTTATGAAAATTACATACGTGACGTTGAGAATAGCCTTATCTCTGACCCCAACAAGATCTGGTCCTATATCAATTTAAAAAAAAGTCGTACACGAATACCTGGGGTCATGAAGTATGACAATTTTGAACTCTCCACGCCTCAGTCTGTGGTTGACTCTTTCGCCAGTTATTTTGGTTCTGTTTACATTCCTTCTGACCCAAAAAATATGCCTGCCTCAAATGATGTTTCTCACTATCCTACAGTTTCCATGCATCATGTGTCCAATGATGACATCTATCAAGCCTTGAAACGGGCAAAGAATTCCTTTACTGCTGGTGTTGATGAAATCCCGAGTTTTTTGCTGAGAGATTGTGCTTCTGTCTTCACCATACCATTGGCTAGTGTCTTTAACCTTATTCTCCGTCACTCTTCTTTTCCTTCACTTTGGAAGAAATCTCATGTAACACCTGTTTTCAAGAAAGGCGACAAATGTGATATAAGGAACTATAGACCAATATCTCTACTATGCAACTTCGCTAAAGTGTTCGAATCAATAATGTATGTCCAAATTTACTCCTCCGTCAAATGTCATATTTCGCCTTGTCAGCATGGCTTCATGCAGAAGAAATCTACTATTTCTAACTTGTCTTGCTTCAAACAATATGTTGCAGAAGTTATCGATGACAGGGGTCAGGTTGATGTCGTTTATACCGATTTCCAAAAAGCTTTCGATCAGATTGATCACTATGTTCTCCTTGATAAACTTGACAGGTTGGGTTTCTCACCGGCACTGCTGTCATTGTTTCAGTCCTACTTGCTCGATAGAGAGCAATACGTTAAATACCGCAATTATACCTCAAAAGTTTTCAGACCTTCTTCCGGTGTTCCTCAGGGCTCAAATCTTGGGCCCCTTCTTTTCCTGCTTTTCATTAATGACATTGTCAATAACATTTCTTGCGAGAAGCTTCTTTTTGCCGATGACTTGAAGCTATTTCTCAGGGTCAACTCGGTGGATGACTGCTTAGTGTTGCAGCACAATGTTCGGGCTGTTGAGCAGTGGTGCACATCTAATCGTCTTTTTCTCAATATCCAGAAATGTACTGTCATGTCCTTCTCTAAAATTCAATCCACAATTTCTTATCCCTACAGCATCAGTGGTACTATTTTGCAACACTCCGAATCAGTTGTGGATCTTGGCGTTACTTTTACTCCAAAGCTTGATTTTACAGATCATAGAGCGAAAGTTATCAGTCAGTCATATAAGATGTATGGTATGTTGTACCGAAACTGCCGAGAATTTACTAATACTAACACTCTCTTAACTCTTTATTATGCTTTGATCAGGTCCCGACTGGAGTATGCCTCTATTATTTGGTATCCCTACTGCGGTGTTCACATTCATGGTGTGGAGTTGGTACAGCGTCGCTTTCTCAAGCACTTGAGTTTCCTCGTGGATGGTGTATATCCTGTTCGTGGCATCGAGTACTCTTCATTATTATCCAGGTTTAACCTTCACTCCTTGGAAACTAGACGTACCATGTTAGCTGTTAAACTTCTCCACTCCTTATTGAATAATAATTTGGATTGTCCCTATCTTCTATCCAAAATTAATTTTTTTATACCACGTATAAATTCCAGACAACGCACCACGTTCTATAATCCCAGTTCCAGAACCAACGTCCTTTTCAATTCCCCTATTTCTATTATGTGCCACACGTTCAACAAAATCTCTAATGTTTGTGATATTAATTTCAGCAGCATCAAGTCCATTATGTCTTCCGTCCTGGGCAATGACTGACTCCACGAAGTCAACTTGCTTATGTTATTGATATTATTTTGACCTTTTCTTTTTGTGTATTCGCATGATTGTGTTTGATTTTTTGTTTTATATAATTTCTCATTCAATTCCATTTTTTTTTTGTTATAAAGTTTTCCTGTAATTGGGCGTTGCCTGTTGGGAAATAAATCCATTCTATTCTATTCTATTCTATTCTAAACTTGTTTTTGTCCAAATTTATACATCGGATTCAAGTTCAGGACATTGAATTTAGTCGGAAAAGATACCAATCTTGTCGTGATCGATTCTTCATGGCCCAGGAAGAAAAAGAGCCACCCAGCCGAGTTTCGCCCTCCCCCGCGACCCCCCTACAACAATGATAGACACTTTTTGTGCCAAAATTGTATCAACGGGATGTGATGCGTCGAACTACGACGTATTTGCATCCATTGGGTTGACGTGTTCCATCGGGTTCTATACCTTTAATTTTGAGTTGCAATTTTTTACCCCCCCTCCAATAACTCGAAGCCTCGGGGTGCGATTTTTGACAATTTTAGATATGTAGTAGGGCACTTGATTCTGAACAGAATATCAAATTTTCAGGACGTTCATATCTTTGCCGAGGTTTTGGCAATTTTTTTACCATGTTTCCTGTCCTAAAACAAAGTTGGCCTTCAAATGTATTAAAACAACGTATAAAGGCAGCATTTGGAACTTTGCTTGTGAAAATGCACTCTTCACTCATTTCTACATGTAGTTTTAGTTGAACAGAACTAAAAAATACCAACTGCGGTACCAGAGACCGGCCAGGAACAATTTTTGCAGAATTTACCCCTAGCAGGTATATTAACCGCAATACAGTGCCTCTGGTGCAAAATCTTGCGTGGCGCCACATCTGGAATTGCAAAGGAGGGTCTTCTGAACACGTATGCCAAATTTCATGCTTTTATCACAAAATGCACAGATCATTACATTTTTGGCCGTTAACCCCGCCACTAACAAAAAATTTGACTGAACCGAGAAAATACCCTGCATCGTGTATACACTCCGCGCATGCTGTGTAGGAACCTAATTGCCCCGGTCGAGAGTGGATAGTAGCATCACAGAAGAAAAATTCTGATAGTGTTTCAGGACTTGCTCCACGTTCAATCGCACGCGGTACTTCCAAAGAAGGGTTCTGTGTATGCATTGCTGGAAGGAATTCAGTAATTTCGATTCAGAACATTGGAAAAATTCTGTTTGAACTTAGTGTTGAAAATAGCTTACTCTTTGGAATGCCCCTCTTCAAGAAGAAACACCATCAAAATTTTGACTCCACAAACGAATTCAGAGGATACGAATTTGTGGGAATCAACGTGTTGCACTTCTCCTTATTAATTCTTTGTAGGTGAAAATAAAATAAAACCAATTTGTGTGTTCTGCCGAAGAACTCATTTTTTTTCATGATGAAAAATTCCCGGGACAATACGATGAACGCCGTCAATGTTCACAAGATATTCATAAGCTTCCTTTTTAATTGTCAAAACGAACTGATAAGCCGCTTAGTGGGAGTCCTAGCACCTTCAACTTTCAGGAGCCCCCCGAGCCCCCTTCCGGTGAAAATTCGGCGTGGCTCCACCTCTTATGTGAAAGAGGGGCTCATTCTGAGTACGTGTACCAAATTTCATGCTTTCATCACCATTCGCAAGGTTCATCCCGATTTTGGCTCTTAGCGCCCGCACTATAAATGTTTATCTTCAATATCTTCGTTCCCACCCTACCCTACCTTGAAATTTCAAATACCAAATACTTAGCAACGTTCACCTTGTGATACATCAAACTGAAGGTTACAAAATTCTCTTCCAGTAAAAAATAAATCCAAGTTGTCTAAACTTCCCTCTAACCCTTTTCAAGTATTCTCTTAATTGAGAGGCGAAGGAGTTGAAGATAAAAATTTGGCAATATGTGCATTAGATGTCTCCTTCGGAATTAGAATTGATCTGTTTTTGCTGGAAAATCTATTTCTCAAGGATCAGCAGTTAATAGGGGGAAAACTTCCCTTTATTTGACAATGAAAAAATGTTGAGAAGGGTTTGAGGTGGTTTAAAAGAATTCAAAGTATGTTTGACAGAAAGTAAATTTTGTTACCTTTTATTTGATGCTAGGGTTGAACCGCAGACCAAAATGGTTTACACTAATTCCCATTTTCCGCACTAATGTCCAGTAATACCTTAGTAATACCTTGGTAGCGGTGATACCGGGTGATACGCACTAATAATTCCCCACTAATACCCAGTAATACCCTAGTGATGCACAATAATACCTAGTAATACTCTCTAATACCTTATACAAGTGTCCCGAAATTAGTACAACAAAATTTACAGGGAAGTAGACAATTGAAAAATAAGGGTACTTCCTTGATAAAAATACCCTCGCAAACGTTATAGCGGAGATACAGGCCTTCAAAGTTGGTTTCTTAAATCAGTTTTTTTTGCATAACTTTTCAACCGTTGAACCGATTTCATTTGAACCAAGGTTTACTAAAATAGGTCTCTATTGAAGAATAATAACGCATTTCATCAAACATTTTTAGGGGCGAAGATAATTTTTAATAATTTTTCCCCTATTTTTCAGCCCCCTGGATAATTTTGAAAATGGTTGCAACCCACAAGGAACAACCTAACTAATTTCCACATAGCATTCCTAACTAATTTCGCGACAACTCTCAACATGCAGCCACATGTATTTCGTAGTGACACGTTGGTCACACAACGGCCGTTTTGGCCAAATTATCAAATGTGTGGCCGCGTGAGACCAATGTGGTCTCCAAAAATCAAACGCCATTTTGAATCTTCTAAAAACTTTTGGTAGGTACATTGAAAATCATGTTTTTGTCATTAGGACCTTCATATTTGAGAGTTCAAGCAAAAAAATAGTATCGGCCACTCGGACCAAAATTTTTTATTACATGGTGGCACTCAACCTGTTAAGGCTTTGAAAGTGGTGTTTTCGAGATGTTCTCCAAAGTTTCAAACCCAGATATCTCAAAAATGAAGCCTTCAATCAAAATTTTGCAAGAGTAACTTCTTTCTCTAAATTGAACGTGGAATTCAAAAATTGGAACTATTTTTAAAATTATGCAAGGAGGTGAAAAAGAGGGGGAAAGGGGGGAAGGTACCCCCTATTATTTTCGCTCCTGAAAATGTTTGATCAAATGCGTTATCATTGTTCGATGGAAACCTTTTTTAGTACACTTTGGTTTAAATTTGAATTAGATCAACTCAACGAATCAAAAGTTATGCAAAAAAAAACTGTTTAAAAAAACCAACTTTGAAGGCCTGTATCTCCGTTATTACGTTTGCGAGAGCATTTTTATTCCGATTTTAATCAAGGAAGTCCCCATATTCATCAATTTTCTACCTCCCTGTAAATTTTGTTGCATTGATTTCGGGTCACCCTGTATGTACTTACAGAGTGTTTCCAAAATTATGATACAAACTTCTAGGGGAGATTCCCCATTGAAAATGGACCAGGAAAAAATATACCTTTGATCTCCTAAAATGCTCCGTTGAAAAGTAACAAGGTGTTCAAGTTGACTTTTTGAAACTGATTTTTTGACATAAGTTTTGAACCGTTAAACCGATTTTGTTCAAATATTGAACAACTTAGCTGAAATAAGTTTCTATCGAACAATAGTAACGTGTTGAGAACAAAAAGTTCAGGTGTGTAGATAATGAGGGGTGTCCTCATTTTTACCCATTTTTCACACCCCTAAGTATTTTTTCAAATTGTTCTCATATTTGGATTCTACGTTCAATTTCGAGGAAAAAATACACCTGCAAAATTTTGATTAGAGGCTTCATTTTCGAGATATCTGGGTTTGAAACTTTGGAAAACATCTCGAAATTGCCACGTTTCTGAGGCCTAAAAATTAGAAACCAAAAAAACTCACGATTTCTCAGCAGAAATAGGCTCTCTAGAATTTCTAAGTTGATAAACCACTATTTTTTCTAAAAAACTAGAAGTTTTCAGAAAAAAAAAATTGGGCTCATTGAAAGTGGCTATTTCGAGATGGGGGGGGATATGACAACACCCTCCATTACGTAAGATTCAACTTGAACAACCTGTAACTTTTCCACGGAGCATTTTAGGACATCAAAGGTATATTTTTTCCTGGTTCATTTTTGATGGGGAATCTTCCCTAGAAGTTTGTATCACCATTTTGGAAACACCTTGTATACAGGGTGGTCCAGGTTATAGTAGCAATAATTCACCATTCGATGCTCCATCAAGGTCCATCAAAAACTAGGTCGACATGCATATTGTAATTTTTCTCCAAAACGCTTTCTAAGGGAGATAGAGCCCTTCAAAGTTCAGTTCTTAAAATCTTTTTTTTTGCAATGACTCCCAAGTCATTGGAGCGATTTTGACCAAATCTGGTACAAATGCTTACAAAATAAATATCCATCACTTGACGTAGATAATTTCTGTCAAAATTGTCCAGTGGCGTAGATACAGGGGGAATTGTTCAACTTCTCCCACCTCATTTTCTACGCCACTGGATATTTTTGGAAAGTTATATTTTGAATTCCTTGTTAAATTTAGAAGCAAAAGGTACTCTTGTAAAATTTCGACTAGAGGCTTCGTTTCCGACATATTTGGGTTTGAAACTTTGGAAAACGCCTCGAAATCGTGACTTTCAAGGGCGTTAAAATTAAAATCCAAGAAAACTCATGATTCCTCAGCTGGAATGAGTTTTCTAGGTCGTTTAAGTTAATTCACTGCCATTTTTGCTAAGAAACGAGGCGTTTTCAGAGAAAAACAATTTGGGCTTTGGAAAGTGGCGATTTCCAGATGTTTTCCAAAGTTTAAAACCTAAATATCTTGAAAATCAAGCCTCTAATCAAAATTTCACAAGAGTAACTTTTTTTTAAGTTGAACAAGGAATTTGAAAACAATACAACTTTTCAAAAATTTCCAGTGGTGTACAGAAATAGGGTGTGAGAAGTAAAACAACTCCTCCGTATCTACGCCACTTGACAATTTTGACAAAAGTTATCAACGTCAAGTGTAGGTATTCATTTCATAAGTATTTGTACCAAATTTGGTCAAAATCACTTCGATGACTTGAGAGTTATTGCAAAAAGATGATTTTAAAAACTGAACTTTGTATGGCTGTATCTCTGTTAGGAAGCGTTTGAAAAAAAAATTATGCATGTCGACCAGGTTTCCGATGGACCATCGAATGGTAAATTATTGCTACTATAACCTGGACCACCCGGTATACAGGGTGTTTCCAAAATGGTGATACAAACTTCTAGGGGAGATTCCCCATCAAAAATAGACCAGGAAAAAGTATACGTTTGATGTCCTAAAATGCTCCGTTGAAAAGTTACAGGGTGTTCAAGTTGAATCTTCAAAATCGATTTTTTGACGTAAGTTTTGAATCGTTCAACCGATTTAGTTCAAATTCTCATCAAAGATAGCTGAAATAAATCTCTATCGAATATTTTCGGATTTTATGTTCAATTTAGAGAAAAAAGGTACTCTTGCAAATTTTTGATTAGAGGCTACCGCGCACGGCATTTCATTATTAGATGTCATTAGCGATTACTATCATCATTATTATTCCTATCATTGTGTACAATGCTAAGATTTAACTGTATTACTCTGGGAGCTGGCGACGGTCGACGGATTTCTCTTATTTCAACAAGAAAATCTCGAAGAAAACCATGTAAATATTTTTTGGAGTATTTTTTTAATTCCGTTACACCTGCTGATGACAAAACTAACTTTTGCCGGCTGGTGCTGGTAGCCAGGACTTTGGCTACTATGGGGAGCGTGCGTGACCTACAGCTATCAAGGCGTAGGACACAGAGAGCCCACGCTGTTGCAAATAAGAACTACTTGTGGGGAGGGAAGGCTTAAGGTGTCGCAATGCGTCGGCGTACTGATTGTCTATCTAGCGAATATACCACGGAAGCTTCACTTTACGCTCGTGCTCTACGCGGCGTTACTTGTCTCGCACATAGCCCATAGCTCTTGAAAGCAAAAAAAATGTTATGTTATGTTATCGTTATGTTATGTATAATGTTATCTTCCAACAAACTCGACAGTGACCCGGCATAGGTACGATTTTCTAGGCGACTCCCGAATAATCCCATACATTTCGCGCATAATTCTGCCATGCTGTCGAGCCGGCGCCGCCGCCAAATGGACAGATGTGTTTTCATCAGGCGTTGGAGTCTCCATGTATTCCAATGCCATCAAGTTTACTCCAGAAATGTCCAGAGCTCCGCGCATAATTGTACACTGCGGCCGTGGAAGAGCCTAGAAATATCGCGTGCTGCCGGATTGCACGGGCATCGCCGCTCGTAACATCATTAATGAAAGATTCAAGTTCAAAATGAGAAAAAGTAACCAAGAAAAAATGCAGAAACTAGAACTTAATGAACCTAAATTTGTCGGGTAATTTCTGACAATTGGCGACGCTGCTGTGACGTGAATGGAAATGCCAATTGGCGGAGAAGCTTTGCTACGATAACTTGCTGGAATACTTCTGAAGCTATGGAATTATATGACTCTAATGGATTTTAAGCGATGAAACTTGTAGGGCTTCTTTCTGGAACATGTCTGGAATATTCTTTGGATCCAAAGTGAGTATATGTAGGTTAAAGTACCTACTTGAAAGCAGCGGTTCGACACTACGACACCGGGATACCGGGGAGGCTGAGTTGTTTCAGACTTCTGAGCGACCGACGACCATTGTGAACACGGTGAAGTCAAGAGGAGCATTGATAATATGTTATTTCGTTTGGGCAGGTGCGCATGCGTGAAGGCGCCAAATTTGAAAGCTTTCGTACAACTGTCAGTTTGAATGGCAACGCTGCATGCTCTGTCTAGCCCCCTGACCAGCTACTGGTTCCTGCGGCTGTCGCTATTACACACAACGTAAACGCATCTCTTCGTAGCTCCTTTGAACTTTCTTCTCGGTGAAACCATTTTCAACATGTTGTGCGTTCTTCCGTCATAACATGGGTGAATGAAATGGAAGTTAGGTAGAAACGAGAAGTTCTACTGTAATAGAAATAGGTGCTGGTTCCAAATGCTTTTATGATAAAGGTCAAATTATGTTAGGTACGTATATATTTAAATATAAACTAATACAAAATGGTATCAGCACTCATTGGGCCGAACGCATCGTCCTGCTTTGTTTTTGATGAGTTCTCTAGTCGGGCAGAAACATCCTTGGACACAAACGGCCGGACAAGCAAAAGGAGGATCGTTTCGGTTGGCACAGGTTCTCTCGCAGTAGGATCCGCAATTCGTATAAACTTGATTTTCTGGGCAGCTTTCTGCAATTTTACACAAAGGCAAAGACAAAGACATATTATATGCATATTCATCACATTTATTCAGGACAGGTTTTTGTTTTAGATCCAAAAACCACGTGACAAAGTCTTTAAAGACAACCAATAGGTTATCGTCACATGACGTCACGAGGTGGTGACCTTGGAGGGATGGCGCGAAATCGACTATCCTGACAACCGCCACTTCCCCCATATGACTTAACGCTAATGCGAAATGCTTTCATTTGATGTCTACTTTTATTTTGACGGAACTTTATCATTGCAGACACTTGCTCATGTTTTATCTGTATATAATACCTGGAAAATGATTGAAGATTTCTCCATAACAAGTCGTAAAATAATTATTTTATGTGAACGTGTTGTGCGCGTTTGAGGCGCGGTCTAGTTCAAGCATCTCTCACTAGGTGGCCCTTGTGTCGATGAAAACTGTCACTTTTCGCTGCTTCAACCAAACCGTCAACCATTTATTTGGTCATTTTGTAGCTTCCCGCGCCCCAGTATCTGACGTTGCAAAAAGTTTTCCTCTGTTCTGAAGTGCTTTCAAGAATAAAAATCAGTTTTCAGGCGACAGTGAGTGACAGTTTTCGTCGACACAAGAGTCATCTAGTGAGACGTGCAGGAACTAAACCGTGCCTCAAACGCACACAACACGTTCGCCTGAAATAATTATTCTACGTCTTGTTATGGAGAAATCCTCAATAATTTTTCAGGTATATACAGATAAAAGCATGAGCAAGCGTCTGCAAGCATACGTTTTCGTCAAAATGGCGTAGAATTTCAATAAAAGCATTTCGCATTAGCATTGAGTCATATGGGGAAAGTGGGGGTTGTCAGGATACTCGGTTTCGCGCCATAGGCTGCCATCTTGATGACGTAAGTGACGATCCCCTATTATAAGCCTTGGCAAACGACTAGAGGTCGAGAACTATCGATAGTGGGCGCCATCGATAATTTTCGATTGTATTCGATAGTTGACCACGATTTACATAAAATAGAAAAATCACTAGTCAAAGCAATGAAAAACGTTTTTCTTCCAATCCACTATATTTTTATGCAAAAATGTTGACATGTTAACACATGTGACAAGTTACAATTAATAATCATTGCTGCCAACTGGCTGTCAATCGTACCAACAGCTGTGCTGTCACATTAGTTATTTCCTTTTTCCACTTCGATAAAAATGCACGCATAAAGGCATCGTGGTTACACTGAATCAGACGATTACCTACGTTCAGTGAAAATTTATAAATTATCAATAGCCCACCGCTATAGCTTCTTCTGAATTATTACAACTGCCTGTTCGGGACTATCGAAAACTATTGATTGTTGAAAAAAATTATCGATTGGATTCGATAGCCACTATCAATAAGTATCGATAGCCCTATCGATGGTTCTCGACCTCTACAAACGACGCTCGTTCCTCGATAGTCCCCCAAGGTGTATAACTGGTTGCTTAAAATTTGGCAACAGGAAGGTATAATCAATTCCTAACAGAGTTCAAACGTAAAAGAACCGCAGTCGCCTATTATATTTTTTCTTCAAGGGCATAATTCAGGTGAAGGTTCCAAGTCATAAGGACAAAGTTTCAACGTTTCTTTGTATCAAGATAACATTGAACATAAAAATCAGGGACACCAACAAAAGGCGAATTTTTCAGTTAGCTGCTTTTGAAGTTTTTTGGAAAGGATTATAGGTAGGTACTACAAAATTTGATTCGGTAACTTACGTGAGAAGCTTGAGGCCAAGAAGCAGAAAAGCACAGCGAGAAAAGCGATAGTCTTCATTGTCGGGTTTGAGTTGATGTCTACAACAAAAGTAAATTATTCAACTGCTTATATACTTAAGGTATGTTTCTACTTATAGCTGTTGTGCTTAACATAAATATTTAACTCAAATGCCTCCCATCTGTGATGAGCGGTAAAAAAAGTAAGGGGGTTCCCAAATTCCAACGTATATACAGGGTGCTTCAGAAATAAGTATCCAGCTATATCACAATTTAACTTCATTCATAAAAAAATCTCAAAACTGAACTAACTTTGAGGGGCCGTAAATTTATCAGGAGTCACCATACTTGTAATATGTTCTTAACTCAAACGTCATATTTTTGAAAGCTGATTCCAACGATATATAGCCAACTATAAATTCTTACCTGAAACACCCTCAACCCTACCTAGGTTATATTCTACCCTGCCTACCCTCATACTTTTATTTAATCTTTATGCCTCTACGACACCAATTATTCATTGTTGTGGAGCAAAAAATCCTAGTGCAAATAGATGCCGTGAGATTGCACTTTCACAACTTTGAGTAGGTACATTTTTTATGGTAGTTTCTGAATTTATCAGGAAGTTTAGCCTTTTATTAAACAAAAAATACTAACTGTTATCCGCACTTATCGAGGCCATAGGAGTTTATTTTGCCTTGATTATATAATCCCAATATACATCGAAAAATTTCATTTTTTGCGACTCAACACCAGACTTACTTTACCGGGAATCGAACCTGGGGCTCCACTTCGCCGAGTAGGTGCGCATCTCACTTGACTAGTGAGCCGTCAAAGAAAAAAAACTAATACAGGGTGATTAATAATGACGCATTCTTTTTGAAACGTACAGTTGGGAGCACCAAATCTCGTACACCTGCAGTTCATGTATAGGTAATTCACCAAATCTAGGACCTCTGGTTTTTTACTACTTTGAAAACCGCAGTGCAAAGTTGATTTAACATCTGACAAAGCCATTTATGACGGTTAACTTTCCCAATATGCCGTCAAAATAGCAATAAAGCATAAATCCTGATTTTTTTTAATTACATAAAAAAATTATTAAAATTCGGTGCTCTTTACTGTAGATACGCGGGGAGAAATGCGCCATTTTCGGCTCACCCTGTATGATAGCGGAATTTTTCAGTGCAGCAATGCATAAATAAATCAAGATATCAAAGCATTACCCGCAGTCAAGTTGCATATTTACGTAGGTATTCGCAGAATAAGTCATAAGAACGATGCTAGTTATTATCATAAGCTATTGCCAGTGCAAATGAACTGTCGAGAATGGGGTACTTGCCAATTATATAGATTTGACTGGAAATACTTTCAATCATCAACAGAAGTAATAAAGAGTATTTCCTGAAAATTTTCGAAAAAAATATCCATTGGTTACCAAAAAAAAAATTTCGATTTTTTCTTTTAAATGGTTGGTGACAAATGGGAAACTTCAGTGAAATTCTATATCTGTATTTTTCAAATATGGTTATACGTATGCCACTCTAACAGTTTTTTGAGTTTCCAATCCAACAATGCTGTTGGTTCAGTTTTTTGTGACGTCACAAATATATTTTTAAAACACGCATCACGGCCACAGTTTTGGGAATTTAGGCAAAAAAAAAATGCAGATACATTTTTTTTTACCATACTATCCATTGAGTCAATAAAAACAAGTTGTGCAAGTACCCTCCTGCTATTACATGACTCATTTAATGCTAAAATAAATGATAAAGAATAATAAAACCGAGAATGAAATGAGCTGTGCTCCATCACAAAATTTTTTATCGAATATAAAAGGCCAACAAGCCAAGGAGTTGTTACCGTTTTCAACATCAGCCGCAAAATGAAGCTCTTGGCATTTTCAGTTGTGCTTCTCTGTGTTATGGCTTATGGCCTAGGTGAAGGTGAGTACCTACCTGCCTACTTCACCAAATATATTCAGTAATCATTCATTATATGTACTATTAAAAACTATCGGATTTTTTGTTGACTAAATTTTATTGTTGCAATAAATAATTGTAAAGTATTTTCCGCCCTCAGAGTGCCCCCCAGGACAAGTGTACGAAATTTGCGGAAGTCCATGTCCAGTCACCTGCGCAAACAGACAATTCTCTGGACGTTTACGTTGTAGAAGAAAATGCGCCAGGGGATGTTTCTGTACTGGTGATTTGATGAAGAACAGTAAAGGAACATGCGTCAAACCTGCAGACTGCGATGAACCTTGAACAATTTTCATGAACTGTTCCAGATCATGTATACCGAATAAATACCTATTCATTCCAATCCAAAATAATAATAAGTTCTTTTTTCCGCTACAAGACCTCAACCAGCCATCATTATCGACCGATATTTGACCCGACAAGTCGTTTATCCCCTCTACCTCGGTTAATAATTTTCCATTATTGATCAAAGTTTACAATGAAAATCCGGATCTGTAACTAAGAATTTGGCGGGCAATCCGAATTAAATTGAATGCCGCTCATTGATTCAATCCTCGAAAACACCTCTCCAATCAATTACCGCAAACGTGTATATCGATGGTGTAGTGCACAGAGGCGGGGTTGGTTGTTTCAAAACAAAATGTTTCAAAGAAATGTTTTGAACTTGAAAAGAATTTTTTCAAACATAAGTTTTAAGCAGGTTTTTTTCACACATGTTCATACCATGTTTTTTTTTCCACGAAAATTATAAACTCGGACCTAATTCTCGATAGTTCTCCACTTTACCACCTTCATGGTTTTATGATTTTTTTGATTTCTTGGACCGATCTGTGAACTTATTCATATCGGATGATCAACATTAAGGGTTGATTGTTTTGAACAAAATTGTAAGGGCTTATATACTGAAGCTACATTCACAACCTCCAAATTAACATTATTACATATACATAAAACATATACGTAACGTAGTGTAGTCGCATCAGGCAGCAGTCACACTGGAGCCACCCACTACCACCCACCACCACCCACTACCATCAACCAAAAATCAAACGCACGCAATGTAATGGGACTGGTCCCACTGCAACCATCTCTCACCACCGTCCGGTGACCGGTGATGTGTTTCAAATTTCCAAAGTGGTGGTCACTGTTCGGTGGTCGGTGGTTAACAATGTTCTTCATCAATGACAAGCTGCGGCACTAATTGATGAAATTTTCCTAGTTGTTCTCATAGACGTTGTTCTCTTTCAAGAAACATTTGACGCAACCACATGTCACGGCTTTTTTGCGATTTTTTTTCCAGAAGTAGTACAAAGCTACAACTGTGGCGATATCTGAGTCATCGTCGTCGGACAAATTCATTGCAATCACCACAGAAACCACAGAACTTGTCATGAGTGATGTGATGACTGCTCTATAAGGTTGGCAACATGAGAAGTGACAGTTGATATGTCAAATTCAGAAGGGGGAAACGGTGGTTATTGGTAGACAGTGGCTCAGTGGGACCATGGCCGATTATTTTGCTTGGTGGTAGTGGGTGGTGGTGGCTCCAGTGTGACTGCTGCCTTATTCACAATATCAGAAATAAACGATTTACATATGCATACGCTCCGTGCTTCTACCTGGTGGAATTTGCAGGGGTAGCCCAGGCGCCAGGGAGCAAAAATTAGCTCAATAAGGAAATAATTGTTTCCTGGCTGGAAACTAGCTTAAAACGATCTGTGTGGCTTAGGTTTTGACATACTAATTTCCCCCCTTTCAGAAATGTCGGCGTCATGTCGCCATCATCAACAAGAAGTTCACCAGTGTAGTTTTTGCCGAATATCTTGATTTTGGGCCATCTGACAGCAAAATGTGTAAGAAGTCATTTTAAAACCAATGAAATTCCCTACGGAATAGTTTTTGAATGACCTTTCTGCGACTTATGGTTTTTGAGATAGAGCTTCTGGAAGCGAGAGGCATTGTCGTAAAAGCTCCATGACCACTTGACTCAAAAAACTAAAATGTCGATGTGAAAAAACATTTCAAAATGAGATTTCTCGAGAATCCACTATGCTATAGTTGCGGTGATGGTCTTAAACTCTTTCTCTTGAACCGTTGATTACGAATGTAGAAAAGTCCAAAACGTCACATTGTACATATACAGGGTGTACTGAGGGAATCAAATCAGATCAGAGAAATTTTACATATTTCTTCGATTTAGCCTATATGCGACACTCTAAGCACCTAACACGAGTCCAATATCAATATGGATTTGCTCTATAAGCTTCACTTAATACACTAAAGAAGTGGTCAGCTCACAGCTTTACTGTAAAATGTTTTGGAGGCCCTCTGAAATCATCAAAATATTTAAAATTTACAGCACCAAGGAATGTATATAACGGTATATTATATACCAAGAGACCAAAATGAATTTTTAATTTGGGGATTTGGACCCAAAGGGCCCTCGAGCAACAAACTTCACCCAAGGGATCAAAAATTCACTTTGGTTCCTTGGTATATAATATACTGTTACATACAATTCTTGCTACTGTAAATTTCGATGATTTCAGAGGACCTTCAAAACATTTTACAAGAAGGCTGTGAGCTGACGACTTCTTAGGTGTATCAAGTGAAGCTTACATAGCAATGCATATTGATATTGGACTCGTGATAAGTGCTTAGAGTTTCGCATAGGCTAAATCGAAGAAATATGTCAAATTTCTCTGTTCTGATTTGATTCCCGTAGTACACCCTGTATATGTACAATGTGACGTTTTTGACTTCTCAATATTCGTAATCTACGGTTCAAGAGGACGAGTTTAAGACCATAACTGCAACTATAGCATAAATAATTCTCGAGTAATCTCATTTTGAAGTTTTTTTTGTCACATCGACATTTTAGTTTTTTGAGTCAAGTGGCCATGAGCTTTCACGACAATGACTCTCGCTTCCAGAAGCTCTATCTCAAAGACCATAGATCGCAGAAAATTAATTGAAGAACCAAACTGTAGGGAATTTCACAGGCTTCAAAATGACTCCTTACATCTTTTGCTGTCAGATGACCCAAAATTAAGATATTTGGCAAAAACCACGCTGGTGCACTTCTTGTTGATGATGGCGACATGACGCCGACATTTCCGAAAGAGGGGAAACTAGTATGTCAAAACCTAAGCTACACAGATCGCTTTAAGCTAGTTTCCATGCAGCCAGGAAACAATTATTTCCTTATTGTTTTCCCTGGCGCCTGGGCTAGAGGCTGGTTGAATATCTCTGCAATCCTAGCCTTTGACATTGTTGATGGTGACATAACGTCACAAGACAATAAAAACAACAGTATCTAGTCGGTTGTCATATTGTGGTCACTCTCACTATCGCTCACTATAGTTCCGTCAAACAAAGAGCGAGCAAAATGTGTAATAATAGGCCATCCACAATGATCACAGAGGTACTAAGTACTGAAATAGTCATTTCGAGCTACACCAAATGGAAACTTTGACTGCTTGTAAAAACTCCACCCGAATAATCTGCGAAAGGAAAATCGGGGGTTATCAAGAATAGAGTATATCTTCCTAATTGAAGTCTCCTTAAACCATACTTGAACACCTTTGTGCTTTGTGCTAGGAAAAAAATTGGAATGTAATTAGATCATAAAACCACCATAGGGTGAGTTGGGTATACTTTGAACAGAAGAGTCAACTTTGAACAAAATCCGTACTTTCTAAAAACTTTTGTCGAAATGGTACTTTTTGGTGCCGTATCTATATTTTTGAAGTCTATGGACTCCCGAATGTCAACATTAGCGTCATACAGTCGTTCAGAATCGTTCAGTTGGTACCAGTGAGAAAAAAAATTATTATGTCAGTTTTCAGATAACCGCTCTTTCATGGTGAGTAAACTTCCACTTGGAAAACATTAATCCAGCTTATTCCCAGTTACTGTTGATATGGCATGATCATCCGCATTTCCTCCTTTCAATAATGCAATATGTATTCTATGAAAATCCCTTTGCTTTCAACTAAAATTCAATATTCTCGTATTTGTAACCCCCAAACTGGAATTTGGGGGATACTTTGAACAGTGTTCAAAGTTACCCCCAATATAATTCTTCCAATTTTTAATCATGCCATTCTTGAAGTTTTTTCTTGTTCAGTATAGGTAGGTAGGTAGGTACTACTCAATTATCCCTATTCTATTATGCAGGACAATGGGAAGAATACACAAGAAAAAATTAGGGAGCAGAACCTACAAAAATTACTCATTAGACTTACTCAACCAAGCTCTCAATGCCATACAGCAGGGAATGTCATATCGGGATGCCTCGCGGGAATTCAAAATTCCTCTTGGTACTCTCAGCCACAAAAAAAAACCAAAAACACGATGCAGCACCAGAACGCCCACTAGCTCTGTCGGAAAAAGAAGAAACAGATCTGGTCAATCACCTACAAACCGTGGCCGAGTGGGGTTTTCCATGTACATTAGTAGATTTGAGGATGGCTACAAAGAATGCATTAGATAAAGCTGGAAGAAGAGTAGCGGCTTTCCAAAACAATTTACCTTCGATGGATTGGACCAGAGGTTTTCTGAAGACGCACAAAGAAGTATTGAGCCAGAGACTTGCTTAGAATATCAAGATCGGAAGAGCAAAAGTGGGAAGACACATAGTGACAGACTATTTCACAAATTTGGAAAAAACCCTGAAAGATCAAGAACTGGAGATCCCTCCTACACACATCTTCAATTATGACGAAACCAATCTCTCCGATGATCCCGGCAGAAAAAAATGTATCTTCAAGCGAGGTGTTAAATACCCCGAAAGGGTGAAAGATAGCACAAAATCAGCGATTTCGATCATGTTTTGTGGTTCGGCGTCCGTCTACAAATCAGAGCATTTGTGGTCTACATGGACGGAGAACGGCCCAAAGAAAGCAAGATACAACCGCAGTAAGAGTGGCTGGTTTGATCATGTATGTTTCGTTGACTGGTTCAAAACTATCTTCCTATCAGAAACCAGGCAACTTGAGGGTAAGAAGCTCCTAATCGGCGATAACCTGAGTAGTCATTTTGGGGATGAAGTATTGAAGCTCGCTTCTGACCATAATATCGCATTCGTATGTCTTCCTCCCAATAGCACTCATCTACTCCAACCACTGGACGTTGCGTTTTTCCGTCCATTAAAAACTCACTGGAGAACCATACTTGATGAGTATAAAATGAAGACAAAAAGGGCGTCTAAATCGTTGGTTAAAGAGGCATTCCCGGCTTTGCTAGCTAAATTGTATAGCAAGCTATGTCCGGACGACGAAATTAATGTAAATATGATCAGCGGCTTCAGAAAAACTGGAATTCATCCGTTAAATCCAGAAGAAGTGCTTAAGAGACTTCCGGATAACCAAGCAGAAGGGTTTACCGCGGTGGTCAGTGACAGCTTGATTGAGCTTTTTAAAGAAATGAGGGGTGTGCATGAACAGACTCAGCCAGCGAAAAGAAAGGAACGTCTGAACGTTGTCCCAGGCAGAAGTGTTGGACGTGAGATTGAACAAGAACAGCAGCAGCAAGGAGAACCTCCCAAGAAAAAGAGCAAGACAATTTCTCTATACCAAATCTCTGACGATGAAGATGAAGCAGAGTCAAGCGATGATGATGAACAAGGAATAGAACAAATACCAGAATTGAATAATGACGACGAAGCAGAATCAGTACAAGCAGAAGGAAGCCTTGATGGATCAGAAGATGGAGAAGCAGAAGAAGAAGAAGAAGAAGAAGAAGAAGAAGAAGAAGAAGAAGGAGTGATCCAACTTGAAATTGTCCCGGTTACTATGGATAAGTATTATGCAATCAAGTATCAAATTGACTCAAAGAAAAAGAATGATCATCAGAACGTACACTCGTACTACATTGGAAAAGTCACGTCAACGAATAATGACGGAACTTGCAACGTTGTCTTTTTGAAACACAGTCAAAAAATGAGCACCAAGACTAACGTAGTTTGTAGTTGGCCCGAGGCCAGAACTGAATATGTTGTTGACTTAGAACAAGTCGAGAAACTACTGCCAGACCCAAATACAGGGAGAAGAGGAACCCTTGTTTTTGGTAAAAAACCTCTCTTGCCTTATATCTCGAACCTAAAGTGAGATAGTGATGATACTCACTTTCACATATTATTTTTTGTTCTCATATTATTATTCCATTACCTATATGTCATTACCTATTTTTATGGATCTCAGGTGGATAAGTAGTAGAGCTACTGTTACCGGCCCGGCCGGAAGAAGGTGGAGCCAACGCTCGTCACTTCGCGCCTATATATATATATAAGCCGACGCTTACCTGAGTCTCCCCAGTCGTTCAGCAGTCCTGAGCCGACACACATCGCCGCATCGACTACGCACCGCACGTCCGCAGACGGCCTTCGCCCAGATGCTTCCCATCGACAGTCATCCGTTTCAAGAAACCATTGGCCCTTTTCAGGGCCAAAGCACCGGCCCCCTCGGGGGCCACCGTCCTGAACCATCCGCCGAGCGGACAACGTCCGCTAGCAAGGCCTCAGGTCTCGCCACCGCCATCAAGAGTGCGCTTCCGCCAGAGGCCGAAGGCTCCGCCCTTCAGCCCGGCCGCGCCCCGTTCCCCCTTGGCATCACTACTTATACAGGGTGATTCACCACCAAATGGACATAGCTTAAGGGTAGGTCCAGTTTTTCTAGGCGAACCTGGATCTGGTTTTGAAATTTTTCTAACGCTGTACGTTTCGAAGCTACAGGGTGATTCATGTATTTCGTGGAATTTTTTGACAAGCCTCAACTTTAGAACAACTCAACAGATTGGTTTGAAATTTTGTGGATTTATTCTTCTATTGATCTCTCACACATCGTTTTATCAAAAAATTCAAAATTTCCTGGGCCGGCCTTGAAAAAAATAATTCCAAAGCTTTTTCAAAAAAGACACTCTGTATGCATATGCAGAAACTACATCAAACATGCTATCAACATCGCAAAAAAAAAATGGCTTGGCATCATTGAGCTGTCAAAAGAAAATTGATAATCCTGATGATTTTTGAGGTTAAGATTTTTTGTAAATTGATATTTTCAAATATTTACAAATGATTTATTATGGCCCCAAATTTCAGCCGTTTCGTCATAAAAATAAAAATGACATTTTTCTCGTTTTCTCAGTAATAACGAAAAGTTTCAGCCGAATTTAAAAAAAATAATTGTTACGTCCCTCAGCTTTACTTCTATCCAAAATTGTGCTGAAATTGAGAGACGTATCAGAAATTTTTTGAAAATTCCGATGAAAGGACCCCGCACGATTCTTATGGAAAATGGCTCCCGGTTAAATTATCTGAATTTTTGATATGTTGTAGCTCATGAGATACTAATCAAATACCGTGAACCCCAAACTCAAATAATGGACAGTTTTTCACCCACAGGGGGTTGAAGTTGGAGGTTTTGACGGCTTCAAAATGATATTATGACGTTAATAAAGACTTTTTATTTGGTTTCTCTTCATATTGTGTTTCATGCTAAATGTATTTATTTGACAGAAAAATATCAACCCCCTCCTCCACCCCCAACCCCTATCCACCATCATAAAATTCGAGATTACTCACAAAAGCCATGCGGAAGGCTTCTGTGATTCAAATTATGAATTTTGACATAAAAATTATTTTCCATCCCTAATGTTGGGGTGCCGATTTTCCAATTTTCGTTGGTTAATTTGGCTGAATTTTTGGTATTGTGTATTTCTAATTCTGCTGAACAAAAAGTTCCTATACCAAAACTTATTCCTATGAACAGTTTCTGTTCTGCAGGGGACTGAAGTTCAATATTTATGCCCTCAAATCTTCAACTTCAGTCCTCTGTAAAACAAAAACCGTCTATAGGAATAAGTTTTGGCATGGAAACTTTTTGTTCAGCAGAATCAGAAGTACACAATACCAAAAATTTAGCCAAATTAACTGAGAGAAATTGGAAAATCGGCACCCCAACATTAGGGGTGGAAAATAATTTATACGTCAAAATTTATAATTTAAAACACAGAAGCCATCTGCATGGCTTTTGAGAGTAGTCTCGAATTTTGTGATGGTAGATAAGGGATGGGGGTGAAGGAGGGGGTTGATATTTTTCTGTCGAATAAATACATTTAGCATGAAACACAACTTGAAGAGAAACCAAATAGAAAGCTTTTATTCAAGTCAGAATATCATTTTTAAGCCGTCAAAACCTCCAACTTCAACCCCCTGTGGGTAAAAAACTGTCCATTATTTGAGTTTGGGGCTCACGGTATATGAGCTACAACACATCAAAAATTCAAAGAATTTAACCGGGAGCCATTTCCCATAAGAATCGTGCGGGGTCCTTTTTGGGAAAAATAAACAAAAAAAATCGGATCTTGATGACATTATGATATCAATAAACTCTGCAAATAGTATACAAGATAGAGAGATTTCAACCTCGGCAAAAATATGGACGTCCTGAAAATTTGATATTCTGTTTAGAATTGAGTGCTCTACTGCATATCAAAAATCGTCAACAATCGCATCCAGGGGTTTTGAGTTATTAGAAGGGGGGGAGGGGGTGTAAAAAATTGCAACTTCAAATATATGAGGGGATGAAATCCGTCCATCCAGTGGATGCAAATACATCGTAATTCGACGCATTATGTCCTGTTCATATCATTTTGGTACAAATATTACCACGACACATATTTCTCGTGGTAAGGGCACCAGATGACGGATGCATACTCCAGCCTTGGCAAAACCAAGGACGTAAAGAGACGCTGCAATGTCTCGTTGTTGGAAAAGTCCCTGGAGTTCCGTGTCACGAAACCCAGTATAGTGTAGGCTGCCCTGTGCACGCAACCAATGTGCTTTGAGAAAGAAAGCTTTGGGTTGAAGTACACGCCAAGATCTTTGATGACACTGGGTCTGGCCAGAATGTGATCGCCAATCTTGTATGGGAACTCCAGAGGTCCAGACGACCTCGAAAAGGACATGACCATGCACTTCGTCACGTTCAAGTCAAGACCGTTCGCAGTGCACCAATCCCACCAATGCATCGATGTCCTCCTGAAGGCGAGAGCAGTCCCCAGAAGAATTCACAGGTGAAAAGATCTTCAGATCGTCAGCGTAGAGGAGGAACGAGCTCCTGAGGCTCAGCCCAATGTCATTTATGAAAATGATGAAAAGTAGGGGACCCAGCATAGATCCCTGCGGGACCCCCGACACAACCTCGAAGCTCTCGGAACTGTGACCCGAAACCCTCACAAACTGCCTTCGACTGACCAGATTATGGGCGATACAAGGATCGCCGTGCAGTCTGTCATTGGCAAAAAAATTCACGTGTAAAAAGTAAATTAAACCAAATTTCGAAAACCCAGCCGCTCAAAGTTGCGTATTGGACCAAAATTGATGTTAGTACCTTCAATTTGCAATTTGCTTTCGTTTTGGGGCTTTCCGGGACGAGTTTTTGTCGACCCTGAATAGGCCGCCGTCAAGATGACTTGGATTTGCGGCCGCCCCGTGCTCTTTTGGTGTCTAAATGACGGTAACACAGCTCTGCGTCCCCCTAGTCGCACTTCCACATATGACCAGGTCACTTTTCCAAGATTTTAATATCAATTTGATAAGAAATATAACTTCACTCCCAGAGAAGTCAGTTTCACACCAGGTGAAAAGGCGGCAAGCCTACAATGCTAAAGTAGAAAATTTGCCCAGCCAACTAGAGTCACAGTACAAGTGAACCTACTATAGTATGCCGTCTAGCCCCAAACATTCCGTCCAACGGTCTAACCCTGAACCGGTTTAAAATCTGAAACATTCTCAGGTTTGTGCAGAAATGGTCGGGAAATACACCAAAAAGGGTAACTGTCTGAAGTGGGAAGAAGAAAACATGCAAGCTGCTGTTTGAAAAAATACTCATGTGATTCCAAAAAAATTATTTAATAATTTTTGTCTTCTGTATTGTAAGAGAATATCTACCTAATTCTTCAATCACCAGAAGTTATATTTTTGCTTATGTTGACCTTTTTTTCCAATTTTATAGAAGTATTTCACTACTGACGTTTTTTTCGATAACCTAAATTTAGTATTTCATCTCAGGCCGCTCCGTATTCCATCTCAGACCGCCCCTAGGGTGAGATGGATCAGTAAGTTGTTTTTTATTACATTTTTTTACATTTCTTCTGTAATAATTCATTCTTACGTCAGTGCAGATTGGATATTCTAGATGTCAGCTATCATCTCCACTAATTTTTTGTTCAATTTGTAGAGAACTGTGAAAACTATAGTCATTTTAAAAAAAGTATGCCAACTCGGGCAGACTTCCCCTATGTTTCTACTCATAGCTGTTGTGCTTAACATAAATATTCAACTCAAATTCCTTCCATCTGCGATGAGCGGTAAAAAAAAGGTAAGGGGTTCCCGAATTCCAACGTATATACAGGGTGCTTCAGAAATAAGTATCTAGCTATATCACAATTTAACTTTATTCATAAAAAAATCTCAAAACTGAACTAACTTTTAGGGGCCGTAACTTTATCAGAAGTCAGACTTATCACACTTGTAATTCGTTCTTAACTCAAACGTCATATTTTTGAAAGCTGATTCCAACGATATAAAGCTAACTAAATATAAGTTCTTACCTGAAACACCCTCAACCCTACCTAGGTTATATTCTACCTTGCCTACCTTCTGACTTTTATTTAATCTTTTTGCCTCTACGACACTAATTATTCATTATTGTGGAGCAAAGAATCCTAGTGCAAATAGATGCCGTGAGATTGCACTTTTACAACTTTAAGTAGGTACATTTTTTATGGTAATTTCTGAATTTATCAGGAAGTTCAGCCTTTTATTAAACAAAAATACTTACTGTTATCTGCACTTATCGAGGCCATGGGTGTTTATTTTGCCTTGATTATATAATCCCAATATACATCGAAAAATTTCGTTTTTTGCGACTCAACACCAGACTTACTTTACCGGGAATCGAACCTGGAGCTCCACTTCGCCTAGTAGGTGCGCATCTCACTCGACTAGTGAGCCGTCAAAGAAAAAACTCATACAGGGTTTTTATGTGGTTTTCGGTGATTAATAATGACGCATTCCTTTTTAAACGTACAGTTGGGAGCACCGAATTTCGTACACCTGCAGTTCATGTATAATTCACAAAATCTAGGACCTCTGGTTTTTTACTACTTTGAAAACCGCAGTGCAAAGTTGATTTATCATCTGACATAGCCATTTATGACGGTTAACTTTCCCAATATGCCGTCGAAGTAGCAATATAGCATAGATCGTGGATTTTTTGAATGACATAAAAAATGATAAAGATTCGGTGCTCTTTACTGTAGGTACGCGGGGAGAAAGGCGCCATTTTCGGCTCATCCTGTATGATAGCGGAATTTTTCAGTGCAGTAATGCGTAAATAAATCAAGATATCAAAGCATTACCCGCAGTCAAGTTGCATATTTACGTAGGTATTCGCAGAATAAGTCATAAGAACGATGCTAGTTATTATCATAAGTTATTGCCAGTGCAAATAAACTGTCGAGAATGGGGTACTTGCCAATTATATAGATTTGACTGGAAAACTTTCAATCATCAACAAAAGTAATAAAGAGTATTTCCTGAAAATTTCCGGAAAAATATCCATTGATTACCAAAAAAAAAATCTGTTGTGGGGCGACACAAAACTTTCCCGGCGGTATCCAGAGATCTCAGTGATGATTTTGGGCTAAGCGTCCCTTCGGGAAAATCAGATTTAAGTAGGACATTGATGAAAAAGTTCTACATAGTCAGTTGAGCGTTAAGCGAGGATCCTGCATCCATTGTTTGGCCGACAGAACAAGTGACAGGTTAGGTTAGTTTTCCAAGGTAATGAAATAATTCAAAAGGTAGAACTAGGTAGCTAATTGTTGTGATATCTTAAGAATACATGCTAGTTTCTCATTGAAATTTTTCTTCCTACTTTAGACATGATGATGAAATTACACAAACTTGATTGAGAACTTTTACTGCATCTGTGTACCAAATTTCAACTCAATATTTTCAATTTAGAGCTTGAGCAGACAAGCCCAGACCCAATGTGCCACCTGAGGGCTTCCGATCAAAATCATCTACTCAAAGTCTAATAAGATTATTCCAGACTAAACTTATGCTTTCGTACCTGATTTCGATTTGATCGGATCAATAATTTGGCATTATCGTGGCAGAACCGCTCAATTTGCACGATCGCATAAGCGGTTTTTTTTATATTTTCAGTAGGAAAATTTCCGGGAAATTGGAGAGAAATTATTGGAAAATGTTCAAGAACCAGTTATCTATTCTCCAAAAACAAATGGTAGAAATCTGTTCACGGAATAAAAAGTTGGAAAATTTCCAGTTTTTTCAGAGAGGAAAACTTGAAAACCGTCGGTCCGATTTTGAAAATTTTTCCTCCAAAAATTAATTCAGTCCTTTCTCCAACTTTCATTCGCAGCATGTCTGCACCTAAAATGAATATTTCGTGTGGCTCACCGCATGTTGAAGTTTACGCTGCAGTTTTTTCAAATTCACGGAATGTGCAAATTTGTTATTGAAAAAATTACCGTCGGAAAACCGAAGCTGTGTCGATTTCGAAAATAAACCTACAAGACGCCCAGTTCAATCTACTTCCGATATCAGTCGAAATTTTTCGAAAAAAGTCGACCCTCGAGCAGGAATGAATTTTTGAGTGGAGTGCTGCATCAAAAGCTAGTCATCCTGGTGGAAATCCGGGTGAGACGTTCTCTCGAGTGGCAACGGCTAGGAGAAATTTTGAAAATTCATAACGCTCGACGGGAAAATGGTGGAAAATTACAACTGCAGACCTAATTTGACTCTTATGTTTTGTTGCTTCCTGCCAAATTTGGTCCCAATTCATTGGATAGATTTTGAATAATTGAATGGTAAAGTTTTGAACTTTGACATTTTTTATTTTTTGACAGATGACAGACAGGGCAGTATTTTCAACTGTTCTGAATACAGTTTCTCATGGGCTTTCAAACGGCATTTTGCAAGTCAAGTTGTGTGAGATATAGCTTCTGTCATTTTTTGATAGTGACACTTCCGTTTGACAGATGACAGCCAAAAACTAATCAGCTCATTTAACAGCAAGACCCTGTCTGTATACCAAATTTCAAGTCGATCAGACTATTGGTTCGGCAGCTATCGTGTCAGAACGTTTTTCCTGCATCCTGCATCATTACATAACTTTCCCTTGGACGGGCCGGGAAAGTAAAAGGTTGGTAACAGTTGAAAAACTTCAGTGGGATTTTCATGTCTGTATTACTTTCCCGGCCCACCCACGAACACGGAGGGAAAGTATTGTAATCGTGCAGAAAAAAAGTTTTGAGATTTCACCGGATATATCCGTTTTGAGGTCCTCCAAGACGATTAAGACCATTTTCAGAATGATGTCTGTCTGTGTGTGTGTGTGTGTGTATGTGTGTGTGTGTGTGTGTGTGTCTGTCTGTGATCTTCCACGATAACTGCCGTAACGTTGACTGGATCGACTTGATATTTGGTATACAAACATGGTTGTTTCCTGAAAAGAGCCCATTAGTTTTTGGCTGTCATCTGTCAAACCCAACTGTCACTATCATCAAATGTCAGAAGCTATATCTCACGGAACTCAACTTGCAATATGTCATTTGAAAGCCCTTGAAAAACTGTATTCAGAACAGTTGGAAACATTGCCCAATCTGTCATCTGTCAAATAATAAAAAATGTTAAAGTTCAAAACTTTACCAATTAATTATTCAAAATTTATCCGATGGATTGGAACCAGATTTGGCAGGAAGCAACACAACAAAAGAGTCAAATTGAGGCCGCAGTTGCAGTTTTCCACCATTCTCCAGTTGAGCGTAATGAATTTTCGAAATTTCTCCTGGCCGTTGCCACTCAGGAGGGGCTCTCGCCGGTGTTTCGACCAGCACGACTCGCTTTTGTAGCAGGACTCCACTCAAAAATTTATTCCTGCTCGGGGATCGACTTTTTTTTGGAAATTTCAACTGATATCGAAAGTAGATTGTATTGAGCGTCGTGCAGGTCTATTTTCAGAGTTGACACGGTTTCGGTTTTCCGACTGTAATTTTTTCAAAATGAATATGCACATTCCGTGAATTTGAGAAAAACGCAATGCAAACTTCTACATGCGGTAGGCCCCACGAAATATTAATTTTAGGTGCAGACATGCTGTGAATAAAAGTTAGAGAAAAGATTGAGCAAATTTTTGGAGGGAAAATTTTCGAAATCGGATCAACAGTTGCCGAGTTTTCCTCTCTGAAAAAACTGCAAATTTTCCAACTTTTTATTCCGTGAACAGATTTCTTGGAATTGTTTTTTTTAGAGAATAGATAACTGGTTCTTGAACATTTTTCAATGATTTCTCTCCAATTTCCCGGAAATTTTCCTCCTGAAAATATAAAACCACTCATGCGATCGTACAAATTAAGCGGTTCTGTCACGATAATTACCGAATTATTGATCCGATCAAATCGAAATCAGGTACGGAGACCTAAGTTCAGCCTGGAATGTTCTGATTAGACTTTGGGTGGATGATTTTGATCGGAAGCCCTCAGGTGGCACATTGGGTCTGGGTTTGTCTGCCCAAGCTCTAAATTGAAAATATAGAGTTGAAATTTGACACACAGATGCAGTGAAAGTTTTCAATTAAGTTTTTGTAATTTCATCATCATATCTGAAGTAGGAACAAAAATTCCAATAAGGAACCAGCATTGCATTTTTGAGATATCACAACAGTTAGCTACCTAGTTCTACCTTTTGGATCATTTCATCACCTTGGAAAACTGACCTAACCTGTCATTTTTTTTGTCCGCTCAACAATGGATGCAGGATGCTCGCTAAACGCTCGACTAAATAGAATGTTTTCATCAATTTCCAAATCGAATCGCCCCCTTCCGAAGGGACACTTCGATCAGAATCATTACTGACGTCTCTGGATACCGCCGGGAAAGTTTTGTGTCGCCCCACAACAGATTTTTTTCAAATATGGTTATGCCAATCTAACAGTTTTTTGAGTTTCCAATCCAACAATGCTGTTCGTTTAGTTTTACTTTCCCGGCCCACCCACGAACACGGAGGGAAAGTATTGTAATCGTGCAGAAAAAAAGTTTTGAGATTTCACCGGATATATCCGTTTTGAGGTCCCCCAAGACGATTAAGACCATTTTCAGAATGATGTCTGTCTGTGTGTGTGTGTGTGTGTATGTGTGTGTGTGTGTGTGTGTGTGTCTGTCTGTGATCTTCCACGATAACTGCCGTAACGTTGACTGGATCGACTTGATATTTGGTATACAAACATGGTTGTTTCCTGAAAAGAGCCCATTAGTTTTTGGCTGTCATCTGTCAAACCCAACTGTCATCATCATCAAATGTCAGAAGCTATATCTCACGGAACTCAACTTGCAATATGTCATTTGAAAGCCCTTGGAAAACTGTATTCAGAACAGTTGGAAACATTGCCCTATCTGTCATCTGTCAAATAATAAAAAATGTTAAAGTTCAAAACTTTACCAATTAATTATTCAAAATCTATCTGATGGATTGGAACCAGATTTGGCAGGAAGCAACACAACAAAAGAGTCAAATTGAGGCCGCAGTTGCAGTTTTCCACCATTCTCCAGTTGAGCGTAATGAATTTTCGAAATTTCTCCTGGCCGTTGCCACTCAGGAGGGGCTCTCGCCGGTGTTTCGACCAGCACGACTCGCTTTTGTAGCAGGACTCCACTCAAAAATTTATTCCTGCTCGGGGATAGACTTTTTTTTGGAAATTTCAACTGATATCGAAAGTAGATTGTATTGAGCGTCGTGCAGGTCTATTTTCAGAGTTGACACGGTTTCGGTTTTCCGACTGTAATTTTTTCAAAATGAAATTTGCACATTCCGTGAATTTGAGAAAAACGCAATGCAAACTTCTACATGCGGTAGGCCCCACGAAATATTAATTTTAGGTGCAGACATGCTGTGAATAAAAGTTAGAGAAAAGATTGAGCTAATTTTTGGAGGAAAAATTTTCGAAATCGGATCAACAGTTGCCGAGTTTTCCTCTCTGGAAAAACTGCAAATTTTCCAACTTTTTATTCAGTGAACAGATTTCTTGGAATTGTTTTTTTTAGAGAATAGATAACTGGTTCTTGAACATTTTCCAATAATTTCTCTCCAATTTCCCGGAAATTTTCCTCCTGAAAATATAAAACCACTCATGCGATCGTACAAATTAAGCGGTTCTGTCACGATAATTACCGAATTATTGATCCGATCAAATCGAAATCAGGTACGGAGGCCTAAGTTCAGCCTGGAATGTTCTGATTAGACTTTGGGTGGATGATTTTGATCGGAAGCCCTCAGGTGGCACATTGGGTCTGGGTTTGTCTGCCCAAGCTCTAAATTGAAAATATAGAATTGAAATTTGACGCACATATGCAGTGAAAGTTTTCAATCAAGTTTTTGTAATTTCATCATCATATCTAAAGTAGGAACAAAAATTTCAATAAGGAACCAGCATTGCATTTTTGAGATATCACAGCAGTTAGCTACCTAGTTCTACCTTTTGGATCATTTCATCACCTTGGAAAACTGACCTAACCTGTCATTTTTTCTGTCCGCTCAACAATGGATGCAGGATGCTCGCTAAACGCTCGACTAAATAGAATTTTTTCATCAATTTCCAAATCGAATCGCCCCCTCCCGAAGGGACACTTCGATCAAAATCATTACTGACGTCTCTGGATACCGCCGGGAAAGTTTTGTGTCGCCCCACAACAGATTTTTTTGTAAGTATACAGGGTGTTGCATGAGGAAACCGACATAGCTCAAGGGTAGGTCCAGTTTTTCTAGGCGCGTTAGGATCGGGCTTTGAAATTTTTCCATCGCTTTTTGTTTCGGAGTTACAGGGTGAACCATGTATTTTGTCGAATTTTTTGATGATCTCTATCTTTCGAATAGCTTGATGGATTCGAATAAAATTCAATAAGTATTTTCTCCTAATGATGCTTGATTATTGCACCAGGAAGTAGTTAGGAAGTTCCAGGGTCGGACTCATTTTCTTTATTTTCAAAGTTTTTGTTGAAAAAGTCATCTTTTTGAATGTTTTTTTCGAGTTTTTTTTTGAAAAACCAATATCAGATTCAGGAACTACAGAAAAAATGCTACAAGCTCGTACAACTTGAGTACAAGAACGTTATTCAATTTCTCCGGCACACATGAAGCCTGCTCAGAAAAAAATCAAATATATTTTTAAAACACGTATCACGGCCACAGTTTTGGGAATTTAGGCAAAAGAAAAAATGCAGATACATTTTTTTTCACCATACTATCCATTGAGTCAATAAAAACAAGTTGTGCAAGTACCCTGCCATTACATGACTTATTTAATGCTAAAGTAAACGATAAAGGACAATAAAACCGAGAATGAAATGAGCTGTGCTCCATCACAAAAATTTTTATCGAATATAAAAGGCCAACAAGCAAAGGAATTGTTATACCGTTTTCACCATCAGCCACAAAATGAAGCTCTTGGCATTTTCAGTTGTGCTTCTCTGTGTTATGGCTTATGGCCAAGGTGAAGGTGAGTACCTACCTGCCTACTTCACCAAATATATTTAGTACCTAATCATTCATTATATCTATCTATATATATCTATCTATATATCTATTATATCTATTCTATATATCTATATTAAAAACTAACGGATTTTTTGTTGACTAAATTTTATTGTTGCAATAAATAATTGTAGATATTGAGAAAGTAAAGTTATTTCCGCCCTCAGAGTGCCCCCCAGGACAAGTGTACGAAATTTGCGGAAGTCCATGTCCAGTCACCTGCGCAAACAGACAATTCTCTGGACGTTTACGTTGTAGAAGAAAATGCGCCAGGGGATGTTTCTGTACTGGTGATTTGATGAAGAACAGTAAAGGAACATGCGTCAAACCTGCAGACTGCGATGAACCTTGAACAATTTTCATGAACGGTTCCAGATCATGTATACCGAATAAATACCTATTCATTCCAATCCAAAATAATAATAAGTTCTTTTTTCCGCTACAAGACCTCAACCAGCCATCATTATCGACCGATATTTGACCCGACAAGTCGTTTATCCCCTCTACCTCGGTTAATAATTTTCCATTATTGATCAAAGTTTACAATGAAAATCCGGATCTGTAACTAAGAATTTGGCGGGCAATCCGAATTAAATTGAATGCCGCTCATTGATTCAATCCTCGAAAACACCTCTCCAATCAATTACCGCAAACGTGTATATCGATGGTGTGGTGCACAGAGGCGGGGTTGGTTGTTTCGAAACAAAATGTTTCAAAGAAATGTTTTGAACTTGAAAAGAATTTTTTCAAACATAAATTTTAAGCAGGTTTTTTTCACACATGTTTATACCATGTTTTTTTTTTCCACGAAAATTATAAACTCGGACCTAATTCTCGATAGTTCTCCACTTTACCACCTTCATGGTTTTATGATTTTTTTGATTTCTTGGACCGATCTGTGAACTTATTCATATCGGATGATCAACATTAAGGGTTGATTGTTTTGATCAAAATTGTAAGGGCTTATATCCTGAAGCTACATTCACAACCTCCAAATTAACATTATTACATATACATGAAACATATACGTAACGTAGTGTGGTCGCATTAGGCAGCAGTCACACTGGAGCCACCCACTACCACCCACCACCACCCACTACCATCAACCAAAAATCAAACGCACGCAATGTGATGGGACTGGTCCCACTGCAACCATCTTTTACCACTGTCCGGTGACCGGTGATGTGTTTCAAATTTCCAAAGTGGTGGTCACTGTTCGGTGGTCGGTGGTTAACAATGTTCTTCATCATTAACAAGCTGCGGCACTAATTGATGAAACTCTCCTAGTTGTTCTCACAGACGTTGTTCTCTTTCAAGAAACATTTGACGCAACCACATGTCACGGCTTTTTTGCGATTTTTTTTCCAGAAGTAGTACAAAGCTACAACTGTGGCGATATCTGAGTCATCGTCGTCGGACAAATTTATTGCAATCACAGAAACCACAGAACTTGTCATGAGTGATGTGATGACTGCTCTATAAGGTTGGCAACATGAGAAGTGACAGTTGATATGTCAAATTCAGAAGGGGGAAACGATGGTTATTGGTGGACGGTAGACGGTGGCTCAGTGGGACCATGACCGATTATTTTGCTTGGTGGTAGTGAGTGGTGGTGGCTCCAGTGTGACTGCTGCCTTATTAACAATATCCGAAATAAACGATTTACATATGCATACGCTCCGTGCTTCTATCTGGCGGAATTTGCATGAGGCTGGTTGAATATCTCTGCAATCCCAGCCTTTGACATTGTTGATAGTGACATAACGTCACAAGACAATAAAAACACCAGTATCTAGTCTGTTGTCATATTGTGGTCACTCTCACTATCGCTCACTATATGTATAGTCCAGTCAAAATAGGTTTTAACCGGAAAGAAATTCGGAAGTTGACAAAATTTAGTGGATCGATGCAAAATTAAACGTGGAATAACATACTGAAACTCCCGAAAATTCCAATGCTTGGCTTTTTTTCTAGGACCAATGAAAGAGCGCCATCCTAGTCAATTTTCGATTTTTTCTGAATAACTTGTAAAGTATCACCTTTAGAACACCAAAACCAGCAAAGAAAATGTAGCGCGTTAAATTCTCAAGAGATCAGTATCAAATTCATCACTTTGTGGTTGATAGTCTCCGAGATACAGCGTCTGCTAGAACGCAGTGAAAATGACTCAAAATTTATTTCCGGATTTTACGTAACAATTTGCATAGTGTCAGTTCAAGGGCTGTAACGTGGACAGCAAATGTGCGGATTTCAGTGTGTTTTACAATCTTGGAAAGCCAATTCAACATTTGGTATCACACTTTTGTCTAGAAGTCGCCAACTTCAAAATGGTACTTTTCCTCGACCTTTCAAATCTATACTTGAAGTTCCCAAGAATCCCCAAAAATCGATTATTTCCCTCGTTATTTCCATACCATACCATTTGCTTCTTTTTCCAAGTATGGAAAAACCATCTGGAGAATATGTGAAGAATTGAATACCAAAAAAATAACATGTTTCAGAATCTTTTTCCTAGTGATGGTTCCTGAGGTATATGGGTTAAAAGACTAAAACGACCTACTTGGAAAAAAATTGATAGTTCGGACACTAACTGCTGAATACTGTACGGACCTTGCATTTTAGGTGTAAGATGCCACTTGGCAGACGTGGAATGTACATAAATATATTCACTACGTCTGCTAAGTGGCATTTTGTATCATCAAATGCAAGGTCCGTACAGTATTCAGCAGTTGGTGTCCGGACTACCTATCTTTTTCTCCAAATAGGTCGTTTTAGTCTTTCAACCCATATAACTCAGGAACCATCACTGACTGAAAAACATTCTGAAACATCCTATGTTTTTGGTATCCAATTCTTCACATATTTCCTGGATGGTTTTGCTCTACTCGAAAAAGTAGGCAAATGGCATGGTATCAAAATAATCGATCTTTGGGGATTCTTCGGGACTTCAAGTATCGATTTCAAAGGTTGAGGAAAAGTACCATTTTGAAGTTGGCGACTTCTAGACAAAAGTGTGATACCGAATGTTGAATTGGCTTTCCAAAAATGTGAAACACGTTGAAATCCGCACATTTTCTGTCCACGTTACAGCCCCTGAACTGACACTATGCAAATTGTTACGTGAAATCCAGAAATAAGTTTTGATTCATTTTCACTGCGTTCTAGCAGACGCTGTATAGTTGTATAGTGCAGTAAAGATAGTCAAAAAAGACCCCAAACCTTGAAAAAATTAATTCATGAAATTTTATAGCAGATATCGATTCAGAATTTCATTCTCTACCACATACTCAAAATCCCCGAAAATCCCAGTTGAGCATTCTTCTTGCGGCGCTGTCAAAGTATATCATGTTTGCTGCAACTAGCCCGAAAATGGTATTCTTGTTTTTGTCACACTAGAACTACATTGTTGGCTTAGGACTGTTGGTATATTTGAAGGGCATGACCAGACCTTCGTTTGAACCTCTAAATCGTATTTCACGAAAAAGAAACTCGGAAGTCACTTTAATTCCCAATTAACAGTGTTGATTAAAGATAATCCGAGGGTTAGTAACCAAGTTTATTAAAATCTGTTTGATTTGCGACAGAGGCATGAAATTTGGTATGAGTGGTCTTCATGGTCTTCTTTCCAAATGTAAGCATGACGCCTTGCCATATATTGGTTAGGGGGGCCTGAGGACCCCCTTCAAAATTTGAAGTCTCAGGAACTCTCACAAACCACCGGTAAATATCGTCACACATTTCAAAAAGTAATCATTTGACTCTACACCAAACCTTGACAAGAGACACAACAGTTGTCGTCATGTACGCATTGTTCTTCGTGTTGAAAAAAATTTCTTTGGAGTGTCAGAAAAAAACACAGTTTTTGATAATTTTTTAATCTAAGAAACGGCAAGTTGATCTGCTGTGTTCCATTATTCACTAATTTGTATTTGTCGAAGCTATTCATGAAGTTTGTTTTCTGATACTGTCATTCTAGGGATGACAGCTCCCTAAGAAATGAGCCAATTCAAGTGTGAAGTTCAACAGCGTTTTTCAATTGTTCCCAATCAATATGATCGACAATTTATTGATGAATGGATAGCTGGAACTGTTCTGCAACCTAATTTCATATGACTAGACGCGAAACCAAGCGCAAAAGCATAGGAAATTTTTTTTTCGCGTCGCTCACCATCATAAAATTTGTGCTCCTAGGGTGTGTTGAAAATATTTCTATACCGTGTATTCACTCGAACTGAGTGTTTTGAAGTATTCCACGCCTCAATCCTCATTCTTTGTGCCTTCTACTTGACAACTGCAGATCGTATTGACGTTTGTCTGTACTCTTTAGTCTGTATTTGCTGTTGTTTCGCCAAAGTAGCATGACATTTGGTGCAATTCTAACAGTGATAGATGGCAGTTAAAAAAAAAAATCTCACTAAAATTCTCAATACTCAATAAAATTATAAAACAGTCAAAGCTATCTACCCAATTGTGAATTGTCATTCATATCAATTGGTAACATTGAAAAAAACGCTGCTGAACTAAGCACTTGAATTGGCTGGTTTCATCTGGAATTGTTGCTTCTAGATGTCAATATGAAGGAATGGACTTCATCAATGGCTTCGGCGAATACGAATTGGTGGATAATGATATGCGGAAGATAAATTTATTCCTCTATTGCATGAAAAAATTATAAAAACCCGATTTTTTTTTGACATTCCGAAGATTTTTTTTTTCGTTATGAAGAACAGTGCGTACATGGTGACAACTGGTGTGTCTCTTGTTGAGGTTTAACGTAGAGTCGAATGATTACTTTTTGAGATGCGTGACAATTATTTCAATGGTAGTTTGCATGAGTTTCTGCAACTTCAATTTTCAAAGGGGTCCCTAAGCCCCCCTAATCAAAATATGGCAAGACGCCATGTCTACATTTGAAAAGGGGACCATGAAGACCACTCATAGCAAATTTCATGCCTTTATCACAAAAAGAACAGATTTTATTGATTTTTGGTCACTAATTCCCGAACTACACTTGATTACCACTGGTAATTGAGATTAAAGCGAGTTACGTGTTTTCTTTTGCGGGAAATAGGATTTCAGAGGTTTAGATGACGTTCTGGTCATGCCCTGAAGTATATACCAACAGCTCTGAACTAACAATATAACTCTAATGTGACAAAAGCGAGGATACAATTTTCGGACTTGTTGCAGCAAACATGATATACTTTGACAGCGCTGCAAGAAAAATGCTCCAATGGGATTTTCGGGGATTTTAAGTACATGGTAGAGGACGAAATTCTGAATCGATAACAGCTTTAAAATTTCATGAAATAATTTTCTCAACCCCAAAACCTATCTTTACTGCACTAGTATCTCAGAGACTATCAACCACAAAGTGATGAATTTAATACTGATCTCTTGAGAATTCAACGGGCTACATTTGCTTCGCTGGTTTTTGTGTTCTTAATGTGATAGTTTACAAGTTATTCAGAAAAAATCGAAAATTTACAAGGATGGCGCTCTTTTTTTGGTCCTAGAAAAAAAGCCAAGCGTTGGAATTTTCGGGAATTTCAGTATGTTATTCCACGTTGAATTCTGCATCGATCCATCAAATTTCATCAACTTCCGAATTTATTTCCGGTTTGGCCAGACTTTTGCTTAATTTGACTGGACTAATAGTTCCGTTAAACAAAGAGCGAGCAAAATGTGTAATAGGTAATCCACAATGATCACAGAGGTACTAAGTACTGAAATAGTCATTTCGAGCTACACCAAATGGAATAAACTTTGCTTGTAAAAACTCAACCCGAATAATCTGCGAAAGGAAAATCGGGGGTTATCAAGAATAGAGTATATCATCCTAATTGAAGTCTCCTTGAACCACATGAACACCTTTGTGCTTTGTGCTAAAAAAAAATTTGAATGTAATTAGATCACAAAACCACCATAATCGCTATAGTTTGAATAACCAATAGATTTTTTTTTATCAAAAAATCTCGTGAAAAACGTTCCCCAAGTTCCATATTCGATGTTTGTATGCCTATGAACGTTCAATGATACATTCAATGGGTTGAATTCAGGGCCGGCTTTAGGGTGTGGCGAGCGAGGCCGAGGCGACCGCCTCGGGCGCCAAACTTTGGAGGGGGCGCCCGGGCGCCCTTTATTTCTCTATATCTCGAAAAAAATTCTTCTGCGGCGCTTTTTTACCCGGAATTTGTGCAACTTTCAATTATTATCAACATTACTGCTATCATTTTGAAAATGAAAATGGTTACAGTGGACAGCAAATATGCGGATTCCAATGTGTTTTACATCTTTGAAAAAACAATTCAACATTCGGCATCACACTTCTGTCTAGTAGTCGCCAACTTCAAAATGGTAGGTACCTACTTTTCCTCGACCTTTGAAATCGATACTTGATGTCCCGAAGAATCCCCATGAATCGATTTTTTTCATACCATGCCATTTGCCTGATTTTTCGACTAGGGCAAAGCCATCCAGAGAATATTATGAAGAATTGAATACCAAAAAAATTACATGTTTTAAGATCTTTTTCGTACTTATGGTTCTTGAGCTATATGCGGGTGATAAATAAGCTCACTCGGATGGAGCGAGATGATGGGACGAGATGATGAATTGCTCCAAATTTGGAACGTGACGTGCTCCAAAAAGTTTCCCTCTGATTTTTAGGTACAAAAAAAAAACGTTGAAGATTAAGCAATGACTACAATCTTCTTGCATCGATGAGAATAATCCAATAAAACACTCAATCGATCGATACACCCAATAAAATGCAGAAATGAGTGTTTGGAAATAAGTAAGTACATGCCCACCTAGGTGCTATCCAATTTTCAGAGCTCAGCTCGGTGATAACAATATTACATTATTTTATTGCCAGTGCTGTTGGGAATTACCTGGTTTGCACTTTATTTTAATAACAAAACCAAGAATAACACGAACGTGCTTTCCATACTACGAAGGCGCAGAGCGGACATCAGAGTTTTTTTTTATGATTTCGAAAAAAAAAAACACGAAATTATGGGGATAAAGTCAGAATTCTGAGTTTAAAGTCGGAATTCTGAGTTTGAAAGTCAGAATTCTGAGATTAAAGTCGGAATTCTGAGTTTGAAAGTCAGAATTCTGAGTTTAAAGTCGGAATTCTGAGATTAAAGTCGGAATTCTGAGTTTGAAAGTCAGAATTCTGAGTTTAAAGTCGGAATTCCGAGTTTAAAGTCAGAATTCTGAGTTTAAAGTCGGAATTCTGAGTTTAAAGTCGGAATTCTGAGTTTAAAGTCGGAATTCTGAGTTTGAAAGTCGGAATTCTGAGTTTCAAACTCGGAATTCTGCGCGCGCACAATTCCGAGTTTCAAAGTCAGAATTCTGCGCGCGCATCGGCAGGAATCGAGCCGGTTGATTAAATAGTGATTGACAAGTTGACGACCCTAACGATACCTACTTACTCGCTAGGTATTTAATAAAATCTTCGAGAGATGTAACAACTTGTGCCTTTTCTAAACCCGAGTCTAAACCCTTTTTTTCCTTAACACGATACGGACATTCCACACAGCCGAACTGGTTAATTCTCTGTCCGTAGCGTGCGTCATCATGTGCTTCTTCATACACCTCTTCTTCGCGCAATACGAACATTTGGTACAATCGAACCAGTCGATGGCGTCGGCGGCGACATGGCTCCACCTGAATGAAGTTCCTTTGTGCTTTGAACGATAAGCCTCGATAAGAACACTCGGCGCATTGTAGGTACAATAGCAGCAATAGCATGTTATTACATAGGGTTGTGAAAAATGCTATATGCTACCTATTATAGCTGCGGCGCCTCTTTAAATCCCGAAGCGCAGCGCAGTAATGTTTTCATTGGGCTGGCAGTATCGTGGCTGTCAAGCGCATAGCTGGGGCACGATTTGGTGCCACTGACAAATTCCGACCAACGTGATTAGGTAGGTACCTACTAACAACCCAAATTGTGGACACGTCCAACTGTTCGCAATGTTCGCATCGGACTGACTGAATTCTTCTTCCAACTCAACCAACACGTCCAAAGGAATTACAAAAATGTTCATGCAGCCGAACTGTACAATGCCATTGTCGAACCGGAACAGTTCTCTTGCATCTACTGCAACTACAAGAGCCATAAGCGTTTCGACTTATACGAACATTACAGACAAACACATGGATACCTACAATGATAATTTCGCGCCGTCCCCTCCCCCCTCCACCTTTGCGTTATAACGTGACACAGCTGTAATAGCATACCTATAGCATTATTCACAACCCTATGTAATATGCTATTGTTATTGTTGCTTTTGTACAATGCGCCGAATGCTCTTATCGAGGCTCATCGTTCGAAGCCGAGTTCAAAGCACAAAGGAACTTCATTGGGGTGGAGCCATGTCGCCGCCGACGCCATCGAGTGGTTCGATTCCAAGTGTTCGTATTGCGCTAAGGAGAGGCCATTTAATCAACCGGCTCGATTCCTGCCGATGCGCGCGCAGAATTCTGACTTTGAAACTCGGAATTGTGCGCGCGCAGAATTCCGAGTTTGAAACTCAGAATTCCGACTTTCAAACTCAGAATTCCGACTTTCAAACTCAGAATTCCGACTTTAAACTCAGAATTCCGACTTTAAACTCAGAATTCCGACTTTAAACTCAGAATTCCGACTTTAAACTCAGAATTCCGACTTTAAACTCAGAATTCTGACTTTCAAACTCAGAATTCCGACTTTAATCTCAGAATTCCGACTTTAAACTCAGAATTCCGACTTTAAACTCAGAATTCTGACTTTAAACTCGGAATTCCGACTTTAAACTCAGAATTCTGACTTTCAAACTCAGAATTCTGACTTTAAACTCAGAATTCTGACTTTCAAACTCAGAATTCCGACTTTAAACTCAGAATTCTGACTTTATTCCCATTCGTGTTTTTTTCTCGAAATCATAAAAAAAAACTCTGATGTCCGCTCTGCGCCTTCGTACCATACCAAGTGTTTAGTATCTATTTTAGAGCGTATATAAGAGACGAACTAGTCAAGGAATTGATCTACCGTTTCATCAGCCACAAAATGAAGCTCTTGGCTTCTTTATTTTTCCTTCATCTCTGCCTTTTAGCTTCAGCCCTGCCAACTTATGACGGCCAAATATTGGGTAAGTAGGTATTTATTACTTCACACACTACAAAAAAAAATTTATTTGATATATTATCTTATCTATCATCTTATATCTTATTATTATCGTTATTATTATGAAGAACTATCAAATTTTTGTTGGGTAAATTTTTGCCTTCAAAAAAATTTCAATACAGGTATTGAGGACTCAGTTGAATTGGTAAAATAAGGCATTGTGGAATCAATCAGTGTGGGTTTATTCCTTAACTGAAATTTACCATTTAGGTTTTTTTGGGAAGCTACAATGTACTTTGATTCGAGCCTGTGGACATTTTCAAAATCCAAAAATATTCAAGTTTTGAAAAAATTGTTTTTGGATTTCGAAAATGTCTATGGGCTCAAACCAAAGTACATCCTTGTAGCTTTCCAAAAAGACCAGAATGGTGAATTCCTATCAAGGAATAAACCCACACTGATTGATTCCTCATTTCACCAATATAACTCTGTACTTGAATAATTATTTAGGTAACAAATTTTGAAGATAATAATAGCGTACTTTTTCTCATCAGTGTGCCCTCCAGATGAAGTGTACACAGCTTGCGGAACTGCGTGTCCGATTACCTGCGCAAACAGACACGATCCACCTCAAAATTGTATAGAAGTATGCTACAGCGGATGTGTCTGTCGTGGTTTACGGAACAGTAATGGAACATGCGTCAAACCAGCCGACTGCGATGTACCTTGAACCTTGCACAATAATTTGGACCAACTATTCTGTATAGATTATCTAATTCAAATTAGCAAATGAGTGAATACAATTTATTGCTACTGAATACATCAGTGACATCACTGACTAAACTGGGCAAAAATTGAAGTGGACCACCCCGAAATTTTGCCTCGGTTGGAATGAGGATATAATGTTCGAATAACGGCAAATTTGGTGTTTAACACGGCAAAAAAAAAAGGGAAATCGCGACAAAATGAGGGTTTTGCACGACAAATTTTAAAGATCATATTAGTCCGGGAGCTTATGTAGGAAAAACAGCTCCCGTGGCGGTATTTCTGAAGACGGATTAAAAGTGGTTCGGATCGATGAGGTAATATCCCCAGTTGAAGATTTTTTTTGGTGGTCATCGAACTGTAGCATCTGGTAACCTTGATGGCCTCTTCAAAATGAAGACATAACTTTTTTTTCATCTGTTGAATCTATGACACCGCTCGTCCGATTTCTATGTACGAGAACTCATTTTAAAGACAATTTTGGCACCTACACGATGTTTGTGACATATTTTTGATACGTCATTTTGGTAAAAAAATATTAACGGATAAGTCAAAAGTGAGACGGAGCATGTATGATGATAACTTGAAATTCTGACATTTCTTTATTTTTTCATGGATTTCCGCAATTCTTTTTTTAAATTGCAGATGAAATATTGAGGAAGAAAGAAGAGGAAGAAGCTGTGGGCTGTCAAACTGTCCATTCCAATGTTTAAAAGTATGACGGAGAAGAGTTGAGTAATTTTTTTTAATTGAAAATGTGGTTCAACTAGAAGGATAAAGCAGTCATTCACTTGACCAGTAATGTTAAACTAATACCATTTCAAGATTGAACAGACCATTTGAAATATATGCAGGTGCAAAACTTCCAATAAATTTCGTTCTGCCAAAATTATGGCCAACTATGTCAAAGCGTGTTTTCGCCATTTTCTGTCATAAAAATTACTGTTTTGTGATTTTCTTTGTAATTTACCACAGATTGTCGACGAAAATAACTGAGAATGTAGAGAAAGAACTTATCTATAGGTGTCAGTTTCCAGAGCAAGTATATTATTCGAAATCTTTGTGAATTTCTGGAATTTCGTAAATTTTCATGATTTTTCAACTTTTGTTTTAAATTTAACCTTTGTCGGTTAATTTGGGCCTAATATTGTGCAAGCAACTCTTGAAGTGGTACAGTCGACATCAAGGAACAATTCTAGGATGGGTGACTATCACTGTTCGTATTTTTCGAAATGACGAAATTGTAAAAATTTTAAATATTGTCACAGTTTGCATTCTCATGGACATGGGGCCTCCTCCACTTTATCTCTTCCACCGATGGCATTCATTTGTACGAAAAGTTCGATGAAACACTCGATGAAACACAAAATCAAACATATATCAACAATTTTAGGTATATGAATGCGTTCATAAAATATCAATAATTTTAACCAATGATTTTAAATTATCATCTTGTAGGGCCGATACGTGAAAAGTTACTGAACTTTATGCTAGAGCTATGATATTTGCTAAGTATCTCTAGGAAACTATTCGCAATAACTTTGTCCGAGGCATCAATTGAAATTATCGCTGCATACAAAATGGCGGCCGTTTTCCAATATGGCGACTTGAACCTGTGAAATATTTGCCCTATTGTATCCCGCAGGATGTCGATTTTCAGATTATCTAACCTTAAACTGACGGCTTGACTGAGGGCAACCGCAATAATCGTGACAGATGCCCAGTTTCATAAATGTACAGGGTGTTCTCTGGAGGTGGAACCCCTCCTTTCCATCAAACGCCTCTCATTGCAGGTATTTCGAAAATACAAAAACTAGTCCTTGACAATTTTTACCGTAGATCTCGAATATGTTTATCACATATTTGTGTATCTCTAAATATACAGGATGTTCAGAAAATGATTGAAATTTTTGCGGCACCTTGTATTTAATTATTGCAATCTATGTAAATTTCTATGCTGATTACAGAAATGTTAGACACTTATAAGTTTCTCTCCAAATAATTTCTCAAATATAAATATAACTCAATTGCCAAGATAGTATTCTTGAATTCAATAATTCTAGAAGTAATTTGGAAAGAAAGTTATGAGTATCACACATTCATGGTTTCAACATAAAAATCTACATAGACTACAGTAATTGGATAGGTACAGGGTGTCGCAAAAATTTGAACACCCTGTATATTATAATATATACAAATATGTGATGAACATATTCGGAATCTGCGGAGAAAAATATCAAGAACTGGGTTTTGTTTTTCCAAAATACCTGCAAGGAAAGGCGTTTGGTAGAAGGAAGGGTTTCACCTCGCGCGAACACTCTGTACATAGGAAACAGGGCATTTGTCACGATTATTGTTGTAACCATCAAATGAGCCGTCAGTTTGAGGTTAGATAATATGAAAATCGAGATCCTGCGGGATACAATAGGGCGAAATGACATTTCCACATGTTCAAATCACCATACTGGAAGACGGCCGCCATTTTGGATGTAGCGGTAATTTCAGTTGGCACCTTAGACAAAATTGTTGCAAATACTTCCCCGAAGAAGTGTACCAAATATCATATCTCTTGCATAAAGTGTGCAGTAACTTTTCACGAACCGGTAACTTTTCACGAACCGGCCCTATTAGACGATAATTTAAAATCATAGGTTGAAATTCTTGATATTTTATGATCGCATTCCTATAAAATTGTGATATATGTTTGATTTTGTGTTTCCTCGCCTTTTCGTACAAATGAATGTCATCAGTGGAAAAGATGAAGTGGAGGAGGCCCAAAGTACATGAGAATGAAAAGTGTGATAATGTATCAAATTTTTACAATTTCGTCAAAACGTCATTTCGAAAAATTCTCATAAGGGATCTTCATGTGACGAACAGTGTAGGCCACCCATCTTGGACTGTACCACTTCAAGAGTTGCTTGCACATTATTGGGCCCAAATTAACCGACAAAGGTTAAATTTAAAACAAAAGTTGAAATATCATGAAAGTTTACTAAATTCTAGAAATTCATAAATATTCTGAAAAATATACTTGCTTTGGAAACTGACACCTATAGATAAGTTCTTTCTCTACATTCTGAGTTATTTTCGTCGACAATATGTGGTTAATTACAAAGAAAATAACAAACTAGTAATTTTTATGACAGAAAATGGAGAAAACACGCTTTGACATAGTTGGCCATAATTTTGGCCCGAACAAAATTTATTGAAAGTTTTGCACCCGAACATACTTCAAATGATCTGTTTTATCTCAAAATGGTATTAGTTTGACATTACTGGTCAAATGAATGGCTGCTTTATCCTTCTAGTTGAACCACATTTTCAATAAAAAAATTACTAAACTCTTCTCCGTCATACTTTCAAACATTGGAATGGACAGTTTGACAGTCCACAGTTCTTCCTCAATGTTTCATCTGCAATTTAAAAGAAGAATCACGGAAATCCATAAAAAAATTAGGAAATGTCAGAATTTCAAGTTATCATCATACATGTTCAGTCTCACTTTTGACTTATCCGTTGATATTTTTTTACCAAAATGACGTATCAAAAATCTGTCACAAGTGTCGTGTAGATGCCAAAATTATCTTTCAAATGAGCTCCCGTACATAGAAATCGGACGAGCGGTGTCAAAGATTCAACAGATGGAAAAAAAGTTATATTTTGAAGAGGCCATCAAGGTTACCAGACGCCACAGATCGATGACCACCAAAAAAAATCTTCAACTGGGGATACTACCTCATCGAACTAAATTAGTTTCAATCCGTCTTCAGGAATACTGCCACGGGGACACAAAAGATCCCGGACTATACAGGGTGTCTCAAAACTCGCGCCCCAGAGAGCACTGACATGTGCCGACGACAATTGGTTCCCAGAAAACAGAAGAATTTTTTTTATTGCCGCTTGCATAAAGGAGTCATGAGTCTTTTGAATTCACCAATCCCGGAGGGTCAATTCAAGCTAAATTTGCAAAATTTAACCGGTTGCTAAGTTTCAAAAGTAATACCAGCTGCCTCTGTTATTTTGCAATAAATGCTCACTGCTCACTGCTCACTGTCGATAAATGGAAACCTAGCAACTTCAAATTAAGGTAACACACCTCAAAGGCGCAAAGCTCTGATTGGTAAACTCAACCTTGTCTTTCAATACCATTTGAGAGAGATTTTTTTTCCTCGGTATTACACATCCGACTGCCGTCTAGTTTTGCCTCATTTTCTCTGGGGCGCGAGTTTTGAGACACTCTGTATAGATCGGAGGTAGTTCCTGTCATAGATTTTTGTACATATATGCCGTTCACGTTTGAAATTCAGTAGGAAGACTTTATGTAACAAAAATAAAGTGACAAGCTGGGGGGCTACAACTACGTCTGATGGCACCTGCAAAGTTTTGGAGCGAAAGTATCAGCGGCCATCAGCCGCATCCTCCCAGCGGTCCAGTTTGTCACTTTTATTTTGCTCCAAAAAGTCATTCTACTGAAAATAAAAAGTGAACGGGATATACGTCGAAATCAAAACGTCGCAGTCACGTTGCAGTCATGCAAGTCTTGAAAGACTACGTTGAAAGTAGAAGCGCTGATAAATCCCCACCTGTGAAGAGAAGAGGAGGAAGGGAAAGAGTTTTAAATGAGAGAAAGTTCTCTTCGCAAGGAGAAGCGGAAGCATAATGTTTCTTCTGAAAGATGGTGGAGCAAGTCGTCCATGAAATCTACTTTATTGGGCCCCCTTATTCTGTATTCAATCTAATTTGAAGCCCTGCTGAGCCCTTTGCATTTTCCGTGACTTCCGGAGCAACAAGCAGCGTTGTGCCGTCATGTCATGTTCGAAGCTCTATCGAGCCCCCAGTGTGTCTTTTAGTGTAGTTGAAACCCTGTTGAGCCCCCTGTTGTTTTTTCAGGGCAGTCGGAGTAGGTACCAGTCAGCTCCATTTTGCGTTATTTTGTGAAACAGGGCTCCATTGGTCCCCCTCGTATCTTTAGTACCTGTTGCTTTAGTAACTGGTTCCTGTTGAAAAAATCATCCTGTACATATTTAAAAGAAATCTGATATCATATTCGGAAACAACATAAAAAATGCTACAAAATGCGATTCCTGAATTGTTTGGCACTAATTGAGCTGATTCGAAAACAAACTACTACCAGAGATTTTTCAGGAATTTTTTGAAAATTTGATTCCAAATCACTCAAACACTATTCCAGATGGTAGTATGGGGGCATAGGTCGTGCCGTGTGCAGCTTCGTGAAGATATATAGAGTTATGTCTTGATCGATTTCTGGGGGATCAAGGACCTTGAAAAATTATAGTGGAATATTGGCGTCTACTGCAGGCAAATATGGTGGAGGCGCCAAAATGGGCTTCATTTGGTTATGGGAAGGAAATTGGCTGTAGAGTGTAGCTCGTTTGTTTTTCAACGGATTTCAACATCTGGAACGTCATTTTGTAGACAAAAAAATTCTCTTCTTATTTCATACCTAAATTTACAAACGTCATTTCGTAGAACTGTCAAAATTGTCTTTATAACATATGCTAAATTCTGCCGTTTTTTGAAGGTTATCTGATATTTTTGAAACCTGGTAGTATAATAGATTTTGAGGTGCCCTTTTCGAATTTCTACTTTTCTACTTCGCATCTTTGCCGTTTTGGCCGCCATATTGAAGAGATGGCGCCCAAAAAACAGTTTTTTGCCAATATCTTGAATTCAACTGACTTAAGATCGAAACGTGTATATGCGAAGGAAAATCCGTTCAAATCTCTACAGTTTGACATATCAGTCATTTATGTGCGATTCGCGGTTCTTGAGTTAGAACTATCAGAACTTCTGGAAGCATCAACTTTTGGCATTCAATCAGCATGTTAAATTGATGCCACCGTCATGTAGTAAGCGAATCAACCATAAATAGCTCTTGGTCATCAACCATAGATAATAAAAGTTCAGAAAATCGATCATGGTGATGTTGCTTGTGTAATTACAGGGTGAACTGTGAAAGCAAACTGACTTTAGAAAAAACAAAGGTAATATAGCATTTGAAGGATATCGGATACATTCGAAACTCATTATTATGATGAAATTTGGGGTCATTATTCGGAATATCTACTTTTCCGCTTCGTATCTCTGCTGTTCTGGCTATAATTTTAAAAAGATGGCGTCCAAAAATTTGATTTTTGAAAAAATCTCGGAAAATTCGTCATAAAATTCTAGGATTCATATCAAAAGTGAAGGTTTAATCAATTCTCTGAAATTTGACATCTGAATCATTCATGTGCGACTTACGGTTCTCAAGCTATTCCTTTTCTAAGCCAATTTTCCCTTAGAGTTCACCCTGTAGATGCACAACAACCGTTATCATGATTGATTTTCGAAATATCAATGGTCTGTGATTGACAACTTCTCATTATTCATGCTTAATCTGCCACGTGGAGCTGAGATCAACTTGACATGCTGATTGGATGACAAAAGTTGATGCATTAGGGAGTTCTAGAAGCCATAACTCAAGAAATAAAAGTAGCACGTACACGAATAAGGTGTCAAATTGTAGAGAATTGAACAAGCTTCCATTCGCATACAAACGCTTCAACCTCACATTGACTGAAATAAAGATATTGACAAAAAACTGTTTTTCAAAACGGCAAATATACGAAGTAGAAAAGTAGAAATTCGGAAAGGGCACCTCAAGATCTATAATACTGCCAAGTTTCAAAAATATCAGATAGGTAACTTTGGAAAAATGTCGGAATTTGGCATAGGTATCTTATAAAGATAATTTTGACAGTTTCCCGAGATAACGTTTGTAAATTTAGACCATGAAATAAGAAGATAATTTTTTTGCCTGCATAATGACGTTCCAGATGTTGAAATCCGTTGAAAAACAAACGAGCTACAGCCAGTTTCTTAATACCAGATGAAGCCTATTTTGGCGCCTCCACCATATTTGCCTGCAGCAGATGTCAATATTCCACCATAGTTTTTCATGGTCCTTTCTTTCAAATTAGCTGGATTAGTGCCAAACAATTTAGAAATCGCATTTCGTAGCATTTTTCATGTAGCTTCCGAATATGACATCAGGTTTTGGAAAAAAATCCATACAGGATGACTTTTTCAACAGAAACTCGGGAAACAAAATGTTGGGTACCGTCCTGTATTCATTCCATGAATGAATGGGGAGCTACAAGGACCCTTGGTTTTAGACCATCAAACTTTTTGGTTGAATACATAAATCACCCTGTATATCGGAAACAGGGGACGTCAGGAGAATTTCGAAGGCAGATTCTGATTTGCCTCGAAAAAGTACATCTACTCTTGAACTACGTCGGTTACTTCGTGGGACACCCTGTTAGTTATAATTTTCTTTCGGGTCTTCTTGTCGATACTTTATCGAAAAGAACTCACCAAATTTCGGTATTGTCTCTGTAAAATTTTGTTTATCGACCGACTTTATCGAATAAGACATAAATAGAATCTTTGACAGTTTGGCTATCCTTCTATTTGATCTTTAGGCCATCCGCTCATACAAAGTTTGTGAAAATCGGTTGAGAAACAAATATTTCAATAGGAAAATAAAACAGTGCGTTTTTTTGGACCACCCCGGTATATTGGATATATTGAATAAATGGTAAAGAAACTCCTATAGCTGCAAATAAAGATTAAATGAACAAAAAAACATTCATTTATTTCGAGATTTTTTTTATTATTCATCAACTAGCAAAACAAAACTTGAGCTAGTCTTTAGCGGTAGCAGGCTCGGAAACTTTCAACTCCAAAAAGTAGGAGCTTTTCAGGAGCCTTCATAGAAAGACTTTGCAGCTTTTCACTTTGCAAGACTTCCTTTCAAAATCGGCTCAAGATTTATCTCAAGTGCTTATTGAGATACTGACCCCTATTATACCCACCTATACATATATCTCCTCTCTGGTTCACAAAGAGCGGAAGTCACATTTTTTGGCAAAATGAGGTTTTTATCAATTCTCACTAAATCGACGTCGCTCTATGCAATGGAGTTGAGCCTGAAGTCCTAAAATGGATAGATTCCAAGTTAGTAGTTCTCATTTGTCGGTTGTCCACCAAAGCTTTGGAGCACTGAGGGCGTATGTGAGAAATCATGGACAACAGCCCTTGGAATTTAAACCTCTTACTCGGATGTCCCACATACGTCTTTCGTAATTTTTATAAATGTGGACATGAGGCCATATTGGAATGTTTTTCCCGAGGGGTTGATTTCCCCGGAATTCAATGTAAACTGCTTGACAATTGAACTGCAACACCTAAAAATTAGGTGCGTTTTCAAATATAGATAGCTCGAAAAATATTTGACGGATTTCAGAAATTCAGACATGTGACGGAAGGTCATTCTTTTGACTATCGAGTGCTGGTATTGATGATAAGTTTGATTGCACAATTTGTCATATACAGGGTGCCAACAGAGAGCGTGCAGATATGGGCAATCTTTCACCTTGTACAACTTTCGAAAAAAAAATCCGAGATTTTTTCTATTGCCTGCTTTTGAAAGGTTGAATCATTATACCGAAACGGTTTTGGAATTTTGACCCTAACTTTATTTTTCAAAAAATTTTGCTCAGTTTTCTGAAATATGCACTCTCTGATTAAGAAAAAGAAATAGAGAAATTGTTTGTTTTCAAACGGCGTCCATATTGAATTTGTTCACGAAATTTTTTATTTCAGCCTCCACATCCCCTAGAAACTACCCCTTTTGGGACACTGTCTCACAACAAGGATTATGCAATGCTTCATTTAAAAGGCATAAGGTAATTACTCGTCAATAATTGGATTGAAATAAGGATACTGCGATGACCCCACACGTACAGCTCCCTAAAAACCACCCCTTGACTTCAAGGGACAGGGTTGGTATGATAAGACATGCAATATGTACATGAAAATTACAAAAAACGTCTTTTTCAACTGTTCCATTAAAAAAGTGATGCTACACGATGACCCTCTGCGTGGGTCATCCCAACAGTAGCTACCCTCTCGGAAAAAGAACTACCCTTTAAAAAACCAGTACATACTTCCGCAATACCTCATTTGTTGGAATTTTTTCAAAATCTGTCGCAATAGTTTGCCGCTACGATGATTTCATTCACATATCTACCCGAAACTACCCCTTCAACTACCCCTCCAATATCGCATAGCCTTTACCTTGATGCGTGTAAGGTCATCGCGAAATCATTTTGAACTTATTCAATCGCACCTTCTCTAAGCTTCCAAATGAGGTATTGCATACCTTTTACTAAAGGGGCGATCTCTAGGGGTAGTTTCAGGAAAGGTTTTGTACTATCATCGTAGAAAACACCATCATTTCAATGAAACGGTTAGTAGGCAAAAGTTCTTTCAACTCGTAAATAACGCATCAAGGTAGAAGCTATGCGACATTGGAGGGGTAGTTGAAGGGGTAGTTTCGGGTAGATATGTGAATGAAATCATCGTAGCGGCAAACTATTGCGACAGATTATTAAAAAATCCTATTAAATGAGGTATTGCGGAAGTACTGTTTTTTTAAAGGGTAGTTCTTTTTTCGAGAGGTTAGCTACTTTTGAGATGACTACGTAAAGGGTCATCGTGTAGCATCACTTTTTTAGTGGAACAGTTGAAAAAGACGTTTTTGGAATTTTCATCTATTGCATGTCTTATCATACCAACCCTGTCCTTTGAAGTCAAGGGGTGGTTTTTAGGGAGCTGTACGTGTGGGGTCATCCTAGTATACTTATTTTAATCCAATTATTGATGAGTATTTTTCTTAGGCATTTTAAATGAAGCATTGCATATCTTGTTGTGAGACGGTGTCCCAAAAGGGGTAGTTTCTAGGGGATGTGGAGGCTCAAACGAAAATTTTCTTGAGTAAATTCAATATGGACGCCGTTTGAAAACAAACAATGTCTCTATTTCTTTTTCTTAATCAGAAAGTGCATATTTCAGAAAATTGAGCACAATTTTTTGAAAAAAAAAGTTAGGGTCAAAATTCTAAAACCGTTTCGGCATAATGATTCAACCTTTCAAAAGCGCGCGATAGAAAAAATCTCGGATTTTTTTTTCGAAAGTTGCACAAGGTGCAAGATTACCCATATCTGCACGCTCTCCGTTGGCACCCTGTATATGACAAATTGTGCAATCAAACTTATCATCAATACCAGCACTCAATAGTCAAAGAAATGATCTTTCCTCACATGCCTGAATTTCTGGAATCCGTCAGATATTTTTTGAGCTATCTCAATTTGAAAACGCACCTAATTTTTAGGTGTTGCAGTTCAATTGTCAAGCAGTTTACATTACATTCCTAAATTCCCGAAAATCAGCGAAAATCCCGAAACTCTTTCGGAAATCACCGGAACTCCCGGAAGCCGTTCGGAAATTACCGATATTCCCTCGGAAATTACCGGAATTCCCCCGGAAATCACCGGAATCGGAAATCACCGGAATTCCCGTAAGTCTTTCGGAAATCACCGGAATTCCGAGAAGTCTTTCGTAAATCAACGGAATTTCAGGAAATCTTTCGGAAATCCCCGAAAATCCCGAAATTCTTTCGGAAATCGACGGAATTCCCGGAAGCCGTCCTGAAATTACTGGAAATCCCTCGGAAATCGCTGGAAATCTCGAAATTCTTCCGGAAATCACAGCACCGAAACTCCCGGAAATCTTTCGAAAGTCATCGGAATTCCTGGAATTCTTTCGGAAATTCCCGGAAATCTTGCGGAAATCACCGGAATTCCGAGAAGTCTTTCGGAGATCAACTGAATTCCAGGAAATCTTCCGGAAATCACCGGCATTCCCAGAATTCTTTCGCAAATCACATAACCGGAATTCTCAAAAAAAAATCGGAAATCACCGGAGCTCCCGGAAGTTTTTCGGAAATCACCGGAATTTCCGGAAGTTTTTCGGAAACCACCGGAATTTCTGGAAGTTTTTCAGAAATCACCAGAATCCCCGGAAATCCTTCGGAAGTCGACGGAATTCTTTCGTAAATCACCGGAAATTCTGGAATTCTTTCGGAAATCATCGGAATTCCCGGAAGTGCAAGCAGCACCACTCTATTTTCGATAAAGATGTTTCTCTCTTATATTATTTTCACATTAATAATAATACACAATATCAGAAAAAAATATTGTATTATTATTATTTTCATTAAAACAATGATATTTCCATGAAATTTCTTGTTCTTTTCCATTATGTAGGTTATTGAAAAGGCAAATAAAAAAAATCATGGACATCCGTCTTCTTCCCGAGAGTGCAAAAAGCCCTAATAGTCCGGATGCTAGTTGAAAGTACCTTGCATTTTTTGATGAGAAGATGCCACTTGGTGGAAATGTTCTTTGCATTGTACTCTTCCGATCCAGAAAGGTAGCCATCAGCGCCATCCCTGCTGGCGGCGTATACAGGGTGATACAGAAAAAAAAAGTTGAAAAATCATATTCAATTAACCGAATCATGTGGAGACGTGTAACTCACCACATACATTACCTACTTTATGCTTATGAAGTCACAGCAAACTGTTCTTGATTACCTTAAGCCGTCTTTGAAATGTAGGGGAAAACCAGAAAAAAAACCAAGAACACTCTTTTTTCCATAAATAAGTTATTCTTGAAGATATTGACACAATACTTGGTATTTCTACAAAAAGTAATGTGAGAAATGATATGAGCTGGGTAGCCAATTCCTCAGCCAACTATTTCCAGAAATACGATTGTCAACTTTTTTTTTCTCTTGAGCACCATCTTGAATCTGCTCTATGAGGCATCGTTGAAAAAGTGATTGGTTATCATAATAATGGTGATACGGCATCATTGCATCGTAAAAACAACCTCCTCATCATAATTTAGTGACCTCTTCGGCGGGAAAGAATGGCCATACACGTATTTTTTTGCTCTCCAAAGCTTTAGTGCCCATGATGGCATTTGCAACATTTGGAATGGTGAAATATGTTACGCATTATAAACCTTGATGTACTTTGAAGTAGCCTATTAAGTTTCACCATCATCAATTGAGAAGTTTGTTCTTAAAAGCTGTTTGATCAAAATTTGTGTCGTTTTTTATGAGAAATACAAAATATTGGGTCTCTCACCTTTACTTGATCCCTCACTGAGGATAGCCTGAAACCGAAAGACTCCGAATTTTCCATAATAATGGTTCAGTGGGAAGTACTCTTCAATGTTAAGTTGTCAAAAATTGCATAGTTGCGTTCAGATTCCAGACAGAGAGCGACAAAGAAGTTGATGCAGTGAAAAAAGACATACATTATAGTCTAGAAAAAACTAGTCCAGAGCTAGACTGAAAGCTGTCTGGAGACCTTGCTTTTTATAACATGAATGTGCAATTTGGTACACTGTTAGAGCCTCAAGTTAGTAATGTTTCAAGCCTTTCATCCACGCTTGAGAGTCTTACAGAACCTGTGTAGTGCGGGAAGCCTATCTAAAAGGGACATTTCCGAGATTTCTCCATTGCATTAAAAGTTGTGTCTTTTTTCACTGCATGGACTTTTTTGTCGCTCTTTGTCTGGAATCTGAACGCAACTATGCAGATTTTGACGACTACACATTGAAGAACAGTTCTCAGTGAACCATTAGCATGAAAATTTTGGAGACTTACAGTTTCAGGCTTTCCTCAACGAGGGATCAAGTAGGGGTGAAAGATCCAATATTTTGCATTTTCCATAAAAAAATTTAACAAATTTTGTTCAAACAGCTTTTAAGAACAAACCTTTCAATTGATGATTGCAAAATTTGGTAGGCTACCTCAAAGTACATCAAGGTTCATAATGCGTAACATATTTTACCATTCCGGATGTTGCAAATGCCATGATGGGCACTAAAGCTTTGAAGAGCCAGAAAATACGTGTATGGCCATTCTTTCCCGCCGGAGAGGTCACTAAATTATGATGGAGAGGTTGTTTTTACGATGCAATGATTACATATTACCATAATTATGATAACCAATCACTCTTTCAACGATGCCTCACAGGGCAGATTCAAGATGGTGCTCAAGAGGAGAAAAAAGTTGACAACCGTATTTCTGAAAATAATTGGCCTAGGAACTGGCAACCAGCTCATATCATTTCTCACTTTACTTTTTATAGAAATACAAAGTAGTGTGTCAATATCTCCAAGAATCACTTATTTATGAAAAAAAAAGTGTTTTTGTTTTTTTTTCTGTTTTTCCTCTACATCTCAAAAATGCTTCAAGGTAATCAAGAACAGTTTGCTGTGACTTCATAAGCATAAAATAGTTGATGTATGTGGTAAATTACACGTCTCCACATGCTTCGGTTATTTGAATATAATTTTCCAACTTTTTTTTTCTGTTTCACCCTGTATACGCTGCCGGCATGGATGGCGCTGATGGCTACCTTTCTGGATCGGAAGAGTATGATGCAAAGAACATTTCCACCAAGTAGCATCTTCTCATCAAAAAATGCAAGGTTCATTCCATTTTATGCAACTAGCATCCGGACTATAAGTCACTACATTTCATTCTGATTTATTTTTTTGTTTTATTCTCAAACCAGTTTATAGGTTCCGGTTTGCGTAATATCAAATAAAAAACGATGACGTCTATTATGACAAAAAGCAGCATTTATGCCATTTACTATAATGAAGGAATTTGATCCAAATGGTACCTTAAAAGTGTTTTTGGGTCCCCCTGTAAAATTTACAATTTGTGACATCCGCCCTTTGTGAACCAGAGAGGAGATATGAAGGACATGATATGGCCCTATATGGTCTTTGCGAACATGTGATGGTTTGTTTACATTCGCGAATGACACTTGACAGTTTAAATGGCCGTTGATTTTCATTTCAACGCTTTTATGAAGCGTTTGGGCGCCAAAAATTCAAGCGAAATAAAAAAGATTTTTTTTACGTAAAATAAACATATTTTGATCCAAATAAATATTACTTTCAGTAAAAACCAAGCGATTAGGAATGATTTAGACCAAAATTGAAAAACCGCCACATTGACCTTGAACAATAGATGTTTCATCACGATAAATATGTTATGCAGATAAGTAGGTACTACTACCTAATCACTCAATCGGATGTGTATGTAAGCACTTGTACAAGACAACTGTTTTGATCGGTTTATATCGTTTTTCAACTGCATATGCACGATGCACGATTGGTATGCCGCAGCAAGTCGAAAAAGCATGCAGTAGGTACCTATTTCAGAAAAAGATTATTGTTTTTCTCCATTCATTAACTCATCAAATAAATATGCCAACTCATGCCTGCGGATGGCATTTTCATCATATTATCGTCAAGTGAACTCAATTGAACAAGATAACAACATCGTGATGTAAGTAACTTTGTTTGTAGCCTATTCAGTTTCATTATCGGATCTTATGAGTAAATACACACAATTTCGGTGAAAAATACAAATTAAGCAGTATAGGCATTCAACTGTAAAAAGATGCCTGGAAAAACGGTGAAAGGAAGGCAGCCGAAAATAGTGGTGGAGAAAAAGTCCTTGGGCCAGTACTTTTTTGACCAGAGCGAAAAATACAGGGACCGCATCTGTCAGGTAATTCGGCGATTTTGCTTTTTTTCATTTCTATTTTAAGGCTAAAGGGGACTGAAATTGAGTACCAAGTGTGCGACAGAGAGAAAATACATCAAAAGTAATAGAATGTTTTTGAGAAAACCATCAGTACAATTTCAGATCTGAAAAAAGGGTTATACTGAGATTTCAATTCTATTTGATGCACTATTAAAAAAAAATTACAAAAACTTTTTTCAATTTTTTTTTTCAATTTCACAAATCAATTTTGATTTTTTCAAAAATCGCAGGTAGTCATTTTGAAGTACTGAAAATATCAAACATTAATCCGTTTTTAGAATTTTTGTAGCACGAATAGTGCCCTCCGAAACACATTTTGAAAATCTCTCTTTGATATTTGCCGCCCGCTGCAGCTGTTCTCCGCGATGAGTCATTCACGATAAAGGTAGTGATCACTTTCTGCACACATGGTGTTATGATGTTTTCTGAGAAATTGGCGATGTAAATAGAGCAGTAGTGAAGATTTGTGACATCGTGGTATTACGCCGATATATTTCGTTGCTACGATTTCTGAAATTGTAATATTTTTTTTCAAGTTGATCATTTATCTCACGAGATCACACTATCTAGATCTAGAATCTACTGATACTCCAAGATACTTATATCCAATTATAAAATTACAAACATTGTGAAATCATATTGCAATGGAGTAGTTATTATACTAAAAAAAAATTTTGATTGAAATGAAAACTACATTGAAAAATAATTGACCCGTGTTTTTTTATTCAGTCAAAAATCGTATCGTTTGGGCGCAATAAATGAATAAGATCAACTAGTTCTGACGTCACAGCGGGTCACCGCCTATACCGCCTGTGTAAATGACGTCAGAAATAGGCAGAATATAGGAGTTTCGTTTATTTATTGCGCCCAAACGATACGATTTTTGGCTGAATAAAAAAATACGGGTCAGCTATTTTTCAATATAGTTTCTAATTCCATCGACAAAAAAATATTTTTCCAAAAGTATTAATACTCCATTGCATAACAATAGACTGCAAGTGCACAGATGTATTTAAAACTATATACACTGGGAGCAATAACAAAACTGCAAAGAACTACTACTACTACTATTCCTACTCCGTCTGAAGTATGTCTGTCTGTCTGTCCGTTCGTCCGTTTGACTCCTGTGTGGATATCTGTCTGTTTGTTTGTGTGCCTGGCTGTCTGTGTGGTTATCTTCAGGAATGACCTCAGCTCATTTGATTTTTGTTGAAATCGTTCCATTAGAATGCACTCTTGTTTCGTATAAAATTCGTATTACGTATCGTAGTACGATACGCGTTTGAGTGTCGAAAAGTGGCTAGTAAGAAATGTTGATGGGAAAAAAGTCATGGCATTCAAACTTTCTCGAATGAGCATGCTCTTACAAGCTCGCAGATCGATGATCTCAGGCAATAGAATTTTGATATGGAAGTCAATTTTGTTTTTATTTTGCCAGTGCACTATGTCCTTGTACTTGAAAATAGTGATTGTGTGTCCGTTTAAGCTAAGAATTTCTCCAAACAAAATTTTTGATTGGTCTGTATAGCTTCTTGTATGGTCTTTTGTTTTGCCGACTTCGGGCAATATGTACATATTTTAGAGCTAAAATCATTAATAATAAATTTAATTGATTACTTTCAAATCCAATAGGACATTTCACCCTGATAATAGTACCATTCTGATGAGGAAGAAGCCCGTCTGGTGATTCCGCAAGATATCCATGGGTCGTCGGGTCCACAAACAGGCCTCATAGTTCAACTTTATTCCGTTAAGTTCAGTTCTAATCAAACCATACAACTTTTTTCTTATGGGATTCTCTAGAAAATTACGTTCCATAAGGGCTCTGTTACGTTGTGATTACTCAGGCAACAGCCAATTACCGACACGGATTTTTACATAACAAAGCGTTTATGGAATGTTATTTTTTACAGAATAGTACTATTCTTTTTTTCTATCTTGAACGGTAAGGCCGCTATGGGATATTTACGCTAGAATCGACCACTCTTTATCTTCCCATAGCTTCCAGTTACTGGGTTCAATGCCTGTTCTAAATTTTCATTGAAATCAAAGATTGAAATTGGCTGCTCCCAATGAGCGACAGACTACTGAGATAAGGTTGTTGTACTTGCACCAGGGTGTACCGTTGGTGTATGGGTGAACTTTTTTTTGAATTTTCGAATGTTTCAAGAATTTGATTCCAACAAAAATCGGCAGAGGTCTTATTTCTTGCGGACTATAAATAATGTATGATGATACCGGACGGGAACCGCTCGCGCTTGCAGGTGGGCGGCACGCGGTGAACTTAAAAGGGAAATATTCAAAATTGATTTTGGTCAATACTATTAATGATATTTGAATTTTGAAAGAAGTTTATCATACAATATTTACCACAGAATAAAATGACTACCTGGGATTTTCAAAAAAAAAATTAAAAATTTGAGAAAATCAAAAATTTTTTTCCAAAAAATACAAAAATGAAAATTTTTGACTACTGCATCAAATAATTATATATTCTAAAAATAATAACGTTTGAATTTTCAAAATCGCTCTATTGAGTGAGTTTTGAGAATGTTAATAGTTTCCGCGCCATCTCGCGTCTCAGAAACACATTATTTTATCGTCCCCTTTAGCCTTAATAAGCATGAGGTTAAAGAGACATCTTATAACTTTGTACCTTGTACTTGAACTTGACAGTTTGTAAGTACTCACCTTGTAGCCCTGTTTTTAGATCCATGCCGTCACCGGAGAGAAAGAGACCTTCGGGAGCGTCCGGCTCCGCGGAATCAGGCTGGCCATCGAGCTCGTCAAGCGCGGCATCACCGCCGAAGACTACGTGGTCTTGTGCTCCAGCAACACCCTGGACAGCGTGATACCCTACCTCGGGGGCGCCTTCGCCGGGGCCAAGATCGGATCCCTGGATCCGACCCTGTCCGTCAGGGACACGACGCACCTGACGGGCATCGTCGAGCCCAAGGTCATGTTCGTGGAAGAAGCCTCGCTCGGTCTGATCGAGGAGAGCCTGAGCGGACTGGAGACGCCGCTGCAAACGGAGATCATCGTTCTGGGCAGCTCGAAAAAATACGCGACCCTGGACAAACTGACCAAGCCGAAGCCGGAAGAGGGCACGTTCAGGCCCGTGCAGGCCGATCCGCTGGACACGGGGATCATATTTTTCAGCAGCGGCACCACCGGGATGCCCAAGGTCATCTGCTTGAGCCACTGCAGTATCGTTCGACAATCGCTGACGTTGAGGTGAGTACTTGTTTGTTATTCAACCCTCACTGAACAACGCTGAATCAGAGGCTAAATCAAGCATTATTCTATTGGAAAAAATCTACAATTCAATCAGCTGCAGTGGCGTACCTAGCTTATTTGGCACCCAAGGCGGACTATCCTGTGACACCCCCTTCCTTCGCAAACCTACCTAGAGAATGAACTGCAGACTGTAGTGTGACATCCCCTGTGCCGAATTAGGCAGTTTTTGCGCCCTGGGATTTTTTTTTAGTATCGAAAAATTCTCGGAAAAATTGCACCCCAGCTAATCGATGAAATGGTATTTCAAGACGTAGAAAAACGCTTTTTTGACAAAGCAGAAAACAATCAAGTAGTGACTAACGTGGAACAAGCGCCGTAGACGAAATTTTTCCGGAAAACGGATCTTCACCAGCTTGTCTTGCACCCTCGATCCAAGACCTTGCGTCCCCGTTCTCTATGTACACTAAAAAATCCAGTGTTAGAATCAACACTGACTTAACACTAGAAGTGGTGTATATGTCCACACTGAACAGTGTTGCATTGAAAGGGTAAAAGAGAATTTTCACTAATGGTAAATTACATCGAAATATTTGTTTTAATCATTTATAGGATGGTAAATAACACTTAAATATTCGGTTATTTTGGAATAACACTTGATGAGTGTTGAAAAGATGTCTATGTTATGATATGATGTTAGCTATTTTTACCGTGTTGATTTCTTTTCATTTTTTTCTTGTTATGTGACTCACCCCTTTATTTAAAAACGAAGAGTGAGGCTATCATGAAATGACTAAAATAAAGACATTCAATACAATAAAGGCCTTTATTATAGAGAAAATATGATTTTTACATATGATACATACCACATATAACATACAATGAAACAACATACATATTATAATAAAAACATATCTACTACCTATAATAAAACATAATGCAAGGAACAGTGCTTTCCGCTAATGCTGATGGGTGGAAGGCCCGTTAATGAAGGGTCCGGGAACTTTATTCTTTCGGAACCCACCTATAGTACCTATGTGCAGTCAATGATTCCATATCTACCTCAGATGTCATGTGTAAAGAAAAGTAAAGATCAGGTGCTCACCGATTCTAGTTAGGTATTGCTTTAAAAAATAATACGTCACTGTCACTATCGTCACCCTCAGCGCGTAGCGGTCAGTTTGCAAACATTGAAGTGTCTGCAAATTTTAATCTGAACAGGCAGGTTGACATTCTTGCGTGCCGAGCTTCCAACCTACCTGAGCTTCTCTTGCAAACTGATAAGAGGATGTGACCGTTGTAGTGTAACGGGGGTCATGATACCATTGCTGTAATATCCTAATCCTGGTCGATGGCACCATTCTGTAGTGTACCCAGGTCACGGCCCCTTTGATGTAGTGTTTCATCCTGGTCTTGGCACCACTTTGGTCACGGCACCATTCTGCAATGTAACCCCGTTTTCGATGTTCGGCTGAGATCGTCGTTGTTTCTTCCCTTCCCCACGTTGTTTACATTTTACTTACGTTGTGTTGTTGGGTTCTTACTCGAGATGAGAATGTATCGTGGGGGATGAGCTTTGATTCTTGAATGAAACGCGAAGGAAATGCAAGCAAAATGAATGTTTATGGAAAATCGATGTCAAAGTTTTTGAATGAATTTGTTTCTTTTCTCAAAACACCTAACAACAAGGAATTGACAGTGATAAAATGATACAACATGAATAAAGAACAACAAAACACGAAACAAATGAAACAAGAAAAATCATTACAAGTTATTTGGACAATGCAGGAATTTACAACAATGAAATGAACACAAAATCAGATTAACAAAACAAAACAAGAAATCATGAAACATGTTAAACTGTCAATTTGATCGCAAAGGAAAAGTGACGTATTCGCTGACAGGCACACATGGGAAGAACACGTCAAAGAAACCCCTGTGTATAGCCTGGTTGGTTGCTGAAAAATCCCTTCCCAAATGATCTGAACAAAAGTCGAGTGTGAATGAGTCATGATGAAATGACAGAGAAGTCACTCCAGTGATGCATTGATCAAGTCAGCGTGAATCGGTGCTTGAACCTCTTTGAAAATTTGTTTCGTTTACAAGTTATTTTTGTAACAACAAAAGGAGACTCGCTCGCTCACGCTCTGAACGCTGAGCAGTTCATTTAACACTTTATAAACAGAAAAAGTCAAATTGATAGATAAGTAAACACTAAAGAAACGATCGATAAATAAGTTGATGAAGCAGCCAGAGACAAATGATCAGTAAACAAGTTAATAAATCAGCAAGAAACAAATGATAGATAAACAAGTAGATGAATAAACAAGACAGAAATGATGAGTAATAGTGTAGGTAAATAAACAAGAAACAAATAAGAGATAAATAGGTGGATAAATCAACAAGAGACAGGTGAGAGGTAAATAAGTAGAGAATTTGAAAGTTGGTTATACTCTTTGTAAGCAATTGGAGGGAAGAAGTATCTGTAACGCATTCACCCAAAATTCCCCAGAAGTTACCCATCACAAACCCCACAGATACATACATACATTCAAAACAGAACAATAGTTAGTAAACAGTAATCACATACAAGAAATAACAGTAAATACAAGAAACTCGACTCGAGCCAACCTGTGGCCCTCTCTTCGTCGTTATACATAATTCCCCCCCCCCCAAATAAGGAAAGGTTAGTAGACTCAACAAGGCAGATTCATACAAGTGGTGGACCCCCCCCCAGGACACGGAGAAGGGTGCAAGTCTTCTTTCCTTCGTTTACTTTCAGGTATAACCCGGCAATGAACAATAGAATGAGAGTGAATCATAAGAAGTACTGTTCTCTACTTAGCGGCTTTTCAGAAGATAACTGAATGCTCTTTTCAGAGAACTCAACATCAAATCCGACGCAATCTTGCACTTCACCACAACTTACTGGGTCTCAGCTGTGTACCTGATGATCACGTCTTTCTTCACGGGAGGCTACAGGGTCATGATCCCTCAATTCGACCCCGAACTCGCTCTCAAAGCCATAGAAAAGTACAAGGTAATATTTTTCTTGCCAATATTGAGTTTCTTTCATGGCAAAAATAATAAATAGCATTTATGTTCTCGGTTTGTTCTAGATAGATGTCTGTTTCACTTCGCCGACGTTGGTCTACAGCATGGTGAGCGTGAAAAACGGAGACAGATACGACACTTCTTCCTTGCAGAATTTGATGGTGGGAGGTCAGGCCGTGGCGCCGTCGAAAATGTCGGAAGCCAGTAAATTCTTCAGGCACAGCTTGGTGGCGCAGTGCTATGGGCAGACGGAGGTCGGATTCATCGCTTGTTTTGATGCAATCGCCGACCGGGATTTGGCCAGAGACAAGCCAGCGTCTGTGGGAAAGCTCATTCCAGGACTTACATTAGAAGCAAGTGTTCCTCAAGCTTTTTACCCCACCAGGTGCTCCAAAAATTAATTGGACAAAAGGCCTAGATACCCTCTGATTCATATCATGACTGCTATGCAGTTGGTTTTGGAAAATTCAGCTCCATAAAGAAGATGCAGCTCTTAAAACTTGGTCATTCCCAATAGCTTTTTATCAATTATCATAGAAGCTGTAATGTCAACTATTTTTCTTGTGATCCTGAGGTCTCAGGACGAACAGTCCTGGTTTTTTGGTCAAATTTTTGCTAACACTTGCTAAATTTGCGTTAAAAATTCTGGATTTTTGTTCAGAATTGGTACATTGTTGCTGAAACTTGTTGAATTTTAGCTGAAGACTTCCTGAATTCTAGCTGAAACTCATCCAAAGTTGCTAAATTGTAACAAAAAATTGCTAATGTTTTGCTAAAACTTGCTAAATTGTAGCTGACTATTGCTAAATGTTTGTGCAAAATTGCTAAATTATATGTTCTGCTGAAACTTGCTGAATCATCGCTGAAACGTGATGAATTTTTGTTTACAATATGATTGCTAAATTTTTTGATCGTTGCTAAAACTTGCAAAAATTTTTATTGAAAATTGCTCAATTATTGTTGCTTGAAGTCACTTGATTGCTATTTTTCAAAATCGCTTCATTCCAGTTGAAAATTGCCGCTTTTGGTGAACACGTAAAGCATTTCCGGAAATCGTGAATCATTGTTGCTTTAAGTTTCTCAATTTTATCAAAACTTGCTGAGTTTTTGCTGCAAGATGCTTCATTTTTGTCGAAAATCGCTGGATTTTTCTGAAAATTACTGAGACTTGCACACATTCACCGATTTTTGATTGGAAATTGTTGAATTGTTGCTGGAAAAGGCTCAATTTGCCGAAATTTGCTCAAGTTTTGCTGAAATTTGCTGAAGTTTTTCTAAAACTTGCTACATTTGCGTTAGAAATCGCTCAATATTTGCTCAAATTGCTAAATTGATGAAGTTGGCTAAACTGTGATCAACATAGCTACTTTGTTGCCAATAGCTGGATTGTGCTGAAACTTTGCCAATGTTTGGTTTGAAATTGCTGAATTTTGCTGAAAATTGTTGAATCTTGCGGAAACTTGTCGAAAATTGCTAAATAAATCTGAAAATCTGTTGGAATATGCTGAGGCTTGCTGGATTCTGATTGCAAATGATATATTGTGGTTTGAATTACGTTTTCTTGAAAAATTGCTGAATTGTTGATGAAGCTTTTTGAATGTTGATTCAAGATTGCTAAATGGTTGCACAAAATAACTGATGTTTTGCAACTTGCTCAACTTTGCTGGAACACGCGCTTAATTGATGTTAGAAATTGCTACTTTGATGCAATTTTGCTGAAATAGTGCTAAAATATTGCAACATTTTTGTTAGAAATTGCTAAATATTTAGGTACTTGAAATTGCTAAATTAATGAGAAAGCTTGCTAAATTATGATCAACATTGCTACTTTATTGCCAATAGCTGAATTGTGGTGATACCGGCCAAGTTTTAGTTTGCAATTGCAGAGTTTTGCTGGAAATTGTTGAAATTCGCTGTAGCTTGTGAATTTTGGTTTGGTATTACGTTTCTCTAGAAAATTGCTGAATTGTTATTGAAGCTTCCTAAATGTTTATTATACGTTAGTATGTTGTATATGTTCATGTTTTGCTGAAACTTGCTGAATATTTGCTGAAACATACTGAATTTATATAGAAAATTGTGAAATTAGCTTTCCTACATCTGTGATAAAAGTTGTCAAATTTTTGTTTGTTGCTGCAGGTGCATTGTTCAAGCGTACTGGAAATTGTTAATTGTCAACTTGAATTTGCAAAACCGAAAATTGCCACATTTGTGCTGAAAAATTGCTGAGATTTGCTCAGCTTCACTGAACTTTGAAAGTGGTTGATTAAGTATCAGTATAAAATTAATTATTTATTATCTGCTGAAAATTGCTTAATTTTGCGGAAACTCGCGGAAATATCGCTGAAAATTGCTACAGTTTTGTGAGAAGTCGCTTAATATTCACTTTAACTTGCTGAATTGGTGATGAAGCTTGATAAATTTTGATTAACATCGCCACTTTGTTGCCAAAAGCTGGATTGTGCTGAAACTTGGACAAGTTCTGGTTTGAAATTGCTGAATTTTGCTGAACATTGTTAAATCTTGCAAAAACTTGCCAATCACCCATCGAAAATAGCAAAATTTAGCTAAAAATTGTTGGAATCCGCTTAGGCAAGATGAATTTTGCTTTTAAATCAGAATGATATATTTTAGTTGTGAATTAAGTTTCGCTCAAAAAATTGCTGGATTATTTTTAATGTAATTTTTTGAGTTTTCATTCAAAATTGCTGAGAACTGATATAAATCTTGCAAGAAGTCCAGTTGAAACATCTGAGTTTTTGTTCAGAATTCCTAGACTTTGTTGAAAGTTTGCTGGATTATTGCTACAACTTTCTAAATGTCGATCTGAAATTGCTAAATTGTTGCTGAAAATTGCTAATGTTTTGCTAATGAATCTTTGCTAGAACATGCTAAATGCATGCTGAAAACTGCTACATCGATGCTAAAACTTGCCGAACTTGCGACATTTTTGCTAAAATTCTCTACATGTGTGGTGAAAATTGACAAATTTTTGTTTGTCGCTTCAGTATGAAAGCACGCCGTCAATCGGTTACGAAGTTCGTACTTGTTCGATTTTGGTTGGAAATGTCTAACTTGTCGCTGAAAATTGCTGAAACATCAAAATTATCGGCTGAAATTGTTTGCTAGAAAGTAAAAATTGCAAAATTTTGTTTGAACTTCTTGAATCGTGATAGAAAATGGCTGAATTGTGACTGGAAATTGCTGAGTCCGGTCCCTATCGGCACTTTCCATTGTTCAACGTTCGAATAGTTTATTAAAGGACAATATCATGATAACAAGGGCAGCATTGCTTTATTCATCTCCAGTTCAATTACTACCTACTACGGTAGAAAAGGCAAACAAATAGTCATCTTGTCATATTTCAAGTGGGCGCTATTTTTGCTGTCGAGTGTACATCTTCCGTCTATTTTCTATTTCAAAGGCCAAAATCAAGTGAAACAGCCACAAAGTTTAGTCAAATTGAAATTGTTGTGTCGCCTGAAAGGAATCACAAATTTTCATGAGGTTTCCTTTTGACCATGCTGATTTCTTACGGCTCAATATCAAACTGGAGGCGCAAAGCTGGGACGGCGTAAGGTAGGTACCAAATACAGCGGTTTGTTTGCTTGATCATCACCTCGATCATCACGAATATTGGAATATTTCTAAGACCAACAAGACACGGCTGCAATAGGTAAACAAAAAAAAAAGCTTGCCACTGCCGGCTAGCAAATAAATAGGTCTGGTACGAAACGAAAAGCCGGCAGTATACATTGTGTAATGTCAATTACTTTGTACCGGCTACGATACGGATGGTCAGCAGTGCCGGTTACCATGCAAATAGCCGGCTCCGGTCACAATACATGAAGCCGGAGCCGGCTACGGAGGCACTTCCAATTAATTAGGTAACATGATTTTTAACAATGTTTTGAAATTACTTATATGATATGTATAATTAACCTATTAAAGTTAAGATCTAAATAACTATACATTTTTACATATCTAAACGCTTCGGCGGTTGGACAATTCTCCCGCTGGAAGTTCTATTTATTTCCTTATCTTCATTGTATAGTTTTTCCATTGTCGTCATCCTCAGTTACATTTTGAATTTCGTTTCCCGTATCTACGGAATCATTTTGATCTCCAATTTCCGGAACATATAGTTTTCCTATAACAGTGTTATAAGTCTTCTTGCTATTGTTATGTGAATTTATTAAATTATCAATGGGATTTAAAGTTGCTAAGTTTTGATCATTTTCAGTTGTATTTAAGTCAGAAAATCTAACATGTTCAGGAGGGTAATGAATTTTACAATAGTTTTTATTGTATAAACTTGATTTTCTAGGTCTGAGATATTTTCTGTTTCGCACATAATTTCCTTTTCTTTTTACTTTTATCTTATATCTACGATCACCTAGCCTGCTGATGATTATTCCTGGTTGCGAGTTTGAATTTGGTTTTAACTGTACCCAAACTTTTTGATTATTTGCCAATGGTTTTAATTGTCTGACTCCGTTTCTTTGATTATGATAATTCGTTGCATAATTTTCTTTCTCCTTCAGATATTTCATGTATTTCTTTGTATTAATCACGTGCGTCTGAAATTTATTCACGTTAAGAGGTAACAAAGGATCTCTGGTGCGCCTCGACATTAGTACTTCGTATGGAGTTGTGTTTTCAAAAATAGGAGTGTCTCTCCATTGTAACAGTGCCATATCTAAGTCTTTGTTATCTTCTAGGACTTTCTTGAAAATATTTTTCACGTTTTGTACCTGCCGCTCGGCCATGCCGTTGAACTGGCTATGATATGGTGAGGTTGAATCAAATTGAATGTTTGAAACCCCATTCGGGGCTGAAATTCTTGAATTTTATGGCGGTATACTGAGGACCACCGTCACTCACCAGAATGTATGGGACGCCAAACCTTGCAAAAATGCTTTTCATTATTTTGATAATTTTATTACTTGTTGCGTTTCCGGTAAGTTTCTCCACTTCTACGAATTTAGAATAGTAGTCTAATAGGATTAGGTGTTGTTCCCCAAACAGTTCGAGAATGTCGGTACCTACTTTGAACCAAGGGATCGCAGGTACGTCATGGGTACGCAACGGTTCATTTCTTTGAGATGGGTTGTATTTTTGGCAAATCGGACACAATTCTATCAATTGTCTCAATTCGTTTCGGATGGTGGGCCAGAATACACTGCCCTCGCTCATTTCCACACTTTTGTTATAACCGAAGTGGCTGTAATGTATTTTACGTGTTTGTTGTGTTGATACATGAGATGTAATGACTTTTATATAAGTTGTATATGGATATTACAGTTTATGTACTTAAGTTGACACTTGTCAAAATAACCTCAAAAATTACAAAAATCTCACAATTTTTTATAGAACAAACACGTAAAATGTTGTGCAACACTCGTGACTTGTTACACAAGATGCTTTCCGACACTCAGCCTCTCACAGAACTCGGGCTGCGCCCTCGTTCTGCAAATTTCGGCTTCGTGCCTGAAAACCACTTATGTAACAGCCAACTCGTATTGTAAACTACTATTACCCAGGATTTCTTTTCTCAATGACCTTGGAATGACGCATGCTTGCCCTTTATAAATAATACCGTTATTTATTGTTAGTTCGCTCTTGTACTTCGTATAAATTCTAATTTTTCCGTTTACTTTATTGTTATTTGGCCAGCCCCTGGTAACAATTTGAGAAATAATCTTCAATTCTTCATCTTTTTCAGTTTCAATTTTTATTTTTTCGAGATAATGCATCTGTAATATTTGAACCTGAATTAATTACGCATATTTGTTAGTTTTCATCCATTGATGTATTTTCTTCGTCATTTGAGTCCGTTTCAGGCAAATAGGCTCGCGACAATGCGTCTGCAATCATCAGTTCGCTGCCTCTTCTGTAATTTAAAGTGAATTGGTATTTTTGTAATTGTAGCAGCAAACGTTGTAGTCTGGGCGGACATTTATCGATTGGTTTTTTAATAATGACCAAAAGTGGTTTATGGTCACTTTCCACTATGACTTGTCTTCCAAAAACATAATCGTGAAATTTTTGCAACCCGTATAAAAATGCAAACTTTTTTTTCTATCTGGGAATATAATTTCTGTGTTTCTGTGAATGATTTTGATGAATAGCAAACTGGTTTGTTTTCTTGTAGTAGGCATGCACCTACGCCGTTTTGACTTGGATCTACTGACACCGTGATATTTTTCTTGGATTAAAATACTGTAAAACAGGACTTTGAGTTAATTTTTTCAAGAGCTTGTATTTGAGGTTTTTCCCAACTGAAGTGTGTATCTTTTTCCAAAAGATCTCTCAGTGCCTGTGTTTCTATTGAATAGTGTAGAATGGAATGAAAAATTTACATAATTTACAACACCGATCAAACGCTGAACGTCTTCTTTACACTTTGATGTGGGCATTTCTTTTATAGCTTCAACTCGATTTGTATCAATTTCTATTCCTTTCTCATTTATAATGTGTCCCATAAATTCAATTTCAATAACCGCAATTTGGCATTTTGCTAGATTGAATTTGACTCCATGCTTTCTGGCTAAATTCAATACTTTTTCAAAAATTTCGTCATGTCCTTTTTGATCTTTTGCCCAAATAATAATGTCATCTATATACACTCCTACAGTATTGCAATTAAAAATGCTTTTGAACCTTTCATTGAATATTTCTGGCAAACAAGTGATACCATAGGGTAACCTTTTGTACTTGTACCTTCCAAAAGGTGCACCGAATATGAAACGCTTGATTTGCATCCAATTTACTAAAAATTTTAGCTCCGGACATACGACTTGTTATTTCTTCAAAAGTTGATAATCTGATTTGTTCTCTCTTAATTGATTTGTTCAAATGAAACGGATCAAGGCAGATTCTCAATGAATTTTCGAGCTTTTTGACAAGTACCAATGGATTTATTCAATCACTCGGTCTTTCAGCTTTTTCTATTACTTCACTTTTTTCTAAATTATTTAGCGCCTTTTCGAGAAGGTCAAGTAAAGCAAGTGGTACTTTTATTATTGGGGTTATCACCGGTTGTGCGTTTGGAATTAAATTAATGTGATAGGGTGGATTTATTCCTCCTATTCCCGGGAACAAATCTCCATATTTTTCCATGACAGTATCTTTTGTATATCGAATATTATGCACCTGAACTTCATTTTCATTGATACACGACGTATCTGTATTTTGGATGAGTTTCAGCTTTATGCACGTTGGTAAACCTAAAAGAGGTTCTAAATTGCTTTCAACTACATAAAATTCAATTAGATTTTTTTCATTTTCAATTGAAAAAATCATTCACATGTTCCAACTACAGTGATTTGATTTCCTGTGTATGAAGTCAGTTTTAATTTAGGAGTTTGCAATGCATTCAATGGCAATTCCAAAACGTTTTTGTGCATATTTATAGGCATAAGATTCACTGAAGCTCCACTATCTATTTTGAATTTGATTTGTTTGTTTTCAATTGCTAACTTTGTTATCCAGGAACAACCACCCGCATTAACATTTTTAATTTGAGTATGCTCAATTGTCTGACTATTTATACTACCTACATAGAATTCTGTTGTATCATTTGAATCATTATGGCCTAAAACTGATTTGATTTTTTCTTGACGACCTACACATTGAGGCGAAATGATTTGCTTTTTTACACTTAAGTTTTTCTCTGACTGTCTACTTTATTTCATAGGTGAGAGATCCAGAGACCGGAACAGCTCTGGGACCGAACCAGAAAGGAGAGCACTGCATTAAATCCGACTTCCTCATGCTGGGCTACCTCAAGACGGACGCGTCGTCCAACTACACCGAAGACGGCTTCCTGCGGACCGGCGACATCGGCTACTACGACGAAGACGCCTGCCTGTACGTCATTGACAGGATAAAGGAAATGTTCAAGTACAAAGGCTGGCACATCGTGCCGTCTTCCGTGGAATCCGTGCTGCTGCAGCACGCCGGGATCAAAGAAGCGGTCGTGTTCGGAACGCCGCACGAAATCGACGGCGACCTGCCGACGGCCTGCGTGGTCCTCCACCAAAACTCCAATGCAAGCGGAGAGGAAATTTTGAAGTTCGTCAACGACAGAGTGCTGGACAGAGAGAAGCTCAGAGGGGGCATCAGGATCGTCGACAGCCTGCCCAAGACTCCGTCTGGGAAGCTGTCGAGGAACAAAATACGCGAATCTGTTATCAAATCTTTGTAGAAAAGTTGTATCTGTACTTAGTGCTATCAGGCAGTCAGATAAAATGTTTATTTAATAAACTTGATGGTTGTTAATCCGGGTGTTTGCAAGTCCTTGTTTATGGCTGTACTAATCGCCCAAACCGTTGACTTCGAAGCACGCAATTCAAATAAACATAAAAGTTTTCACTGGAAAGTTCTTTGCTCTCGATCATATGACATTTTAACTCTGCCATAACAAGATTAAATTAGAAGGCAGGTATCTATAAGCTCACACCTCAGTCCGCTTGTAGAAAATGTCTGGGAAAGTGTTCCAAGGACCAAAATTCGAACGCAAAACTCCCATTAAACCCATCGGCAAGTACTTTTACGATCAAGCCATCAAATGGGGCGACAACATTTGTCAGGTACAAATTATATCAATTGGGACCGAACAAACGTTTTTAAAAAATATTTTATTCACTAAAGAACGTACATTTGAGCTTCTATGCGGATCTAGTAATAATTTTCAAACGTAAAGCATCGTTGGCTTAAATAAAACGATCAAGCATCGCTTGAGCCTGGAACCATTTCAACTTCATTTTTCAACTCGGAGATGTTTTCCAAGTTGACTAGGTTGATATGCGTCTTCTTTTGTGATGGGTGTTGAAATTCTTGAATTTCCATGTCCTCGAAGGCATCAACGAACAGGGGTCGACCTAGTTCTTCTTCCGACCTTTCTACCATGCCGTTGGATTGTGGATTTTCAGGAGTGATGAAATTAATTTTTATTTCATGTAATTCAAGTAGTTCTTTCAAATTTGTGTTTTTGAATTCTGTGCCGTTATCACAAATGATCATCTTTGGAATTCCAAGGTGTGAGAAGAATTTCAGAAGGCTCTGAATTATGTCGATTGAGTTGTGACTTTGTATCTTATAGATTTAAGCGTATTTCGAAAATGCATCTATGATCGTGAGAAATATCCACTTATCAATCGTTATCGTATCGATATGTATCGTCTCGAAAGGTTTAGTTGCTGTGGGTGTTGGGTTGATTCCCAGTTTCAAGGGGTTGCGTTCGTATTTTGTACGTTGACAGATATCGCAGGTATTTATGTATGTCTAAATTGAATTTTTCATGTTAGGCCAATAATAAAGACTTTTAATTTTTGCCTCTATCTCATTTATACCACGATGGCTGGTCTTGCTCTCGTGATATCTTCGTAGTACTTCAGGTATTTGGTTTTCCTTTACATCTATCAATTTTCGTTTTGAACAAATGAATTTATAGTGGGGTCACTTGAATGTTTTCCTCACTGTCTCGCAAAATGAAAAGTATGCTTCTGGGGGATCAAAGATCATGTAATAAGTTATTTCGGGTACGATGTATTCCCTTATAAAGTCAATGATCTCGGTGCCGAAATTATTTTTATCGATTTGGGCAAGTAATCTCTGTCTGTTTGAGAACGGCTTTATAATTTTGGTTCGAGCTGGAGAGTGATTGACCAGTTCGATTTCGATTTGATTTTGACCTTTATAAATAAGTCGTCAGATATCGAAATTTCAACAAATGGGTTTTCTTGGTCATTAGAATGTTGAGTCATCATCATTTTCAGGCTCTGGTAATGGGTGATCAGGTTCTGATAATGGGTCATCAGGTTCAGGTACCTGCTGGATGTCGTTTTCGTGATCGCGATCTATAACAACTGGTTCGGGGGTTTGATCATCGGCTTCGTCTATAGCTATTGTTGGTACGATTTCGGGCTCAGTTTCGTTAAGAATGTAAATGCGTACATTGACGGGAGTGTTCCGAAAGGGAGTTTCGATCATTTGAGATATTCTTTCCCATTTTAGGCCATCAAGCCAAAAAAAAAATTTGGCATAGCAAGATCTTTAACATTATGTCGTAAACAGAGATCTTTCAAACAGATGAGCGGTTCTTGCAGATTTTTGTAGGTAGGCTTGTCATGGTAACTAGACTTCGTGATCATATAATAAACGTATCTAGAAAGAAGTTTCAAGCAGGCGACCTCTCCAACTTCTTTACGTTGTTTTGTTAGAGTCGATATATGATTAAATCTTGTTCGAAACTGAACTGCAATCCCTTTGTTCATTATGAAGTCTTGAGAAACACAGTGAGCAAGGCAGAAATGTTCGGGGGCATCAAAAAGGTTTCTATTCAAAATTTTGATTTGATTTGAATTTTCTTTTTGTGACGTCGGAGGCATATCGATCTCTGATTGTTCATCTTTGTTGGCGACTAGAGAAGCTTTTTATAATTTGTCATTGAATTCTCTGATATAATAATTAATATTCTGAGGTATATTGGTTTTATTGATATTGATTTCTATGCGATATAGAGCGTCTGCATTGGCATTTAATTTTCCTTTTTTAAATATGATTTCATAATCATATTCATCGAGCTTGAGGCGTCACCTGACCAGTTTGGAGTTAAGCTCTTTGAGGGAAAATAACCATATCAAGGGTTTGTGATCAGTGATAACATTAAACTTGCGCCCAAAGACATAGGGCCTGAATCACTTCACGGCGTACACGATTGCCAGAAGTTCCTTTTCGATCGTGGAGTAGTTTTGTTCCGTATCATTGAGAGTTCGTGATGCAAAGGCCAAGGGCAGATCATTACCAATGGACCCTTGAGACAAAACGGCTCCAATGGCTACGTTGCTCGCATCAGTGGTCAGGTTAAACGTTTTGGAGAAGTCAGGATACTGAAGGATGGGCTCATTCATCAATACCTTTTCACATGGGTCGAAACAAGACAAAAATTCATCATTATGGGTAATTGTGGCATCTTTTTTCAAACATTGAGTCAATGGCTTGGTGAGTTTCGAGAAGTCTTTGATGAACTTTCTATAGTAGCCCAAGAGCCCTAGGAATCCTTTCAGCTGCTGTGGCGTTTTTGGAATGGGAAAATTTTGGATAGCCCTAGCCTTTTCCGGATTGAGCTTAATGCCATTGAGTGAACAACATGGTCCAAATAATTTACTTCCTTTCTTAAGACTACGGACTTGTCCAGATTCGCTTGCTCCAATCGTTGGAAAACTTGTTTTAGGTTGACCAAATGGTCCTGAAGTGACACACTGAAAATGATTATATCGTCTAAATAGACCAGACAAAGCTCATTCTGCAACCCGCGTAATATATTCTCTACAACGCGCTGGAAGGTTGCCGGAGCGTTCTTTAACCCAAAGGGCATGCGTAGGTACTCGTAATGCCCGTAAATGCGGTCTTTTGAATGTCTTCCGGGGCCATTTCAATTTGGTGGAAACCGGAAGCCAGGTCTAACAGGATAAAGTACTGCCAACGTCCCAGTTCATCAAGAATGTCTGGAATGTTTGGCAATGGATACCTATCGTCGATGGTTTTTTCATTCAGCTTCCTGTAATCGACAACAATACGCCATTCTTGTCTACCACTGGCGTCAGGTTTCTTTGCCACCATTCAGATCGGTGAACTCCATGGCGAACTGCTGGGTATTATGATTTTTTGGTCTATCATCTTTTGAATCTGTGTTTTCACTTCGTTTTTATGGACGAAAGGGTATCTGGATGTTTTTGAATATACCGGCATTTCGTCTGATGTTTTGATTTGATGTTTGATCGGATTTGTGAAAGTTAAAGGGGTATCTTCATCGTAAAAAATATGAGAAAATTGTTTCACAAGGTTTTCAATGGCGATTTTTTTCCTCAGCATTCATGTGTTTAGTTCGAATTTTGGGTTGATTGCATTGTTTGTGTTCAAAATTATGGAAATTAGAACATTCCATTGAGTTTTTCTGAAAATCTTCAGGAGCAATCAGCTCGGAGTCGAGAGGTTCTGAATAAAGTGGCTCAGAAAAGTCAAGATTGATGGGTTGTTCAGTTTTATTCATAATCGTTACGAAAGCTTTATAGTTTTTTGCAGTAGTCGAGCACTCTAGGATCTCACAGCCATGTGATGATACATAGGGAATGATGATGTCACCATTGGCGATGGTGGTTCTCACATTGACAATTTGTTCGCAACGAGGGATTATTGAACAGGTATTAATTTGTTTTGGGGGAATATTTTGAAAATAAATTTTCGGGTTTCCAAACGGAGTCACCAGTGTTCGACTATTGAAATCCAGAGTAGCATTCAAAAACTGCAAGTTGTCCAAGCCAATTGAAGTCCTTTGAAAATATCATGGAATTTGAATAATCGAAATTTCATAAATTCACCTGGGCGATTAAATATGTAGGGAACTTCCATCCATCCGCTATATTTATGCGCCGAGGTTGAAAACATGTTTGATAATAATAATATTTATTCAGAATGCCATTACAACGTTGAATAATGGATATACAATATAACTACAATATGAATCGAATTGAATGGTGTCTGGGAAAATCTGCTCTGCAATATCCGGATCAACAAATGATTGGCTAGCTTCTGTGTCTATCAAAAACTTCAAGTCTTTGAAATTTGGGAAGATAACATACGGTAATTGATTTGTATGCTCTTCGCTATGATTAATGGTTACTTGTTCAATTTCGTCCCTGAGGCCGACAATAAAAAATTTCCGTCCGATACATATTGATGATTTGGTCCGTTAGTTGGTCCGTTAATTTCTGGGATATCTTGAGTTTCGTTATGATGGAACTGAGAGTTGTAATTATTATCAGGTCTGTAATTTTGGGTAAAATTCGGTGATCTCTGTTGGTTTTGCCTGGTACTTATACTTATGGGTACCGTAGAGTGGGGCTACTTTGAAACGAGGGGTAACTTTGAACAAAAAATAACTTTGCTATAATCATTAATAGCGGAAATAATATCAGGTTTAGATACATGCAGTTTTTTTTATAAGGTTTATTATACTTTCAGGAATTATATGGCAGCACAGGTTGAAGATCACTATTTTAGGTTCGTAATAATGACGTTTTGTTGACAGCTGTCAAAAAAGTGAGGTTGATGAGGTGCGCAAACTTTACCGTTTGGAAAAGTTAGTATTTGCATTACAGGCTCCAAAATTCGTTTATGTTACCTTTGAAATGTTGCGACAAAGATGTAATGACCTGAAGCGTTCCATCAAAACTTTACAGTGAATAACTATGGACTCAATGTATTGTTCAGAGATATTGATCTCTTCATTTTATATTCTTACATTTACCTAATCACATTTTTGCTGTAGAATTTTTGGAAAATTATGTGTTATTTTCAACTATGTCATTCATGGGTTTAATTCAAGGTTTTATTCTTACGATATAGTCTTTTTTCATTGTACCTGCATGTAAAACTGATAAAATACCTGAACATAAATTATAGTCTCTTTAAAATATAGAGAATTTTTTTTTTATATCAAACAATTTTTTTTTAGTTTTGTAGCGTTCAAAGAAACCCTATCAAAAAGGTTTCATTGAAATTGTATGTTTCGATTACCTTTGTTCAAAGTAACCTCAACCTAGGGGTTACTTTGAACACCCACATTTTAATTTAAAAAAAGGCCTTGTTGGTCATATTGCAATTGGAATTTTTGATCAACATGTAGCTCAAAGCGATGCCCGTGATTTACTTTTTTTTCAAAATTTTCACACAAACACTTTCGAAGATATCAGCATTTAAACTGGAAATCTGTTCAAAGTAACCTCGTTCTACGGTACCGGCGGCGTGGATTATCTGTAATTCGGGTTCGGTTTGAAAACATTCCGGTCCCTGTTTTGGTAATTATTTTGGAAATTATTCGGTCTGAAATTTTGCGGTTAAGAGTTTCTGAAAGGTTGTGCATTTGTGGAGGATTTAGGTCTCTGTATTTGTCGCGGCTGTACATTGATTGGCTGAGACGGAAAGTTTTGCTTTAATGTGTTTGAGTTTGAACTTTGTGGGGTCTGACCACCTGAATTTGAAGGTTTCTGGTAATATTTCACATTGTTTTCTTCATTAATGTATTGAAGGGCGGTTTGCAAATCTGGAGGCCTCATGGCCCGAATTCCGCTTCCAAGGGGTTCTCTCAGACCGGCGAGGAACTCCTTCAGCGCTAACTTATTATACAATTCCTTTTTAATTACTTGACCTTCCGCAGTTGGTTCATGCATCGTAACATATGAGCAAAGCAAGTTCAACAATCCCACCACTTTATCATAAAAATGCAGGCTGGTTTCGCTGGACTGTTTACTGAGAACCAAATCTCTTATTAAGCATATTTCGTCCCGTTGGTCGCTGAAATTCCGCGATAGAGCATCGCGAAGGTCGTCCCATGTTTCTACGGGTGATATATTTATGGCGATCTTTGCATTTCCCGTCAACTTATTCATCAACGATTTCAAAATGAAAATTTTTTGAAAACATTGCGGGTTGTTTTGGTCAATGAAGGTATCTATTATGGTTGCCGCTGTAGTCAAGAAATTATTCAATTCGTTGGGGTTGCCGTCATAAAGGGGTACGCAGTTTAGGTATTCGGGTTTAAACTGCATAGCACCCCCAACCACTTGCTGCGGAGGCTGTTGCACGACTCCTTGAGGAGGATTTTGCGCTGGATTCATTATTACTGAAGTATTATAGTTGGTAAGTTAGTATTATCAGTTAGAATCAATTGATTATTGATTAAACTTGTATTTATATTGAAAATTTAGGGATCAAGGGGGGTCGATATTTAGTTGTTGGATTCCTTCGATTAATCTTTCGATTTCAGACATGAACTGTATATCAGAAAAATCGCTCACTCTAAAAATCCGGAGAACTGGAGTTGCATCGGGGTGTGGTCGGTAGCTCTGGGATGTCTCAAAAGGGCCGGTGGTTATTCGATGTTTGGAATGCCATTAAAGTCCTTTTTCAACTTCGATTCGCGATGAATCCAGAGAACACAGGTTTTACTGGATTAATTGTTGAAACAAACAATTTTCGCGATGAAAAATGTCCAGTAATCCTAACGACTGCGCCAATTATATCAATTGGGACCGAACAAACGTTTTTAAAAAATATTTTATCAACTAAAGAACGTATTAGGCTTCTATTCGGATCTAATAATAATGAATGCTACTACAATGCGTTTCTATTATAATAATTCTGGAAGTGCTGATTCCGCAGTGCTGACATTGCATTAGTGTGGCAGTAGCATCGATGTCACTTACACAAAAATTTAGTTTTCTTCAATCTATTTCAAAATTCTTGTAATTCAAAGTTTGCGAATGACTATAAACCTAGTCTCAAAACTGAATTTTAGATCGAAGCGATCAGCAACAAGACTGAAACGTTTGACAGCATGCGAAAACGAACCACGAGGACAGCAATGCACCTCCAAAGCTTCGGCATCACTTCAAAAGACGTAATATTGTTTTGCACTGAGAATACAATAGACAGCGTGATTCCGTACATAGCTGCGACGTACTTGGGCGCAAAAGTCGGTTCTTTGGACCCTAATTTGTCGACAAGGGACACAAAACACTTAGTGGAAATTGTAGCACCTAAAATGATCTTCGTTCAAGAAGCTTCAGTACAATTAATCGAAGCCAGCAGTATCCAAACTCCTACTCAAATAGTAGTTTTTGGAAGATCGCTCACGTATCCGACTTTTGAAGAGTTCAGTAAGGCTTCAGCTACAGAAGAAGCTTCAACAGAAGAAGGCTGCTTCCGGCCAGTTGAGGGTATCTGCACCGATGACACGGCAGTGGTTTTTTTCAGCAGTGGCACCACTGGGTTACCGAAAGCGATATGCCTCAGTCACTCTGCTGTTCTTCAAATGGGCTACGGAATGGCGTTTGTATTTCTATCTGCTGTATTTTTGCACATTGTAAATGATTCATTTCCAGCGAGTTTGAGTTCAATACCAGAGTCTTACTCCATTTCACCACCTTGTACTGGATGTCGGCAGTTACGATGCTCATTACAAATTTCGAAACCGGAGGCTGCAGGGTGCTAGCCAGCAAGTTCGATGCAGAAATTATATTTCGTCTCATTGAAACACACAAGGTTTGTACACTTCAACAACTCGTCTGGTGCTTCTGGTATGACTGTCGATCAAAACGAAAGCTCCGAGTATTATAAAGAGCTGTACTCGGAGCTGTACTGGCCTGCGTTATTAGCCCGCATAACTCTTTTGTCGGCCTTGTTTGAAAGTGTGTTGTCGCCAATTTTGAGTCCCCAATTTGAACTTTGCAGGTAACAAACGTTTTCTCCGCTCCAACCCTCACCTACCTCTTGACCAGCTTCGAAGACGCAGAGCGATACGACACGTCTACCGTTGACGTATGGGCCATGGGTGGCAGTACTTTATCCCCCAATCAACTGCAGCGAACGAGAGACTTACTGAAACACACCAACGTTCTGTTGGCTTACGGGATGACCGAGGCCGGTTTCGTTTCCATGTTCGATCCGAGAACTGACCGGGAACTGATGGAGAAAAAGATGAAATCTTCGGGAAAAATCATGGCCGAATGTAATGTGAAGGTAGGTGAATATAGAGTGATCGATGAAAAAAAGTCTCTTCAAAATTCAAAATATCTTCGTTAAAGGAAGAAATTATTACTGAGAAATCCCGGCTTTCAATTCCAGACAGAAATCTGCTTCACTATGACTGCAATTAACGGTGGTTTCTGTTGCCGTCAAGTAATTTTTCATGCTGCTACGAGCAACGACTCCCGTACAATCTGGTAAACACGCGAAGTTTCTAGACTCTTTCACAGCCGCAGTGTACGAATTCGCGGAGCTCTGGATAGATCTAGAGCATCTAGAGCAGATCTGTGATGGCATTGAAATACATGGAGACTCCAACGGCTTTCTGCAACCTTTGCAGCACCTTCTCAAATTCCACCATCTGCTCCCAATATGTCTCTGAAACAATGACCATGTCATCCAGGTAAATTAAAATTCCTCGCCATTGAAGGGTTAAGCGTATATAGTTGCGTTACACCTCCCCTTTTGGGAGAATATAAGCCATTTATTGGTAAACAATACAAATCGAGTATAAATCAATAGAACATTGTGAAAAGGTAACTAACTGTAAAAATAACAGAAAAACTTTGTAAAAAATGAAATAGGAAAAAGTTCTGTTTATAGTTGAACAACTTCACTAAGCACTTCACCAAATGAAACCTCACTCCCGTGCAGCCGGCAAATGTCAAGAAAATAAGAAATGTGAGACCATCAAAAGGCCCTGCTGAAATAAGGTTGACGAACTTGGATAAATGTAACCGTCCGCCCGAGCGCCCGCCCATTCTGGAAATTGGTCAAAAAATAATAATCAACTTAAAATATAGTAAATTTCATCGAAAGACTTTTGAGGGGGTAAAGTTGCCAGCACAGATATAGCATTACCCCTCTGAATTTCAAGACTGATTCTTTGTTTTAAAAATTCTGTTGATCGAGTTTCTTTCGATTTTTCAAAAAATTTTCGACCAACCTCCGCAATGAAAGACTTGGCTGAAGGACCCCAAGAGCCAAATGTCTCGACACCAAATGGACAAATAATAAAGCGATCTGCCAGCTGAGAGTACTTCACCTTTTTTTTTTCTTCGGCGATAGCTGCAGCACTCCCACCAGCTTTTGATGAGATCGCAATATTACTCTGACACATGGTGTCACAACAAGTGGCGTCCCAGATCAGCTGACGGCCATTTTTCCATGGGAGAATGATGCATACCTGAATTTATGTAGGAACGAACGTATCCATTAAATATTCTGTGGTTCCTTTCTACTGTTCCAACCGTCTCATGTCGATATGCTGTTGACACTTTATGCTCATACTTTAGCTGAATGGCTAGTTCATCAAATAGCGCATTTTATACTCAGTACCAAGATCTGTTCTAATTACCTTTGGAAAACCATATGTGAGAAAAACCTCTTGGAATAGAGCTCGCGCTACCGTTTTAGATTCCTTGTCCGGAATAGGAATACTTACGAGATACTTTGACAAATCGCATATTGCTGTAAGAGCATATTTATATCCGTCGATGGACACCGGAAGTGGTCCAATTGTATCAATTATCAAAAGCTCAAATGCTTTTTGTGGTGTTGGTGTGATAATTAATTTTTCTAAATCTCCTTTCATAGGTTTATTTAACTTGCATGACTCGCAATTTCTTATGAAATTCACCAAATCTTTTTTCATGTTTCTCCACTTGAAATACAATTTCAATTTCGATAACATTCTCTTGGAGCCCGCATGACCTCCAAGTAGTGGATCATTATGAAATGTTTATAGAAAATGTTCTGTCGTTTTCGTCGGATAGTGTGATAATAGGGGTACAAATCGCGATTTTTACATGTGTGAGGGTTCGATTTCCAATATTTTCAAATGCATTGATGCTTATAACTCTTAATAGTCCGGATGCTAGTTGAAAGTACCTTGCATTTTTTGATGAGAAGATGCCATTCGGTGGAAATGTTCTTTGCATCGTACTCTTCCGATCCAGAAAGGTAGCCATCAGCGCCATCCATGCCGGCGGCGTATACAGGGTGATACAGAAAAAAAAAGTTGGAAAATTATATTTAATTAACCGAAACATGTGGAGACGTGTAACTCACCACATACATTAACTATTTTATGCTTATGAAGTCACAGCAAACTGTTCTTGATTACCTTGAACCATCTTTAAAATGTAGAGGAAAACCAGAAAAAAAAACAAGAACACTCTTTTTTCCATAAATAAGTAATTCTTCGAGATATTGACACAATACTTGGTATTTCTACAAAAAGTATTATTAGAAATGATATGAGCTGGGTAGCCAATTTCTAAGCCAACTATTTCCAGAAATACGATTGTCAACTTTTTTTTCCTCTTGAGCACCATCTTGAATCTGCCCTGTGAGGCATCGTTGAAAAAGTGATTGGTTATTATAATAATGGTAACATGGAATCATTGCATCGCAAAAACAACCTCCTCATCATAATTTAGTGACCTCTTCGGCGAAAAAGAATTGTCATTCACGTATTTTTTGGCTCTTCAAAGCTTTAGTGCTCATGATGGCATTTGCAACACCTGGAATGGTAAAATATATTACGCATTATGAACCTTGATGAACTTTGAGGTCTCGTTAGAGGTAGCCTACCAAGTTTCACCGTCATCAATTGAGAGGTTTGTTCTTAAAAGCTGTTTGAACAAAATTTGTGTCGTTTTTTTTATGAAAAATACAAAATATTGGGTCTCTCACCCTCACTTGATCCCTCACTGAGGATAGCCTGAAACCGAAAGTTTCCGAATTTTTCATGATAATGGTTCAGTGGGAAGTGCTCTTCAATGTTTAGTTGTCAAAAATTGCATAGTGGCGTTCAGATTTCAGACAAAGAGCGACAAAGAAGTTCATGCAGTAAAAAAAGACATAAATTACAGTCGAGAAAAAACTAGTCCAGAGCTAGACTGAAAGCAGCCTGGAGACCTTGCTTTTCATAACATAAATGTGCAATTTGGTACACTGTTAGAGCCTCAAGTTAGTAATGTTTCAAGCCTTTCACCCACGCTTGAGAGTCTTACAGAACCTGTGTATTGCGGGAAGCCTATCTAAAAGAGACATTTCAGGGATTTTTCCGTTGCATTGAAAGCTGTGTCTTTTTCCACTGCATGAACTTCTTTGTCGCTCTCTGTCTAGAATCTGAACGCAACTATGCAGATTTTGACAACTACACATTGAAGAGCAGTTCTCAGTGAACCATCAGCATGAAAATTTTGGAGACTTTCGGTTTCAGGCTTTCCTCAACGAGGGATCAAATAAGGGTGGAAGATACAATATTTTGAATTTTCCATAAAAAAATTAAACAAATTTTGGTCAAACAGCTTTTGAGAACAAACCTTTCAATTGATGATTGCAAAACTTGGTGGGCTACCTCAAAGTACATCACGGTTCATAATGCGTAACATATTTCATCATTCCAGATGTTGCAAATGCCATCATAGGCACTAAAGCTTTGAAGAGCCAGAAAATACGTGAATGGCAATTCTTTCCCGCCGAAGAGGTCACTAAATTATGATGAGGAGGTTGTTTTTGCGATGCATTGATTCCATGCTACCATGATTATAATAGCCGATCACTTTTTCAACGATGCCTCACAGGGCAGATTCAAGATGGTGCTCAAGAGGAAAAAAAGTTGCCAATCGTATTTCTGGAAATAGTTGGCTTAGGAATTGGCTACCCAACTCATATCATTTCTCACATCACTTTTAGTAGAAATACCAAGTATTGTGTCAATATCTCTAAGAATCACTTATTTATGGAAAAAAGAGTGTTTTTGTTTTTTTTTCTGTTTTTCCCCTATATTTCAAAGATGGTTCAAGGTAATCAAGAACGGTTTACTGTGGCTTCATGAGCATAAAACAGTTGATGTATGTGGTAAATTGGACGTCTCCACATGCTTCGGTTATTCAAATATAATTTTTCAACTTTTTTTTTCTGTTTCACCCTGTATACGCTGCCGGCATGGATGGCGCTGATGGCTACCTTTCTGGATCGGAAGAGTATGATGCAAAGAACATTTTCACCGAGTGGCATCTTCTCATCAAAAAATGCAAGGTTCATTCCATTTTATGCAACTAGCATCCGGACTATAAAATTTCATCCTCGTTCTGAAGCTTCAACATTTTTATTTCATTCTCGCCGGCCATATTATCCAACTTGGTTAGCAGAGGCTCTAAAGCACTGTTAACGCTAGCGGGTTCCTATTTGTTACTCGAGGGATTATCCTGTACTCTTACATCACCGGGCTTTACCCTGGATAACAAAGCCTTAGCTTTGTTATCACTAGTAACTTTTCCATCAAAACTCGCAACACACTGTAAATTGTATTCCTGTATTATCATACTTATTCGATTTTCGAAAACTTTGAACTTGAGATGTGGTAAATTGAAGGTATCTTTATTGTTTGTCACCTCAAAAACTCCAACTTCATTTTCGCATATTCTGATTTCCTTTTCCGATCGGTCAGTTTCTGTGAGAATTTTTTCTTTCCTGGTTTGGGCTCGCGTCATCATTTTTGCTACATTGATATTTGAAACTTCAAGTTCTTCAATATTTACCCTTGACAAAGCATCAGGTCCTACATTGTCTTTCCTCTTTATGTAATTGATTTCAAAATCGTATTCCTCTAATTCGAGGCGCATACGTGTTAGCTTGGAAGTAGGACTCTTCATTGAGAATAAATAAACGAGTAGGCGGTGATCAGATCTCACAATAAATCTCTTTCCATAGACTTATGGTTTGAAATAATCAACAGCCCAGTGAATTGCTGTTGATTCTTTTTCAATGGTACTTTTGTTAGCTTCTCCCTTTGTAAATTTTTCAGATGCAAATGCGATTGGTGAATCGTTTTCGTTGTGTTCCTGTGACAAAACTGCGCCACATGCAATATTTGAGGCGTCAGTTGAAAGTATTGAAGTTTTTGAAAAATCTGGATACTGCAATATTGGCGGCATCATCAATGCCTTTTTCAAACTCGAAAATGCACTGTTACAATCCGTAGTCCATTCGAATGGGACTCCTTTTTTTGTAAGCTGATTTAGTGGAGAAGTTATTTCAGCAAAGTTTCTTATAAAACGCCGATAATAATCAGCGAATGCTACGAAACGCTTGGCTTTATCAGCGTTTTTTAGAATAGGAAAAATTTTAATTGCATCGAACTTTGCTGAGTCAAGTAGGACTCCTTTGTCTGAAATGGTATGGCCCAAATATGTGACCTGATCTTTGAAGAATTGACATTTATTAGGATTTAACTTTGAAGTGCTACTCCGGCATACTTCAAAAACTTTTCTGACATCTTGTAAATGACGTCCTTCTGAACACCCTGTAATTATAACATCATCAACGTACAAAAACGCCACATCGAGTGGTAGACCCGAAAATGCCATTGTCATCATACGTTGAAAACTGTTACATGACACATTCAAACCGAAGGGCAATCTTTTGAATCTGTATGAAGCACTTTCGATAGAAAAAGATGTGATATTTTGTGAGTTCTCTTCTAACGGAATTTGATGAGATCCGGCCATTAGGTCAATAACCGAGAACCATTTGGCCCTACCTAATTCATCTAGGATCGCATCAATTCTTGGTAATGGGAATTTATCTTGTACCAGTTTTTTATTAATTTGTCTGAAATCAACGACCAAACGTCATTTTTTCTCATCAGGGTCTTCCGCTTTTTTGGAGACGAGTATTAATGAAGAACTGAAAGGTGACCTGCTCGCTTCTATCAAGTCTTTTTGTTTCAATAATTCTACCTGCCTTTTCACTTCTTGTTTTTGCGATTGTGGCAGTCTGTACGGTTTTATGTAGACGAGTGTTTCTCTGTTAACGTAAGTTCCTGTTCGTAAAAGTTGTTATTTGTTAATATATCTTCCTCTGAAGCAAAAATATCTGGAAATTCTTCGCAAAGGGCAAATAATTCATCTTGAACATAAAACAGATGTGTCGGCACCGCTGTTCAGCATTAAAGTGATTACGTTCCTTTCTGTCATATCCGTGTATAAATTAATAAAACTTCCCATAACCAGGTTGAAACAAAAAAAATTTACTGTTGGTTGTCTTTGTCTTCCAGAGTCTGACCTATCCTCTGGGGACCTCTCTCGTTTCCCGATTGTGAACACCTGACATTGTGGGTGTTTCCTCGCGTTGTCCTATTCTTACTTTGACCTCTGTAATCGTCACGATTATTATTCGAGTAATTGGACCAATTTGCATTTCTCGACGAATTACCTTGAACATTTCCCCGAAAACGAGTGTTTGAGTTATTATTTCGGTAATAATTGCCGCTGCTACGATAATGTCTGGATCCGCGATTTCCTCGTTGTCGTGCATAATTGTTATTCCGGTAATAATTAACTTGCAAGGGCTCCGTTCTTGTGTTAGCATCTATAAAATCCGTCATACGTTCTTGAATCGTTTAGAGGTTCTGAGGCTTTGACAAGCAATTTTGCTGAATGCATCGCATTTTTCAACATTGCTTGTTTCGTTTCCGTTATAGTATATTTTTCGGCCACATTTTCTGGTTCTCCATCGGTCAAATATGCATTTTTGAGTTTCTTTGCAAGTGGTTCTATTTATTTCGCATGAACCTTGGCCGTTTTGTGTCTCTGATCAAGGCTTACCAGCTTGGCTCTTACCAAGTCTATACTTTCTGTTTTAATTACAGCTTTGAGCTTGTCTACTACTCTTTCTATTGAATTTTCATTCGTGATATTGGCTCTGGCCCTACCTGTCAACCTTGTCTTGACAAACGATAGTGCCAGTGCCTCATGGCCAGTTTGATACGCCTCAATCAGATCCACCGCGTCGATAGATGTTTGCGGTTCATCTGGTTCCCCATCGTAAGGACTCTTGAAACTATTGGTACATAAGTTCAAAAATTGCGCTGCGTCTAACACCATATTGACAGTTTGATTTTCTTTTATAGCTTCGAATCTCGAGTTTGTTACGACCGAAAATGGGCCTACAGTAAGGATACCGCTATTTTGCTTTGTTTTACACTTTATTTCGTAATTACAGCACTACGTACTATAGGCTGGATTCCGTCCACTGTATGGTTTGAGCATGGTATCGTCTGATATTTTCCTCCGGGTGCACTGTTCCACTTTTTGGTTGAAATTGGGCACTTCTCTGGTCGGTTCCGTTCCTGAGGGGTGTTCGCTTGTCCTTGTTGTCGTCCTAAGTGTCCTGTTGTGCAGGATAAACCTGAAATTACTGTTTTAATTAATTGGAAAACTTTGTTGACGAGGGTGATCCTAACCTCATTCGTGATTTCGTGTCAAACTGGGCCCGGCCGGTGGTTGCCGCGGATGATGGCTGTGTGGATCGGTGTTGATTTCGGCGTTGTCTCCGCTCCTCGAAGATGCAAGCTTCACGGAAGAAATTGGAATTGGGAATTGACCGGTTTGTTTTGTTGTTCTGGCAGAATATTCCGTTCTGTCAATGCTGTCATACTTGGTTACCTGTCACTGGGCATTGCTGCCAATCGAGCATATGAACTGACACTGTTTTTTTTTTGTTGCACTTGCGCGGCAAAAACAGAAACAAGAAGTCTCAGTGGAGATAAACGAAAAAGTGGCGTCGCTATTTTTCAAAAACGTGTAGCTACCTGTAAAGTGAAACCTCGACGGATGTTGTGCATTTTTCTCGTTGGAATTGAGAATTGGCCGTCGAGATTTCGTCGAACTTGTTCGGATTAACACAGGTACACGTAAAAGCGAAATTTGTTTGAAAATTCGCACGACTGCGGTCGGATCAAAAATTGGAAAAATTCGTGACTTTGCCCCTTCACCTTCAATCTCCGATTTACCATCACCAGGTATGTCACTGATTTTCTTTGACGCGTTTCCCGAGGAAAACATTGTATATTTTTAGGCATTTGGATTTTCTTTTCGTGGAAGGCGGAAGAAATACTTATCTTCATCGTTGTTGAGGACGGAATCTGGAGCGCTGAAGTCGATCCGTACAACTGAGTTTTGCAGTGTATATCTGCCTACTTAAAGAGCCGCACACGATCTGAGGTGGGCTTTGGAATTTTGCTTTGGGTGCTTTGGTAATAATTTGTTGTTTTTTTTTTAGGCTCTTTTCCTCTTTTCTCTTCTTTTTTCTTTTCTTTCCTTTCCTTTTCTTTTCTTTGGTCTTTATTTTCCGTATTCATTTCCTGAGAATCGAAGTCGCAACCTGCTGGATCGAAGCGTGCCCTTTTGGAAGTACCTATCGTTCGTGTGTGTCATCAGCAATACACGAGGCCACATCACCGTCATCTAGGTCGCCACCATCAGTTAAGTTGCATGCTTCGGTTCCTTTTTTTGTTTATTCTTATTTGTGTAGTGTGCTACTACGCTTGTAGTTGTAGTCAATACTATTATTCGGTCGTAGATATACCGCTAACCGTAGACACGTAGCACGTAGTTTAAATCAGTTGCAATCAATCAGTAGTGACGTCATACATTTGTTTTTATTGTATTGTATTTTGAAATTGTGATTGAATTGATGCATAAGTAGTTGAGTTAGTTCTGGCGCTTGATTAACAGCTTAGTTCTGAATACTATTACGTAGTGCCGCATACTGGCGCTTGCCGCGGGTGGGTAGTTGCGGAATTGGTCGTGGTAGTAGTCGCTAATTTCGGTCTAGCCCCTAACAAAGACTGCCCCGTGTACACGTAGGTAACATCCTTGTTTAGGTTGCGCTTGTGTTTTTTTTACAGGACACTACCTACGGCTGAGGCTCAATACTTGCCTGTTTCGGTCGAATGGTGTCGCCGCTACACCCAGTATCATTAACGTGTTGGTTTATTGTTCACTACTTACGGTATCAGCTCACTTAGGCCCTTCAGGCTCTTGTCAGTCAGGTTATGATACACCTGATATTTTATTTTAAACTGCACTTCATATAACTTATAACTGTACTTACCTTCACGTAATTTCTTTTGTTTTCAACATTATCATTTCCTGTCAAGTAATACAGACACACGAATTGGTTCTGGAATATATTTGTTTTATTACCTTCGCAATCACAACTACGTATTTTTTTTTATAAGTGCTTACCTTATTGTGGCGGTCATTATTTCGTGGTTCATTTGAGCGCAATAAGTGATGAGTATCAAGTGACTTGGCGGCAAATTGGACTTTGTCTGATTTTCCCTTCTGACTATTTTTAGTTGTGTTTTCTTGATCAAACATCTTTCGACCTTGTAGAACGGTACTGTGGTGAATCAACTAAACCACGTGGCGCCCAGTTATCTATTTACCCACCCCATTCTCCACTTGTAGTCGGCGGGCCTCTGCAGTATCTAACTACCTGGTCACAGGAAGGTAACGAATTGAAACGTGGTTATAAGTTTAATGTATTTGCAATAATATCAATTCCACCTTCAATACGCTTTGCGTACTCTTTCACTGTGTTGAACAATTCTTCGCCATGAGATGTCTTATTGAATAATTCCTTAGTTGCTTTGAACTCTTCCTTTATCCTGTCTAGATAACTTGACTTGTCTTGAATCACACGCAAATTTGTTCTACGCTCTTGGTTATCTTATTACAAATTTCGCCTAAAAACATTAACTTGTTCAAACTGGTGTCTAAATGAAGTTGCATCAGACATTCCACGGAAACATTACAAAACGTTTTATTTTATTTTATTTTTGTTCAAATATCGTCTCAGTTTCAAATTGCATTTTCACGTTAATTTTGCGGCAAGCCATTCGCATAATACTGTGTGATTTTGTACTCACTTTGTTGTGTTTATGCTGTCGGGTCGTTGCATCTTCGGCCTTGATTATGCAGCGTTTCTGCATGGGTCGAAATGTGCTCCGTTCAGCAGGTGTGGGCATTAGAACAATAGACTCTTCATTCTGGTCTGGTTGTCTAGGACATCAGATGTTGGCTGCTGCATTTGACAATAGACTCTTCATTTTGGTCTGGTTGTCTCGCCTCTAGGGAATGATGGCTGCTGTTCCTGCTTCCTGCTTGCTGCTTGCTGTTTTCAATAGCGGTGCTTTGAAAACGTGGCTTGGTTCTCGTAGCGTTATATTGGTGGCCTTAGGCCTCACTTGTTCCAAAGTATTTTCGGTGCCTAACTTCGGAATTGGCACTGAACTTTCAGCAGATTACTCTGCACGGTCGCCATGAAAGGGTCAAGTGTATGTAGGCGAAGACGGAATTGGTTTTCACATGTTTATTCATCGGAGTCGATAATACAAGTCAACTAACACTAAATTGTTATCCGCATATTATACTTCCACCAAACGTTGCTCCATGTCTAGTCCCTATATTCGCTGAGTAGGTAAAATACCTACATCGCGATAGTTGCGTTACACGCGGTTTGTGTAATTGATAAGTGGTTAATAATGGGGCACCACACCATTTCATATCTGCGAAAACTTGATCAGCAAGCGCATGGAAAATGAACGGCGCTATTTTTGAACCAAAGGGCATTACTTGAAACTCGAATATTCCTTCGCCCTCTTGTATAAAGACTGTATACTGCTTACTAACTGCTCTCGTCCATCCCGATCTGCCAATATCTGCAGACTAGATCGAGCGCCGAGAAATATCTTGCACCTTTCACATATGTTATAATTTTATCGATGTTCGGAATAGGGTAGGTCCTTTTCTTCGTTACACCATTCACCCGGCGCCTCCACAAATTTGTAAGGAAACCGGGATGATCATGGAAACTCACACCTTCAAGCCACCTTTGCCGTGTTCCCTCTTCTTCTTCTAGCCTCAGACCCGGCACGTCATACATCCGCTTCTTTCGCACGCAATGATTCGTTGAACCGTCGACTCAGCGAATTTCTGCTCGCGTAGTCGACACCTTCGTCCGCCGGATGTGTGGTGCTGATGCTAGCTTCTGAAATCAGAGAAGTGACTAGAGGAGAAATTCCCTGAATCACTTCTTGTTAATACCCAAGTATCAAGTAAAGACAGAACTGAATCCTATACTGATAATTGCAGATCATCGATCCGGACACGAACGAGCTGCTGGGACCCAACCAAACCGGCGAGATTTGGGTCAGAACCAGAGCTCTGATGAGCGGCTACCTCAAAGCTTCCAGCCGCGAGGTTTTCGACGGGCAAGGTTTCTTGAAAACGGGAGACATCGGCTACGTGGACGAAGACAACTGCTTGTTTGCCGTGGACAGGATCAAGGAAATGTTCAAGTACAAAGCGTGGCACATCGTCCCCTCGTCCCTGGAAGCGGTGATATTGGAACACCCCCGGGTCAAAGAGGCGGTGGTTTTCGGGCTTCCTCACGAAGAAGACGGGGATCATCCGGCCGCCGCTGTGGTTGTGGTCGGAGATTCCGACGGAGCGGCCGAAGAAATCGTCAGGTTTGTCGACGAAAGGGTCTTGGACAGGGAAAAGTTGCGCGGAGGCGTGGTGATTGTGAAGCTGTTGCACAAAACGCCCACTGGCAAGCTGATGCGGAACAAGATACGAGAATCTGTGCTTAGAGGAATGCTTAGTTGAGGAGTGCCAACTTAGAAATTGTTCTTACATCTTATAGGTCTTGTACTTAGTATAGCAAATAAATCTCATCCGTTCACTTATTTTGGTTATGAATAAACAAATTATTTTGGTTATGATAATTTAATGAAAAGTTTTACAGATTGGTTCTCGAAAACTGTTCCAGGTCAATCGCAATCGGCAGGTTTAACGCATGCTCCTTGATTATTCTTGAGCGTACCGCCTGTGCAGAAACAGCCTGGGACGCATACAGCTATACATGGCCCATGTGATGGAATGCCCCTGTTTGCGCAGGTAGGTGTCCTACAGGCACTCCCGCAAGATCGGTACACTTGACCTGGAGGGCATTCTAAGAGGAAAGAAATGATACTTGTTATTGACAATCCATCTTTCCCATGACAGCTTCACGCATGCCTGTGAGCGTGGAGCTCGCGGGCTGTAGTGGCTGTTTGTATAAGCGACAGTCTGCGCTCACGGGTATGCGCGTAAGTGATCTCTTTAATGGGAAAGGTGGATTCTTGACGCATGTATTAGAAAACTAGATGGATGGAACTCAACCTTGACCGTGCGCGTCACTTCGTACGCCTGCGCGCGGCCCAGATTGCATACGATTCATACGTCGAGTAACTGCCTAAAGGGGTGTTTCCTCTGCAGTTGTCAAGGTGTCAAGTAGATGGCAGCAGGGGCCAACCCGGCTTATTTTCCCGCTACTTTTTGAACGGTTCTCACATGGAGGGGGTTTTCCTTTTGGCTTTGGTGTCTGCCTGCCGGGTCGGCTGTCATGTCAAGTCAAGTGCAAATGTCGTCAACAAAGAATATGAACATCATAGGATGAACAATAAAAAAAACTGGTGTTTGGTGGACTACTCACCGTCACCTTGACCATCATAAGCCGCCGATAGGGCTAAAGTCACAACACAGAGAAGCACGACTGAAAATGCCAAGAACTTCATATTGACTTGACACTGTGGTAACAAAGTGTACTGTAAACTGACAGTAAACGGTAGCAATGCCTTGGCTCGTTGGGTTTTTATACATAAAAAAATAATATGGAAAACAGCATGTTTTATTTTTTAAATTAAAACAAAGCATGCATCATCAGGTGATTCCCAACGTCATATTATTGTTTGCGCTGGTACTAATGCTGATACATACTGATATAACTCATTTTGCACCGAGGTAGGAGGTGTGTATGGTACCTACTTGGGTATGTGACCCTACATGTCACGTCTAGCAAATAATTCTTTGATTATCTTAATAGGCATGTTTACTGCTTCACTGGAAGCGGAAAGCATAAGTAAGTAGTTATCGCAAGTCAGTTTTGTTATAGGTAAACTCTTCTGGGAAGTCGGAAATCACCATAAAAAATACTACTTACCTGGTGATCGTAAAAGCGCAATCTTACTGCAGTTATTTGCAGTTGAATTGTGGTTTCGTAAAATTGGCGTGAAGGCAAAGATTCGATAAAAGGTTATCCCCTCGGTTATATGAGCCTTTATTCTTTAACATAACTGAGATGATCTCAATCATGTCACAAAATAACATCACAATGAACGTTACTTCCACATCTATGTGATGTTCATCCGCGATGTTATACGATGTAATGTCTGCGAGATGTTTCGAAATGAACTTGAATTGAACATCACACATGAGACATCTATACTGGTCATAAGATTATTGTTACTGCTTTCAACTTGCCAAAGTGTAACATCTCACTGACGTCAATGAGACGTAGTCACTGAGAGATTTTTTAAATTTCGCGGGCTGTCATCGTTAAGCTCTGTGTGTCGGAAAATATTTATAATAAATAGTTTTGCTCCCTATTCCATGTGTGTGATGCCAGAACAGCCTTGATGTCTTCATGTTTAGTTTCACGTCCTGCGGGCCTTCTTATGTCTTTATGTGTCGTTTGGAACCATTTTTGTGTCTTCTTGTGCTTGTGGCTTTCGGAACTAGTGTGCCCCGTTTCTCTCCTTGTGTTCTTCGAAAGCCTACTGGGCCTTCTTGCATTTTGTCGTGGCTTTCATACCTTTGGTGAACCCTTGTGTCTGCTCTTGTGTTATTCGGAACCTCAAAATGGGCCCCTTTTTGTTTTATTGTGCTTTCGAATACTTTGATGACTGCCGTTCATGTCTAATTGTGACGTCCGGGGCCCCAACGGAGCCCCTTGTGTGTGTCTTGCTGTAACGTTTCGAGCCCCAGCGAGGCTCTTTGGGCTTGGTGTATCGTTTTGAGTCCTAACGAAATATCCCGAGAAATATCCCTGAACATCAAGCGCACTGTTTGAATATACTGTATTAGACAAATTAGTGGCTTAGACGAATCGGCACCGGCAGCAGTGTCTCTATCACCTGTGGGGATGTGAAAAATTGATTTTAATTAGTGTTGCACGAATCTCGTCTCGATTCTCGATCTCGTCTCGATCTCGCCTCGAGATTCGAGACGAGATCGAGACGAGATCAAGGCGACAAGATTCGAGATCGAGACTAGAATAAGACTGCCGATACGAGAATCTCGCCGAGAAAAATCTCGATTCTCGACTCTCGACCTCATTTTTTTTTCAAATTACTGAAAAAGCTTTCAACGGATTTATTTCATTTCCCTTCAGTCTTTTGATGAACATTATCCTTTTCTAGGGATTTTTTTCAAAAAAAAATCAAGGTCTTGTACTTTGAAGTCTCACAACAAGACCTACCCGTCTCATCATTTTATGTTTACTAGTAATGTTTCGTAATAACCTTTAATTTTTGCGAAATGAATCATCCTCCGCTCTGAACTTTTTTACAGCAAGCTTATTAGTTATTAATGAACATTTTTCTAAATTTCACGTTCATTGTTAAAAGTTTACGATCATAACAGAAGTACCTACATGATGTCAGGAATGTAGCCCATTTTTATAGTTCCAGTTTTTGGGCCTTTCATGTTGGGTGAAAAATAATACTGCCATTCACTAGATACCTATGGTTGTTTTTTCTCCTCTGTTGATTTATTGCAAGTACGGTTATATCGATGGTCGGCAACATTTTTATTACAGGGAGGTACGATATGAAGCTCAACACAATACTATAGCTATATTCAAGGGCGGAAGTGACGGAACGACCAGCACGCGGTTGTGGGTATCATACTTCAGAATATTGCGAGACGAGCCAAAATTTAATTTCAGAATGAGATGAAACGGAAGAAAGTGTTTCGATGTTATTGTTATTATTAGGTATTATTGTATAGGAAAGTAGTATAGGTTTGGCGCTCGTGTGCAGCCCGACACATCTAACACTGATAGTTCGATGTTCGAACAGGTAAAATACCTAAAATATGCTAAATGATGGGTCACTTGGACTAGGTATAAACAATATAAATAGATAATACAGAGAGTTGTAGGTAGGTATTTGAATTATAGTGAATGTAATTGAAGATGCTAAAATAACTCGAGAATCTCGAGTCGAGATCGAGATTCTCGAGCCGAGATCGAGACGAGATTGAAGTTTTGAAAATAAATCGAGATCGAGACGAGATCGGGTGAAATCTCGTCTCGATCTCGTCTCGTGCAACACTAATTTTAATTTAAAAATACACATCGAAAATGCGACGTGATATGTACGTCAAAAAGTGATATCTACGAGATGTGGAATAGCGATGTAGATAGTATGTCACATTTAGACATCTTTGAGATATCTCATTAATGTTCTAATTACCCGGACATGAGAGGTGACAAAGATGTCCACTTAACATCGCATAGACTTTTTTGTTAACATCGCAGTTGTGACTTGAACATCTAAGTGATGCCACAGAAATGTTTACTTGCTGAGTGGGAGTGCACCCAAAATTCCACAAATAATTTGGGGTGTGTGTAAAAGTGACAGCCAGGAACCAGTAGCTGGTCAGGGGGGTAGACAGAGCATGCAGCGTTGCCATTCAACTGAATAATGTAAGAAAGTTTTCAAAATTTGGCGCCTTTACGCATGCGCAATGCCCAAACGAAATTGCCTATTGCCACTTCTTTTCTGTCAATTGACATCTTTCACCGCAACGCGATGGTGCCATCAGTCTGTTTGTTTGGTCTTGCGTGATTGTCAAGTTCTGAAATGATTTGTCCAGAAACGCGACTAGGAGAAGAAAAATCTGATTGGAAGTTATGCAACTTAGTATACACTGGCTCATCTTTGGTTGCATGCTTCATTCTTGTAACTCCTTACAACAACTTCTCCCATTTTTTTTTTGTGAAAGTGAAATAAAATAGTAGTTAACGATTCAAGAGCTCGTTTTCAGGATCGAAGCCGTGTTTGCCATCATGAGGCGCGGCCGAATGCACATTTATATATCTAATGAAACGATAACGTGAGCCTCGACGTAAACTTTCAATTTTTGCAACTACAGTCTTTTTTTTTCAAGTCCAATGTGGGCAAATGGCACATTCTTTTGCATGCATCGTGATAGGGTTACCAGACGTCCTGATTTAGGCGGGACTGTCCCGATTTTCATTATTGTATGTTCCGCGTACCACCAGCTCACTGAATTGTCCCGATATTTACAGTTCCGCCTATAACGCTCTGATTTTTCATTTTTATTTTTCTGCATTACGCGATTTTGAAACAAAACGTTCAACTATTTAGTTGTGATTGTATTACAAAGTTTATTCACAGGAGGGGATAGTATTATGTACTTACAAGACATGAGAAAGGCGTTTAATTGCACCCTGCAGACTTGCAAACGCAGAATCGTATTTCCCGGTATTACCCTGCAAGTGAGATATCTAGTTACCTGACTTGGATTTTGATTAGTGAACTCGTTAGTGAAGTTGCAATATAAAAACTTCAATTTTGAACCTATTGAAATTGAACCTGAGTTCCTAACAATTATGTAATTCAACAACGGTGGAAAATGCGGACTCTCTATTCTCTGAATGATGCAATGAGTTTTGAAGGGCGTAATTACGGACTGATCGAACAAATTTCCTCTCATAGGCTTTGATCAATCACCTCATCGCTTACCATGTTTTGTCGCTAGATTTTCAGGAATCGAAGGCGACGGGAGGAAAAATCTATTCTATCACTCGTTTGGTTGTGATTTGCTAAATGCTGAACATAAAAAATGGAAAAAATGCTCTTCGAAATTATTGGTTTTCTGCCATTTTGCCCACTTCGCTCGCACCTTGATAATGTTTTTTCGCTATCATCATCTAGAAATTCTTCTGTCCCGATTTTGCTTTTCAAAAATCTGGCAGCGTAGTTTTTGCCGAATATCTTGATTTTGGGTCATCTGACAGCAAAAGATGTGGAAAATCATTTTGAAGCCAATGAAATTCCCTACAGGATGGTTTTTCAATCAACTTTCTGCGACCTATGGCCTCTTAGATAGAGCTTCTGAAAGCGGGAGCATTGTCGTGAAAGCTCCATGGCCACTTGGCTCAAAAAACTGATATTTTGATGAGACAAAAAAAATTCAAAATGAGATTTCTTGAGAATCCTTCATGCTATAGTTGCGGTGATGGTCTTAAACTCTTTCTCTTGAACCGTCGATTACAAATATTGAAATGTCAAAAACGTCACATTGTACATATACAGGGTGTACTAAGGGAATCAAAGCAGATCAGAGAAATTTGATATATTTCTTTATGCTTTATTATTCGATTTAGCCTTTATACGAGAGTCTAAGCACCTATCACGAGTCCAATATCAATATACATTTGCTCTGTAAGCTTCACTCAATACTGTTACGAGCGGCGATCCCGTGCATTCGGGTAAACACGCGATCTTTCTGCGGTGTAGATAAAAGAGCGGTGCTCTGGTCGTTTCCAGAAGTGTACGCAATGACTTGGCATTGGCAACCTTCAACGCTCGATCAAGGCACATCTGTCCATTTTGGTGGAGATGCAGACGTTCCGGAGCACACGGGAAACACGCGGAAGGTGTGTGATTATTCAGGAGTGGTCTAGAATCCATATGCCGGATCACTATGGAAACTGCTGGAGAATGCATGGAACATTCGAGATGAATTGGTCGGACCTATATAAGGCATCAATTGTCGTGTCACGAGATATTTTTTGCAGAGCATGGCTATAAAAATCTTCCTGTGCTGTGCTAGACTTCCATACATTATTAATATGTAAATACAATGTTGAAGCTCTGTTTTGGAAAGATTGTGAGCATTTTTGATTTAAAAAAAATGATAATTTGCTCTTGAAAATTGTGGATTTTTAATTTACGATATTTTCACGTTGAATACATCAATGTTCAAAATTTCGAATAGGATGGATAACTGCAACTATTTCACGCATTTACATCAGGCATTCGACATAATTATCATTTCTTGAATACTATAAAATCGAGTTGGTTTGATGTGAGGTGTGAGCCAGCTTGAAGCTGAAAAATGTGGCTATACCCGCGGGAAAGTTGCTGTTGTTATATTATTATTATCTTAATGTGGAGTGTTCTTTTTTCGGAAGCTAGAGAATTGTTTTGGCTACAAGAATAAACCTTGAAAGATGAAATCAAAGCCATATTACAGCTACAATACATTTTTTTCAACTGCGCGGAGATATTTTTGAGTGACATTTAGGACTTCGACATTTTTTTCAATAAATTATTTTTCTCACCTTGTAACCACTTACGTCGCGTTTATGATATGATAGTCTTATGCAGAAAAGTCCATTTAATTCACCCAATCTTAAATCCAAATGATTAATGCATCAAACGCAAAAATAACCCAAATTGAAAAACCGGCTTTATTTTGGTCCCAAAATCACGTTTTTCTGCCAAAAATTGCTCAAAAGATTTTTTAAACAGAATTTAAATGTCATAATCGGATTTGCAAGATCAGATTTAGTGGGAAACGATACCCAACATGCCAGTATTGTCTCAATATTATTGAAAACCAAATTTCTTGCATAGGTCACCAATTGCTCCCCTCCCGAGCTCCCCTCACGGGAACCATAGACATCTAGTTTGTCAATAAGTTTCACTTATAACCCACTGTATCCAAATATAATAAATTTGAAGCCAATGACTGGATAACTCTCGTCCTAGAATTTTTTTAATGAAAATTTTTACCCCCCTCCCTCAAAAATTATGACGCACACGGAGGAAAGTTGGGGACTTTTAGTATCTTGTTTAGTAAGGTTAAGTGGGTACGATACCGTGAAGATTGCACGTGGATTAATTTGTTTCATGTTAAATGCTAAAAAGCCTGGGCTATAACAAAAATAGGCTAAACATTTTGTCGTATTTAATATCACAAGAGATAAAATTTTGTCGGCAAAATTTTTCGATTGTTATGAAAATTTGTTGCTTGGCAATTTCGCGAATGACATTTGTAACAAAACCACGAGCCGTCAGGCGAGTGGTTTTGATTAAATGTCATGAGCGATATTGCCAAAAAGCAACAAATTTGAATATTACAAGAGGAAAATTTTGCCTTCAAAATTTTATCTCGAGTGGTATTCGACATGACTATTTTACGAGAGAAAAAGAGGCTTTCTTTGAACAGCTTTTTCATCCAAAACCAAAATACCTATCTATAGTTCTAAAATAACGTGAAGCCATAAAAGGGCCGTGAGAGTTTCGGGAGTCATGACTAACGGCGTATGGAGGTATAAGAGAGCCCGCTATGATCTCGAGCATCCAAAGAAAGTATAGAAGAGCACAGAGTCTCGGGAGATAAGGAAAAGGTTTTCTACTAAAACCTTGACTGAAAAACCAAGAAAATACAAGACAACACACCAAAGTTTCGAAAGCCAGAAGAAGACGCAAGGGGCTCACAGTACGTCATAAGAAGGTGAGCAGGTCTTTGAACGGCACATAGACATCCACATCAAAAGGGCCCGCAAGGGCTTCGAGCCACAGAAGAAGACACAAGGGGCAACTCATTAGGGATATAAACGATGCATGAAAACACAAGGGGGCCCGCTGGGGCTTCGATTGATACAACAAGATGCAATGAAGCTTACTAGTTTGCTTGAATACTTTTTGTGACGACCGCCGATTCAAATTGATGCAAAAGTGTCAGTCTGACAAATATTATTATAGGTAACTCAATTTGAGCTTGCTTTGTTTTCCTGTGCTCATCTTCAGCTAAGTTCCGGTCATTTACAAAAGGAATTTTATAACAAAGCGGACGGCTGGACGGATTGGGACGGACAGGCGAATACAAAGTATAAAAATAGCGTATTCGATAGGAAAATGCGCTACATCTACTAAAGCAGTTTGAATGTAATGAAACGATTGAAACGTCAAAAAATTGCCGCTGCAAAACCATCATGTTGGTTTTGCCCAGGTAGGTATAGGTACGTGTTTTGTCATCTGAATACTAGATTTTATTGTCGGTGTAATACACTCTAGTGAAATAGTCGTATTTAATATCACAAGAGATAAAATTTTGTCGGCAAAATTTTTCGATTGTTATGAAAATTTGTTGCTTGGCAATTTCGCGAATGACATTTGTAACAAAACCACGAGCCGTCAGGCGAGTGGTTTTGATTAAATGTCATGAGCGAAATTGCCAAAAAGCAACAAATTTGAATATTACAAGAGAAAAATTTTGCCTTCAAAATTTTATCTCGAGTGGTATTCGACATGACTATTTTACGAGAGAAAAGGAGGCTTTCTTTGAACAGCTTTTTCATCCAAAACCAAGATACTTATCTAGTTCTAAAATAACGTGAAGCCATAAAAACGCCGAGAGAGTTTCGGAAGTCATGACTAACGGCGTATGGAGGTATAAGAGAGCCCGCTAGGATCTTGAGCATCCAAAGAAAGTATAGAAGAGCACAGAGTCTCGGGAGATAAAGAAAAGAGTTTCTACTAAAACCCTGACTGAAAAACCAAGAAAATACAAGACAACACACCAAAGTTTCGAAAGCCAGAAGAAGACTCAATGGGGCTTACAGTACGTCATAAGAAAGTGAGCTAGGTCTTTGAACGGCACATAGACATCCACATCAAAGGGGCCCGCAAGGGCTTCGAGCCACAGAAGAAGACACAAGGGGCAACAGACACCAAGGGGCAACTCATTAGGGATATAAACGATGCATGAAAACACAAGGGGGCCCGCTGGGGCTTCGATTGATACAACAAGATGCAATGAAGCTTACTAGTTTGCTTGAATACTGTTTGTGACGACCGCCGATTCAAATTGATGCAAAAGTGTCAGTCTGACAAATATTATAGGTAACTCAATTTGAGCTTGCTTTGTTTTCCTGTGCTCATCTTTAGCTAAGTTCCGGTCATTTACAAAAGGAATTTTATAACAAGGCGGACGGCTGGACGGATTGGGACGGACAGGCGAATACAAAGTATAAAAATAGCGTATTCGATAGGAAAATGCGCTACATCTACTAAAGCAGTTTGAATGTAATGGAACGATTGAAACGTCAAAAAATTGCCGCTGCAAAACCATCATGTTGGTTTTGCCCAGGTAGGTATAGGTACGTGTTTTGTCATCTGAATACTAGATTTTATTGTCGGTGTAATACACTCTAGTGAAATAGTCGAAAAAACATTTGCCCTTCATCCCCTTTTTCATACATGGCTATTTTACTGACCGGAAATAAAACCTCACTGACCGGAAATGAAACCTCACTGACCGGAAACTTACGAAAGTCCCATGAATTTGGAATTTTGTGTATAGACTAACAGAAATAGGCTTTACATTTTGTCAAATGAGAATTCGGCCTTCATCCCCTTTTTCATACATGGCTATTTTACTGACCGGAATTTCAAGTTCCTGAGATTTCCGTAGATGTCCGGTCAGTGAAGTTTTATTTCCGGTCAGTAAAATAGCCAAATATGAAAAATGGGATGAAGGCCGAATGTTTCTTCGACAAAATGTCAAGCCTATTTTTGTTAGTCTATCCACGAAATTTCAAGTTCCTGAGACTTCCGTAAGTGTCCGGTCAGTGAGGTTTTATTTCCGGTCAGTGAAATAGCCAAATATGAAAAAGAGGATGAAGGCTGATTTTTTATTTGACAAAATGCAAAGCCTATTTTTGTTAGTCTATACACAAAATTCCAAGTTTCTGAGACTTTCGTAAGTGTCCGGTCAGGAAGGTTTCATTTCGTTCCGATCAGTAAAATAGCCATGTATGGAAAAGAGGATGGAGGGCGAATATTTCGTCGACAAAATGTTAAGCCTATTTTTGTTAGTCTATTTACGAAATTTCAAGTTCCTGAGACTTCCGTAAGTGCCCGGTCAGTGAGGTTTTATTTCCGGTCAGTGAAATAGCCAATAATGAAAAAGAGGATGAAGGCCGATTTTTCATTTGACAAAATGTGAAGCCTATTTTTGTTAGTCTATACACAAAATTCCAAGTTTCTGAGACTTTCGTAAGTGTCCGGTCAGTAAGGTTTCATTTCGTTCCGGTCAGTAAAATAGACATGTATGAAAAAGGGGATAAGGGGCAAATGTTTCTTCGACAAAATGTCCAGTCTATTTTTGTTAGCCTATTCACAAAATTTCAAGTTCCTGAGACTTCCGTAAGTGTCCGGTCAGTGAGGTTTTATTTCCGGTCAGTAAAATAGCCATGTATGATTGTATGAAAAAGGAGACGAAGGGCAAATGTTTCTTCGACAAAATGTTTAGCCTATTTTTGTTAGTCTATTCACAAAATTTCAAGTTCCTGAGACTTTATTATTAAGTGTCCATTCACACTGAGAGATTTTCATGACATTTTTAACTTATGTGATACTTTGAGCCAAAATCTCACATTTTCTGAATGGCTTTTTTACTCTTAGGCCATTCAGAAATGCGAAATTTTGACCAGAAAGTATCAAGTAAGATAAAAATGTCATGAAAAATTCTCATCGTGAACGGACACCTGGATAATGAGAGAATTGAATTTACCCAACTTGGGAATGGTCTTCTTCTTCTTCTGGTGGAAAACTCCAACTGCAGATTTTATTAGATTATTTTGGTTTGTTGCTTTGCTTTATGCCGGATTTGATGCCAGTCCATCGGATGGATTTTGAAGAAATGAATGTCAAAGTTTGGAACTTGGATATTTTTCATCAATTCACAAATGACAGTTAGAGGAGTACTTCAAACTGCTCTGGATACTGTTTTTTAGGGCTTTCAAATAACATATTGCAAGTCAAGTTATGTGAAATAAAACTTCTGCCATTTTTTGATAATGGCACTTCCACTTGACAGATGACAGCCAAAAACTGATCAGCTCATTTGACAGCAAGACCCTGTCTGTATACCAAATCAGGCATTTCCACATGACGTCACGAGCTCGTCAGTGTTGCCAACCTAGTTGAATTTATGACCTCAAAAAAGTGTTCGGGAACAACCCGCGTTGTTATGATTGGAAAAAAAGTACTTTTTTGAGATTTTGGATAACTTAGGAAGCAAGTTTGTGCGTGATAATTATTCACAAAACTTCGGAGTTTCGATCAGTACCGACAGTTGGAAGTGTATTGACCTAGATAGCTCAATAAACAAGAAAGTTTGGTGAAGTGCTTAAATCTTTTTTGTCGAAAAGAAAAGAAATCCGTGGCTTTTTCGGAAAACTGGACTCTTGGAAGGAAAGAGCATCTCAGGAAGTATTTCAAAGTGCCAAGAAATGCGACTCAAAAACATCTGGGAAGGAGAAAATATGCCAGTTTATTATCTTGCCGATAAGGTAAAAAGCTGACTAAATTGTTGGAATACAGAATAAATGTGAGATGATTTTACAAATTATCCATCACTAAGCGCCCTTCTGATTTCAGAAAGTATGGCTGTAGCAAAAACTGTGACCTGTGGCGACCAAGCGACCAAGGAATTTCTAAGTTTGACCACAATTTTACCTCAAATCCTGCTTATAAGAAGAAATTTCAGGATTTATCAAACAATGTGTCTTGACGCGACGAAGCCATCAACTGAAAATTCAAGATTGTCAAGTAAGGTGTACGGTGTACGATTTGGTCATCGGAAGATACCCGGAGCCGAGCTCGGAGCCGATCCCATCTGGTTCAAATGTGCTTATATCACAGCGAATATTACAACTGCAGTGAAGTAGAAAATGGAAATTATTGTTAATTCAAACATCCAGGCTTGTGAAAGCAATGAAGAAAACATGGCTAGAGATGTAGAGATGCAATTGACGTAAAAGTTGGGTTGGAGTAGTTTTATCTTTTTTTTTTGAGAAAAAAATGAGAAATTTATGATTTTCTCGAAACTTTGGGCTCGTGGAAGTACGAAGTATCACAGAAAGTATCCCATAGCGCGAAGAAATGGAGAAGAAGAAGGAAGGAATAAACTTGAAAAAATATATGGAGGTTGTACGGATAACGATAAGGATGGGTAACTGAATTGCTGTAATACAGTTATGATGTTTGCACAAAATTATCTGTTGCTAAGCCTCTCTAGTTTCAGGAAGTACCTGTGTCAAAAATTGCGGCCTTCGGCAATCTAAAAATGGCAAAATCTACGGACTGAGGAATTGCTACGTCGACCACAATTTGGAACCTTGAATCCTCAATAGAACAATAAATATTTGTATTTTCAAGAAATGTATCTTGACACAATCAAGTTGTAATTGAAAATTAAACATCGTTGAATCAAGTGTAAAATTTCTGTCAAGGAGGGCTCCGGTGACCGAAGACATCTTCGGTGGCCGAACAGCTGTTCGAGTTAAGCTTCCATGTTTTGCCTCTGTCCATATTCTACAACCGAAGTGAAGACATTCCTGCACTTTTAAAATATAAAATATCAACTAAAACTATTGTTTGTTTTTTTAATCCAGCAGTAAAAGCTGGGCCTCAAGTATTTGGGTGATTGGGAAGCAAGAACCGAAGAGGTACATACCTAGTCCCTCACAAGTCATATCGCTTCTATTTTCTATTTTTTTTTTTGCTTTTTATATTTTTCCTCCGCGGCCGTCCTGGAACATTTTGAAATTTTTGTTTGTTTTTCGTCCGGTAGGTAAGTTAACTTTCGTTTATTTGTTCATTATAATATTGTTACTGACTAACGTAAACGTACCAATGCCTGACACTGTGCCTTAACCTGACACCTTGATTTATTTCATAGCAAATAGGCAAAATTATTGGCTTTAGACCTATTCATATTCAAATGTTAGGGTTCGCAAACATTTTACTCAAGATTTTTCATACAGTAGATTAGCAATACTAATTTTTAAATGTCTGCGGCCGTTTGAAGGGAAGCGCAACAGTTGATACCAGAAACACTTATATTTCTGCTAAGACTTTGTAAAATTGAAATTGTTTGTGAAAACGTGAGTTTGGTTAATTTTCTTGAAATATTCATATAGCATTGCTGCATATTGATGGAGAAAGATGCTGTTACATCAATTCCAGGTGATTTCAGAGTTTTATGGTTATAATAGGGGGCGTCAGCTATTGGCACTGGGTAATATTGACAAGTCCAATGCCTAACAATGAGTGTGTCAGCTCCTGGATAATGGAAAATGAACGCGGTAATAGAGTCTATAACAAAGATTCAATGAGCTTATGCTGGTGTAAAAGTTCAATATTGATATCTTTAGTGGTTCCAATACCTGAGGCCCTAGGTCAGCCACTAGCTTTATTAGTGTCAGCTACTAGCAATGATAGATTTGCAGATTCCATACTTCCAGCCTCGCTTCCAGCTATATAACTAACTGGTATTTAACTTGTTATCAGTTCAATAAAAGTTTCTTTTTCGCAATTTATCCACTGCTGTTCCTCTGAATATCACATCTGAGCTGTTTACATGTGGGTCAGGCATTGGTTCTTTTGAAGTCAGGCTTGAGGCCAAGTCAAGAGAAGCTATGTCAGGTACTGGACAAAAAAAATCAAATTTCAAAAATTTTCTAAACAAAAACATAAGGCACGTTTCACCAAAATCATCAATGCTATATCATGGATGTTACCTGCTCTAATTATTCCACATACGAAATTTACTTTAAGTACTTCTGAATCATTTCTAGACAAGAAAATATACAAAGATAGCCCTTAAGGTGTCAGGCATTGGTACGTTTACGTTACCTACTTGAAAAAATTTGTTTCAAAATGCGAAAATTGCAATTCCAGTCGCCGCGCCGTTTCTGTTATTTTCATAAAATAACATTTAAATTTGAGAAGCTGTATACAAAATTTAACATTTAAAAAAAAGAAGAAAGGGGCGGCCTAACAGTTTTTGCACGAGGGCGGCCAAATGTCTAGAGACGGTCCTGCCACAAGAAGTATGATGCGGCCAGAAATGACATGCTCTTGAAGGTCGTTAGCTCATGGTCCACTGTTCTGTGTTTTTCTGGAAAAAATTTGACTAGAAACTGAAGAAAAATTTGGAGAAGGGATGGGTCTGAGGGGTGGGGGTCGAATTATTCACGCTTGAATAATGACATTATTTACGTGGCGCAATTATTTCGCTGTTTACTGGTATCATTTTCGCCCTTTGAATTTGTGCTCTTGCGGCAAATGCAACCCCTGGCAGTAATCACACTCCATTGCTACAATCAGCACTAACAAAATTCAAAAACAGATGAAAATTGCAGCTTTGCTCTTCAGCACCTCCACCACAATAAGTAAGGTCTCGATATTCTGGCGGAGGCGCGACGATCGAATAAATCGCAGGATTGGCAGGTCATTCACGCTAACGCTAATTTTGCCGTCTCCGCTGTTGTTGTTCAAGCCTGGGTACTTACATACGGTACACATAGAAGTGAAATACAGCCTATATTCTATTACTCTATTGTTGTACTTCGTCTCACTGTCTCAGTACCTAAGTACCTAGTAATACTTCGCCAGACAGACTCGTGAAGTCGTAAAACTCGAGTATAATAACCTCACACCACCAAACTTGCTATTTCGAACATGCAAAAATCGACTCCTGGAATCCTGCCCTGCCTTCACAATGCAAACATCACCGCAGGATAATAATAGCTTCGTGCGTTTTCGTATACAGCCCGCCTGACACGGCACTTGGATACGAAACGCAGTTTTCTTATTCATTATTCCCGCACTACGCACTAACACTGATAGGTATCCCACTTTCCAGCAGGAAAAAAATCCAGGCAGTTAGTAATAGTAGATACAGAGCCACCAGCCGCTCTGCCGTCTGTAGTATAATATACAATAATACTAACACCGTTTCATTCGGTCGAACTTGACGAAACGAAAAATCCTTGTTACGTCACAGCACCGGCGCTCCACCATGTGTTATCGACTGTACAACAGGCGGCGGCAGATCCTGCTGCTCTCTGCTGCTGCGTTGCGTAAAACCCACCACATCGCCTTTCTGGTGCTCGCAGGACGGGCGTTCGTCTTGGCAGGAGCGTGTGAAAGTGATCGTGTGGCGTGGACCGACGGAAAGCCGCCCCCAGCCATGGCCAGCGTTGCCCCCGCCGGCGCCTCCACCAAAATCGACATGGCCGCCGCCGCCAACCAGGGTCTGGTCCTCTACCACGATCATTTCTCCTTCTACTCGCAAAAGGTACGTTCATCTATGCCTCGAAGACTTTTGCTTTGTTCATCCTCGAGTCCTTTCACTCCTTTCTGCACTATCCCAGAGTCCTGGACTGTCCTCCAGCCTGCCAGAATTTCATTTTTTTTCCATTACGTGCGAAGACCTTGACGAGCAGTACACAAACACGGTGCATGGTAAAAAGCCGTGATGATAATGGTTCTGTGTGGACTATCATTGCTAAGATTAAAACTTGCGTTGGGACTTCGAATTATTATTATTATTATATCATGGAATATCATTAATCGAGTAATGGCACTGCAAAGAGCGAAGATGTTTACGATCTATAAAATATGGGAATAGATGCAACGAAACACATGGCCTTGGCACATTGTGGCATTGACACAGCAGCGGCGCAAAATGACCTTTTTGGTTCATTGATCTGGTGACAATATCCAAGTTGTAAATGGTATGTGGTTTTTTTTTTGTTGTTGTGGGACGCGACATAGACACTAGACGGGCTTTGTTTACTTTACGTTTTTTGCTAGATGCGGTGCCTATTTTTAGGACATTGTAATGTCATTATATTGTATGAAAAAGCGAGCACATGACAAGTACTTACCGGCCTATAGCTTCAAGTAATGGGTGGATACGTAAATACAAGTACTAAAGGTAATAATGAGTCTCCAAGGTGGACGTTTTTTTTTTTTAATAAATTATAATAATGAAGAGTTACGCACTATGATGATCCATTTCAATAAAAAGGTAGGTTAGTCATTTTGATTACCTTATTTACCTACATCAATCGAGATCAATTGGTGCTTTTATTCCATGAAGAAGATCGAGAAATTAATATAATCGGTAATTCATGATAAACTGCTCAACAATGAAAGTGTTAGAAAGCAAAAATTCACCCAATTTTGAACCGCTGTAACTTTTGATTGGCACGAACGATTCTGATCCCGTTTCAAGAACTGAATTGCTCAATATTTTGGCCATCTTTCTTGTCAATATGAAATCAATAGAGCCCCCCATACAATTTTTACAGGGTGATGAACAGAGCAGTGCAAAATTGATGGAGGTTCAACACACCGCCGTTTCCGTTGAAATTTTTTTTTGGCAGTATCAACACCAAATTTATGAATAATGAAGAATGATGTCTTCCCTCGAAATGGTTTTTGAACTTTCGGGATTCCAGTCGAAACAGCCAAAATGTGATTTTTTGATTGTGAATACTGTATGTTATTCTTGTAGCAACGCAAAAACATTAGAACTTTTCATATCATGATGACGCCACTTGGAAGGCTTGTTCACTATACAATTCTGAGCAGTTTGACTTGCAACACGTCCTTTTTGTCCAGTGTATGGGTGAAGAAAAGCCCAATTGGCAGGCGTACTTTTTGGTACTACTTCTAAAATTCGGGTTTTTAGCATTGAAGAATGGTTTTCTTTCACTCTGTTTAGGGCTACGTCATTTAGAATTGGCTTGACCACATTTCTGCCATTATGGAATTTTTTTCCTTCACCTTAAAATTTGAAACATGGCATGTTTGGTATCATTTCTTGAAATGTTGGTTCCCTTAATGGGATTCTGTCAATAAGATCTGTTTATCTGTTTGTCTATCTGTCTATCCCTTCCCCAAAAAATATTTACAAAATTTTTAACCCCACTTCCTTTCTTCCTGGAATTCTCCGAGTGTCGAATTTAATATTGGTGACCTCTCAATTATTTTCAATGCAGTTAACGTCATCCTGCATAGCATCGGAAGAGATAATTTTTTTGTGAAAAAAATGCCACCCAAATTTAACCCTTTCGCTCTCCCCACCTCATCTCAAAAATCTAAAATGGCAATACCTACTTTGTGGTACATCAAATTGAAGGACATTGAATTCTCTTCATGAACAAATTTTTTTTTCAATTTTTAAAACCCCCAATTTTTCTCACAGAATACTCCAAATGTCTAATTTATTTGAAGAGGGGTTGAAGATTTCAAAACAATTGTTTTCGGAAGGATAATTCAATTCCCTTTGATTTGATGTGTCACAAAGTAGGGAGTGTATTGTTAAATTTTGAAATTGAGGTGGGGGAGAGCAAAGGGGTCAATTTGAGTAGCACTTTTTCCACCAAAAATTCTTTTCCTCGATGTTTTCTATGATGACACTGACTGAATTGGGAAAAATTGAGGGGTCCAGAATTAAAAATAGGACAGTTAAAGAATTTTTAGGAAGAAGAAAGGTGGGGTTGAAAATTTTGAAAATATTTTTTTTTAGAAAGAAAATTCAATTCTCTTCAGTTTGAATATCGCAAGGTAGGTTATGTCATTTGAAATTTCGAAGTTGGGGTGAGTGAGGGCGAGGGAGCTGAAGATAGAAATTTGCCAATTTATGTTTTAGATGTCCCCTTTGATATAAAAATCGACCTGATTTTGTTTGAAGAAATATTCACTAGGAATCGAAAGTTATTGCAGGTATATAATTTTCAAATGATCACCCGGTACAGTATTCACAGTAAAAAATCACATTTTGACTGTTTCGACTGGAATTCCAAAAATTCAAAAACCGTTCTGAGGAAACACATCACTCTTCATGAATTTGGTGTTAATGGTCCTGAAATTTTTTTATACGAAAACGGGGATATGTTGAACTTTTATCAATTTTGCACTGCTCCGTTCATCACCCTGTAGAAATTTTATAAAAGGCTCTATACATTTCATATTGACAAAAAAAATGGCCAAAAGATTGTGCTATTCAGTACTTTTAACAAAATTAGAATCGTCTGTGTCAGTCTAAAGTTGCAGCGGTTCGAAATTGGGTGAATTTTTGCTTTGTAACCACTTTCAATTGTTGAGCAGTTTATTTTGTTGGTTTTCTTGAAAGCGAACTGCTAGTTTTTTGAAGTGATACACCCATAAAATTGATCCACTTTGGTAATTATGTGTCCGGTAATGTATCTTCTAAACGGTGAACTAAATATACACGGTGATTTTTTGAAAAGGACCCACCTCAGGTTTCTCGTTGCCAATTTTTTTTTTCCAGGAAAACGCTGGAACATCGGGTTGATTTTTATTTTGAAGGAGACATCTAGGACACACATTATCAAATTTTCATCTTCAACCCCTTCGCCCCCACCCTACCCTACTTTAGAATTTCAACCAGCACTACCTATGTTGTGATACATCAAATTAAAGGCAATGAAATTCTCTTTCTAACCCGGTCGGTAGCACGGTGGACTCGGCGCTGCTTTCAAAGGCAGAGGACCCGGGTTCAAATCCGCACTGGGCCAGATGGACTTTTTCACGCGTTTCTTAGTACCGGGGCATCTACTACCGTGCGGTGATGCCCCGGGAAGAGGGATGAAACGAAAAAAAAAAAAGCCATCGAAAACAAACCCCACTGATTTACCCCTACTGAACCAAAATTAAAATTGTTAATGTACATACGTCGCACCTAAATGTTATCTCGTTACTGAAAAACCCTACTGAAAAAACCTGCTAATAACCAAGTAGTTGATGCAGGGAAAAAAAAAAAAAAAAAAAAAAAATTCTCTTTCTGTCAAACATACTTTGCATTCTTCTGAACCGCCCCCAAACCCTTTCTCAAAAATTTTGCAATTTCAAATAAAAGGCAGTTTTCCCCCTATCAACTGCCGATCCTTGAGAAATAGATTTTTCCAGCAAAAAACAGGTAGATTTTGATTTCGAAGACACGAATTGCCAAATTTTTATCTTGGGTTTATTATCTTCAGTCTGATGCATCACAAGGTAGATGTTGCCATTTGAAATTTTGAAGTAGGGTAGGCGAAGGGATTCAGGATAAAGCTCAAAATAAAAATCGACCTGTTTCGACGTTTCCCTGAATAAAATTTTGGCGGCCAGAAATCTGGGGTGGGTCCGTTTCAAAAAATCACCCTGTATCTTGAAGTCTCATTAGGAGAAGCGTTCTTTCGGCAACGGGGAATGGGAATGAGCATAATAATTATACTTGATTGAATTTATTATTCATTCATGGATCGTTGGATTGGTTATACAGGCTGACCCAAAACTTCCTGACAGATTTGAAATCGGTATAACTTTTTTCCTTGAATGATATTTCAAATTATTTTCTCTATAAATCAAAGCTGAAACTTGAGAGTTTTATTTGGAATTGTTGTAATAAATCATATTATCGAAATAGTTGACGTACTTAGATCCAAAAGATGGACTCTTTTTATAAAGTTTTCCGGGGTTTTTCTCTGAAATTTGAGTATATTGTCATTCCATGGTACATGAACATGAAACGGCTTCCAATTTTTTCTTTTGTGTTATCTAAAGGGTAAAGTTTACGCCTACGAGAAGCTGGCAAGCGCTCCCGAAAGAGCCCGACGTTCAATTGCCAAAAAAAGCAGTTATTTAAAAAACGTTGTTTCCCATTCTTAATATAAATAAATCCCCCGTTCAGAATCTACTCGATAAAATAATTTATTCACAAAAAGAATTACAGATAAAAAAGTTTGGCTACTTTCTACATGCGATTTGTGAAGACATAAAATTCTTTCAAGCCTCGCCATACGGAGCAGCGGAGGCTATTTTTTGTGGTAACTTTTTTTTCCGTAATGTTTCTGCACTCATTTTAATTTTTTCCGTCAACCCTTTTCTCGGTTACAAAATCTTTCGAATCATCCTATAACGGTTTGACATATTGAATTTCTTTTTTCGCTTATTGAATATTATATGTCAGCTCGACGCGCCTTTTTCATTTGAGGACGATCGGTTAGCTGTAAACAATTTTGACAACAAATATGTACCTACACGGTGATCCAACAAAAGTGTTCCCTCTGCTGGGAATTTCCCCTCCAAGATAATTTGAAAACGAAAAAACTTACCTTGAACGGTTTTTCTCGTAGATTTCAAAATTGAAAAGTAAAACTCTACCACCTAGAAAACATACAGGGTGCCGCGAAAAAATTTAAACACCCTCTATATTTTTTAATCAAACTGATGTAGCCTTCCATCTCTTACACAAACATGAGCATGTTATTTTTTTTTCAAAAAGCACTAAAAATTTCAAAAAGTTTGCTTTCTATTTGACCTAAACTCAATATTGAAATATACTTTATGGCTGTAAATAAGTCAAGTTCGAAGATTTTTTTTTTAAACCAAATTCGAAACATACAGGGAGACAGATGAATCAAAAAGTTACTGATGGAATGTGAAAAATCCAATCCAGAGAAAATCTTATGTGTCCCACAAATTTTAGTCAAAGATTATAGAGAACTTATTTCAGTTGAGAAATCATAAGTTTTTTGTATTTTAATTCTCGAGCACTTGGAAGTGGTGCTCCCGTGATAATTTCCGAAATTTCAAACTCAAATATCTCGAAAACGAAGCTTCTAATCAAAATTTTACAGGAGTAACTTTTCTTTCTATATTGAACATTTAACTTAAAATATGAATAATTTTCAGAAATTTTCAAGGGGGTGAAAAATTAGGGGGCAAAAAGGGGGATGCTCCCTATTATCTACTTTCCTGGAGAAACTTGAAACGCATCATTATCGTTCGATAGACTCGCGAAAGTAAACTTTGGTTCTAATAATCGGTTGAACGGTTCATGAGTTATGCAAAAAAAACTAGAGTACTCGACAAAATTAGCATCACTCTGCAAAATATGGCCTAATTTTGAACCTAGACAACTTTGAAATGCTATACAAGCGATTCAATCAATGTTTAGACCGTTCGCTAGCCCAGTCCTTCAGCTATTAGTCCGTATTTTTCAAATACATGAAATATTCCACATAATATTTCTACAGGGTGTTCAGTAGACTGGTGCAAAATTACTGAAAGTTTGACATAAAATTATCTACTCCCTCTTGAGCAAAAATTTTGTTTCTTGGATTTCAATATCATTAACAAGAAGGTAGAACTCATACCTCGGGACGGCTCTTGAATTTCCAGTTTATCTCTTCACTTTACGAATTGACCTCAAAAAGTCAACTTTTTGGTGTTAGGTACAGTTGCAACTTTCCTAGTCGCTGACCGATTTCCGAGATTCCAGGCTCATTTTGAAGCTCAAGCTTCAGGTAGGATCATAAAAGCAAAATTAATAGCTCAAGGCAAACATTGAAAATACAGGGTTGCATAAAAAGTGATCAAAAACTGAACTGCTCTTGGAATAAGAATTGGGAGGAGAATCGGATGAAAATCAACTTACCTTCGAAAGAATCATCCATTCTGAACACTTCAAGGTATCCTCTTCTTGCATGAGACCTGCTGAGTTGTTAGTGAAAGGAACCAAATTACAACCGCATGTTTTTGGAGGAGAATCGGGGCCTTGCTCACATGAATCTGCTCGTAACCAACATTACAAAAATCGGAATCACTCACTCATCATTAGGCTCTTGTTACTTTGGTTACGAACATTTTCAGGTGTACAAGGTCGATATTTCTCATTCAAAAGCAAACAGTTCAAATTTGGCCTGTTAGCCAGCAATTCTAGTCCAATATAAGAAACAAGCGAATATGCCTCATGGGCATGAGGCTCAGTAGCGCACTTCCTTCCTGAAGGATTAGTGGACGCAAGATGTTAATTAGGGTTCCACCGTTATTTGGGCACAAATTCCAAAATAGCGTCAGAATCATGAAATTTGGCTTAAAAATCAAAATGATCGTACTAATGATGGGTAATAAGAGATTTAGTGACGGTCAAGTGACAAAAATCATTAGTCAAATTTATATAGTGGACACCTACGCATTTGATTGGCATTGACACCACATCAATATCTCTTTTCGTTGAGGCATAATTCTCCTAATTCTAACACTTTGAAACATGTTCAATATGGAGAAAACAAGATGGCGGCAGAGCATCAATTGTCAAAAATTGGATGCATCCTGATGAAGTTCACATAGCCTGCAAATTTCACTCAAATCGGACCACTTTACGAAAAATTCAAAATGGCGGATCAACGATGGCGGCCAAATGAGAAAAATTATTGGTCAACTTTATATAGTGGTCACGTACGCATTCGATTGGCGTTTGCACCACATCGATATCTTTTTTCGTTGAGGCATGATTCTCCTAGTTCTATCACTTTGAAACATGTTCAATATGGAGAATACAAGATGGCGGCGAGGCATCAATTGTCGAAAATCGGATGTATCTAATTGAAGTTCACATCGCCTGCAAATTTCACTCAAATCGGACCACTTTCAGAGAAATTCAAAATGGCGGATTAAAGATGGCGGCCAAGTGACAAAAATTATTGGTCAACTTCATATGTTAGTCACGTACGCATTTGATTGGCGTTGGCACTACATTCATATCTCTTTTCGTTGAGGCATAATTCTCCTAGTTCTATTACTTCCAAACATGTTCAATAGTGAGGATACAAGATGGCGGTGGGGCATCAATTGTCGAAAATTGGATAGATCTTGATGTGGTTCACATTGCCTGCAAATTTCATTTCAATCGGATCACTTTTAGAGAAATTCAAAATGGCGGATCAAAGATGGCGGCAGAATAACAAAAAACCAAAAGTCAACTTGACATCCTGGACATATGTACTATTGATCAGCGTTTACACCACATCGATATCTTTCTTCCCTGAGGAGTTATCTCGGGTACAGACGGACAGACGGACGGACGGACGGACGGACAAAGTGAAGCTAAAAGCGCCTTTTTCCCATTTTTTGGAAAAGTGCGCTAAAAAGCACCTTGAAGTGTTCAGAATGAATGGTGTGTACTCCAGATGGTAAGTTGATTTTCATTCGATTCTCCTCTCAGCCTAGATTCCGAGAGAAGTTCAGGTTTGGGTCACTTTTCATGCAACCCTGTATCTTGAATGTCTGTTTTGAGTTGATTGTGATCCTTTGGTATTCCTACCTAAAGCTTTAGTTTCAAAATGAGCCAAAAATTTTGGAAATCGAGTAACGAGGAAAATAATCATTAGCATAGAGTTTATTAGTGTATTACAAGAAAGTTAACTTTTTGAGGTCGCCCTGTAAATAAAAGAGATACACCGAAAATTCAAAAACCACGTCGAGGTATGAGGTCTACCTTTCTCCCTATGGTGTTTAAATACAGTGAAAAAAAAGTGGTTCAAGAGCGAGCACGTCAAAGTTTCAGAAATTTGGCACCAGTCAGTCTATTGAACACCCTGTAAAAATATTATGTTGGATACTTCATGTATTCAAAAAATGCCGACTAATAGCTTGAGGATTGGGCTAGCGCACCGTCTACAAATTGATAGAATTGCTTGTAGCATTTCAAAGTTGTCTAGTTCCAAAGTTGAGTCAAATTTTGTAGGGTGACACTTATTTCGTTGAGTACTTTATTTTTGATTTACAACTTTGAAGGGCTATATCTCCATCATTATGCTTTTCTGAAATATTTGTCTCCAGAAAATCCCCTTTTATTTTTAATTCTCTATCATCTCTCAAAATTAATGCGTATCAAAAACTGGACCACCCTTATGATATGACAATACTAAAAAATGAGCGAATATGCCTCATGAGCATGAGGCTCAGTAGCGCACTTCCTTTTTGAAGAATTAGTGAACGCAAGATGTTGATTAGGGTTCTACCGTTATTTGGGCAGAAATCTCAATATGGCGGCCAAAATATCGTCAGACTCATGAAATTTGGCTTAAAAATCAAAATGATCGTACTATAGATAAGGGTGAGTCTCAAGTTTCATGAAAATCGTTCCACTAATAAGAGATTTCAATATGGCGGCCAAGATGGCGGCAGAATGTTGGAATTTGGCTGGAGAATGAGAATGATCATACGAAACAAAGGTGAGTCTCAAGCTCTATGAAAATTGTTGAGTGATAAGAAATTTCAATATGGCGGCCAAGATGGCAGCAGAGCATCATTTGTTCAAAATCGGATGTATTTTGATGAAGTTGACATCGCCTGTGAATTTCACTCAAATCGGACCACTTTCAGAGAAATTCAAAACGGCGGATCAAAGATGGCGGCCAAGTGACAAAAGTCATTGGTCAATTTTATATGATGGTCACGTACGCATTCGATTGGCGTTTGCACCACATCGATATCTCTTTTCGTTGAGGCATAATTCTCCTAGTTCTATCACTTCGAAACATGTTCAATATGGAGAATGCAAGATGGCGGCGGGACATCAATTGTCGAAAATTGGATAGATCTTGATGTGGTTTACATTGCCTGCAAATTTCGTTTCAATCGGATCATTTTTAGAGAAATTCAAAATAGCGAATCAAAGATGGCGGCAGAATAACAAAAAACTAAAAGTCAACTTGACATCCTGGACATATGTACTATTGATCAGCGTTTACACCACATCGATATCTTTCCTCTCCGAGGAGTTATTCCGGGTACGGACGGACGGACGGACGGACAAAGTGAAGCTAAAAGCGCCTTTTTCCCATTTTTTGGGAAAGTGCGCTAAAAAACACCTTCATATCAGTATTATCAAGTTGTTGTAGTATTGAGGATAAAAATAGTTACAGGTAACAGAAACCTGTTACAAAGATTGAGTAAAGTAAAATTAGAGGGAAAAAATAGTATATTACGTAACAAGAGTAGTAAGTAGCATATTACGCACGCAGGGAAAAGTTGCACACGAGCGAGCGTAGCGAGCGAGTGTAGTATTTCCCTGAGTGCGTAATTGCTTTACTACTCGTGTTCCGTACTATACTTTATCTTCGACCCCCCCCCCCTCCCCCTGGCTACCATTCCAAGCAAAAAGTCCCATAGCTCCGTTATTTGTTGTCCAATTTTGATAATTGATGCGTCAAATTGAATGGTTTGATGCTCACTATATTTTGGCGTAGGTTACTTCAATATCCAGATAATGAAGCTTCTGAGCAACAATAGTTCAATTTGAAAAAAATATAGGGTGATCAGAGTTTATGTGCAAAAACTTTGGCAATCAATAGAGAATCGGAAAATAAGTAGTCTGCATTTACAAAACATTTTCAGGAATGCATAATGACGGAGATACAGCCCTCCAAAGTTGGAATGGAAAAATCGTTCTTTCGTCATAACTAGGGTCATAACTTTGAAACCGTGCCACCAATTTCGCTCAAATTTTAAATAGATGTTACTTAACTAATCTACTACAAAATACTCATAATAAATTAGAGAGGAGTGCAGCGGTGCAGGAATTTACTGATCTTAAAAACTTCTGAATTATAAAATACCTTTATATTTATTTTATATTTAAAATACCTAAATCGAACCCATCACTATCTAAAAATAAATGGATGTTGAGATGTTGTATTGAATAAAACTGGAGGATATCGATTTTTGTAACACTTTATTCGAACATCCAACTAGGTACTACACTTGAAACTTTATGGAACCTCAGACGATACAATTTATGCTAATGTCAAAACTATTCATAAGGCATCGAATAATAATAGTTGAAGCACAATAAATTATTGATGTCCATGTTGTTCTGATGGCTGGGATGACTTTGGCGGCTCCGGTAGCTTTCTCGAAACTTCTTGCCGTGCAATCGGCTGGACGTTTTCTTCCTCCGGTTTAGTTGATGTTAAGTTTGTTCTTTGAGAATCTAAAAATAAGAATGACCCATTGCTCACAAATGTTTAGGTGGGTATCGACAGTGTATACCTAGGTGCATACCTGGCAAAAATCTGAAATTCACAGGCTTCCATGGCTTAGCTGGACACTGGGCGATAGATCACAAGCCGAAGCGCTGGGACAGGTGGTCGATTTTACATTATCAAGGTTCTTCATTGTGGCTGCGGTTGTTGCCCACCCTAAACAGTAAATTAGTAATGTAGAAAGTAAGTGAATGGGTAGCACTCACGGATGTAGCACTTCACAAACCTGATGAAAATTGTAACCAACAAAAGTCGAAGGGGGCACTTTTGTAGTTGACAGTTGATGACCCGACGACCCGTCAAAATGACACGTCATGCTGCTTGCCTACCCACTTGATATCAGCACATATCGGGGTGCAGCTGATGAATTCGAACAGGATTCAATTTGTAAATTGCTGGCGTCATTCACATTAGTAAAATAAGGGAATAATGAAGCTCTGTAAGTGCAAATCATAAAATAACTCATAAGTTTACAATAACCGTCTTCAAACGAAAGTTATACAAGATTTTGTCGTTCTTACATCTCACCTCCATGGAGTTGTGGCCCGTAAAGATATAAGAGAGTTGCCTCACAAATGTTGTTGGTGCGTAGGACATGACTGCGGTCGGCCCTGCAAGTGCGACTTTTCGCAATATGAAGGTTTTTAAGTGTAGGGAGAAGTAGGCGTTTTTCATATAGGCATTCGAAAATTTGCTTTGCCGTTAACGTCACATTGACAGTTTTGAAACCAAATTTTAACCATAAATTCCCTAACCGTGCGATCGCCTCACTTTACACACGGCTATCCGTGTGTAAAGATCAACTTACTAGAATTGTTAGTCATGTGCTATTGGCAACTTACGATAGTGGTCGTAGATAAATTTAGTTTACGTGTTTGTTGTGTTAATACATGAGATGTAATGACTTTTATATAAGTTGTAAATGGATATTACAGTTTATGTATTTAAGTTGACACTTGTCAAAATAACCTCAAAAATTACAAAAATTTCACAATTTCCAATAGAACAAACACGTAAAATGTTGTACAACATTCGTGGCTTGTTACACAAGATGCTTTCCGACACTCAGCCACTCACAGAACTCGGGCTGCGCCCTCGTTCTGCAAATTTCGGCTTCGTGTCTGAAAACCACTTATGTAACAGCCAACTCGTATTGTAAACTACTATTACCCAATCCTGTTGAATAATGCACGCATTATCACGCGCATACATGCTTGCATTTTTCAATAAGACTGGATAAAGCATAGTATTCTATGCTTCTATGCGGATAATGGCTATTACTCATTCGGATGCTTTACGACACTCGCCCGATGATTACCCGCTTGTTGAATAATATACTATTTCTTTCCATCTTTGGGTTGGTACTACGTGTTTTTCTTTGTCAAAATTGTGTTCAGCACACTAGATTTGGTCAGAAACGATAATGCCACAATGTGCATGTTCAAAATTTAAAACTCGAAATCTATGGTACCTGCCCTTCAGCACGTCAAAAATTGGGGAGTACCTAGTTAGAAAAACAGGGAATGGAGCAGTTTCACTATTCAAATTCCACCGCTTAAGAGCCTTTTCATCACTGAGTACCTATTTAGGTACCAAGTTCCGCGCTCGGGTGACGTTTTGGACTGAAATGTACAACTTTGATTCTCATTTTGAGCACAAAAAAGTACCATTTTGAATTTTCTAAATACATACAAGGTAATGCCTCAAGCGAGGCCTCAAGTCTCTGTTTTTAGCGCACTTTCCCAAAAAATGGGAAAAAGGAGCTTTTAGCTTCACTTTGTCCGTCCGTCCGTCCGTCTGTCCGTCTGTACCCGGGATAACTCCTCGGGGAAGAAAGATATCGATGCGGTGTAAGCGCTGATCAATAGTAAATATGTCCAGAATGTCAAGTTGACTTTTAGTTTTTTGTTATTCTGCCGCCATCTTTGATCCGCCATTTTGAATTTTTCTAAAAGTGATCCGATTGAAATGAAATTTGCAGGCAATGTAAACCACATCGAGATCTATCCAATTTTGGACAATTGATGTCCCGCCGCCATCTTGTATCCTCCATATTGAACATGTTTCGAAGTAATAGAACTAGGAGAATTATGCCTCAACGAAAAGAGATATCGATGTGGTGCAAACGTCAATCGAATGCGTAGTGACCACCATATAAAGTTGACCAATGACTTTTGTCACTTGGCCGCCATCTTTGATCCGCCATTTTGAATTTCTCTGAAAGTGGTCCGATTCGAGTGAAATTCGCAGGCGATGTGAACTTCAATTAGATACATCCAATTTTTGACAATTGATCGATGCCCCGCCGCCATCTTGTATTCTCCATATTGAACATGTTTCAAAGTGATAGAACTAGGAGAATTATGCCTCAACGAAAAGAGATATCAATGTGGTGCAAACGCCAATCGAATGCGTACGTGACCACCATATAAAGTTGACCAAAGATTTTTGTCATTTGGCCGCCATCTTTGATCCGCGATTCTAAATTTCTCTGAAAGTGGTCCGATTTGAATGAAATTCACAGGCGATGTGAACTTCATCAAAATACATCCGATTTTGGACAAATGATGCTTTGCCGCCATCTTGACCGCCATATTGAAATTTCTTATCACTCAACGATTTTCATGGAGCTTGGGACTCACCTTTGTTTCGTATAGTCATTCTTATTCTCCAGCCAAATTCCAACCGTCAGCCGCCATCTTGGCCGCCATATTAAAATTTCTTATTAGTGGAACGATTTTCATGAAACTTGGAACTCACCCTTGTCTATAGTACGATCATTTTGATTTTTAAGCCAAATTTCATGAATCTGACGTTATTTTGGCCGCCATATTGAAATTTCTGCCCAAATAACGGTAGAACCTTAATTAACATCTTGCGTTCACTATTCCTTCAAAAAGGAAGTGCGCTACTGAGCCTCATGCCCGTGAGGCATATTCGCTTGTTACTAAATCGGCCAAGTAGATTACGGTTACGATTTTGATGTTGGAAAAGACGAAAGTAGGTTGCAGAGCAACTTGTCGAACGAGAAAAATATTTTTCTTGTAGGTACCTACATAATTTGATATTCAGTACTTACCTAATTGGCTTTGTTTGATCAATTGCGTGTATCTATTTTGGTACCTATTTTATAAATAATATAAAATGATTCATGATACAAGTAGACCTATCTATGTAAGTGATGGCACTTAGGTACCTACATCTTGGGTATATGAGCATCAATTGCGAGATCCTGTGGTCGTAGCCAAAACTTGTTGAGTTTTTCCAAAAAAATCTTCACAAAATAATGTGATTTATTGTAAGTACCTACCCATCTATCGCTCGGTGCTCCGTTATCACTTGAGTGGAGTGCTCTTGAGAATCTCCTTTGATATTATAATTAAATGTAAATAACACGTTACAAATATTTATATATAGGTAATAAGTACCTAATACGTAGGTATACCGATACACCAATATTATCATAGCCGTATAAATATTGATTTATTTGACGCTCAAATTAATTACACATGCACAGATCAATTCAGTTGTCTTGTGGTTGTAATTCATTTCAATAATATTCAATTAATCATGTACCCAATTGAAGAATATACAGGTGTTTCATATTTCGCAGCGGACAAAGAAACAAGTAGGTCTTGACCGAGGTCTCGACAAAGTAAAGAAAAATTCATGTAGGTACCTACCATTTTTGGCTAATTTGGACAATCTAACCTATTCTGAACTTGAGCTGATTTTGTCGAATCGTTTCTGACTCAGTCTTTGAGTTGAAAATTTTTAAAAATAAAAAAAAGTGTAGTTTTGAAGCGTAGGTGCCGTTTTTGCTAGATTCGGTCTAGTTAATGACGAAAATACAGCCCTTCAAAGTTGACTTTTTTTTGGTTTAGTTTGACCAAGTAATTAACTTCGACTAGTTTTTTGTCCGCCACAAATTATGAAACACCCTGTATAACGAAATAGCAACAGCGGAGATGTGAAAAATACATAATTACAAGCATAATTATGTCGCCCATGAATTCTTTGACTGTTGGTAATAGTTTACCTACACTGGTTTCACAAACGTAAGCTCTCTACACAAGATGCTGACCAATAAGAAGAGTTTATTTTGCGCTTTACCCGTGTCTGTGTGGTCAGTATTTTACGTTGCTTGCGTTCTGCCCATCTCAATGATATTGCTCATTTTGATGCCCTCGAACTTCAAATAATTTCTTCGTTTAAAAATTCAATTGAAGTCTACTTTATTACAATGATGTTATAAATCCACTTATAAATTCCCATTTTATACTAACTTGATACACCTACAATTGTGAGCGACTTGATAAAGTGCGTCGATAAGAATTGCATGAAAATATCTGTCGAGTGTTGATAAAATAAACAGGAACAAAGTTTCATTCACGCATAACGTATGGTCCGAAAGTTTTGGGAAATTGTTCAAAGCTAATAACTTTTTCTAAATAGTCTTTATTTTTTAACTTGATATTGCAAAAACTAACATCATATATAACAATAACAAATTCATATTCAACATATTGATAATGGACCATTATCTTCGATGGGTCTCAATTTTCTGCTGCCATGCTCCATAATTTTCTGTATCAATTTGTCAAATGTGAAATTCTCTTAAGTTATTGAAAAATGCGACGCCGTAATTGGTCTTCATTTGTAGCTTCCCATCCCTTGTCGTATACTATCCTGCTCAATACTTACCAAAAATATTATATTGGTCGAGCTTGCGGTACATTGGGAGGCAGGAGCTCAGAGAAAATAATCCTGCTGTTGTCCAGAGAATAATCGAACATGGCGGAAGAAAACTGAGAGCCATCAAAGATAATGGCCCATCCTCAATATGTTAAATATGAATTTGGTGTTGTTGAAGATGATGCTAGTTTTTGCAATATCAAGCTACAAAATTAAAACTATCCAAAAAAAGTTACTAGCTTTTAAAAAAATTCCCAAAACTTTCGGACCATACGTTAAGAATGGCAAAAAAAAAATAGATGAACAAAACGCTGCTTTGCCTGTAGCTGTACTTGAAATTTTTGTGGAATTAGGAATCCATAGAGTGTCGCCAGTACCACCCCTTCAAACCCATAGTCACGAAACGATATCAAGCGGCCCTTGTAGTAAGGAAGTTCAAGTATTTTTAATTTTGTAGTTATATTCGCTTGTGCTCTTTTCATTCTCATATTTTTGTTCCAAGTTTTATAATACTTAGCTCGTACTTAGCTTTCTGATATTGTTGTCTCAATTTAATTTTTGCAAAGCAGACCTAGAAGTGGCCGTAGAAGAGTTTTTTTGTTGCTGTTCTCTTTGCCATTATTGGGTACAAAGAGCATCAATACCTACCTAGTAATAATATAATTATGCACCTGCCCACTTATTTTTTTTCTCAATTCGTTCCCCACATTTCCTTTATCTTAGCCACTTACGTGGAATTAGTAAATTATAAGTACCAACCTGGAAAGGAATTTATATACAAATCACTGCAATCAATTTTTTTTACTGATGACGCATCAGGTACATTATGAGCTTCGATTTTATCATCAGAGGCATAAGTAAATAAATAATGTGATATATTTCGATTGATGTAGGGGAAGGTTACTTAAAATGGGATACTTAAGGTTTGAACCCTTAGAAATAAGAGCTGGATAAAGCAAACCTCATCTAATTATGTCTAATTATTCCTTGCTCTGTTTTATATCATAACCCCAAAGAGTTTTTGGAACGAAAATGTATTTTCCGAAATATAACTACTTTTCCAAGAAATGTGCAAGTATCCCATTTTAGGGAACCCATACGGTAAAACGGGATACCTCATATCCTTAAAATGGGATAGTAATTGAAATTGATAGATTTGACTAGTCTATTAGGAATATGATAACCAGACATCCAAATTCCAAGTTTTTATTATGGAAACTACTAGGTAGGTATAACAGACATATAAAATATGAACATCAACTACCATTCTTAGGTAACAAGACAAAAGCAAAATAAACATTCTTAAATCATGCATAAGACAAGAAAAAAGAAAAAAAGAAAAAAATCAGACTTCGAGGCAGAAGTCACAAAGAAAATCTTCTCCTTCTTCATCTGCCCTGGCGCAGGCATCATGAACCCACCTTCTGCACCCCACGCATCTGGGATATCCCGTTTTACGGGATGACAAAAATCCCGTTTTACCCGAACACTCATATTTGACATTCGAATTTTTTTTTACGTAACCCCAAAATAAATCAAAAAAACTTGTTGGTCAAATCAATACTTTATATCTTGGCTTGAGGTAAATAAATAATGAACATGTTCTCCCTTTCACTTCGCACGCAATTCTTACTAATATGAACCCTTGATATTAGATCAGAAAATCTGAAAACCATAAAATCTACCTGGTACGGCTCGCGCTTCAGCTGTCAACTTGAAAGTACGTTTGACCGTTGCATTAGACTAGAGCTTGAGTTCGGTGAATATTGGGTTAGATGGCGATACTTGGTTTTGTCAGAACCTTTGGTATCCCGTTTTAGCTGAGTATCCCATTTTAAGTAACCTTCCCCTATTAGATTTTTGGTTACTCAGGTATCTATCAATCGGCCAAAAAAAAATATATATTGGGCGAAGGCGAAACAGATCCATCATTGTCAATTTTCTGAGATTTGGACTTCTGCTTGGACCCTTTTGGTGTTGAGTGCTTTCGCATACATTACAGATTGGCACGCGAAGATATGGTGCAGTTTTATTATAAATATATTTATCTCGTTGTTGATTCATTTTGTTACATGCTTAAAAAAATCGTCAATCTGCACTTCAATAATTTATTATAACCTTCTTACAAAATTGGTAAACTGGTAAGAATAAGGTTGTGCTAGAAAGTCGCAAGTTTGGGTGGTTCAACAGTGCGTTTCAGACAATAAACTTTTGAAAAACAAATCAAATTTGATTATCACATTTTTATTTGCACATTTTCATATTATCATGCTATATTGTCGCAGACTTTAATTATACGTTACCCTTGGACTTCGCCACTGTACTTCTAATAAATCCGGATTTCAACACTCAACTCAAAAGACACTGTTTACATTTTTTCGAACGCTTTCCAGCTGGAATTATTTGATTCAAAACCGACAGAATCAGATTTTGTAATCAGACAAAAAAAAAAACAGCCTCATTGATTGTTTTCGAGGGACAAAAAAAATCAAAATCAATTATTTATAAAAGACGCCGACTTTCACCAATCAATGTTACACATAGTCAGACATAACGATGTTCCGAGAACACATGTATATATTTACAAAGAATTATTCTGAACATCAATAGTACCGACTAGGTACCTACGGTATTCATCGACTGATAAGACAAGAACTTGTGCTAAGAATAAAATATATATTTTAGTACCCCACATACCTACTTATTACTGCTGTCTCATCCTTTCTAAATATTTAAAATATTTCACCTACCATCCCTGCTCTAATTTGTGTCAAGGAATAGGTGTCTCAAATTTAAATCGCGTCCTTTCAGGAAATTGAGAAACTTCAAAAGAAGTAGACTCAAAAGATATATACACACCCAAATGGTCTAGGGATCACCCCCAAATTTGGTCTCCATTGAAATGACAATTTCTCGAGAAAACATTGACCGATTTTGGATTGCTCTATCGAACACCACAAAAAATTTCAGAATCGGCCAATTTTTTCTCGATATCCCTATTTCTACCAAGGCAAAATTTCGGGGTAGGCCACTTCAATTTTGGCCCAGTTTAGTTGGTTTCTTTATGTTGATACGCTGATACAACTCACGAAACAGGTACCAAATCATAGCTGTCAGCAAAACTGATACCTACAGTTCGTTTCTTAGTACAAACATGCCGAGACAATCCATAGATAGGTACCATTAGGGCATCCCAGACCCCAACTTGGCTGACAATTTTTCGAAATTGCAGGTGGTGATGGTCCTCCACGAAAAAAAGATTCCGTTCATCAACCATCCAGTCAACCTGTTCAAGGCCGAAAACTACGAACCCTGGTTCCTGACCCGGCTCAACCCGTTGGGCGAAGTGCCCGTCCTGGACGACAACAGCAAAATCATTCCCGGATCAGCTCTCATCATCGACTACCTCGAAGACAACTTCAGCAATGGTGAGTTCTGCGTTTTTCGCGCGCGCGCCGTTCTGGGCCGCCAAATATTGAACGTTAGCCCTGATCTAGGCAACACCGTCCGGCTGATACCGATGGATCAAGGCCCGGAGGTCAGGCAGAACGTCAACTATTTCCGCCACATGTTCCAGCAAGTGCCGGCCGGGAAGCTCACCACGGGGGCGGTGCTTCACCCGGACCTCTTGCAGAAGCCCAAGGTGCCGTTCGTCGGACCTGTACGGACCGCACTGGCCAGTGAGTATCTCTCAGCTTCCGACGAATTTCGAACTTCTTGCGTTTCGGTCCAGCCCCCTAGCGAATGTATAAAGTCATATCTTATGTAGTTTCAGAATATGGCAACGACTTTTGTGAAAAAAATTACACAGGGTGATTTTTCCCACAAAAATTTAAGGGACACAATGTTTCAATCCGACCCTGGAGTTTTTGGATTTGTCAATGATGCAATGTATCAAGGGTCGTTGCTAGAACACACTTGAAAAATCTCATCCGATTCCACTAATCCGTTCCAAAGATACGGTTCATTAAAGTTTCGACCAAAATACATAAATCAGCTTGTAACCTCAAAGGAAGTGGCTCCTTGTGACCGGAGCCGGCTATTTGCATGGTAACCGGCACTGTTGGCCATCCCTATCGTAGCCGGTACAAAGTGGTTGACATTGCACAATGTATACTGCCGGCTTTTCGTTTCGTACCAGACCTATTTCTTTGCTAGCCGGCAGTGGCAAGTTTTGTTTGTTTACCTATTGCAGCCGTGTCTTGTCGGTCTTGAAAATATTCCAATATTCATGGTGATCAAGCAAACAAACCGCTGTATTTGGTACCTTACGCCGTCCCAGCTTTACGCCTCCAGTTTGATATTGAGCCGTAGGAAATCAGCATGGTCAAAAGGAAAACTCATGAAAATTTGTGATTCCTTTCAGAAGACACAACAAGTTCAATTTGACTAAACTTTGTGGCTGTTTCACTTGATTTCGGCCTTTGAAATACAAAATAGACGCAAGATGTACACTCGACAGTAAAAATAGCGCCCACTTAAAATATGACAAGATGACTATTTGTCTTGCCTTCTCTACCGTAGTAGGTAGTAATTGAACTGGAGATGAATAAAGCAAAGGTGCCCTTGTTATCATTATATTGCCCTTCAATGAACCATTCGAACGTTGAACAATGGAAAGTGCCGACAGGGACCGTACTCAGCAATTTCCAGTCACAATTTAGCCATTTTCTATCACGATTCAGGAAGTTCTACCAAAATTTTGCAATTTTTACTTTCTAGCAAACAATTTCAGCTGATATGTTCAATGTTTCAGCAATTTTCGGCGACAAGTTAGATATTTCCAACCAAAATCGAACAAGTACGAAAGTGGCGTGCTCGCAAAATTCGGATACGAACACGAACTTCGTAACCGATTGACGACGTGCTTCCATTACTGAAGCGACAAACAAAAATTTGTCAATTTTCACCACACATGTAGAGAATTTTAGCAAAAATGTCGCAAGTTCAGCAAGTTTTAGCATCGATGTAGCAATTTTCAGCATGCATTTAGCATGTTCTAGCAAAGATTCAGCAGGCTTTAGCAAAATATTAGCAATTTTCGGCAACAATTTAGCAATTTCAGATCGACATTTAGAAAGTTGTAGCAACAATCCAGCAAATTTTCAACAAACTCTAGGAATTCTGAACAAAAACTCAGATATTTCAACTGGACTTTTTGCAAGATTTATATCAGTTCTAAGCAATTTTGAATGAAAACTCAAAAAGTTACATAAAAAAAGCAATTTTTTGAGCGAAACGTAATTCTCAACTAAATATATCATTCTGATTTAAAACCAAAATTCATCTTGCCTAAGCGAATTCCAACAATTTTTAGCTAAATTTTGCTATTTTCGATAGGTGATTGGCAAGTTTTTGCAAGATTCAACAATGTTCAGCAAAATTCAGCAATTTCAAACCAGAACTTGTCCAAGTTTCAGCACAATCCAGCTTTTGGCAACAAAGTGGCGATGTTAATAAAAAATTAAGCTTCATCACCAACTTAGCAAGTTAAAGTAAATATTAAGCGACTTTTACAAAACTGTAGCAATTTTCAGCGATATTTCCGCAAGTTTCAGCAAAATTGAGTAGTTTTCAGCAAATAATAATTAAATAATTTCTAAAGAAAAATGTAAAATGTCAACAAAATAATATACTGATACTTAATTAACCACTTTCAAAGTTCAATGAAGCTGAGCAAATCTCAGCAAATTTTTCAGCACAAATGTGGCAATTTGCGGTTTTGCAAATTCAAGTTAATAATTTGCAAACAAAAATTTTACAACTTTTATCACAGATGTAGGAAAGCTAATTTAACAATTTTCTATATAAATTCAGTATGTTTCAGCAAAGATTCAGCAAGTTTTAGCAAAACATAAACATATACAACATACTAACGTATAATAAACATTTAGGAAGCTTCAATAACAATTCAGCAATTTTCTAGAGAAACGTAATACCAAACCAAAATTCAACAAGCTCCAGCGAATTTCAACAATTTCCAGCAAAACTCAGCAATTGCAAACTGAAACTTGGCCGGTATCACCACAATTCAGCTATTGGCAATGAAGTAGCAATGTTGATCAAAATTTAGCAAGCTTTTTCATCAATTTAGCAATTTCAAGTACCTAAATATTTAGCAATTTCTAACAAAAATGTTGCAATATTTTAGCACTATTTCAGCAAAATTGCATCAAAGTAGCAATATTCAACATTAATTTAGCGCGTGTTCCAGCAAAGTTGAGCAAGTTGCAAAACATCAGTAATTTTGTGCAACCAATTAGCAATCTTAAATCAACATTCAAAAAGTTTCATCAAAGATTCAGCAATTTTTCAAGAAAACGTAATTCCAAACACAATATATCATTTGCAACCAGAATCCAGCAAGCCTCAGCATATTCTAACAGATTTTCAGATGTATTTAGCAATTTTACACAAGTTTCCGCAAGATTCAACAATTTTCAGCAATTTCAAACCAAACATTGGCCAAGTCTCAGCACAATCCCGCTATTGGCAACAAAGTAGCTATGTTAATCACAGTTTAGCAAACTTTATCAATTTAGCAATTTTGAGCAAATATTGAGCGATTTCTACGCAAATGTAGCAAGTTTTAACTTCAGCAAATTTCAGCAAAACTTGAGCAAATTTCGGCAAATTGAGCATTTTTCAGCAACAGTTCAACAATTTCCAATCAAAAGTCGGCGAATGTGTGCAATTCTCAGTAATTTTCAGAAAAATCCAGCGATTTTCGACTAAAATGAAGCATCTTGCAGCAAAAACTCAGCAAGTTTTGATAAAATTGAGAAACATTAAGCAACAATGATTAACCATTTCCGGAAATGCTTCACGTGATCACCAAAAGCGGCAGTTTTCAACTGGAATAAAGCGATTTTGAAAAATAGCAATCAAGTGACTTCAAGCAACAATAATTGAGCAATTTCCAATAAAAATTTCTGCAAGTTTAAGCAACGATCAAAAAATTTAGCAATCATATTGTAAGCAAAAATTCATCACGATTCAGCGATGATTCAGCAAGTTTCAGCATGGCATAAAATTTAGCAATTTTGCACAAACATTTAGCAATATTCAGCTACAATTAAGCAAGTTTTAGCAAAGCATTAGCAATTTTTTGTTGCAATTTAGCAACTTTGGATGAGTTTCAGCTAAAATTCAGGAAGTCTTCAGCAAAAATTCAGAATTTTTAACGGAAATTTAGCAAGTGTTAGCAAAAATCTGGCCAGTTTTAATCAAAAATCTGAAAAATCATCAATTTACAACAAAATATAGCATGTGAAAATAAACCCTGTAGGCTCCTACAACGTCACGTAGCTACACTTGGCAGGAAAATGGCGCTCACTTGATTTATGAGAAAGATGACAATTTGCTCGGCCTACTTTATCGTAGTAGGTAAGAGTTAGTACTCGAAAGGAATAAAGCAATGCTGCCATTATATTTATATTGCCCTTCAATAAACCATTGAAAAGTTCAACAATGGTAAGCCAAGCAAATAGTTGTCTTCGTTAAAAATCAAGTGGACGCTATTTTTGCTGTCGAGTGTACTAAATCCAAGGTTGAAGAATTCGGGTCTCGGGAAATATGACTATTTGGTGCCGAGAACTTGCCTGAAATAATTTGCAACCACCATCCAAACAACTATCGATATCCAACACAACCGACATAACTGAAGCAACAAAGTGCTGAAATTGGGACTGTCTCAGTGGAACCGAGAAGTACCTCTCGTAGACGTAATCAATTGATAATGTGGGGAAAAACTGAAACACACCACCGTAAGGTGTCGCTTTGGACACAAGTTTGTTTTTATAGGTTACATTGTATCTGACTTTGTACCTTTTCAAAACGTTCAAGTTGAAACTGATAAATCTTACTGCAATAATTGAAGTACAGACACATGCATCAGCCAATATAATTATAGCATATTGGAGCAATTGTTCCATTATAGTGGAAAGCAGTCACCTTTCCACAAACTCAAGTTCGTCCGGAACTCGGGAGCCGTCTGATGATCAGATGCAGATTTCTGTCACTTGGTGCCGGCTACCTTACAAATAGCCGGCTCCGGCTACAATACATGAAGCCGGGGCCGGCTACGGAGGCACTTCCAACTTTAAAACGGAAGAGCTTCGGAAAATTTTGAAGCCAGTTGCTGATTCATCTCAAAAAACTGGATCTACTCTTGCTCTATGTCGGGTTAGTCATGAATCACCCTGTACAGGGTGTCCCAGCTAAAACAACCCAGCGCGATTTTCCCAGAAAATATCAAGGCAACCAAAAATATGTCTCAATTGGGGGGAAAACCTGACCCTTTAGCTTTCTTTTGAGGGGGCGCCGATGCTTGTAGGTGCTCTAGTTTTCAAGAAAAAGCAGTTTGATTCGGGCGGGTCACAAGAATTCAAAAATTCATGACCGACAAAACAAAATACTTCAGAAGAAAAAAAATCCTCTTTGGGCTTTCCATTGATGTGTCGCTGAAGTTTGTACCTGGTCCAGTAAGCCAGCTATTCTGTCTACAGTCCAACCAACACAATAATCGGAATTCATGACGTCACCGATCACGCACTTGTTGATTTTAACATCAGCCAGTATTCATTGCTGTGGTGAGTCCACGTACGGTAAGTGAAAAAGTCCTAAAAGACAACAAACACTCAAATATAAATAAATATTGCGCCTCTTGGGGCCATATAGCGGGCACCTCGCATTTTTATTAAACAAAGCCCTCCGACTACCACAACATCTGGTAACGGATGAAACGGAAAAAGTCCTAGTAACGGCTAGTGTTAAAATCAACAAGTGTGTGATCGGTGACGTCATGGATTCCGATTATTGTGTTTGCTGGACTGTAAGACAGAATATCTGACTCTCTGGGCCGGGTACAGACATCAGCGACACCTCAATGGAAAGCCCAGAGAAAGAGGAGTTTTTTTCATCTGAAGTATTCTGCTTTGTCGGTCATGAATTTTTCAATTCTTGTGACTTGCCCGATAAAAATGCATTTTCTTGGGAACTAGAGCACCTACAACCATCCGCGCCCCCTCAAAAGACAGCTAAAAGGTCAGGCTCCCCCCCAATTGAAATTTTTATTTTGTTACGTTGACATTTTTTGAGAAAATCTTGCTGAATTGTTCAAGCTGGGACACCTGTAGGAAATATTTGAAATTTCAGTAATTACACCATAAAGCACATATCGGACAGATAAGAAATCTAGTATATTGTTCAACATAAGCACTAGAAAATTCACACCAATTTTCAGTTCTCTCAGATTCTAATAAACGATTTTAGCGGGAATGTGCATTACACCCTCTTTCTTAAGAAAACATGAAGTGTGAATGGGAAAGTTTATGAAAATTAGGATTTTATTCGACACACTCTACTGGGTCTGTATGCCGATTTCCAGCCTTTTTTCGGTACCAACTGGATGTGTACCTACTGCGAAAAATGGTATTTAACCTCTTCCCCTAAAAAGACATGACAGGCGCAGTTTTGAAATTTTAGTATGTTATTCAGCACGTTCATCAAGTGTGTATGCAAATTTTCAACTTTTTCCGAGTCATATTGGACGTTTCCAGCAAAAATGGACCTTGGACCTTTTCACCCTGAACTAATCACCCTAAACTAATCGGTGAGAGAACCAAACGACGGCTGGTTGAAATTTGTGAAAATCAGACGTCGGATTTTGGCGGGGTATTTAAAAAAAAATCGCAAACGAACTGCAATGCAAGTTGACGATGGGAAATTTCCAAAATTTTTGTTGAATTTGAGGGGATTTTTCAAAAATTCATAATTCATCCCAATTTTTTCCAGGGAAACGCCGCTTCGAGTAGTCCATTTCAAACATCTTGTTACGTTTTTGCGGCAAAAATTTGGTTTTTTGGGGAGAATTTCGAGAAATTTGGTGTGAAATGCCGACCGGGGGATTTCGGAAACCTAGTGTCGTCCGGTGCGGGCCACGTGGTGGGGTTTTTCTTGAAAGTTCGCCGTATAATTGATCAAATTCGTCCAAGGAACGGCCGATGTGACAGGAACGTCAATTGACGCTCTGGGTTTTGGAAAACTCAACACCTCGGAGCATTCGAACAGTGTTTTTGAAGAGAAAATGTACCGTGTCAGCGTGCGAAATTGAATTGTGGTCTGAAAGAGACTTTTGAGCGTCCATCAGACACAAAACACAAGAGCCAATCCAAATTCGAACTGCATTTTGATCAAATTTCGCAGGCCGGTTCCGGTGTTGACGGGGTAATTTCACCGATACAGGCGAGTTGGGGTGGGCAAAGCACGTCTGGGGGGTACTCACAGTGTATTTGCACTGGGGCCCGATTTTTAAAGGCTCCACATTCGAGGAGGGGGCTTCTCTCGTTGTCCATAACACTTTCCGTGGCGAGTTGCACATTTATCTTGCCGCGACTTGTTTTCTAGAAAATCCGTGTTGATTCCAGGGGACCTTGTGGCTGCACTTTCAGAAAGGGTCCATGTTTTGATTGACATGGACGCTTTCGGACCTTTTATTGTCCTATTTTTCAAAATTTGACTCATAATATTCAGCTTCATTGCTGGCGCTGCACTTGTGAAACTGGCAAATGTCAATAATGTCACAGCACTCATCTCATATTAGGCGATTTCGCGCAAGTGCTTGAGCGTATTTTTAGCGGGTGTTGGCGCGGTTGCCGCGACGTGAATTTAAGAAACGAATAAACAGAAAAAAAAAACTTACCGAAACTCCTGCGGTGTCCGGGGGGCTGACTCAACGCGTCCAAATCGACGTGATGCGGTGTGAGGAAAAGGAAATGTGGGAAAATGGGATCTCAACACGCACCACGCGCGAAACTCGAACGCACCAAGTACTTGCGTCAAGTCAACGCAACGAAGTTTCGGTTCGCACCTCGTTGAACGCACGGAAAGAACGTTTTTAATGTTTCAATTATTAGCAACGACCGTCTTGTTCCAAATCATTAGAAATACTCAACTTAAAAAAGGAAAAAAAACTCTGAACCAAAACAAAACGTTATCGGAACCGGATTTCTTGCGGCCTGGGAGGTGCTGGGACGTGAAAGAGGTACCTACCAATTTAATGAGGCCCAGTGGCGCAAACATACCGCCCATCAAAAAATTGAAAAAGAAATGGGAAATTTTTTAAAGAAAGAAAAGAAAAAGTAACAACGGAAATTAGGTAAAATTCTAGGAAATAAAGAAAAATTAGAATATGTACAAATCACGCGTTTTCCCCTTTTGTTTTGTACTGTACAGGAAGGGTGATCAGCTTATGTACAGGGCGTGTAAAATCGCCAGAGGAAGTGCGAATATTTACAACCCGAGTTACACCGTCCCGTCCAGGAAAAATCTTTTTGATGCGGCCGATTGGCCAAGATAACGGGGTGGTGTTCGCTCCATGGATAAAAACCACATCTCCAACTTTGACTGATGAGTCAGATTTGGTCCATTTACCTCGCTGAAGCTGGGTGTTCAAGTACTCAGTGGACCAGCGGCGCCAAAAGGTTTGATGAAGTTGACGCAGTTTGTGCCAACGAGTAACTGGACGATCATTGTCAAGAAGAATGGTTTCAGGAGGGGAGAGAAGGGAAGTTCCAATCAGGAAGTGGCCAGGTGTGAGAAAATCTAAATTGTCATTGGCGTCGTAGCTCAAGGGAACAATAGGGCGGCTGTTAAGAACAGCTTCAATGCGGCAAAAAAGTGTGCCGTACTCCTCAAATGTGTGAGGAATTTCCCCAATTATACGGTGCAGTAGAGCCTTTGATGACTTAACGCCGGCCTCCCAAAGGCCGCCGAAGTGAGGAGCTAACGGGGGATTAAAATGCCATTCAACCTGACGAGAGACTAGCGAGGTGAACAATTCTTCCTGGTGGTTCTGGAGAAACCGGAACATGTCTCGGAGGTGTCTGGCAGCGCCAACGTAATTTCTACCGCAATCCGAATATAAATGTGAGGGTAAGCCACGACGACTAGCAAAGCGATCGAACGCAGCCAAAAAGCGGGAGTCGAAAGATCAGAGACCATTTCTAAGTGCACGGCCTTCGTAGCCATGCACACATACAAGCACAAATAGCTCTTGAACGTCTTGGAGTTGCGACGATTCGATTCTTTGACAACAAATGGCCCGGCGAAGTCCGTCCCTGCTTTTGCAAAACAGCGCGTAAGGTTCGATCGAGACGGAGGGAGATCTGCCATTATAGGTTGTATAGTCTGAGCCCGGAATTTGTGACATATCAAGCATTTATGAATTCGATTACGCAACAAACCGCGGAGAGAGATGATCCAAAACTGTTTCAGAATCAGAGCTTGTACCGTATGGGCTCCGGAGTGTAAGGAAAATACGTGATAATGATCACAAATGAGCGAAGAAATATGAGCATTTTTTGGAAGCAGAAATGGGTGTTTAGCGCAATATGGCAGCGAGGAATTTTGAAGACGACCGCCCACCCTGAGACACCCCTCTGAATCAATGAAGGGGGTTAAAGGAGCCAACGAGGTAGGAAGGCGTTCGGCATTTTTCAGAAGTTGAAGTTCTGATTGATAATGCGAATTTTGCGAAAGGCGAATGCAGGTCATTAATCCGGTTTTTATTTCAGAGTATGATAAGGGGCCAGAGCGATAAGGTTTTTGTGTTCGAGCCGCCTTTGCATTGTGAATAAATCGCAATACGTAGGCAAAAACGCGTTGCATTCGAACGAGGGATGAGAATTTCTCAATTTGAGGAATGAGAAAAGTCAAAGGTTCTCGTACCAGTAAGCTCACGGGCTGATTTTTGAGCTCGGGCATTCTGCACTCGCGTGAAGGAGCAAAAGAGCCTGGCCAAGAAGCTGGATCGGCATATAGAAATTCTGGCCCAAAATGCCAAAGGTTTTGCTCCAGAAATTGTGGTGGATTAAGTCCGCGAGATGCACAATCGGAAGGGTTGGAGTCTGTAGAGACATGACACCACTGCGTAGGGGGAGTTGAGCTGATTATTTCATTGACACGATTGGCAACAAAAGTCTTCAGTAAATGTGGAGGCGTATTAATCCAGGCAAGCACTATTTCAGAATCGGAGAACAGTTTGACATCTACAACACTGAAGGAGCGCAAAAAGGATTCTAGCGATTTCACCAGACGAGACAACAGTAGAGCGGCGCAAAGTTCGAGGCGAGGAATCGTGAGAGTTTTCAACGGAGACACTTTGCTGCGAGCTTTCAAAAATTGAACTTTGGCGGGAGAAGATTCGCTAGAAGTATGAAGATAGCAAATGGCTGCGAATCCACGCTCTGATGCATCGCAGAAGCCAACGAGACGATTTTCTGATGTGGAAATCAAATGGCGAGGTATGCTGAAACGAGATAAAATGGGAATGGATGAAACGAACGTTTTCCAATCGTTTTCAAGAGTGCTGCTCAAGGAATCATCCCAATCGTATTTTTCTGACCACAATCGTTGCAAGAACTGCTTTATCCAAAATATAACGGGCGTGAGAAAACCGAGAGGGTCAAACATGCGAGCTACGAAAGAAAGTATATTTCGTTTAGTCACAGAACCGTGAAAGTGATGCACACGAAAGGTGAAATTATCAGATTTTGAGTCCCACATCAACCCCAAAATTTTGAACGTTTGGTCATCATCAGAAAAAATCATAGGAGTTTCCAGAAAGTCAGAAGGCAAGCATTCCAGCACGTGGGGATTGTTGCTTGACCATTTGCGCAACTCAAAACCACCGAGAGATAGCAACTGAATCAGTTCGCGCTGAAGAGCCTGCGCTTCCGCAAAATCAGCAGCTCCAGTAACGACGTCATCCACATAGGTATGTTCAGATAAAGCGCGAGATGCCAGAGGAAAATTCTTGCCTTCGTCTTCAGCGAGTTGGAGCAGCACTCGCTGTGCTAAAAATGCAGAGGGTGTCAAACCATATGTTACGGTATTGAGCTCGAATTCCTGTACGGGAGATTCATCATGTGGCCGCCAAAAAATGTGCTGATGAGAACGATCTGAAGGTGAAACAAGAATTTGACGATACATCATTTTTATGTCGGCGCAGATGGCTACCAGGTGTGCACGAAACGATAGCAATATGTCGGCAATATCCCTTTGAAGTTTAGGAGCGCGACACAAGCGTTCATTCAGAGAAATACCCGACGAATCCGGTGCAGAGGCATTAAAAACCACGCGCAGCTTTGTCGTAGAGCTGGATTCCTTCTGAACACCATGATGAGGGATGATGTAGGGCGATGGAGCAGGAGCCAATTGCATGTGAGATAGATCGATATATTCGGACAAAAAATCATTGTATTGCGTGGCAATGGAAGGATCTCGAGCTAACCGATTTTCCAGGTGAAAATAGGTACGCAAAGCATTCGACCGATTTTTTTCCAGAGGAGGAGCATCAGGTTTGAATGGTAGATGAACTGTGTATCGCCCCACTGCATCGCGCGAATGATGAGTAGCAAAATGATTTTGGCAATACACATCCTCGGGATTTTCGAGGACGTGCATTGGTATTTCTTCAGATTCCCAGAATTTCTGAAGCATGGCGTCGACCTTATGGTCCAGTGTCAACAAGGAAATGTGCCGAGGGAGGGAAGTAGAAGTGTCTACGCAACCGAGAATAATCCAACCAAAAATTGTGTTGATTGCGTAAGGATCTCCTCGTATAAATGCAGGCTCGGAACCGCTCAAAATTGCACCGTAAACATCGGCACCGATCAAGAATTCGACCTTGGAGGAGACATTGAACTGATCATCTGCAAGAGATAAATGCTGAAATTTTTTCAAAACCGAAGCATGAAGTGAACGAGAGGGAAGAGAATCACAAATTGAAGAGAGAACGACAGCTTGCACATCCAGAAGGTTCGCGGCTTGATGGCGTGACTTTAGAGTGCAAGGAGCAATGCCGAAAAACTTGGTGTTGGAATTACTTATTCCCGAAATGCTGCCGTTTTGTTTGCGATAACGTAGGCCAAGTTTTTGCACCAAAGAAAAAGTGATAGCTGATATCTGTGAGCCCGGGTCCACAACAGCTTTCACCGTGTGGTACTCCCCTTGAGAGTCCTTTATCAGCGCGCGAACGGTACCCAGAAGAACTGTGCGATCGGACGGGCTTTTCGACGCATGACAAGACATACTGTGAATGGCAGCAGGGGAACTTGAGGCACGAGGATCAACCGCAATGTCACCAGGAGAATCAGAATTTTGATGGAGAAGCGAATGATGCCTAGTGCTTCGACAAACACGACAAGAACTTGTGGATTTGCAATCTGATCGCATATGAGCACCGAGACAGTTGAAACAGCGCTTCAGTTTTTTTATTGTTTCGTATTTTTGCGAGATGTTTTGGTCGAGAAACGTCTTACATTTTGTAAACGAATGCGAATCGTTGCACAATGGACATGGCCGTTTAATTTCACACTGCGGAAGGACGGGCGCTTTGTTGTCGGAAGTGATTGAGCCCTGAGCAAAAAACGACCGCGACCGGCCTGAGTTATCATTTTTCGATGAGGAGGAAGTAAAAACGGGCGAGGCACAAAGTTCGAAATTGCAGCATTGTTGTTTTATGAACTTGATTAGTTCTTCGTAGGTAGGAATTTTGTTAGTGCCGGAGTGCTTATCTTCAAATGCTTGTTTTGTGCGAGAGTCGAGGTTAGATAAGCACATGTGGAAAAAAATGAAATCAGACAAATCGGGCAATTTCAATGCTTTGAGCGCGCTTACGGCAGTTTTATGCGTATTCAGAAAGGCCTGAAAACCGGCGGTGGATCCCTTGGTGAGGGGAGAAAAGCTGCGAATTTGATTCAGATAAAAAGTAGCCAATCGACGTTTGGACTGATACCTATCCTCGAGGGCCTCGAACGCTAGCTGATAGTTCGATGGGTCAAATTCAAAATCGGCAATTACCGCCAAAGCATCGCCGTGAAGCGACGATTTTAGGTATTGAAACTTTTTTGTGACGGACAATGACGCATCCTCGTGAACTAACGACTTGAATAAAGAGAAAAAAGTTGGCCACTCGGGAAGGTTACCAGAAAATGTGGGTAAAGAAATAGGTGGAAGCGAAGATGTACTTGGGGACACAACATTTGAAGGAGGAACAGTGCTGGAGGAAGGGGGAGATGTCAACAATGATTTCGTGTTCGACTGGGCGTGGAACACCAATTCGTCGAGTGAAGCTTGACATTTGGACACCTCCAGGGCCTGTTTAGGATCAGTGAGCTGTTGATTGACGATGATGATCTCCGACTGGATCTTATCAAACTCGATACTGAGTTCGTCGAGTTTTACAATGCGAGATTCGAAAAGGATAGCATCCTTCTCACTCTTTAGTGATTTCGAGGCATTGTAAATAGTTTGAATGCGCGAGAACGTAAGCTCACGCCGAGTTTTCAACACATCCAAGGCGTCAGTTGGCGCATTTGGATCGGGAGCCATTGTTGAATGTGGACGATTGAGGCAAAAAATCGTTACAAGAAGAGCAGAGATAACCTATCGTAGGGCGTAAAAAGAGATTTATTGAAGGAATACGCTAGAGACGAGAGAAAATTGTGAGTTTTGAGGATTGAACGCGAAACTTAAGGGAAATGAAAGTGAGGAAAGTGGTCTACCTCCCAGGTCGCATGGAATCCGGCTCGAAGGACCATAAATTATGTTGGCGCGGTTGCCGCGACGTGAATTTAAGAAACGAATAAACAGAAAAAAAAAACTTACCGAAACTCCTGCGGTGTCCGGGGGGCTGACTCAACGCGTCCAAATCGACGTGATGCGGTGTGAGGAAAAGGAAATGTGGGAAAATGGGATTTCAACACGCACCACGCGCGAAACTCGAACGCACCAAGTACTTGCGTCAAGTCAACGCAACGAAGTTTCGGTTCGCACCTCGTTGAACGCACGGAAAGAACGTTTTTAATGTTTCAATTATTAGCAACGACCGTCTTGTTCCAAATCATTAGAAATACTCAACTTAAAAAAGGAAAAAAAACTCTGAACCAAAACAAAACGTTATCGGAACCGGATTTCTTGCGGCCTGGGAGGTGCTGGGACGTGAAAGAGGTACCTACCAATTTAATGAGGCCCAGTGGCGCAAACAGCGGGTGCTCTTGGTTCTTGGTTACGTTGCAATTTGCAATGATGTTGATAGTTATGGACATTTCCACGAGTAAATCTAATGAAAAATGCGGAAATCGGGCCATGTTGTTCCGAATATTGAACTTTTGTATTTTTCAACAGATTATATTGAGAATGAATGAATACTCGGTCATGATGGACAATCGAAATGCATTTGTCATTTGTGATTGTTGATTTCTCAGTGGATGTCTTCCACTTTGAGGTTACTTTTTTGTTTGTAAATAAATTGGTCTTGACATTACAATAATTACTTGATAATATAACGGTGCCCATTTTCGTGACTCGCCAAAGTGACATTATTGACAGTCTCTTCTCGTAGTTACATGACATTTCTATCATCATTACCGCAAGATCCGATTGGTATTTTGAACCTATGCCAACAAAAAATAGACAGTCTAAATGCATCTGCCAAATTGAAATTTTTGACGTTTCAAGACGCCGCCATATTGAACTTTTGCATTTTTCAACCGACCTGATTGGGATTTTAAACCTACACCCACTTTAAGTTGGCGATCAAAATGCATCTGTCAAATTTTGTTTTGACGTTCCAAAGGCCGCCATATCAATCTGTTGCATTTTTCAACCGATCTGATTGAGATTTCAAACCTATACCCACTTGAGGTTGGCAATGAAAATGCATCTGTCAAATTTTGATTCTTGACGTTTCAAGAGGGCGCCATATTGAACTTTTGTATTTTTCAACTTATCCGATTGATATTTCAAGCCTTTACCTACTTGAAACAGACAATTGAGATGCATCTGTCAAATCTGCCATTGTGACATTTGCAAGGCCGCCATATTGAACTTTTGTATTTTTCAACAGATTATATTGAGTTCTGAACAAATACTCAATCAAGATGGATAATCGAAACGCATTTGTCAAATTCGACATTTTCGCAGTTTGAAGCCGCTGTATTGAACTTTTGCTTTTTTCAACCGAATTGGAACACTATCGACAGACACGCATAAAATTACCAAACTCGCCAAAAGAAAACCTGACATCTGCCTCAAACAACTGAAAATCAACATCATGTATACAATTCCCTTTCCACTTGTCCAGTGTCAGTGGAACAAATTCCCTGTCTACTTTCCAACCAATGCTGTCACCCAGGCAACGGCTTGCCGGCGCCGGTGACAGCTAGTCCTAAAAAAAAAAACATGACGCGCCACGAGTGAAAGTTTGGGAATTCCAATGGGATATTCAGGACACCTTGATGTATGCAAAAATTCAGCTCCTCTCCATTTTTCCCAAGATTTGATCGATTTGATCGATTTTTCGTCCAAAATTCCTGAGCATAAACAAGACATCAAATATGAATAATTCCATAGGGGTCATTCCATATAGTGGGCTTGGTAGCCATTCCTATACGGCATTTGATGATACAGAAAATTTCTTTTGCATGAGTGTTCTATAAGGCCCAACGAACGATATTAGAAGGGGAAGCACAAAACCTTCCCCTTAGGGGGGGGGGGGGGGCGCAGGGGGCCCTGTCAAGTTGACGGTCCAAGAACTCCTACCAAACCATCTTTCAATTTTGTTGTATCACTCAAATGGGGATGATGTGACTCCATTGTGAATCTCGATGGCATTGGTCCCCATGTCTCTTTCATCCTTCATGCTTGAAAAAATAATTTCTTCGGGAGGTCAGAGAAATCACTTTTTATTTTTTTGAACATACAAGAGGATGCGAAGTTGGCATGTTTTGTGTCTTAACCTGTTATTTGGCATTCCCAAGATTTTATTTTGAAGTCAATTTTCCAAATTCTCAATTTTGGGTTGATTGGGAGGCTAAGAAGTAGGTATTTTTTAACATCCAGTTCAGACGTACTTTTTTCAGTGTCCAACTGGACGTTATCAAAATAATCGCGGGGGTAGATAAACTGGACTATTTTCCTAACATTATGTTGAGGAAATCAATCCCAAACTGCACACGGAGAGTACACAAGTTATTTTTCTTTCGGTCGGTCGAATTGCGATGCCTACTACGCCCGTCAGGGAGAACGCTGAGCATCGCCAGACTAAACTAGTATGAAAACAGCCTAAACGAATTCAAAACTGCCGGAAACACTCATTATGTGGTTCGACATTCAATTCTGAGTCAGCACTCAGAGTTTTAGTCAGTTTTGGATTTGTTTAGGCTGTTTTCATACCAGTTTAGGCTGGCGATGCTCAGCGTTCTCCTTGACGGGCGTAGTAGGCATCGCAATTCGACCGACCGAAAGAAAAATAATCTGTGTACTCTCTATTCGCGGTTTATGATTGATTTTCTCGACATTATGTTCAGAAAATAGTTCAGTGGATCCACCCCTGATGATGATTTCAATAACCTCCAGTTGGACACTGGAAAAAGTTCGTCTGAACTGGATGTTGAAAAATACCTACTTCTTAGCCTACCAATCAACCCAAAATTGAGAATTTAAAAAATTGACTTTATAATAGGATCTTGGCAATGCCAAATAACAGGTTAAGACACAAAACATGCCAACTTCGCATCCTCTTGTATGTTTAAACAAATAAAAAGTGATTTCTTTGACCTCCCGAAGAAATTATTTTTTCAAGCATGAAGGATGAAAGAGACATGGCGACCAATGCCATCGAGATTCACAATGGAGTCACATCATCCCCATTTGAGTGATACAACGAAATTGAAAGATGGTTTGGTAGGAGTTCTTGGACCCTCAACTTGACAGGGCCCCCTGCGGCCCCCTTAAGGGGAAGCTTTTGTGCTTCCCCTTCTAATATCGTTCGATAGACCTTGCAGAACACTCGTGCAAAAGGAGTTTTCTGTATCATTAAATGCCGTATAGTACCGTTTTTTAATGTGTAGTCCGGATGCTAGTTGAAAGTACCTTGCATTTTCTGATGAGAAGATGCCACTTGGTGGAAATGTTCTTTGCATCGTACTCTTCCGATCCAGAAAGGTAGCCATCAGTGCCATCCATGCCGGCGGCGTATACAAAGTGATACAGAAAAAAAAAGTTGAAAAATCATATTTAATTAACCGAAGCATGTAGAGACGTGTAATTCACCACATACATCAACTGTTTTATGCTCATGAAGTCACAGCAAACTGTTCTTGATTACTGTGAACCGCCTTTGAAATGTAGGGGAAAACAGGAAAAAAAAACAAAAACACTCTTTTTCCCATAAATAAGTGATTCTTCGAGATATTGACAGAATACTTGGTATTTCTACAAAAAGTAATCTTAGAAATGATATGAGCTGGGTAGCCAATTTCTAAGCCAACTATTTCCATAAATACGATTGTCAACTTTTTTTTCTTCTTGAGCACCATCTTGAATCTTCCCTCTGAGGCATCGTTGAAAGAGTGATCGGTTATCATAATAATGATAACATGTAATCATTGCATCGTAAAAACAACCTCCTCCACACAATTTAGTGATCTCTTCGGCGGGAAAGAATCGCCATTCACGTATTTTTTGGTTCTTCAAAGCTTTAGTGCCCAGGATGGCATTTGTAACATCTGGAATGGTAAAATATGTTACGCATTATGAACCTTCATGTACTTTGAGGTAGCCTACCAAGTTTCACCATCATCAATTGAGAAGTTTGTTCTCCAAAGCTGTTTGAACAAAATTTGTGTCGCTTTTTTATGAAGAACGCAAAATATTGGGTCTCTCACCCTTACTTGATCTTTCATTGAGGATAGCCTGAAACCGAAAGTCTTCGAAATTTTTATGATAATGGTTCAGTGGGAAGTGCTCTTCAATGTGTGGTTGTCAAAAATTGCATAGTTGCGTCCAGATTCCATACAGAGAGCGACAAAGAAGTTCATGCAGTTGAAAAAGACATTAATTACAGCCGAAAAAAAACTAGTCCAGAGCTAGACTGAAAGCTGTCTAGGGACCTTGCTTTTTATAACATTAATGTGCAATTTGGTACACTGTTAGAGCCCTTAGTTGGTTATGTCTTAAGCCTTTCACCCACGATTGAAAGTCCTACAGAATCTGTGTATTGCGGGAAACCTATCTAACAGGGACATTTCCGGAATTTATCCGTTGCAATGAAATTTGTGTCTTTTTTTACTTCATGAACTTCTTTGTCGCTCTCTGTCTAAAATCTGAACGCAGCTATGCAACTTCTGACAACTACACATCAAGGAGCAGTTCTCACTGAACCATTATCATAAAAATTTCGGAGACTTTAGGTTTCAGGCTTTCCTCAACGAGGTATCAAACAAGAGTGAGAGATCCAATATTTTGTATTTTCCATAAAAAAATTGAACAAATTTTGTTCAAACAGCTTTAAAGAACAAACCTCTTAATTGATGATGGCGAAACTTGGTAGGCTGCCTCAAAGTACATCAAGGCTCATAATGCGTAACATATTTTACCATTCCAGATGTTGCAAATGCCATCATGGGCACTAAAGCTTTGAAGAACCAAAAAATACGTGAATGGCAATTCTTTCCCGCCGAAGAGGTCACTAAATTATGAGGAGGAGGTTGTTTTCACGATGCAATGATTACATGATACCATTATTGTGATAACCGATCACTTTCTCAACGATGCCTCAGATGGCAGATTCAAGATGGTGCTCAAGATGAAAAAAAAGTTGACAATCGTATTTCTGGAAATAGTTGACTTAGAAATTGGCTACCCAGCTCATATCATTTCTAACACATTACTTTTTGTAGAAATACCAAGTATTGTGTCATGATCTCGAAGAATCACTCATTTATGGAGAAAAGAGTGTTTTTGTCATTTTTTTCTGTTTTCCCCTACATTTCAAAGACGGTTCAAGGTAATCAAGAACAGTTTGCTGTGACTTCATAAGCATGAAACAGTTATTGTATGTGGTGAATTACAGGTCTCCACATGCTTCGGGTAACTAAATATAATTTTCCAACTTTTTTTTTCTGTTTCACCCTGTATACGCCGCCGGCATGGATGGCGCTGATGGCTACCTTTCTGGATCGGAAGAGTATGATGCAAAGAACATTTCCACCAAGTAGCATCTTCTCATCAAAAAATGCAAGGTTCATTCCATTTTATGCAACTAGCATCCGGACTAGTGTACCGACCCCACTAATAGAATTTCAACGAACTTGATTTATTTCTGAAAGTTCGACCATCGAGTTCGGGGATGAAATTTGGCTCTTTTGTTTACCATAGTGTTCCGATATGAAAAATATCAGCATTGATTTTTTTCAGTCCAGTACGGCAGTGTAAAAAAATGAAGAAATTGTAGGTGACAGGGAAATTCATACAAAATTATTGATTTTTTTATTCTCAAGGTATTGTCTCAAAATGTCAGTCACGGATGATTTTGTATTGTCCTTAGGTTCAAGATTATTAGGTTACTTGTTTGAAAGGGCCTCAAAATTTTTGGGCTTAAAAAAAGGATTGTTAATTTTTCGTCTTTTTTTGCATTTTTCCAACTTTTCTGCAGGCTGTCAAAATTGATCCTGTTTATATGAGAATTTTTTGAACAGGTTACTGATAATATGATCTTCGCTCAATATTTTAGGGAAGTTGGGGCTCACCTGACCGATACTTGTAAAAAGTTGGGCTCAAATCAAAATTTGACTTTTTACGATTTTGTGGAAATTTGACATATTCAAAGCGCAATATCTCAGTTGGGGTAGAGAGAATAATTCTGAAAATTGATCTTGGTTTAGCCGCTATCAAAACAAATATACAATATCTTTTACAAGTTTGAGAAAAGTTTACAAGTAGCTAAATTACAGTCCCGAAAAACAGAAAAAAAACTGCAAAATCGATATAAAATAGAAATGTCCAACCGCAGCAAAAACAGTTAAGACATGTGGCAAGACCAACAAAATGATGAAGGGAACTCATGACAAGCTTGATTCGAACACATTTATCCTATTTTTTTTCCAAAGTGGAAGTTTCCTAACATCAAATTGTCTTTTTATCAAAAAAAAAAATAAAAATAAAAATAAAAAAAAATTAAAAAAAAACTCTTTCAAATCTTTCTTCAAGAAAAAGTGATGTAGTAATACTAATAATTTCTTCAGCTGGAACGTTATACGGAAGAAATGCCATCTGTATTTTTCACACAGAGATCATACATATCCAACGGCGTTAGAATATGTTGTGCCATTGTCACAGAACGTTGCAGGCTGGTCTTTGCAACCGTTTTCATTATTAACATTTCCCAAACCCCATCAAAATCGCCCTTGCCATGGGAGGTGGAAAAAGAAATCAGAATTAAGTTGGAAGTAGGTGGTAACATTGACTGACGAAATTCTTTTTTATTTTTGTACTGACTTGTGACGCCGTCACGGACAGTTGCCTATTTTTGTTGGGAAAGCTACACCAAAAGTTTTGCGAATAGTATCAATTTTCTCAAATTTTATTTCTTCAAAAATGAAATCTTCACTTTGGTAATTCAACATCGACATCTTCTGGGTCATCACAATTTTTTATGCACGTAGGGCTCAACGACTTACTTGGTATTAATAATTGTATTGAATGCTTTCTAGCTTTCATCATTTGCGATCGTTCCATTTCTCGTAATTCTTTGATGATTCTTTTTTTATGTCGTGGGATTGAATCGCAACATGCTTGGTGATATAAATGGTTGTATTTTTCAAGAATAAAATTTTGTACAATTCACATAATTACAACAGTTCGGTAATTGTTGATTTACCGGATCATAAACAAGGTTGTGATATATATTATCGTCTTTGTCAAAACGCCCAGCAAAGAAAAACATCTTTACGAACAAAATTAAAAAATGTCTCAATATATCAGCAAGTGAATAACAACCTGAAGAAGAATAGAATCCTAGAACAAAAAGGCTATGAACAGAAGAAGCTCTCAAGATACGCTGTTGCATTCACCGTCCGTATAAACCATTTTTGAAGAAACTAGACTGTGGAATAGCCTTATTGACTGAGGGAAAGACCTTTGTATCTAGCAGGCTGTTGTACAAGCAAATTACACGAGGACATTCCCCATAGAAATCATTGTAGAACAAATCTTACCATGCTCGCCGTTTTATTTTTTTGGAACAAGTTGTTTAGAAAATTAGTGTTTTGAAGAAAGACCATTTTAAATAAAAAAAAACGCAGTGTAATCAGAAAAAACTATTCAATAGGATAGTGACCACCATTGAAAAATATAAAAAAAAATCATACTGATCGAATGTAGACCCTTAATAACAATCCTACGCTTCGTGAAAATTCGGAAAAAAAAGTTTCAAGTGTCTCAAAATCTGCCTTGAAAAAGGCTACTTTTGCGAACGATTTCAAATCTACCGAGCTGTAAGGCGGGCTGTGACGTTTCAATCTTTTGACAGTAGTGGGGATGACCCCACATTCGTTGCCTGTGTGTCAGTGTTGACGTTGACGTTTGCCAGCACAACATAACCATTGAAGTCTGATGTAGTTTCGAAATATTCATAAATCATGAAAGATTTCACCAACTTTCCATATTTCCAAGCAAAACATCTAAACAACACGAATCATCGCACAGATACACAAAGCGTTAACAATATAACAATCAGCTGTTATGAGCGTTGACGGGTTGACGCTAGTGATTTTTGTAGTAAGTTCTGTAGTGTTGTCAAGCCTGCTTCTCCGCCCACAGGTGTCCTCAAGTAGAAATGAGTTTAACAAAATTGTCACCAAAAACTGTTAATGAGACCTTGTAATAGAGGTTCCGGGGAGCACAGAAATGTATCTAACAAAATCGTAGCTGATCCCGAACGGCAATTATTCAATTTTTAAGATTATCAGTTAAAAATGTCGTGATAAAAATTTTGCTTTGTTTTTTTTCAAATTTTCAGAATAACTAAGATTGTCTAAACGGTTAATTTTGCATCTCTCCCAATATCTGGAAAAATCTCTGTGAATAGACTCATACCCTTCTGTTCTAATAAGAGTCCAAGACCTCCATTGTTGAGGAACTTCAACAAGTTTTGGAGATTACATGAATTTCCAAAGCTTCTGATAACACCCTTGTCCCAAAACACTTTGATAATATATTTATGCCCCCTTCGTAAGGTCCAGCTACAACCTTTGCAGTGCTAAAACACTTTTCAACTATTTTGTTCATCGTTTTGAAGGCAGATACAAACGGAATCACTCAAAGTACTCCCACATTTTCTACGTTTTCCGGATCAGTAAGACCAGCGCTCTCCTTTGAAAGTTTTCGGCAGGTGTTCCTTTTGAATATCTCGTCTTGGTAACTTTTGCCCACTAAGCTCAACTTCTTGGGCCACAGCAAAACTTCATCACGCCAAAGTATCAGCACAAGATCATTCCAAAACAAATGGTTCACAAACCCTTGAAAAGATGCAACTCTGGAATGATGCAATTCTCGGTAACATACAAGCTTTGTCTTTTTCAAAAAAAAGGGGGGTTGATTGAGCTTGTGACACTCTTTTGAAAACTTCTTTCTTCCTTCAGAGCAAAATTTCTCATCAATGCGCCTTTAAGTGTTCATAAGTTTTCATACTCGAAACCATTTTTTTCTATTATTTTCTTCACAAACCTCATTTCAACGTCATTTTATCGAATTTCCCTCGTAAGTCTTTTGGAGTGATGAAGCAGTACGGGCATGGTTGTCGTGTAGGTATTTGCTGGCCATTGATCAAGAGAATAAGTTCAAGATCTGAAACAAATTTAAACCCAAGTCCATTGATGTTGGTCATTTGAAACATCAACTCGATATTTTCATATAGGTTTTTTTCACCTGGGTCACAATGCAAACCATTCATAAGCCTATTGAAACTGGTTGATACCCCCATTTTTCTCAATCGATCCTCAATCTACGTAACGACTTTTTTGCTGCCTGTGTAATTTTTCTTCTCCTCTTTCTCTAAAATTATTTCTGCATCTTCTAGACCAATTAAAATCAAGTTGATGTTTGAAATGACTAATATTAATGCAATTCCTTCAAAATTTGTTCAGGAATTTGAACTTCTTTTGATCAATGACCAGCAAACAACTACGGCTACTTCCACGTCCGTACTGCTTCATCACTCTAAAAGACTTACGTGGGAAATTCAATGAAATTACGTTGAATAAGGTTTGTGAAGAAAATAAACAGAAAGAGATGGTTACGAGTATGAAGACTTATGGAGATTTGAGGCGCATTGATTGGAAATTTTGCTTTGCAGGAAAAAAAGAAGAACTTTGCGAAAGATTGTCACATCATGATTAACCCCCCTCTTTTCGAAGCATCTCCTTTGAGGGTTTGTGAACCATTTATTTTAGAATGGTCTTGTGACGATACTTGGGTGTGATGAAGTTTTGCTGTGGCCCAAGGAGCTAAAATTGGTTGCCAAAAGTTACCAACATAAGATTTTTGAAGAGAACTCGTATCGGAAACTTTCAAAGGAAAGCAACAGTCTCAATGATCCGTGAAAAATGTGGGAGTACTTTGCGTGATTCCGTTTGTGTCTGGCTTCAAAACGATTAACAAAATTGTTGAAAAGTGTTTCAGCACTGCAAAGGTTGTAGCTGGACCTTACGAAGAGGGCATAAATATATTATCAAAGTGTTTTGGGACAAGGGTGTTATCAGAAGCTTTGTAAATTAATGTCATCTCCAAAACTTGTTGAAGTTCCTCAACAATGGAGGTCTTGGACTCTCATTAGAGCAGAAGGATATGAATCTATCCACAGAGATTATTTTAGATATTGGGAGAGATGCAAAATGACCCGTTTAGACAATCTTAGTTATTTTAAAAATTTGAAAAAAGCCGAAGCCAAATTTTTATCTTGACATTTTTAACTGATAATCTTGAAAATTGGATAATTACCGTTTGGGATCAGCTCCGATTTTGTTAGATACATTTCTGTGCTCCCCAGAACCTCTATTACAAGGTCCCATCAACAGTTTTTGGTGACAATTTTGTTAAACTCATTTCTACTTGAGGACACCTGTGCGCCTATGAAAGAATTTGACGTCATCGCGCCAAATTTGAAATCATCGAAAACTTTCATGATTTTTTTTTACCAAGAAAACTTCCGGAAAAAAATCTGTTAACTATATAGCGCCACTTATCAAGAAGTGAACTTTGAAAAAATATAATAAAAAAAAAAATCGGTCACTACCCTATTGTCGTAGGTACGAAATGAAATACAAAAAATAGGTAAAGCAATCGATGTGCGGATAAACAAGCCATTTTGAATCCTTTTGTGTATCATCATAAGGCATTCCACTGTCCGTATTATCAAGACCTGATCAAGACCTTTATAATACAATCGCTCGCTTGCGATCGGTTGAGTGAAATTTTTAAGTTTCAACTAAGGAAATTGTCAGTATGTAGGTACCTATGACACTTTTTTCGGAGAAATATTGATTAAGTGGCGGCTTGAAAAGCGTGATAAATATACAAGAGAACCACTTTGTTCCACTTGATAAAATCACTATTCGGTGCTACGAAACTTCTTCTTCTACCTCATTCAAAGATGTCCAGTTGAAAAAAAAAAGGATAAATGTTCGGATCAAGCTTGTCATAAGTTTTATTCATCATTTTGTTAGTCTTGCCACATGTCTCAACTGGTTTTGCTTCGGTTGAACATTTTTATTTTATATCGATTTGGCAGTTTTTCCTGTTTTTCTGGACTGTAATTGAGCTACTTGTAAACTTTTCTCAAACTTGTAAAAGATATTGTATATTTGTTTTGATAGCGACTAAACCAAGATCAATTTTCAGAATTTTTCCCATTACCCCAACTGAGATATTGTGCTTTGAATATGTCAAATTTCCACAAAATCGTAAAAAGTCAAATTTTGATTTGTGCCCAACTTTTTACAAGTATCGATCAGGTGAGCCCCAACTTGCCTAAAATATTGAGCGAAGATCATGTTTTGAGTAACCTGTTCAAAACATTCTCATATGAACAGGATCAATTTTGACAGCCTGCAGAAAAGTTGGAAAAATGCAAAAAAAGACGAAAAATTAACAATCCTTTTTTTAAGCCCAAAATTTTTGAGGCCCTTTCAAACAAGTAACCTAATAATCTTGAACCTAAGTACAATACAAAATCATCTGTGACTGACATTTTGAGACAATACCGTGAGAATAAAAAAATCAATAATTTTGTATGAATTTCCCTGTCACCTACCACTTCTTCATTTTTTTACACTGCCGTACTGGACTGAAAAAAACCAATGCTGATATTTTTCATATCGTAACACTATGGTTAACAAAAGAGCCAAATTTCATCCCCGAACTCGATGGTCGAACTTTCAAAAATAAATCAAGTTCGTTGAAATTCTATGGAATGACCCATAGGCTAGTTTTGATCTTGTGGGTGAGAAATATAAAGTAAATGTGTTTCCTTTGCAGATGCCGAAAAAAATGGAGGCGCAAAACTCAGAGAAATCGCAGAAAAAGTGCCGAAAGCGAAAGACGAGCTGCTGAAAAAGGCGGCCCGGAGAGAGCACGACTACAACGAGCTGTGCGTGGAGAAGAATTTCAAAGACATTTTGAAAGACATCGACGCGATTCTGAGCAAAGTCGAAGACGAACTGGCCAAACACACGGGTGGTACGCAGCCTCCATTTGCGATGTTTCACGTTCTTAAAAACGAATTTTTTTGCAGATAAAGAAGACTGGTGGCTGTGCTCGCAGCAGTTCACCATCGCCGACGTGGAGCTCACGATACTGCTGATCCGCCTCAACCAGCTGGGCCTGGAACACCTGTTCTGGACCGCGGGCAAGAGGCCTCTCGTAGAAAAATACTTTGAACGCGTGCAGAAGCGCGATTCGTACAAAAAAACGGTCCCCGGTACGTTCTTCTTCATAAAAACCCTGATAATTTCTCAAGCACCAATCCTGATAGGCTTCGTCACGGCGCTGGCGCTCGTCTTGGGCGGCGTGTTCGTCGCCAGGAAGTACATTCGCTGAGCCGCATCGCGCCCGCTCGAGGATAACCGTTTTTGTTTAGAAACACACACTCACTCACACCCTCACGAATCGTGCATTTTGTTTTCGTTATTACAGAAATATTTTTATATTAGCCGTGATATGAGTTGTTACTATATTGTTGTCGAGGTATATTACTTTTACCTGTATATCGTAGAAGGGAGAAATTATGTTGTTGTGGAAGACGAAAAGTTTTCCATGATGTGAATTTAATTATCAATTATTAAAACTATGCAAATTTACACGCTAAATTTATTTTTCTCCCCCACGTTATTTCATAATTTACAAATCGGCCCTTACGCCGAATCCGGGACCTGGCGGGTCACCCTTCAGGGAGGTGGGCTCTCCGGCCGGCTCGGAGGCGAAACGCCCGCTCCTGGGTCCGGGCCTGGGCTTCTTTCCGCTCTTCAAGTCGTTCAGGATCTCGTTGGTGTCTTCTACGGTTAGATCTTCCTGAAAAATAGCAGTGCCAAGCTTTTATACAAGTACTTTAATCAATAAGTCTAAATTTAAAATGCGAAACGGGCTTTACATTATCACTTCAATGCCAATGGTGTGACTAGCCTTCGAGCTAGCCTTGATGACTAAAGCAGTGTTTAGACATAGCTACGGGTGTAAGTGTCTCACAGCAGTGTTGAAGCAACGTAAACAGAGCCTTACGTCACTGATTCACGAGTAGTGCTTTCTCACTACCCTCACTGACTAAAGCAGTGTTTACATCTTATTAAAAGTCTGCAGCTTCTATTGATCTGTTATTTTTGCTACTAATCTGACTGACATACCTTCAACAGACTGGAAAACTTAATGATCATTAAGCGTGAATTACGATATAAATTACTAGTGTGTCACGTCGTCATTTACTTAATGATCATCTAGAACGTCATTTAGGACCTTGATAATCATTAACTAGGAGTAACCATAATCGCCGAATAATCGCCGGTGGTCGTGCATCATCGCCGTGATTTTTGAATACCATTGGCCAGCGTTTCTGCAATGAATCGCGATATCTGTCATCAAGTCTGTCATTTCAGTACGTCATTCAGAGTGTCAGACACGTATTTCTGTAATGGAGGAACTGGATTTTGTGTCTTGCCTCTTGCAACAACATTTCTTATGAGATAATGCCCGTAGCTTCCACGTATAAACACGTACAAAAAATTAAAAACTTCCCGTTTTACCGAGCGTTCATAAATTAAATGGGTCAAGGGTGCCTGTGACTTTGGAAACATCTGTCGGAACTAGCATCGTTGATTATTTGATGTCTGTAATTTTTTGGTTATCGTAATTTGTCAAACCAGTCGCAGTTTTCGTTTTCGGAACATTTTCAATGTGGTTTTCACGGCAGGGCACAAAACCTACATGATCGAGGAGTATTTTCGAACTTGAAGTATTCTCATGCACTTATGGCAGATCAGAGATCAATAATATGGGACGTAACTTGTCAAAGTTTGACAAATTTATCACAAAAGGATTACGCTAGTTTCGACAGACGTTTTTAAATCCACAGGCACCCTTGACCCATTTAATTTATGAACTCTCGGTACATAAGAAATGACCACCTGTTCGCGGAATTTGGATGATACGAACATTGCAAACGTGCAGCACGATATCGATTGGCGGCACTTTATTTTTGGGCAAAATTGAATTTATTGATGAGGAGGTAGGTTTCCGTAAGTATCCGTGAGACAGGGAGGTATACAGGGTGTCCACGGTTCAAGTGCTCTAACTGTAGGGTTGTATTCTTTGGCCAAATGCAAGATAATGTTTCCCATAAATTTTTTCGTTTCGGGCTTCAGTTTCCAAATTACAGGGTGTCAAAAAATTGGAAAATAAAACCTTTTTTTGCTATAACTTAGTAACTACTATTTTCACGAAAACCAAACTTGGTACGATTAATAGACTATCAATCAGATTTCATTCAGGGTTCAACATTACTTTGCTGAAAAACCAGTGACATAGATATTAGGGTTACCCACCAATTAACCCCGGTTATCTGCACGTCACTGAGATAAAATTAATCTTTGATAACATTTTCTGATTCCCCGGACAATTCTTAGCAAAAAAGGTACTCCTGGTCCGAAGCTCTTGAGTCAACCATTTTCGAGAAAAACGGCATTTTATGCTGAAAAACATGCAAATCGATCATGACAATAAATTGACTGATGGGACTTTTGTAAGCTGCAGTATTATTAAAAGTATTAAAATAACGGAAAAGAAGACTTATTAGAAATTATTGCTCTTGTTCAGTATTACTCACACTAATTACAAGATAATTTATTAAAAAATTAGATGACATTTTTTTTAATTTTTGACACCCTGCAACTTGGCAACTTGAGCCCAAAAAAAAAATTATGAGAAAAATTTTCTTGCATTTGGCCAAAGAATAAAACCCTACAGTTAGAGCACTTAAACCGTGGACACGCTGTATAATGCCCGGAGCGTGCACGTAGGTATAAGCACATACGAAAAATTGAGAAAATCTTCTCGCTTTACATAAGAAATGACCGCCTGTTCGCGAAAGTTGGATGATACGAACATTGCAAACTTGTAGCTGGATATCAGTTGGCGGCATTCTATTTTTGGCAAAGTCGAATGTATTGATGAGGGAATAGGTTTTTCCGTAAGTATCCGTGAGATAGGTAGGTACCTATACAAGTGTTTATTTCCATAAATACGTATTCTTATTCTTATTCCATACCAATCGCAGAAGCAGTTGAACAACTGCAAAAAAGTTGCAATGACCACACGATAGATACGAAAATAATGAACTATAACATGAATCTGTCAGTTGCCTTGCCTCTTGCTATCCGCGCACATAAACCAGAGCCGCGCGAAATTAAAAGTCTATTAGACTACTTAGACTATGGGACTATGCGATTTTGATCAGGTTATTGACTGAATCATCAGTCTCTTATTTTCTTTTCTTCCATTTCTTTCGACTCAATACAAATTCAACATATATTTTGGCAACAAATAAAGATAGTATGGTGTGGTGTGAACAATGCAAGCATTGATAAAATAATCATTGCTTTCTTGATTAAATGGAATCCAAGCTAATAACCACCTCATACCTCACCGAAAATATGGAATTATCATGATGATTATAGATAACAAAGGCTATAATAGCCCAATACTTCGAACCATTCGACAATTTGACATTGACGTTTTAGGGGAAACTTGATCGCCACGTTTATTTACGCGCTACGGCGCAAGCTCATCGGCTTATTACGATTTGTAGTGTGTCACCCCCAAATTCGCAATCGTCATTTAACGTTGATGATATTTGACGACATGACACATTAAGTGTAATGATCATTAACGAGCAGTCTGTCTAGGATATAGAGCAGTGTTTAGACATGACTATGAATGTGAATGTCTCGCCATGGTTTCATGACTACCTATGTAAACAGGGCTTTACGTCAGTGATTCAAGAGTCCATAGCCGCGCCTTCGGCTCCGAGAGCTTCAATTTTTCAATAGCCTGATTGACTAAAGCAGTGTTTATACGTAACTACAAGTGTAAGTGCCTCGCAATGGTCTTATGACAGTGTAAACAGGGCTTTATGTCATCAATTTAAGAGTCTATATTAGCCTCGCTTTTGGCCAGCGCAGATTTTTTTCTACAAATCTGATTGACTTAAGCAGTGTTTCGACGTGATTACGGGTGTAAATGTCTCGCTACAGTCTCATCACAATGTGTACGGAGATTTGATCATTACTTTGAATACATTAAAATACAAGGCCCGTATTCATATCCCACTTTTAAGCCACATTTAGCATGTCTTTAACAGAAAGCGCTCGGCTACCTGATAAAAGTGGTCGTATTCATAGGGCACTTTTTGCGTCCAGTCAGGGCCCGTTCAACTAAAGAGGGTGTTGATTTGGCAACGTTGTGGAATGTACTCAAAACTACCTACCCGAAGGTAGACGCAGGTAGGAGAGAACCCCAAGCCGCTTTCGTTTTGCGCCAGGAGCTGCTCCGGGTAGATCACTAGATAGAGAAATTAGATACATACACCAATCACGGCCCAGATGGATCTATTTTCTTTGTCTAGTGATATACCAGGAGCAGCTCCTCTTGAAAAAACGAAAGCGCTGGCAACTTTTGCTACGTCGATGTACTGCGGATTGCATAAAACTTCCAGGGAGTTTCTTCCACAGTTTCTCAGCGGCTTGGACATCAAGTGAGGCAACGAAGGCAATGCGGATGGAAATTTGAGACGGAGAGGATGGAGATATTCAAGAAAAGGTTGAACAAGAAAATGGAAAGCATGAACATGAACAACGAATCATTGACTGCCAAAAAATACCAAGATATGCTGACGGAAGTTTGTAGCCGTACTTTTAAGAGACGCTCTGTCGATGGACAAACCAGAAAGCCAGTTTACTGGTGGACAAGCGAAATAGCTGAGTAGGAAAAGAGCAATGACAAGGATAAACAAAACAAAAGCAGATCATCAAGTGAAACTCAGAGTGTATGAAGAGCATAAAATCAAGAAAAAAGAATTGAACCTTCTTATACACAAAGAAAAAAGGAATTATGGGAGAAACTGTGCGAAGAGATCAACGATGATATATGGGGACAAGGGTATAAGATAATCTGTAAAAAAAACAAGAAATACTCCAAACATGAACATGACAGATAAAGAAATGATTAAAGTAGCACAGAAACTTTTTCCCAAAAGGCAGATTAATAAAATGGAGAACAAGTAAGAATGAACATACAGGGTGATTCATGAGTGACCTTACATAGGCAAATGGGGGATAGAGGACTTCGAGGCGAGTCAGGATCCACTGAAGAAATTTTATTTTCTCCAATAGTTACGAAGATACAGGGTGTTTTGTGTGTTTCGTATGAAACTTTGATAAGCGATATTTCTGAAACGGCCAGAGGTATTTTGTTGAAATTTGCCAGTAATATTTCTCTGTTGAAACTCATCCCGAAACCATACCAGGTAAGTCAAAATCCAGGGCCGGGCTATAAAAAAGGTGCTTTTTTGTGTTCCATCAAAAAGTACATTTTCTGACCGATTTTCTAGAAAACTGCTATCGGACTCAAAAAGCTAAAGAAAAATACTTCAAGAATCACTCTTCAATTTAGATGGGACACCTAAACCGTTTCGACAATAGAAATTAAAGTAAAATTTGTGGGTGAGTTCCCATTTTCGACCGGACATAATTGACTGATTGTTTGATTGAATTCATTAAAATTCATTTTTTTGGCTTGTCTCTGTTGAATAGAAGGGCTTGGTTGAAAGAAAAATTCCAGAGCCGACCTTTTTTTATGACAAAATCGAGAGTGAAACCAAAATTAGACTCGATTTGGTCGTCAAAAAATCTTCGGCTATGGAATTTTTCTTCCTACCAAGCCCTTCTATTCCATAGAGACAAGCTAAAAAATGAATTTGAATGAATTCAATCAAACACAGCGTCGATTATGTCCGGTCAAAAATGGAAACTTACCCACAAATTTTACTTTTAATTTTCATTTCGAAACGGTTTAGGTGTGCCATCTAAATTGAAGAGTGATTCTTGAAGCATTTTTCCTCAACTTTTCGAATCCGATAGCAGTTTTTCAGAAAAGCGGTCAGAAAATATATTTTTTTATCAAATAAAAAAGGGCGCATTTTTTAATCCCGGTCCTGAATTTTTACTTACCCAGTATAGCTTTAGAGTAAGTTCTAATAGAGAAATACTACTGGTTTTCAAGAAAATATCTCTAGCCGTTTCAGGAATATCGCTTATCAAAGTTTCATACGAAACACACAAAACACCCTGTATCTTCGTAACCAATGGAGAAGGCAAAATTTCTTCAGTGGATCCTGACTCGCCTCGAAGTCCTCTATCTCTCATTAGCCTATGTAAGGTCACTCATGAATCACCCTGTATAATTCCGTTCTCGGTAGAAGAGTTCGACAGGGTTCTGGACAGGCTCAAGGCAAAGAAAGCCTCAGGACCTGATGGGATTCCTGCAGAAATCATCAGAATAACAGGGAAAGAACAACACAGTCTCTGCTTGAAAATGATGAATGAGTATGTACTTAACGAGGGGGGAATTCCCAGCAGAATAGAAAGAGGCAAGGTTGGTGTTGTTGAAGAAACCAGATGAAGTAGCGGAGGCGAGAGGCGCATTTAGACCAATTTGTATTATCAATGCAATGGGAAAGCTAATGGAATCATTAATAAACGGAAGAATCAAGGAAGAACGGGAAGAAAAGGGTCAGTTGTCAGAAAACCAATATGGTTTTAGGACGGGAAGGTCAACGATAGAATGATGCCATGGAGAAAATTAAACAGATAGACAAAAAAGCAAACGAAGGGAAAACAGGAACCGGAAACTGTGTCTATTGCGGACGTTAGATGTACAAAACGCATTCAACACAGCGTCATTGGAGATAATAGTCCGAAGACTGAAGAAGAGGGGAGTGTCACAATACTTGGCGAGTCTGATGTGCAGATACTTCGAGAACAGAAAATTGTACGTGAGAGAAAATGCTAGTATGGAATTGAGCAGGGGGGTAGGGCAGGGCACCATACTTAGCCCCCTCTATATGGAATATTTTCTATGATGAGGTACTGAGAATAGCGATGCCAGATGGAGTGGAAACAGTAGGATACGCAGACGACCTGGACCTGGCGATAGTGATGACAGGAAAAGAGCCAAAGGAAGTAGAAAGAAAAGCCAGTGAGGCGGCCAGGGAATAGCAAATAATAAACGAAATGCAATATTATTATATGCGAGATATATCATTCTACTAAAATAAAAGAAAAAAACATTGCAATTCGCTTGAGCAAGTGAAAAACCTCAACTGAAAATAGTGAAAAAATCCCAAAAAATGGTCTTTTTCCCAGTAAAACCAGACTAAACTTGTTCATATCGATTAGTTAGCATTTCAATTGAACTCAGAGCTCAAAGTTAGTCAGAAAAGACACCACACTTGTCAAAATTGATCGAATATTGACAGAAAAAAAATTAGCCCCATTTTTTGAAATGACCCCCTGTCAGCGCCCCCCCCCCTTTTAAATTATGGACACATGACGCTTCATTAAGGTGATGTGTGGTCTTACTGCATCTATTGAACATCTATTTAAACCAAAGTGAGGGATAGATTTCACGCATGCTATTCAGTAAATGGTAATTTTTTTTACAACCCTCCCCCTCTTCCCGATGGAGGGTTTGTGTCGAAATTTCCACTTGGCAACAGCGATTTTCGTATTTAGCGAGGTCTAAATACCCTAAAAAGTCTTGTTGCCCAACTGTTACATGAAATGCTTCTTGCATTCGATTTTTGCGAAAATGATCCTAGTCTAACTGGGTTTGCATTTTAGTCCAATTCAAAAAATCGGTCGTGTCACCCCAAAACTTTCCAGACTAGTATGGGACCTACTAGTCCCAGGTTCCAGGAGGTTCAGGAACCTATGTAAATTTTTGTTCGAAACGTCGCTTCGGGTGGGAAGTTGGAATTACAGAGAAAGATTGGAAATAATTTGGAGAAAACTATTTGCAACCGGAAAAATTCCTTGAAATTCGAAAAAATTGTTGAAAAATGTTCAAGAACCAGTTACCTCTTGTTTAAAAAAAAATTGTTGAAATCGGTCCACGGTACAAAAGTTGGGAAATTTGCAGTTTTTCCAGAAAGGAAAACTCGGCAACCGTTGGTCCGATTTCGAAAATTTTTCCTCAAAAAATTAGCTCAATCCTCTCTCCAACTTTCAATTGCAGTATGTCTGCACCTAAAATTACGATTTCTTGGGGCCTACCGCATTCAGAAGTTTGCACTGCGTTTTTTTCAAATTCACAGAATGTGCAAATTTCATTTTGAAAAAATTACCGTCGGAAAACCGGAACCGTGTCGATTTTGAAAACGGGCCTACACGACGCCCAATCCAATCTACTTTCGATATCAGTTGGAATTTTCCAAAAGAAATCGATCCCCGAGCAGGAATGAATTTTTGAGTGGAGTCCTGCTACAAAAGCGAGTCGTTCTGGTCAAAACACCGGCGAGAGCCCCTCTCGGGTGGCAACGGCCAGGAGAAATTCTGGAAATTCATTACGCCCGACTGTAGAATGGCGGAAAACTGCAACTGCGGCCTTGATTTGACTCTTTTTTTGTGTTGCTCCCTGCCAAATCTGGTTCCAATCCATCGGATAGATTTTGAATAATCAAGTGGTGAAGTTTTGAACTTTGACATTTTTTATTATTTGACAGATGACAGATAGGGCAATACCTTCAACTGTTCTGAATAGTTTTTCAGGGGCTTTCAAATGACATATTGCAAGTCAAGTTCCGTAAGATATATCTTGACACTTGTTGACAGTGACACTTCCGTTTGACAGATGACAGTCAAGAGCTAATTGGCTCTTTCCAAAGAAAAACCATGTCCGCATACCAAATTTCAAGTCGATCCGGTCAACGGTTCGGCAGTTATCGTGCAAGATCACAGACAGACAGACATACACACAGACAGACATCATTCTGAAAATGGTCTGAATCGTTTTGGGGGACCTCAAAACGGATATTTTGGGTGAAATCTCAAAACTTTTTTCTGCATGATTACAATACTTTCCCTTTCATGTCGGTGGGGGCCGGGAAAGTATACGAGCGGCACGGCCGGCTTTGACTTTGACAACACCGCTGTCACTCTGTCAATGAAGCAAGGCAACTCGATTTCAATTCGAAACAAAACCTACGTAATAATCGTCGTTGATCTGGATCATGGGCGCGTTGACGCAGGCCCCCAAGCATTCCACTTCCGAAATGGTGAACATCATGTCCTTGCTTGTTTCCCCGACGCCCAGGTTCAAGTTCTTCTTGCAGGCTTCCAGCACCTCGTCGGAGCCCCGCAGCCAGCACGGCGTCGTCGTGCACACCTGCACGTGGTACTTTCCCGTCGGCTTCCTCATGAACATGGTGTAGAACGTGGCCACCTCGTACACCCTCATCCGGGGCAGACTGAGCACCTCCGCCACCTTGTTCATGGCGGCCAGCGGCAGCCAGCCGTGCTGTCTCTGCGCCAGGTCCAACAGCGGGATCATGGCGGCCCTCTTGTGCCCTTCCGGATAAATGTCCAGGATCGCGCAAACTCTCTGCAACGTATTTCAGAACTGTGTTATTGCAATGCAACCTTTTCTTCGACTTTAAGGAAATCTTGAACGTCCAACCTTTTGATTTTCTTCGGTGAATTCGAAACAGGTATCGGCATTGTCTTCGGGGATGTCTCTGTGATTGAATACGGATTCGTGCTGAAGCGCCGAGGCCGTCTGGAAGGAGCGGGCCCCCACAGAACGTCTCTGGAAATTTTTTAAAGGTTATGTCAACTGGTGGATTTTTAATTGGGGAAATTAGCAAAAAACGAAAAGGGTGCTTCAATAAAAGCTCACCAAGCAATTTCCTACGGTTTTTATGGTATTTAGCATTGTGTTCGCTGGGAATTATGTAATTTTCCTACTTGAGTGACAGCTAACACTGACAGCTCGTTGGTTGTCAGTTTGATATGTTGGTAGCATTGGTTATCCTACCTTTGCGCTTTTGCCTAGTGTTCACAAGCGAGACCCCGCTCGAACGAAAATAAGCAAAAGAGAACCGCTCAGGCGAAAGGGGCGTCGAATTTCTTTATGATTCTACTGTATGTACGTATCGAGGTATACGCTCAATCAGTGTGACGTCAAAACGTGGGTTTTGTATGAAAACAACGAGCACCTAAGTTGGCAACACCTCTTGTCAAAGTGACAGCCAATGGAGTATTTGCGGAATAATGGGTGCTTTCCACCTAGCTCCAAGTTTGGTACACCTTCCATTTGCGCACGTGCGGGTTCCAAACGGTGTTTCCATCTACGTGTTCTTACCTGGTTTTGTGCCGTCCGGTGGATCACCTAAAATTCTGTGCCGTCGGAAGGCACACCGGAAACGGATGCGACAAATGACGTACCGTCAGCCGATTTCCAGCACTCCGTTGTCATATGTCTCTCTCTGTGTCGTACGAAGGCGCAGAGCGGACATCAGAGTTTTTTTCATGATTTCGGAAAAAAAACACGAAATTTTGGAAATAAAGTCAGAATTCTGAGTTTAAAGTCGGAATTCTGAGTTTGAAAGTCAGAATTCTGAGATTAAAGTCGGAATTCTGAGTTTGAAAGTCAGAATTCTGAGTTTAAAGTCGGAATTCTGAGTTTAAAGTCGGAATTCTGAGTTTAAAGTCGGAATTCTGAGTTTGAAAGTCAGAATTCTGAGTTTAAAGTCGAAATTCCGAGTTTAAAGTCGGAATTCTGAGTTTGAAAGTCGGAATTCTGAATTTCAAACTCGGAATTCTGCGCGCGCACAATTCCGAGTTTCAAAGTCAGAATTCTGCGCGCGCATCGGCAGGAATCGAGCCGGTTGATTAAATGGCCTCTCCGCGCAATACGAACACTTGGTACAATCGAACCACTCGATGGCGTCGGCGGCGAAATGGCTCCACCCGAATGAAGTTCCTTTGTGCTTTGAACTCGGCTTTGAACGATGAGCCTCGATAAGAACATTCGGCGCATTGTACAAAAGCAACAATAGCATATTACATAGGGTTGTGAATAATGCTATATGCTATTACAGCTGTGTCACGTTATAACGCAAAGGTGGAGGGAGGGAGGGAGGGAGGGGACGGCGCGAAATTAACATTGTAGGTATCCATGTGTTTGTCTGTAATGTTCGTATAAGTCGAAACGCTTATGGCTCTTGTAGTTGCAGTAGATGCAAGAGAACTGTTCCTGTTCGACAATGCCATTCTACAGTTCGGCTGCATGCAACATTTTTGTAATTCCTTTGGACGTGTTGTTTGAGTTGGAAGAAGAATTCAGTCAGTCCGATGCGAACATTGCGAACAGTTGGACGTGTCCACAATTTGGGTTGTTAGTAGGTACCTACCTAATCACGTTGGTCGGAATTTGTCAGTGGCACCAAATAGTGCCCCAGTTATGCGCTTGACAGCCACGATACTGCCAGCCAAACGGAAACATTACTGCGCTGCGCTTCGGGATTTAAAGAGGCGCCGCAGCTATAATAGGTAGCATAATAGCATTTTTCACAACCCTAATGTATAGTCTGTACACCGATAGAACGGACTTTTTTGAATTTCAGTGATGTAACCTATAGCAAATAAAAGCACCAAAGACTGTAACAACATGGGCGCGTCTGGAACTAATATTACTTTTGTTCGGTTGGTAGTCTTACCCGGGCAAATTATTCCTACGCCAAGCCAATGGCATTACATTCAGCGAGTTTGACACCTACGTACGATTTCTAACCTCCATTTCTCTATGATGTTTGTTATTTTTAGTCGGCTCGGCTGTTGTGAGTGTTGAGTTAAATAAAATGAGCCTCATTCAAAAAAAAATTCTTATTCAATAAAACTGGTATTAAACTCGTGTCATTCAAAATTACCATAGCACTTGGCTGTGATTAGCGGAAATAAGCACCTCTTTCTAACTGGAATATCAAATTTCGCGGGTAACGCTCGGGTCTACTTTTCAAGCGGAGGAATCTGGTGGTCCTTTCTATGAGTGTACAGAGTATAGGAGAAATGCTATTGCTGCTATTGTACCTACAATGCGCCGAGTGTTCTTATCGAGGCTTATCGTTCAAAGCACAAAGGAACTTCATTCAGGTGGAGCCATGTCGCCGCCGAGGCCATCGACTGTTTCGATTGTACCAAATGTTCGTATTGCGCGAAGGAGAGGTGTATGAAGAAGCACATGATGACGCACGACGCTACGGACAAAGAATTAACCAGTTCGGCTGTGTGGAATGTTCGTATCGTGTTAAGGCAAAAAAGGGTTTAGACTCGGGTTTAGAAAAGGCACAAGTTGTTACATCTCCCGAAGATTTTATTAAATACCTAGCGAGAAGTAGGTATCGTTAGGGTCGTCAACTCGTCAATCGCTATTTAATCAACCGGCTCGATTCCTGCCGATGCGCGCGCAGAATTCTGACTTTGAAACTCGGAATTGTGCGCGCGCAGAATTCCGAGTTTGAAACTCAGAATTCTGACTTTCAAACTCAGAATTCCGACTTTAAACTCAGAATTCCGACTTTCAAACTCAGAATTCCGACTTTAAACTCAGAATTCTGACTTTAAACTCGGAATTCCGACTTTAAACTCAGAATTCTGACTTTCAAACTCAGAATTCCGACTTTAATCTCAGAATTCTGACTTTCAAACTCAGAATTCTGACTTTAATCTTAGAATTCCGACTTTAAACTCAGAATTCTGACTTTATTCTCATAATTTCGTGTTTTTTTTCCGAAATCATAAAAAAACTCTGATGTCCGCTCTGCGCCTTCGTAGTACGGTTTCATCCATGCATCCGTGCTTTATTTTATTTCTCTGCAGGGATAACGTACGATCGATTAAGATTTGCGCTGCCATTTATTTATTTCTGAATGCCATAGTCATCTTTCGCCTCCAGACCAGAGATGTCGCGTCGGTCAACGATGCCGGTGCTTTCCATCTAGGTGTACCCAATCGTGGAACATGTTCCGTCTGGTGGTATTTGTACCGTCTAGGTGGAAATCACCCAATAGATACGATACAACAACCTCTTCCTGTAGGGTGTTTCGTAACCAAAAAGCCCTTCGAGGGTGGGATAATGCTGGTTAAATACATTTTGCATTTTGTTTGACAGGTGCGGTGGAGAATGTGGGAAGCAGTGCCGGATTAGTATAGCAGTGGTGCCCTAGGCTAATTAATTTCGGCCCTCCCCCCTTTACTTCTGAAACTACAACAAATAATGAAAAAAATCCACCTTGATTTTTTCCTCAATTTTCAAAGATTGTATAAAAAAATTTATAGGCTGTTTAAGAACAGAACAAAACTAATACAATCATAGAGTAGCACACTGTAAGTAGGTATGTAAAGTGTTAAACACTAGTGACTACCAGTGACTGAATAGACCCTTTTAGCCTGTGGGCAGGTGATTTTCATTTCTACACAGGGTGATTCACCACCAATAATAAACATAGCCTAAGGGTAGGTCCAATTTTTTCCAGGCGAACCAGGATCTGGCTTTGAAATTATTCGAACATTGTTCGTTTCAAAGTTACAGGGTGACTCATGTATTTTGTCGAATTTTTTGACAAGCCGTATCTTTAGAACGACCGATTGGATCGGATTGAAATTTTGTGGGTTGATTCTTCTATTGATATCTGACACATCGCCCTATCAAACAGTTTGAAGTTTCTAGGGCCGGCCTTGTAAAAAAAATGTCTGAGCTTTTCTTCAAAAAAAGACAATCTGTATGCATATTTCTCGAAACTCATTTCAAAATTCAGAAACTACATGGGATATGCTAATCGCAAATTGCAAAATAAATTGCTTGGCACGACCATTGAGCTGTCAAGAAAATTTTGATAATCGTAATGATTTTTGAGGTTAGGATTTTTTGTAAATTGATATTTCCAAATACTTGCAAATTATCTATTATGGCCCTGAATTTTAGACATTTCGTCAGAAAAATGAAAATGATATTTTTCTCGTTTTCTCAGTAGTAACAAAAAATTTCATCAGAATTTTCGAAATTTAAAAAAAAAAATTTGTTGCGTCCCACATAGAGGTACCGAGCGTTCATAAATTAAATGGGTCAAGGGTGCCTGTGACTTTGAAAACATCTGTCGGAACTAGCATCGTTCATTTGATGTCTATAATTTTTTGGTTATCGTAATTTGTCAAACCAGTCGCAGTTTTCGTTTTCGGGACATTTTTAATGTGATTTTACGGCAGGGCACAAAACCTACATGATCGAGGAGTATTTTCGAACTTGAAGTATTCTCGTAAACTTACGGCAGATCAGAGATCAATAATATGGGACGTAACTTGTCAAAGTTTGACAAATTTAATACAAAAAGATTACGCTAGTTACGACAGACGTTTTTGAATTCACAGGCACCCTTGACCCATTTAATTAATGAACTCTCGGTATTTGACTCCAAAAGGTGATCAAAATTATTTTCGTTTCTAAATCGATGGAAATAATTATTAAAACTTATTTTTCATTCACCTGCCCATTTTCAAAGGGCATAAACCGAAAGCCGTCTTTTCAAATAGGTAGAAATCTATAAATTATCAAATACTTGAAAGAAATATAGTATTTTCTCAGCCTTTGCATAAGAAGGTAAGGTTAGTTTTACATCTACACCATTTTACAGTTCATTTTTTTAGCGCACTTCCTCAAAAAATGGGGAAAAGACGCTTTTAGCTTCACTTTGTCCGTCCGTCCGTACCCGGGATAACTCCTCAGGAAAAAGAAATATTCATGTCGTGTAAACTCTGATATATCCAGGATGTCAAGTTGACTTTCGATTTTTTGTTACTTTGCCGCCATCTTTGATCCGCCATTTTGAGTTTCTCTAAAAGTGATCTGATTGGAATGAAATTTGCAGGCAATGTAAGCCAAATCAAGATACATCCACTTTTCGACAACTGATGCTCTGATGCCATCTTGTATTCTCCATATTGAACATGTTTTAAGTGATAAAACTAGGAGAATTATGTTTTAACGAAAAGACATATCGATGTGGTGCAAATGCCAATCGAATGCGTACGGCATGTCCACCATATTTGAAGTTGACCAATTATTTTTGTCACTTGGCTGCCATCTTTGATCCACCATTTTGAATTTCTCTGAAAGTGGTCCGATATGATTGACATTTGCAGGAAATGTGAACTTGATCAAGATACATCCAATTTTGGACAAATGATGCTCTGCCGCCATTTTGAACGCCATGTTGAAATTTTTTATTAGTGGGACGATTTTCATGAAACTTGGAACTTACCCTTGTCAAGTACGATCATTCTGATTTTCAAGCCAAATTTCATGATTCTGCCGCTTTTGTGATCGCCACATTGAATTTTCCGCCCAAATAACGGTAAAAATTCACATTTTATCATGGCGAATAGACGCTCTTCTTTGTATTTCAATTTCTTGTAGACCGATTTCATTGTACACTCTTGAACAAGCATAAAAAGAGCTCGTCCTGCAAAAATCTTGAAATTCGTGAAATTTTCTAACGAAAAATGGAAGAAAAACAACTTTAGGAGAAAATCCTATTTTCAGCTGACACAATATAATAATGAATATGGAGAAGTTTCGCAACTTTTCGCAACTTTTGTTTCTTTTACAAGCATTACTGAAGACCATTCTTCAAAATAAAACTGAAATTACACCTTGGACGAACTTGGAAGGATACTATATTTGCCAGTGTTAGTGGCGATATAGGGGAAAAAATAGGAGCAACAATTGCTGTGATCAAAATTCAAAATCTAGAACGGTTGTAAACAAAATGAAAATATAAACGTCACTATGGGTACTACATACCTTCTGCAGTTTGATGCATTCCAAAAGTTTAGGGTAAAACTCTTGACATTTATCCACGAACTAAAAGACAAAGGGCTGAATCTTGATACTACGGCGATAGTCAAAACGATTATCGTTGTTTTTGTACATTTGATATTTTTTGCCATGGCACTCTGGAGGATTTGTTAGCAAAAAAAGCTGATAATGGATGTAAAATGCATTGAAGTAAGATATTCAGCCGTTGTTTTCAAGCAAATACAGATTTTCAATTTTAGACGTTTGATCATCTTTTTGAGTCGAATACCCCTATGTGCGTCCCGTCCCTCAACTCTAACTCAATTTGGAATACAAATGAAGCTGAGGGATGTAACAATAATTTTTTGAAAATTCGGCTGAAACATTTTGTAACAATAACTGAGAAAACGAGAAAAATGTCATTTTAATTTTTCTGACAAAACGGCTGAAATTTAGAGTCATGATGGATCATTTGTAAATATTTCAAGATAATTATTCACAAGAAATCCTAACCTCCAAAATCATCAGGATTATCAATTTCCTTTTGACAGCTTGATGGTGCCAAGCAATTTTTTTGCGATTTCGATAACATGTTCCATGTAGTTTCTGAACATAACAGTGAATTTTGAATACTATGCATACAGAGTGTCTTTTTTTTGGAAAAAGCTTTGAAATTTTTTTCAAGGCCGGCCTTGGAAATTTTGAACTTTTTGATAGGGCGATGTGTCAGATATCAATAGGAAAATCAACTCACAAAATTTCAATCCAATCCATCCGGTTGTTCTAAAGTTATGGCTTGTCAAAAAATTCTACAAAATAGATGAATCACCCTGTAGCTTCGAAACAAACAGCGTTAGAAAAATTTCAAAACCAGATCCTGATTCGCCTGGAAAAACTGGACCTACCCTCAAGCTATGTCAATTTGGTGGTGAATCACCCTGTATATTGGTAGAGGTCTGTCGTCTGTCTCCTTGAAAAAAGTCATTTTATGTTATTTCAAAGATAGTGAGTGACATTCATTCGCTTTGTCGCTTGAGCTCTAAACGGAAATACAACCTTTCTCCCGGTGTCTTACGCCGGCGCCGTGGGGCAAAGACCTTCCACCTTTTCAACGGTTCACTTTCGATACAGTTACCAGTTTTTTTACAAGCAAAGATGCGTAGGTAGTCACCCTATAATTAGATTCAATTATTTTATTCATAATTTTTCAGTTGCCAGCATTTCGATTCATTTTTTCCATAGCATTTCTTTACTTGGGAGAAATACTTGGGAGTGGATGCCAAGACCCGAGAAGTACTTTTTCAACTTTTCTAGCTGGCCTAAAATTATTGCAACAATATAGAACATGAAACTACAACATTTTTTGCGAATTCATGCTTTTCCAATTTTGCCTTGGTCGGCGCCTCCTTTTATCGAGACGCCCTAGGCTGCAGCCTAACTTAGCCTGTTGGTTAATCCGTCACTGGAAAGACCTAAATAAAAATCAACTTGCTTTCAAACAGACTTTTATTTCCGAACATTTTGAGGTATTTTCCGATTTGAGGTGATGAAAATTGTCGATGCGGGATCTATTTTACAAATTCACTTTTCAGAAGATAATACCGGACCTTCCTCGACTGAAAATGCACGTAGCCTAGGTTACCTTCTTATTGTCGAATGTTTCCTTTACTTTTAAAGAGACAGGCACCAGTTCTGATCTTCGTAACCCAGGTTTCGTCTATTTTTGGGTGAAAAACGTCCAGTATTCTTCGTTGGAAGCATCCATTTCTGATTTGTATTCATTGCCACAATTTTTGCCCCATACAAATGGGAAATACCTTAAAATGTTCAGAAAGAATGGTTTGTTTGAAGACAAGTTGTTATTTGTTTAATACCTTCCCTAAACCGGATCTCTAGTAAGTTTGTCATTTGAGTCCCTTTTGATTCAATCCTTTTTCCAGAATTTTAATCCAAAGTCAATTCTGATCCCCGATCCTTCTGACCTGAGCCTTCAGCTCCAACAAAAGCCCTTATTTTCCAAAATCGGCCAACAACGAATTAAGTTATTACTGCAAAACTAAAAGGTTACATTCTTGAGATCACCCTGTAATTAATAAGGCAGATAAGCAAAAAATTTTAAGAACGATTCGAGTTATGGTTATAACAACTCCCCTGGAACACTTGAAGAAAACCAAAAACTATTTTTTGTGAAATGGGAATTTTCCAATTTTTCCATTTTTGCGGTACCTGATTGAGGGCCCTGTATAATTAGTACGAAATACTTGTACCAAAAATAGTCCATGGCAAGTTGTAGTCCAATACGTGTGCTAATTAGGAAACATAAAACAATTCAAAATAGTTTATTTATTCAAAAGTTATGACACTTTGAATGTGACTGTATTTTTTGGGTGGACCATTTTAATTGGCGAGCACTTTACATACTTATATTGATATAGACTATTGTCGGTAGGTAGATTAGCTTTTGTTACATTGACAGGAACAGACAGGAAGTCAAGGTATGTAGGTATACAACCAATTTGATACCACTTTATTTTAGTGGATTTCATACTTACCGGCTTCGTTCTCAACCGCACCAACAGATGGCGCTCGTGCATATACTCCTATTCATGAAATGACCCCCCCCTTATGGATCGAAAACATAGACGTATCCACGTCCACGTCAAAAAATCGTCGTCATGTCTGCCGCGGGACTTCTCATCGTAGCATACTTATTCTTGCAACGTCTTCGAAGATAATTTGGTAATTATTGACGACTACTACTTCTCGACTTCAGCCAACAACTTTTCACGGTAGGTATACACCACCACAACATCACGTTCGTCGACCGTAGTTTCCTGGAGAAACCACTATTTCCACTGTAAAATGCTCCTTCTTTCCATTACTTATCCACCAATGTCCTACGACGTAAGTACAGGCAAGAAGGAAGCGTCCTACATAGCTGTTTAAGTGGTTGCCTAACTCTTAGAAAATGCTAGTCGAGAAGTAGTGGTCGTCAATAATTACCGATAATAGTTTAAATTATCTGTAAAATTGCTTTGATAGTGCAATATTATTTTTGTACTCGTTTTTGTACATACATTCATGTAGGATCCAAGCGAGCAAGTACGACCCGTCACGCCAACAGAGGGCGCACAGGCTTTCCGCCCGGTTCACCGCCGGAGTAAGCGCTAAGCGGGAGAAAAGTGAGTCTAGTCTGAGAGGGTGACGACGCACCTGGCGAGCAAGACGAACACAATAATAGGTACTTACCTCCTTACCTGTAACTCATGCGAATGTAATTTTTTTTTAATAACTGGTTCGAAAATAAACCGTTTCGATTCATCAAAATCCTACAAATTTGGGGGCTCAACCGGGATCGTTCTCGAAAACTGTGGTGAAATTGCGGTTGGGCCCCAGCCCCAGCCAGAGCCAGTGGCAGTGATTTGTTTGTGTCTTGAAAGACGGGACGTGTTCAGACATTGGTGACTTTGTTTTGGTTTCGTCTACAAGGACACGGGGCGCGTGGTGCACTCTTGGTATTGTGTTGTTTACGACTGCATTTTCTGGAGCTAAGAAGAAATCAGCTGTTCTGTATTTTTCCCATGGCGTGGGAAAAAGACGAATCGACGCGACGATCAGGACGGGACGGCTAGCTGAAAGGACGAAAAGGAAGCTAGCTGAAGGATCAGTAGAGGAGGACGAAAGAAAAGACGACAAAGGGCGGCAACGCGAGAGCGCGGAAAGCGGAAGATTTAATGAGGTAGACGCATGTTTTCTTTTTTTAAACACTAGGTCATGAAGGCGCGCCTTTAACCAAAAGTCAGGTGGTCCTGGACATTGAATAAACTTGAAGATAAAATAATCTCGAAAATGGGGTACTTGCCTAGAAAATTTTTGTTAGCTTAGTCGATAGTATGGTCAAAAATAATGTACCCGTATTTTTTCCTTTTTCTATATTCCCAAAATTGCGGCCGCAATGCGTGTTTTTAAAAATATATTTGTGACGTCACAAATATACTAAAAACTAAACAAACAGCACTGTTAGATTGAAAACTCAAAAAACTGCTAGAGAAGCATGACAATATTTGAAAAACACAAAAATGAAAACTCCACTGAAGTTTACCCACTGTTAGCAACCTTTTGAAAAAAAAATTGAAAATATAATCTTTTTAACTGATGGATATATTTTCTGGAAATTCTCAGGAAATACTCTTTTTCGTGCTGCCATAACCGAAAATGACAATATACGCTCGGTGTCCTGCACTGTAATATTCAGAAAAAGATCTAGAGCGGCAAAGTAAAAAGTACACGTAAAAAATAAACTAACCTCGCAAAATCATTCACAATTCATAGAGAGATCACGTTTCTAATGTTATAGCTTGAAATTTTCGGTTTAAATCAGTTAAAATTATCAATAATTACTTTAAAAACTGACAATTTAGGGTCATTTTTCTAATATCTGTTGGTACAATTGCAGAATGATTTTTGACGTTTTGTGGCGCGAAGGTTTAAAAGTGATTAATTTATGCCATTTCCTGTGTTTCGTCGTCACACAAGACACTAGAGCTCAGTGATTTCGGGATTTTTGGGAGATGGCCCTTCTAACTGGGGAGGGGAAGGGCGGTTTTAAGCAAGAAAATTCAAACATGGGACGCAATTTTTCAAATCGACATTTGACACACAAAAATCTGCATCTAGTAGGTATATGCCTCGTGCCTTGGTGATGAATGGCAGAAGTACCAACTTGAAATGATTATTGCGATATGATCTTATTTATTTGTAATTTTATTAAAAGCAGCACGAAAAACGATGTATGCTACTCGCGCTGAAAACGGCATAGCATAACTCTCTTACATGCAGCTCTCGGCCTAGGGCCTCGAGCTGCATTCACGTTCGTTATGCTATGCCCGGTTTTCGGCGCTAGTAACATAAAATACTATTTCACTCTTGTTGATGATTAAAAGTATTTCGAGTCAAATCTATCTCATTGGCAAGTACCCCATTGAATAATCTTGAAAACTGAATAATCTCGAAAACTGAATGATCTCGAAAATTGAATAATCTCAAAGAATGAATACCCACCCTTAAAATTACTCGAATCGAATTATAATTTCTCCTCAACATTACTTTTTCGCGCCCGTCATTGTAGAACACACTATGAAAAAGAAATCAATTTTTGAGATCATTAACATTTCATAGCTTGGAACTTCTTCCTAAAATCTGATATAAGATTCGGAGGCCACCATGACTACCATGAGACATGCTATAAAATGCGATTCCTCAATTGTTTGGCACACTTTGGCTGATTCGGAGGAAAAAATTGTACTTTTGTGTATCAAAGCCATAAAGGTAATGTTTTTTTGGCCGAATCTGAAATTTTGTGGCCGAGGCGTAGCCAAGGCCGCAAAACAGGTGAGGCCAAAGAAAAACCTTCTGGCCGAGGTGCACACGACATTCTTTAGGCGACTATCACAAAAAATTGAGCAAAAATTCTTATGTTCGAATTGTTTGATTTCTTACTCGCAATCGCAAGAGTGCTTTTCTTCATAAAACATAGTTACCTGTGACATTAGAAAACAAATTTTATTTTCGGTAAAATCACAATCGTGCAAGTCATCAACGTTGTGGTCTATTTATTCCATGATGAGGGTTACGGTATCCATCGAAATTCAACAGACACGCGTGTTTCGGACCTACTTGGGCCAATTTTCACGACATAGGCATAACCATAATAAACAAAATAATGAAATTGCCTTTGATGACTTTGACAGCACTCACATTGACATTGTAGCATTGACCAATAATGTAGTAGCGTAGCAATCTTGCAACTGAAATCACCTCGGAAATTACCGCAATGGGCACCAACCTTACGGAGAAAATAACTGTATTTTCAAATTTATGTAATTATTACATCTGATTTTGGGTCATCATTGAATAATTAATTGCTCTTCATTAATCAGGTATAGGTACCGCCGAATACTTCAACTGTTTAGGATGTTCATTTTTGGAAATGTTTCAGGGGCCATCAAATTGGAGTGTATTCTTTACGAAAATCATTCACTCGATGTATAGTTTTGTTTTCCGAAATTGAAAAATAGATTTGAACCTGAGCCGGCCCGGCACGGCATTTGCTAATGACCAGAACGCTACAGTTCTCCCCCTCCTCAAATAACTCAAGACCCTGCAGTGCGATTCATAGCGATTTTGTTCGTGTTATAGGGAATTCAATTCTTTACACATCTTCGAACTTTCAAAGATGAGTTATAATTTTTCAGATAGTTTGAGCTATTTTCATTTGAGGTTGCACGCTGTAGTGTTCTGGTCAGTAGTAGATGGCCGGCTCAGGTTCAAATCGATTTTTCCGTGAATAGTATATTACATACTCAGGTAGGAAGCGTCATATTACAGGCGAGAGCCAAGATACATAACCGAGGCGCAAAGCGCCGAGGTAAGGTAGGGCTCGAGGCTGTAATGAAGCTTACTACCGTAGTTTGTATACTATTTTATTCACAATCATGTACTTTACGTTTGTTGAAAGTTATTATAAAATTGGTTTTTCATCATAACCGTCAACGAAACTGGAAAGCCATGGATATTTTACAAAAGAAATCAAATCATATACACTCAGTATAAAATCAATGTAAAGTTATTCCTACGAATTTTGCGAATAAAAATAAATAAATGAATAAAACCAAGCCATTTCCAAGATATTTTACTATGGAAATATGAAAGTAAAGACTATGCGCGTGTTCTTTATCCATACTCAAATAGTGAGTAGGCACCAATCTTGAAAACAGGGTTTATAGGCAAAAAATAGCAAGTATGGGTACTTATTCTCTTTAATAGTCCACAGAATCGGAAAATTTGATAATTTTCGTAGAATATTAGGCGGTTAATCATTAAAAAATGATGGAAGGTTCATTTCTTGTGCAGTTGTATCAAAAAATTGAATCAAGTAGGCTTGGGATTTGACGTGTTTCTGAAACAAAATTTAAAATTCGCTGTCAATTTCCAAATTTCTTTCGAACCAGTTCAGTTCAAAACTGATTTTTTCAAGAAAACTGTGGAAATGCGATTTTTTTAGTTTTTCATTTTCAGTTGGTAGCACTGCCACACAATTAAAAAACAAAAATACAGACATGAGACAGTTGAAAAAGTTGAACATGAAAATGCAAAAAAAATATAGGTGTTCCACTTGAAAAAAATGACGTTTCGTTAATCCCGTCAAAATGAGGACACCCCCTGTATAGCTGAACATAATTTTAGATTATAGGTCTCATCAAACCATATAACTTTTTTCTTACATCTTTTTCTCTATCTTGAACGGTAAGACCGCTATGGGATAATTACGCTAGGATGGACCACCCTATTTGAAATTCTAAAGTAGGGTAGGGTGGGGGCGAAGGATTTGAATAATAATTTGACAATGAATGTCCTTGATGTCCCCCTCAAAATAAAAATTGACGTGTTCTGACTTTTTCCTGGAACAAATTTTGGCGGCAAAGAATTTGGGGTGGGTCTTCAAAAAAAATATCTCCCTGTGTACCGCACTGTACTCGGAATGCGATTTTTTTGAGACACCCTCTATGTATTCATAGAAAGTGTGCGAAGAAGTATGCAACTATTTCGAAAAAATCACTATTTACCTGAAAGAATTATTTGAAGAAAGGTTCACCTTTACCTGGGCCTTTTAGCCCATCTGTTAAATTCTGTCGAATAAAATCACAAACCGCTCAGAATAGTGTCTATAACAAAAATCTGCCCACATTTTGTCGTTACATTTTCCCCCATCCAAGTTGCGGGACCACGGAGCGAAATGGGGGTGCTGGGCGGGTAAGAAATTGAGAAAACAAACTCGAAAACAGGTATGAAAAGTGTTGAAAATGGAGGAAATGGATACAATTATGGGACCACGAAGCGAATTGGGCTGCTGAGCGGGTGATAATGGAAAAACTGAAAAAAAGCAACAATCAGTAAGAAAATTGATAAAGCTACGGGACAAGGAGCAAAGTAGGATGGTGGGTGGGTATGAAATCTGAAAAACTGAGCCGAAAATGTAAAGAAAGAAACAAATGTGTGAAATTTGAAAAAATAGACAACAATACGTAACCACGGAACAAAGGCAGTAAAGTTGAACTTCATGCTATTCTCTGCAACGCATGGAAGCGGTATTTACATACTGCAATAACAGAGATATACTCTATATTCTATACTGCTTTTTTCGAGTCTTTCTTTAGTTGTATCAAGTCCATTTAAGAAAAAGCAGGAAGTAGGTGTTGAAACTGTTTTTCCTGCGATTTGTTCACCGCTTTTTGATTTTGAGCTAAGATTGGAAAAACCTATTTTACATTTTTTGGAAGATATTGATTTTCTTCACAGTCCGCCAGTATACTAGTCATGCGGAGCTTTTTGCGATTCTCAATTTCGGCTTGATTCTAATGTACAAACTGTTCAATTTATTCATGATGGATCTTTCGCTGTGTGCTGGTCAAGAACTGTTCTGCAATTACGTTCCAAAATCCAGTAGAGTTCTTTCACCCTAAACTAACCCGTGTGAGAACTTAACGACGTCTGACAGGAATTTGTGAAAACCAGACGTCGGATTTTGACGGGGTATTTTTTAAAAAATTTTCGCAAACGAACCGCAATACAAGTTGACGATGGGAAATTTCCAAATTTTCTGACGAATTTGAGGGGATTTTTCGAAAATTCATAATTCATTCCAATTTTTTCCAGGGAACCGCCGCTGCGAGTATTCCATTCCAAACATCTTGTTACGTTTTAGCGGCAAAAATTCGGCTTTTCGGGGAGAATTTCGAGAAATTTGGTGTGAAATGCCGACCGGGGGGTTTCCGGGGGCTCGGTTTCGTCCGTTGCGGGCCATTTGGCGGGGCTTTTCTTGAAATTTAGCCGAAAAATGTTGAAATTGGAACACGGCACGGCCAAAGTGACAGAAACGTCAAATTGACGCTCTGGGTTTTGGGAAAACACAACACTTCGGGGCATTTCAACAGTGCTTTTGGAAAAAATGACCCTGTCAGGGTACGAATTGTTACCGTAGCGGTCCAGGAGACCCGTGGGCGTTTGCCAGGCACCAGAAACGCAAGGTCTCCTTCAAATAATAAGGCATTTCGCTTAGATTTCGCGGGCCGTGTCTGACGTTGACGGAGTAATTTCACAAAAAAACAGATAAGTTGATGTTGATTTGGGGACAGAACACATCTGGGGGGTACTCACAATTTATTTGCAATTTCCAGCGGCTTCACATTTCGATAAAGGGGCCTTTTCGGCCCGCCAGAGCAAAGTTCATGTCGGTTACAGGGGTTCCTTGTCGCGACTTGTTTTCTACGGAATCCATGATAATTCCATCGGACCTTTTGGCTACACCTCAAGAAAGGGTTCGTGTTTAGATGTGCGTCCTTGTTTCGGAGTTTTTCTTGTCAAATTTTCCAAAATATCACTACAAACATCGTCAACAATTAATGAGCGTCGCAGTCATAGGTCGCAGTTGTGTTGTGCCATTTGCAAATGTCAATGTAATGTCACAGCAGTGACGGCCTGACGGCACACCTTCAAGGCGATTTGTCGCGAACCATTCGGGCCTATTTTTCGCGAGTGCTTTTAAATACGTTGGAATGATGCTGACAGTAATGGACGTTTTCGCGAGTAAATGTAATGATGAAAGCCGAGATGAAGGCGTAAATCGTTACATGACATTTTTCTATCATCATTACCACAACATCCGATTGGGATTTTGAACCTTTGCCAACTTGAAAAAGATTTTCTGGATGCATCTGTCAAATTTCGATTTTTGACGTTTCGACAGGCCGCCATATTGAACTTTCACATTTCTCAACTGATCTGATTGGGAATTTGAACCCATAGCCACTTGAGATTGACGATCAAAACGCATCTGTCAAATTTTGATTTTTGACGTTTCAAGAGGCCGCCATATTGAACTGTTGTATTTTTCAAGCGATCTGATTGGGATTTTAACCTTCACCCACTTGGAGGTTGGCGATCGATATGCAGCTGTCAAATTTTGGTTTTTGACGTTTCAAAAGGCCGCCATATTGAACTTTCACATTTCTCAACTGATCTGATTGGGAATTTGAACCCATAGCCACTTGAGATTGACGATCAAAACGCATCTGTCAAATTTTGATTTTTGACGTTTCAACAGGCCGCCATATTGAACTTTTGCATTTTTCAACCGATCTGATTGGGATTTTGGACCTATAGCCACTTGAGATTGGCGATCAAAACGAATCTGTCAAATTTCAATTTTTGACGTTTCAAAAGGCCGCCATATTGAATTTTTGCATTGTTCAACCAATCTGATTGAGATTCTGAATTTACACCCACTTGGAGGTTGGCGATCCAAATGAAGCTGTCAAATTTTGGTTTTTGACGTTTCAAGAGGCCGCCATATTGAACTTTCACATTTCTCAACTGATCTGATTGGGAATTTGAAACCATAGCCACTTGAGGTTCACAATGGAAATGCATCTGTCAAATTTTGAATATTGACGTTTCAGAGGCCGCCATATTGAACTTTTGCATTTTTCAACCGATCTGATTGAGATTTTACACCTACACCCACTTGAGGTTGGCGATCAAAATGCATCTGCCAAATGTAGATTCTTGACGTTTTAGAGGCCCTCATATTGAACTTTTGCATTTTTCAACCGATCTGATTGAGATTCTAAACCTATATTTACTTGAGGTTGACAATAAAAATGCATCTGTCAAATTTCGATTTTTGACAATATTAGATACTGCCATATTGGACTTTTGCATTTTTCAACCGATCTGATTGGGATTTTGAACCTATACCCACTTGAAGTTGACAATGGAAATGCATCTGTCAAATTTTGATTCTTAACGTTTCAAGAGGGCGCCATATTGAACATTTGTATTTTTCTACTCATCCGATTGATATTTCAAACCTTTACGTACTTGAAGTAGACAATTAATTGAGATGCATCTGTCAAATCTGCCATTTTGACATTCGCAAGGCTGTCATATTGAACTTTTGTATTTTTCAACAGATTATATTGAGATTTTGAACAAAGACTTAGTCAAGATGGATAATCGAAACACATTTGTCAAATTCGACATTTTCGCAGTTTGTAGCCGCTGTGTATTGGACTCTTGCTTTTTTCAACCGAATTTATTGAGTTTTTAAACCTAGACTTGGTTCAGATGAACAATTGGAACGTAACTGTCAAATTTGGAATTTTGCACTTATTTTTATTCCATCTCAATTTCTCCTACAAATATTTAGAAAGGCTCCTGAATAATACAAATACCTACACGGTTCTGCTTTTCCTTCCACTACACGGTGTCTCCCACGACAGTATCTTCTTCACGGTTCAGGTTTTCATAACACATATCGTCGCTTTCATTTTCAAAGCTTCATCATGTTTCCAGTATTTTTTGGAGTTACCTTGATCAAACGTAGAAAAACATATTAATGAACAAAATAATGGTGTATCGATTTTTTCCGACAACTCTCCACTGACCAGACACCACCCACTGACATGCGTTTCGTTCACTATAGAACCCTATAAGTCGAGGCAGAAATTTCAAAACACGCAAAACACAAACATCTTTTCGAATTCTTGTTACTCTCACAGTCGTTGCTTACGCCTCTTGAAAAACTTCATCTGACCAAAACACTATCGACGGACATGCATGAAATTACTAAACTCGCCAAAGGAAAACTTGACATTTGCCTGGAACAACCGAAAATCAACATCATGTATACAATCCCCTTTCCACTTGTCCGGTGTCAGTGGAACAAATTCCCTGTCTACTTTTCAACCATAGCTGTCACCCAGGCGACGGCTTGCCGGCGCCGGTGACAGCTAGTCAGCGCCGGTGACAGCTAGTCAGCAAATTCTAATTGTTGCTGAGCTGGAGGAGTAGGGATTGTAGCCCCTTTAAGCCAAGGAAAGCTCTGCAATGATGCAGTTCTAAGAAGCAAAACCCAATTCCGTCGTTGTTGTTCATTTACTTTTCTATTAAATCAAAATACAAATTCGATATAATAATATAATAGTGTAAAATACTGCCAGGCATCGAGTAGAATAAAACTATGAATATCATATGAAACGTAGAACATACGTCTGAATAAATAAAAATTCAAGGACTCAAGTAATCGAGTAAATCTATTAAAGAACTCCAAACGATTGCGCATCCGCATTACTCAATTATCGACTTCTTTCTCGGGCTCGTTCCTCAACCGCCTCTGGATCTCCTCCAGGGTCTTCCCTTTGGTCTCCGGCACGTACAGGATTATGAACAGCAGTCCGAAAAGCGAACACAAGCTGAAGCCCCAGAACGAAAAGTAGAAACCGTACACGCCTTTGGTTTTCTGCAGAAATTTCGACGCCGCCGTGGCCATCACGCTGAAGTACACGTCGGCCAGGCAGAGCGCGAAAGCTTTGACGTTGGTCGGGAAAAGCTCGCCCAGCATCAAGATCGGAATGGACTGCATTCCCAGGCCGAACAGCACGACGAAGCCCAGAAGCCCGACGACCGACAGGAAGGAAAACGGCGAAGTGTCGATGTCGGTTTCGGTCAGAATGTAGAAGTACGTCCCCTCGAAGAATAGCGCGAACGCCGCCCCCGCCATCGAGATGATCAGCAGGGGTTTCCGTCCGGCCCTGTCGACGATGCTGGACGACACGACGGTGAGGATCAGCTGGACGGTGAAGTAGATCATGACGGCGTGGTGGTTGGAGATGTCGTCTCCGGCGGCCTTGAAGATGTCGTGCGTGTAGAAAGCTATGGCCGTGGTTCCGCTCAGCTGCTGGAAGCCGCGCAGTCCCATGATGATCAGGACGGCTTTCAGGTTGCTTTTGACGGTGAAGAGGTCGAGGAATCGTCCGGCGGACTTGGTGGAGGCCTCCAGCTGCATCGCGTTCGAGATTCGCTTGATGTCGTCGTCCACGTCTTCCAGATGCCTGAGGGCCTGCAGCGAGTGCCTCGCCTGATCGGTTTTCTTGCGCATCAGCAGGTAGTAGGGGCTCTCCGGCATCCACAAGAACGTCACGAAGAGTATGGCCGGTACCGCTGACGACACCAGGGCCGTGTTCTTTATGCTCAAGTAGGAACCTGAAATATTCACTGCGTTATAAATCTGTGCAGATATTGGTATTGAAGACACTATCGAAAACTGCCAGGTAGTACCTATGATGTTGATCAGCAGGAACCCGGCGATCCAGGTGACGGAACAGCTGGATCCCAAGAAGCCTCTCACGTGAGGCTCGGCTATCTCGCCGATGTACATGGGAACCACCGTGAACGTGACGCCGTCGGCCACGCCGGCGATGAACCTGGCGACGTAGAGCAGGGCTGCGTTTTGGGCGAAGGCTATCATCATCCACGCGAGGAAAAAGGGCGCGGCCGTGGCCAGGATGGTGCGTTTTCGGCCGAAAATGTCAACCAGAGTGGCCGCGATCAGGGAGCCCACGACGGCACCGATAAGCGGCATGACGGCCATCCAGGAACCTTCGTCTTCGGTTATGCACAGCGTACAGGTCAGATTGTTGGTGAGCTGGGGGACGCTGGGGCTGGACCATCCGTAGTGCATGCCGTCTGTGACTATGGCCAGAGTTGCTGAAAAAATCACAGTACATATTAGTATAAACAGGCTGATTTCCAAATTAATTTGAAGGAAGCTTCAACTTCGATTGAAAACTGCTATTTTATGTAATGTGGGTATATGAGTATGATGAAGAAATGTTTGGAATGACCAAAAGGTGAACCAAGGACGGCAACAAAAGTACTTATGGAAAAACTCCGTGGGAAAATTGTATTTTTAAAGCGAAGCGCAATGTCTTTTGGGCACGGCTCCAAAATCGTCACAGCTGTTCATTGTTTGCGACTTGTTATTTATCGAAAGGTATGCAAAGCTTGGGTTATGGCCAAAGATTTATACCTCTGGCATTTCGACTGAAAGATCTTGCTTGCAAAGGTGCATTAGTATTAACTGAGAGATAAAAAAAAACAGAAAGGGAATCCCAGACTTCTAAAGACAAGAACAGTATAGGCAGAGAAATCATGCTATATACGAGTAGTATGGGTGAAGGTCTCATGGGAGGATGTTGAAGTGACCTTGTTAAAAAGTGACTTGTTCTGAACATCAAATTGGATTTTGTGATGTGTCAGGTGTAAGACAGAATCAGATTCATCAGACTCGGTTGATAAATTTTACCTGCCGAAGACTTGGGGTGAAAAAGACCACGGTCAGATTTGGAGCCAATAAATTAGATCAAAAGCTACAGGATGTTAAAAAAATATTTCAAATGTGAAGTCAGATTTGATCATTTAACTATCAAATCTGTTCAAAATTTGGAGTGAGACAAACCAGATTCAGATTTTGAGCTAATAAGTTGAATCAGAATATATTTCAGTTCAAGGCTACAAATTATTGAATAGTGTAATAAAATGTGAGATCGGATCTGATGATTATACAATAATATCTGCCCAAAATTTGGAGTGAGAAGGATCAGAATCGGATCTGGAACGAATCTGATTATATCAGGCTTCTTCCTCAAGAGCGAGCTCAAGAGGTTTCGAACTAGTCACAGCCAACAGGAATCGAAGAAATCGGTTCGCAAACTAATTTGGGCGCTTCTCATTGGCTCCGACTAGTTTGAGATTTTCGATGGAACAAAGCTAATGTAGTCACTTCAACACTGACCAAATTTGAATCTTCAACCCCTTTGCCCCCACTATAACGGGTGGGCCATAAAAACGGCACTGTTTTATTTTCCTCGCAGACCTTTTGTTTCTTGGCCGATTTTGGCAAGTTTGGTATCTATGTGTAGCTAATTAAATAGGCTACCAAAGTCGCATAAAAATATTGCTAGAATATCAAAATTCAAAATGGCCGACACAACTGAGAATTAGCCTTCTTTTGCAGTCGTTTCTTTCGATTGAAATTTGACAGAATGACAGAATTGAAAAGTTTTTTGCAAAAACGAACTGTTTTCTACATTTTGAGACTACGATCAGCTCGATCGGTTGATTTGTTCTGGAAATATAGCAAATTAAAAACAGGCCATTTGCCATTATTTTACTCCGTAACGAATAATAGAAAGATATTGTTTTGCTTGTCAAATTTCTGTTTCTCAAGCGATTTGAACAGGTTTGGTATCATTGTGAGCCAAATAAATAAGATACAAGTGTCATATGAAATATGGTCGAAATGTCAAAATTCAAATTGGTGGACACAACTGAAAATAAGTCTTCTTTTGCAGTCTTTTTTTATTCATTGAAATCCGACGACTGACAGAACTGAGAACTGAAGGCGTTTTTGGGGGAGAGCGGACTGTTTTTTGCACTTTGAAGTCACAACCGGCTTAATTGGTTCCTTGATTGAGTAGATGTAGCAAATTAAAAAAGGCTTTTTTGTCATTGTTCAAATCTTCAACAACTAATAAATTTATTGTTAAGGTTGCTAAATCTTTGCTTTTTTCATCGATTTTGACAGATCAGTTAATATTGTGTCGCCTAATAAATAAGCTACAAGAATCATACATGAATTGGGTCAAAATTCAAAATTGGAAACAACCTCGGACACAACTGAAAATATTTTTCAATTTGCTACATGTCCACAACGAATGAACAAAGTAAGCTGGTCATGGTCTCAAGATACAGAAACCAGTTCGTTCTCAAAAAAAAAACGTCTTGAGTTTCTACCGTTCTGACACATTTCAACGAACAAGAAAAAACTGTAAAGATGGGTCATTTCCAGTTGTGTTTATTATTTTGATTTTTGAGATTCTGACCATATTTGTAATGATCATTGTAGCTCATTTATTTGGCTACACAATGGTATCTAATCTGTCAAAATCTAAAAAGAAATAAAAATTTAGCAGTCAAAACAATAAATTTGTTTTACTCGTTAAGGATCGAAGCAATGCCAAAGTTTTTTTTTCAATTTTCTACATCTCAATAACGAATGAGCCATTTGACTTGGTTGTGGTCTCAAAATGGAAACAACAGTGCGTTCTTCCAAAAAACGTCTTTAGTTCTGTCAGTCCGTCAAATTTCAATAAAAAAATACGACTGCAAAAGAAGGCCTATTTCCAGTTGTGTCCGCCATCTTGAATTTTGACATTTCGACCGTATTTACACATGATACTTGTATAATATTCAGTTAGTCACACAATAATATCAAACCTGTCAAAATCATTTGAGAAACAAAAATTTGGCAGGCAAAATAATATTTTTTTATTATTGGTTACGGATTAAAAAAATGGCAAATAAGCCTTTATTCAGTTTGCTACATTTTCAGAACAAATAGACCATTTGAACTGGTCATAGTCTCAAAATGTAGAAAACAGTTCGTTCTTCCAAAAAATGTCATTAGTTCTGTTATTCTGTCAAATTTAAATTAAAAGAAACAACTGCAAAAGAAGGCCTATTTTCAGTTGTGTCCGCCATTTTGATTTTTGATATTCCAGCAATATCTATATACGACTTTGATAGCCTACTCATTTGGCTACACAAAGATACCAAGCTTGTCAAAAGCGGCCAAGAAACAAAAATTCGGCGTAAAAATAAAACAGTGCGGTTTTTTCTGGCCCACCCGGTATATACCCTAATTTAAAATTTGGAAAAGCATTACCCATCTTGTGATATATCAAATCGAAGGCAATAAAATTGTATTTCCGTCAAACATATTTCTAATTTTTTTAAACCACTTCTTTGAAGTGAGTAAGGGGGGGGGAGGGGCGAAGGGGTTGAACATGAATATTTGGACATACGCGTCTTAGATGATCCCATTGAAATAAAAATCGACCTGTTTCTGCTGGAAAGTCTATTTCTCAAGCATCGGGAGCTTATAGGGGGAAAATGTTCTTTTCATTAAGGACGGTGTTGAATTGGTGAAATAAGCGTTGCGAAATCAATCCGTCTGGGTTTATTCCTTGACGGATTTTTACCATTTTGGTCTCTTTCGAAAGCTACAAGGATGTGCTTTGGTTTGAGCCCATGGGCACTTCCAAAATCCAAAAACAAATTTTTTGATTTTTGGATTTTGGAAATGCCAATGGGCTCAAACCAAAGTACATCCTTGTAGCTTTCCAAAGAGATCAAAATGGTAAAAATCCGTCAAGGAATAAACCCATACTGATTTATTTCGCAACGCTTATTTTACCAATACAACTCCGTCCTTAATAAAGAGAAAATTTCACAAGAGGGGTGCTTGAAAAAAAATTTGGAATATGTTTGGCGGAAAGATAATCGTATTGCCTTCAATTTGATGTTTCACAAGATACGTAATGCTATTTGAAATTTCGAAGTAAGGTGGGGTGGGGGCGAAGGGGTTGATTATGAAAATTTGGCAGTATGTGTCCTAGATGTCCCCCTCGAAACGAAAATCGGCCTGTCTCGGCGTTTTCCTGTGACAACTTTCCAAATGAACACCCTGTATACCATACATTCGGACGTAGATCATGTTTTTGCACGGATTGAATTGTAAATATATTGAATTGAGAAAAATAAACAAAGTGTGATTGACACCTCTGACGAAGATTGACTAAAAAAAAAATGGGCGGGCTCCACGGTTTACGTTTATAAGCGATGAATTGGGTATCTGTATCTAATTGCTTTTTTCTTACAATTTCGTTATAAAAATAGTTAGGTGGTCACCTACCTATACTTAACGCAGCTACCTGATTGAATGAAGATTAGTGTACTAGGAGTTTGATTTCTGTGACGCAAAGTGGTAAATAATGGTTCCACATATTTTCACTTTAATCGGATCGTGATTATAAAATTGCTGTGTGTAGCAAAATTTACTATCAAATGAATCATTTTCTCGACCTTTGGCCGTTGATGGGTTGAAAATTTCAAACATTCAACATTAATGCCATCTGTCTGACTGTTCATTCCTGGAAGAAATCTGAAAAACCGGAATTTTGTATTCTTGAGTAGGAAAGTGGTCTTTTACTCATTTCTCATCACGTTCTTATTTCTTTTTTGGTATTCTGTTATCTGTTCCTTTCAGTTTCTCTTGATCATCATTTTCTTCCTTCGCTTCTTCTATAAACTTTAGATTGATTATAAGCCACAAAGGAAAAGTGCAAAGCTGTCAAAATGTTCTGTATACTACAGGATGATTTTTCCTGAAACGACCGCCCTTTGATTTGCTGTAAAATTTGATTCTGAAAAAAGCCGAAACAGGTGGATTTTCTTTTCGAGGAAGAGGTAAAAGGTGTAAAAGCGATTCCCCATGGAAAATGGATTCGAAAATTACTTATATCGACGTTCTAAAGTGTTCCGTTGAAAAGTTACAGGATGATGAAAGTTGAATTTTCAAATCGATTCTCGGATTCCTCTACAATCCAGAAGAAAAATTGTGAAAATTTTGATTCAAGGGCTTCGTTTCCGAGATAGTTGCATATGAATATTTGAAAATAATTTCGAAAACACGGATTTCAAGACCACATTCAATGACAAACTCCATCAAATTTTTGAATCAACTCCAAAAGAAACTTTCAAAAGAACTTCAGATTGAACTTCACGGAAAGCTTCAAAATGAATAAACTTCAAAAAAAAATTCGAAATGAACTAAACAATTACCTCCAAGAAGAAATTTGAAACACTTCGAAATAAGCTTGCAAATCAAGTTCAAAATGAACTTCAAACCAGCTAGATTAGGAACCTGCGAAAACTTCAAGAATGCCTTAAAATATCGAAGAACTAGCAACAATCATAAAAAAACTACTAGTCGAGAGCTTTTCAATGAGGTGTCACTCGACATGGTTCTTAATGGCAAATTCAAAAACTTCTCAATCACCTACCTCAAATGAACTTTGGCTTGAACTTCACAATAACTTTGGCTTGAACTCCACAACACACTATAGAACATCATACTTCAAAATGAAATTCAAAGTAAACTTCAAAATTAGCTCCAAGAAGAACTTCGAAATACTTCGAAATCACTTTCCAAATTAACAATAAACTTCAAATCAACTTGATCAAGACTGCGGAAACTTCAAGAAAAGCCCAAAGAAAACCAAAAAAACTAGTGGGAGTTGTGGAAAATACTAGTCCATAGCTTTTCAACGAGATATTATTCGACATGGCTCCGGATGACAAGTTTTAATTACTTCTAAAACACCTTCGAAAGTTACTTTCAACGGAGCTTCAGATTGAACTTCATGATACGCTTCTAAATAAACTCCAAAATAAATTCAAAATTATCAGCTTCAAGAACAACTTCGAGATACATACTTGGAAACCAGCTTCCAAATTATAACTTCAATATGAACTTCAAACCAACTTGATCTCGTTTCTGCGAAAACTTTAGAAAAAGCCTGAAAATACCTAAATTCTAGTAGGAGTTCAATAAGTACTAGTCCAGTGCTTCCCAACGAGATGCCAGTCGACATTGCTCTTGATAGCAAATTTCAAAGAACTCTTTGAAACTTCAAAACGAACTTCAAAATGAACTTGAAAATGAATTTTTCAGAATAATCTTTCAAACAAATTACAAGTTATCTGTTGCCGAGTTTATTGACGTGAATATTAATTTGGAAAAATTATGAACTTCGTTAATTCTTCTTTGATAAGTCAAAAAATAATTGTTGAAGTGACAGCATTCACTAGTTCAAACTGCTTTTGAACAATTAACAATTGGAAGAAGCTCCATCAAAACTTCAAAAAATCCGACAATAATTTCCACAAAGCTTTCTACTTTGAAACCAGCGACAGCAAGAACATCTGTTTGTGGCTCTCGGCGAGCCCAAGTGACATTGTTCAACTTCAAGAAGCTTTGTTTTCAACAAAGTGAAGTTTTCTGAAATAAATAGTTGAGTTTTTAATTTGCTTGAGGGTGCTGGACAAACATGTCAAATAAACCACAAACCAACTTTATCAAAACTCCGCGGTAACTGAGAATAATAAACCACTCACCAAACTTTTGGAACTTCAAGAAGACTTTCGGGGGGAACTTCAATTTGAGCTTCACGAATAGCTTCAGAATCAACTTCAAAATAAAATCAAAATCAACTTGAGAGGTGAACTATTCCTCCTGATTTGAGCTCACCAATTCAACACCGACCAAAAGAGCTAATAAATAACCCTTGGCGGTTGATTCCCTCACGACTCGAAGTTTAAATTGAAAATTGAAAGACTTTGAAGCATTCTCGTTAACTGCCCTGGTCCCTGGACTCCGTGTCACGAATTATGATTTAGCCTATATAACTAGTGTATTTTCAGTCTTTGGATTCAAAGGACTTCAAATTATTCTCTTTCGAATTTCTAATGAAGGGTCAAAAGTCAGCTTACACCAAGGGGTGATGATAACTCCCTATGATGATAAGTCACTATTACGAAGTTTTAGTTCAAAACAGTTTTATTTTGGAGTTCTTTCTGGAGCCTTTTGTAAAGTTCAATTTTGAGTTCCTTCAAAAGTTGCTTTTAGAGCAGACTCATATAAAAACTTCAGTTCTTCCAAAATACTTCACTCTGTATGAAACAAATTTTCTTCAAATAGAACCATGTGAAGTGATGTATAATAAAGATTTATTAAATTTTTCAGAAAATTCATTTGAACAGTTCATTTTGAAGTTGATTTGGAAGTCAATGTTCAAATTCATTCTTGAGCTTATCCTAAAGTTCATTTTGGAGTTCCTTTTGAAGTTTCAAGGAGTTTTTTGGAATTTGCTATCAAGAACAATGTCGACTGGCACCCCGTTGGAAAGCACTGGACTGGTACTTTTTACACTCCTTCTAAAATTTGGGTGAATTTCCAGGTATTTTGTGGAGTTTTCGCAGTTTTCGTTTTCATCGAGATCAAGTTGGTTTGAAGTTGGTTTGAAGTTTATTTTGAAGTTACTTTAGAAGCCCATTCCCAAGTAGTCCTGAAGTTGTTCTCAGGGCGGATTGTGGAGTTTATTTTGAGCTTCATTTTGAATTTATTTTGGAGTTCATTCTGAAGCTTATCGTGAAGTTGAATCTGAAGCTTCGTTGAAAGTTACTTTTGAGGGTGCTCTAGAAGTGAATAAAGCTTGTCACCCAGAGCCATGTCGAATGATATCTCATTGGAAAGCTCTGGACTAGTATTCTTCACAACGCCTACTAGTTTTTTTTGTTTTTTTTTCAAGGCTTTTCTTGAAGTTTCCGCAGTCTTGATCAAGCTGATTTGAAATTTATTTTAAAGTTAATTCAGAAAGTAATTTTGAAGTATTTTCGATTTGTTCTTGAAGTTATTTGTGAAGTTCATTTTGAATTTCATTTAGAAGTTTATTCTAGAGCGTATTGCTGAGTTCGAGCCGAAGTCCATTTGGAAGTTTTTTTTGCAGGTGACTGAGAAGTTTTTGGATTTGCCATTCTTGCTAGCTTTTGGATATTTTCAGGCTATTTTGAAGTTTTTGCCAATTCTTGATCAAGTTGGTTTGAAGTTTATTTTGAAAATAATTTGCAAGCTAACTTTGAAGGGTTTCAAATTTGATCTTAGAAGTAATTGTAATTGTAAAGTTCATTTTGAATTTCTTTCAGAAGCTTTCTGTGAAGTTCAATCTGAAGTTCTCTTGGAGTTGATTCAAGAGTTGATGGAATTCACCACTCAGAACCATGTCAAGAAGTGGCAGTTCGTTGAAAAGTCCTTGACTAGTACTTTCCAGGACTCTTACTAGTTTCTGTCTAGTCTACTTTTTGGTTATTTTTAGGATTATATTCCAAAGTTCTGTGGAAAGTTTCATCAAGTTCGTTTAAAGTTTACTTAGAAGTTGATTTCAAAGTCTCTCGAAGCTGCTGTTCGAGCTGATTGTGACGTCTATTTTGAATTCTAATTGAAGTTCATCTTGATGCTTTGTAATCGGTTCTGAAGTTCTTTTCAAAGTTACTTTCGAAGTTGATTTGAATGTTTGTTAAGTTTGCTACATAGATCCATGCCGAGTGAAACCTCATCGAAAATTTCGTATTTAGTACTTTTCAGGACTCTTACTGAATAGTTTTTGGTTATAACATTTCAAAATAATAATTGTGCTAAGCTCAAGATTTGTCTGAGTTAGTGATGCCGTCGAGAACGAGACTTGTCTCGTCTCGTCTCGACCAAGACGGGACTCACTGCCTGTCTCGTCTCGAAATTCCGAGAAGAGACGAGACGTCTCGAGTATTCAAGGTGGATTTCCAAGTGGCACGGTTTTTTCTAATTTATGTTTGACACTTACCTTGAACCTTTTGACACTTACTTGTCTTGTCATTCACAATGAAGTTAATTATAACAGACGAATTTTACTTCAATTTTTGGAAATTTGAGCTCAGTTTGTTCGAAAATTAATGTTTTTACAACTCACCCTATGACATACAAAAAAAAAATCGTGGCAAAAAAAAAAGGTTTTAAAGGAAAAGTAACATTTTAATTTTCTAATTTAACCGACCTCGTATCTCTTACCGTTTCCAAGATACCAATGGTGAGCATCGAAATTTTCACCACCCCATATATAAGGTATACAGGTGTCTCAAAAGTAACGCATTCCGATAAAACTACGGTATATGGAAACCTCTTGAAGCCCACAAAAAATTATGAAAAAAATCTTTGACTGTTATTTTTGAAGTTATGAAGGGTGAAAGGGTGGTCCTTCGATCCCTTTTAGTTCCGTTATTTTGAAAGATTTCAGTAAACTGTTTACGGGTGAGTCATAAACAAACGAAAATCCAATTTCTCTAAAAAGCTCATTCCAAAAAAATTCAACAAACTCGGGTTATCTTCTGCTCTTCATCGATTAAGAAACCAAAAAAATTGTTTGCGGGCATTTTTGAAAAAAAAACTTTTTTTCGAGGTTTATGGCTTACCCTGTATAGAAAGTAGGAATTTAGTACATATCCAGTGGTTGATATTTTTTACTAATGATTCTGCCACAAGCAGCTTACTAAAATATTCCGAAATAACGAAACCCGAAGGGATCGAAGGACCACCCTTTGACCCTTCATAACTTCAAAAATAAAAAGATAAAAAGATTTTTTTCATCATCTTTTGTGGGCTTCATAGAAGTTTCCATATACCGTAGTACCGTCGGAATGCGTTACTTTTGAGACACCCTGTATGTATAATGTTAAATTTTTGTCTTGAGCTGTTTTCGACTTTATTTTAACCGACATTCACTTACATTACATAATATATCATCTCTATTATTTGACTAATCGTGGAAAAACTACTTGGAGAAGTCGTTTTGGCTCCCAATTTCGTTGAATTCGGAGAAAAAATCAATATCCCTAGATAAATGCCATGTGTGTATATTCAAACTGCTCAACAACTGGAATGACGGTATCAAAAATTTTGATCAGGCTTCATGCTTCATGAATAATTCATTAGAGTTAGAAAACAAAATTTTTCAAAGAAACGGGGATCGGTAGAACTCAGCACAATTTTGCAATGTTCCATATTCCACCCTGTGAAAAAAGTAATTGAAAATGAAGATAAAATCTCGTCAATGGGATGGACTGCTGAAAAATGGATCTAAAAAAACTGTGAATACAAATAAATATCGATGTTCTTCTGTCTATACACTACTTTATAAAATCGTTGTCTATTTTTTGACCAATATATATTTCGAGCTGATGGCGCTCATCTTCAGGGTTTTTTGCTACAAATAAATATATAAATGGTATGAACATACAGAAACCAAAATTCAAAATAACTCACTTTTGGATTTTTGAAAAAAGTTTTATGTCAGGATGGAAAATAATTGTCAGTTTGAATTTTGGTAATTGTTATTTTCCATCCTGACATAAAACTTTTTTCAAAAATCTAAAAGTGAGTTATTTTGAATTTTGGTTTCTGTATGTTCATACCATTTATATATTTATTTGTAGCAAAAAACCCTGAAGATGAGCGCCATCAGCTCGAAATATATATTGGTCAAAAAATAGACAACGATTTTATAAAGTAGTGTATAGACAGAAGAACATCGATATTTATTAAGAAACACACTACAGACATGGAAGAATTCCTGTGGAAAATTGTAAATACAAATTCAAAATCGGTTGTGTCAATCCAGAGTTACGTAATTTTGAAAAAGGGCAAAATTTTCGATACCATGATTTCAGTTGTTGAGCAGTTTATATATATATATATATATTATATATATACCAGTCGAGAACTTTTCGAGACGAGACAAGACGAGACGAGACGAGACGAGACTTTCAGGCCTCGAGACAAGACCGTGCCTCTGTCTCGTATCGTTTAGGTCGAGACGAGACGAGACTACCCTGAAGTCTCGTCTCGTCTCGTCTTGCGGCATCACTAGTCTGAGTAATGTTGAAAACAAGCGAATCTCGTCATGCGTTAGTCTAATGTCAATTCAACGTTGAAAAGAATGCGCATTGCGCTGTTGCCACGTCAGGCATACTTGCAACGTTGCCATAGCGGGTGCCAGGGTGACGTTATGTTCCCGCGACCTATATGTTAGCCAGGTATGTCCCAGCCGCAATCTGTCCAGAACAACCTGATCTAAACTCGGATCTAAACGATTATTCGGCAAGGGAAGTGAGCTGATTGGGGGAAATTTTATCATTTGTAACCACCCGTCGATGTGCTTCCTTTATTTAGATTTGTGTGCTTTCAGTTATCGCACCAAAGAGCCATTACCTGGAAGCGTAGTTGAATAACGCTTTGGGGCGTTTGGTAGGCATGTTTGTGTATGTTAGAGTGACCGGATGTACAGGCTTCTTTAGCCTTTTTGCACCTTTGTATGCTTTGTAAAGGACCCTGCACATTCCTTATGGGATTTGGCTCCCCGTGGGATTTGGCTCAAACTTTGATATGTTGTAGCCCTTGTTGAGGAGATCAAACTTTATCATTGCGCAAATCCCCTAAACTCAACGGTTCACCCTCCAGAGGGGGTGGAATGCCGGTAGTCGCAGAACTAATTTATTGCAATTATGGACTTCAATGAGCAAAAGGTGGATCTATTTTGACGCCACGAGGTGGTTCCAGGGTTATACTTGCCATAACTTCGAACCGGTCAAACTATTTCATAGACCCCTATTTTTAGAACCACCCCTGGCATTTCGAAAAATGACTGAGAACTCAAAGTTGGATAACGACCAAAATAAACGGGGAATTTTCTAGAATTTCTGACACGGTATGTTCAAAGTGCTGCTGATCAAGTATTTTTTGCGTATCAACCCCTAAAATCTGACGTTCTCCCTCCAATAAATTATGAACTTCTGCTCTGCGCTACTGGAAGTAAATTGTTTATTGCTAAGTTGAAATGAACTCTACTATTTTAGCACCATATCTAGGAAAGGGTGATACATAGTCCGGTGGTTAAGCGTCCTAACTATGCATTTTGAGCTTAAGCAATGCGCTTTTGGGGTTTGATTGGGGGTCCCTCAACCTTAATTTCAAGAGTTGGAGACATCGGTGCACTCGATGCGGAGGGGGTCTGGGGGGCCCTTGAAAGTTGAAGGTGCGAGGCTTCCCACCAAATCACCATACCACCACGTAATTTCTACTTGGATGTCATCAAACGACTCTAACGTACACATTGACAACATTTGTTACCATGTCCCAACAGTTCTTCACACTGAAAAAAATTAGTTCTTATGACAGATCGGAAACAACAGTTTTTTTCAATTTTTCATCCCCACAACGAATAAACTGCCAGGTGTGGTGTCATTTTGGAGTAAACGGCATCCTCTGATTTCATTCACCGAGTCAAAATGTTTGTGAGACCACCGTGCAAAGAATGACACGCCAAGAAGTGAGCATTTTTGAGCACCTCATTTAACAGTAGTTTCTTGGCTGATACCAATCGATATGATTGATAATTTTGTCATGGATCAATAACTTGAACTCTTTTGTAACGGTAATGCATGTGAATGAAACTCGACACGAGCGTGGAGGCTTGGAAAAAAATTATTTTCTCCAGCGGTCGAATTTATTTCACGCCTACTGAGCGTTAGTTTGTTGGGCTCAGGCAGGCAGCGTTTGGATAGCTTTGGAAGCAAAATTTCCATATCTTTCTGAAAAGTTAAGCAGTTTAATTCTGGAAATCGATTTATGAATCATCAATGATTGTTTTGCCGGTCAGTACCCACATGGTGGTTAACTGCAGAGGTGATGGCTAACGGCGGAGGAAATTCAACGTCCAAGATCTTATTTTCTGCCACTATGACAGTCATTTTCACGGTTGTTTTTATAAAATTATTTCTTCTCCAAACATAAGAAAACTTACACGTACAAAATTATTACAACCTTCAAGGTTGATAGAGGAAAATAGAAAATAATACTTTAAAAGTTGAATGCCCTCCGTCGTCAGCCATGATCCCTGCAGTGAATCCCCATGGGGGTACCTAGTGACTGTCAAAATAATCTTTGATGATTCTCAAATCAGTTTCCAGAATTATGCTACTCAGCTGCATAGACAGATATGGAAATTTTGTCTCCGAACCTATTCAAACGCTGCCTGCCTGAGACCAACAAACTAACGCTCAGTAGGCGTGAAATAAATTCGACCGCTGGAGAAAAAAAAAATTCCCAGGCCTCCACGCTCGTGTCGAGTTTCATTCACATGTATTACCGTTACAAAAGAGTTCAAGTTATTCATCCATGTCAAAATTATCAATCATATCGATTGGTATCAGTCAAGAAACTACTGTTAAATGAGGTGCTCAAAAATGCTCACTTCTTGGCGTGCCATTCTTTGCACGGTGGTCTCACAAACATTTTGACTCGGTGAATGAAACCAGAGGATGCCGTTTATTTTAAAATGACACCAAACTTGGCAGTTTATTCGTTGTGGGGATGAAGAATTGAGAAAAACAGTTTTTTCCGATCTGTCATAAGAATTAATTTTTTTCAGTGTGAAGAACTGTTGGGACATGGTAACAAATGTTGTCAATGTGTAAGTTAGAGTCGTTGAATGACATCCAAGTAGGAATTTCGTGGTGGTATGGTGATTTGGTGGGAAGCCTCGCACCTTCAACTTTCAAGGGCCCCCCAGACCCCCTCCGCATCGAGTGCACCGATGTCTCCAACTCTTGAAATTGTGGTATGGGGATCCCCAATCGAACCCCAAAAGCGCATTGCTTAAGCTCAAAATGCATAGTTCGAGCTTTTTTTGGCGCTTAACCACCGGACTAACATGATACATATTCATTCCTTATGTCTACCCACCCTTACCCTTATAACACCTACACCCTGGTAGTTTTTCTAGACATGATTAGTTCAACTCATTCAACTGGAAAATGTGCAACGAGTGCTTCCACTGCCAATTTGGGAGAAACTATTAGGGTATAGGGGCTATAGGGGTAAGGGGTAGACATAAGAGATCAATATGGACCGACTTTTTTCAACACATAACATGTTACAGTCGTAGAAGCTTATTTCAACTTATCAAGAAACAATTTATTTCTTATAGGGCAGAGCAGAAGTTGATAATTCAGTGGAGGGTGAACGTCAGACTTTAGGGGTTGGTTCGCAAGAAATAATGGATTAGCATTACTTTGAAAATACAGTGTCAAAAATTCAAAAAAATTTCTCGTTTCTTTTGGTCGTTATTCAAGTTTGAATTTTCAGTCATTTTTCGAAATGCTAGGGGTGGTTCTAAAAATAGGGGTCTATGAGATATTTTGACCAGCTCAAAGTTATGGCAAGTATAATCCTAGAACCACCTCGTGGCGTCTAAATAGATCCACCTTTTGCTCATTGAAGCCCATAATTGCAATAAATTAGTTTTGTGACTACCGGCATTCCACCCCCTCTAGGGGGTGAACCGTTGAGTTTGGAGGATTTGCGCAATGATAAAGTTTGATCACCTCAACAAGGGCTACAACATATCAAAGTTTGAGCCAAATTGCACGGGGAGCCAAATCCCATAAGGAATGTACGGGGTCATTTGAGTTGTGTACAGGGTGAGTGATAAAAATTTCGGCAGCTTAAAATTACAGCTTCATTCAAAAACGGTTTCCAATTGTCCTATACGGGCTAGAGGGGGTTCGAGTCTTCCCACTTCACCCCTTATATCTCCAGAAATGAACAGCCAAAGTTTCAATATTTTTCGGAAACTTTTGAAGCATTCTACAAACTGCCCTGGACTTCATGTCTGCGAATTATGAGTGCCCGCCCCGGAAAGATAATATTTATCTGTTCCGGCTTTTTTTTCAGAAAAAAAATTGTGTAGCGAAGGTGGATCCTTTTCGTTTTCGAGAAATCTCATCGTATAAAAAAAGCTTGATTTGCGGTTGATGATTAATAAAAAATATATCTGGTCCAACGATTAGAAAAAATAACAAACACTTCGTGGAAACTTTCTTAGATGCAAATACAACAATAAATACTTATTGTAAGCAATAGTCTGGTTAACTCGATAGGTATTTCAGTAAGACGAGCAGCTCGACGTCGTAATCGAAAATTTATCATTTTTTATTCTCTCTTCAACACACTGGAGTTATTCCGCCTGCTTTATCGCGAAACACGTCAAGTATTATTAAAATCCAATTCCGTCACTATCATGAATACGTCCACTATTGCTGTTCTTCAATGATGGAAATTTTCATTGAACGAACCGGCTGAAACCCGTTTCAGTTTCATGATTACGGTAAGTACATCTACTACTCGGTAGTACAAAAAAAGCTTCTTTTGGCACAAAAATAGTCTCGCACTTACCGGAAGCTGCAGCCAGATACTGCAGGGCCGTACTTCCTTTCGTTTCCAGCGTCATCTTGTGGCTCTTGGATGGGAAATCCGGTTGTCGCACGGCGGTCGTGATCTGCAGCCTCGGATATTCGAAATGGCCGGCTTCGGGCTCCGGCGACGCACAGTCCGCTGGCAGGGACTGCAAAATGGAAAAGCAAAAATAATATCGAAAAGTCTTCTTCTTGTCCGAGTCTTGGCGCGCGCGTCCTCGAGAGTGTTCAAGGCCGTGCACGTGGGTGCACCAGGCAGTGTCGAGTTCAAGTGGGGGTACTTCTACTGCTGTACTGAAGAACCTGGTTATATTGCAATGTTATTAATACCTTTTATAGCCTCTTCAGGTATAACTGTTTTCTTCACCGTGTAGCCTCTTCATCCACTGACTGGTGCGTGCGAGAGAGTCCTTTTAATAGCTTTTGGTGCTAATTTTAGATTTAGCATCGTTTTGGTCGATCGCTTGTTGTTTACCTTTAGAAAGAACTCCTTGAAGTTGTTGAACCTTTTGGAAACCATGGTGCACTGTACTTATAATCCTGGATTTGAAATGATGTTACACTACTGGATGATAATATTTTTTTAAGGAGTTCGAATAAAGTAGCAAAAACACTGTTTAGATAACAAGCACTTTGGATACTAAAAACTTCTGAGTAGTATAATGAAAGGATCGCTTCTTCTATACTTGATAAGAGTCATTACCTACCTATTCATGAATAAATAATTGCTATACAGTGAGTCCATCAGGAGCTTATGTATCTAATCCCGTGGGATTTTGAATTAAGGAGCATATGTGGAATACATTCTTTAAATGGCCAGCAATCACACCTCACCGGTTGTTTTGCTTGAATTTTTTGCAGGAGATTTATACCGGGTGAAACAGAAAAAATAAATAAAAATTCGTAGCTCCAGACTGGGAAAAGGTGGGAAGCTTAAACTACACACGTGATTTGATTATGTTGTTGTGTTGATTCCTGTTAGAGGACCCCGCACGTTTTCTATGAAAAAGTGGTTACGGTGAATTTGGCTAAATTTTTTATATGTTGTAGATCTTGATTCAAGTATTATATTCCTGAAAAATTGGACCCCTCCTATGAACAGTTTTTCCCCTACACCCCTAATAAGGCCAAAATTAGGAATAGTCTCAAATTTTTTGAAATCCATGAAACTGGTTCAAATCAAACTCGTGATCATGTGAAAAATAATAAAAAAATCCAAGTTGTGAATTGGGGTAGTCATCAAGGGGGTTGGGGGTCGAAATTGAGAAATTAAATAAAATCCCGATTTTTTTATTCTTATATAATCTGAACAGAATAATAATCGAGAAATAATTTTGGAAAATCTAAATCAATTAATTGGGGGTTATTCTAAAGGGGGCTTGGGGTCAAAATCAAGGAAACTGAGTAACATTCCAAAACTTGCGATTCCCATTATTGGGAAAATGATTCAAAAAAATCTAAACCAATGAGTTCTGGTGTTATTGAGGAAGTAGAGGGTCGAAATCAAGACAACAATGAAATTCTGGACCTTACAGTTCATCTAGGAATTGATCTGGATGAATGACAACATGATAATAAAACCAATCTGCATAAAGATTGAGTTCTTTATTTCTCAACCATCCCTTTTCCCACCCACCATAATATCCGCCTACAGCCATGTCCTAGTCCAAATGAGAATTTGTTTCAAGCATTTTGAAATTCGTGAAACTGGCTCAAATTAAGTTGAAGAATGAAAAATGTAAGTTGTGAATTGGAGTAATTATCGAGGGGGCGGGGGTCGAAATCGAGTGAAGGAATTAGCATTCCGGGAAAAGGGTGATGGAGAAATAATTGAAAAAAATCTGAATCAATAAATTGAGATGGTTGCCTACTGAGGGGACAGTGGTCAAAATCTAGAAAAAGAAAGAAATTCCGAAACTTTAAATTCATATATAGGGTCTTTCAATAAGAGTGATAGAACTTCAGATTGGAATTAAACAAATTATGTCGGGTTTAACGATATCTAATTGACTCTATGTGAAAGAACAGTTTTTAACATTATGTGTGGAAAATAACATCTAGTAAATGGCCTCCTCGACTTTGTCTAACGGCATGCAGACGGGAAGTTCAATTTGTGACAACTTTCTGGCAGATATCGGGCTATATTTCAGTAATGACACGCACAATATTGTCCCTCAGGGCTTCAAGGGTTCTAGGCTTGTTCTTGTATACCAGGGACTTCACGTACCCCCACAGAAAAAAGTCCAGGGACGTAATATCGCAAGATCTCGCTGGCCAATTAAAATCGCCGTTCCGCGAAATTGTTCTTCCTTGGAAGTTTTCGGCCAACAAGTCCCAAGGTTTCTCCTGCTGTGTGGCACGTACCCTGTCTTGTTGAAAGAAGATGATTTTGTTAAGATATACTGAGTACTTATGTAGAAAAATGACAGTAAAATCTTATCAAAGTTCTATCACTCTATTGAAAGACCCTTTGGAACTGAAAATTCAGATTTCAAAAATTGAGCCTAACTTCCAATAAAGATCTATTTTTGAAATCCCATTGAACCAACCAATGACCAAAAGCAGGATTATTTAAAAAAAGATCGTCCAGTCAATTTTTTTTGACACATGCTATATGATGAACAGCACACAGAACCGTGGAGAGCTTCTCGAGAACTGTAATTAATAATGCTGTTGCAAGTCTCGATTGCAACACCCAGCCCTCATTGTGGTTGTGGGTAGGTATCATAATGGTTGTACCCAGGTACAACTGAGGAGGTAAGGGGTGAGGATGATCGAGAAATGATGAACTCAGTCCTTATTCACATTGGTTGTATCATCATTTTGTCATTCGCCCAGATTTTCCTAGATAAACTGGAAGTTCCAGAACTCCATTGTTTTCTCAATTTCTACCCTCTATCCCCTCAATAACACCCGAATTCATGGGTTTAGATTTTTTTGAGCAATTTTCCCATTGCTCGTAAAATCATATATTATGGGAACCGCAAATTCCGGAATTTTACTGCGTTTTCTTGATTTCGACCCCCAGCCCCCTTTAGAATAACCCCCAATTGATTGATTTAGATGTTCCCAAATTATTTCTCGATATTATTCTGTTCAGATTATATAAGAATAAAAAAAATCGGAATTTTTAATTTATTTTCTCAATTTCGACCCCCAACCCCCCGGATAACTACCCCAATTCACAACTTGGATTTTTTAAATTATTTTTCCGATGATCACGAGTTTGATTTGAACCAGTTTCATGAATTTCAAAAATTTTGAGACTATTCCTAATTTTGGCCTTATTAGGGGTGTAGGGGAAAAACTGTTCATAGAAGGGGTCCAATTTTTCAGGAATATATTTCTTGAGTCAAGATCTACATCATATAGAAAATTTAGCCAAATTCACCGAAACCACTTTTTCATAGGAAACGGGCGGGGTTCTTTGGTCCCAATCCATTGAATAGATTTTGAATTATTAAATAACAAAGCTTTGAACTTTGACACATTTTTAAATATTTGACAGATGACAAGCGGAGAAATACTTTCTGCTGCGTTCTTTCTGTCAATAATCTCAGCTCAAATATTCTCACCTCAGTTGGTGGTTGTGTCTCACTTGCTCCTTGGCAATTTCTCGCTTTTTCTCTCTCTCTCTAACTGAGATGAGACGAAATGAGATTTTGGTAAAAGGAAAGCGCCTTTCAACAGTTTTGAACACAATTTGTCAAGTTTTGTGACATATGCTTTCTTTGATGGTGACATTTTTGTTCGACAGATGACAACCAAAACGTACCCACTCAGCAAGAAAACATCTCTGTGACATCACTTAGATGTTCAAGTCACAACTGCGATGTTAACAAAAAAGTCTCTGCGATGTTAAGTGAACATCTCTGTTACTTCTTATGTCCGGGTAATTAGAACATGAATGAGATATCCCAAAGATGTCCAAATGTGACATACTATCTACATCGCTATTTCACATCTCGTAGATATCACTTTTTGACGTACATGATACGTCGCATTTTGGATGTGTATTTTTAAATAAAAAGTAATTTTTCACCACTTTTCAACATAGTTTTATGTCACAGGAGGTTCCGCACCTATTTTTACTAATTTATACAATCTATACAGCACGTTTTTTCCCTAAGAAAAGTTCTTCTTCTATGGCGTCCTCCGCAGGATTCGAACCTGGATCGCCACAGGTGATGGTTAGAGGCACTGCTGCCGATTCATCTAAGCTACCAACTTGTCTACTACAGTATATTTAAACAGCGCACTTGATGTTCAGAGATCTTCAGGGATCTTTCTCGGAATATTTCATTAAGACTCCAAACGATACACCGAGCCCAAAAAGCCTCGCTGGGGCTCGAAACGTTACAGCAAGGCACAAGGGACTCCGTTGGGGCCCCGGACATTACAATAAGACATGAACGGGAGTCATCAAAGTATTCGAAAGCACAATAAAACAAAAAGGGGCCCATTTTGGGGTTCCGAATATCGCAAAAGCAAACGCAGACACAAGGGTTCACTAAAGGTGCGGAAGTCACGACAAAATGCAAGAAGACCCAGTAGGCTTTCGAAAAACACAAGGAGACACAAACGGGGCACACTAGTTCGGGAAGCCACAAGCACAACAAGACACAAAAGTTGTTCCAAACGACACTTGAAGACATAAGAGGCCTCACACTAAACATGGAGACATAAGGCTGTTCTGGCATCACACACATGGAATATAGGACAAAACTATTCATTAAATATTTTTCGACACACAGAGCTTAACAATGACAGCCCGCGAAATTTGAAAAATCTCTCAGTGACTACATCTCATTGACGTCAGTGAGATGTTACATTTCGGCAAGTTGAAACCAGTAACAATGTGATGTCCGGTAGATGTCTCATGTGTGATGTTCAATTTAAGTTCATTTCGAAACATCTCTCAGACATTACATCGTATAACATCGCGGATGAACATCACAGAGATGTGGAAGTAACGTTCATTGTGATGTTATTTTGTGACATGATTGAGATCATCTCATTTATGAAACATGACATGCTATGCTGAGTGGGTAATAGGTTCATGCGACAGCAAAACCATGTCCACGTACCAAATTTCAAGCCGATCCGATTGACGTTGCCCAGTTGGACGTTACAATTTCGAATAACGTTTTTTCAACGAGAGACGAATTTTTCTATATTCTCCTAGCCGTTACCACCGGAGACCGCCGCTCTCTCGGATTTTGACCAGGACGACCAGTGTTTGGCGCAGGACTCAACTTGGACGACCTTTCCTGGTGGGGGATTGACTTTTTCTGGAAATTCTTACTGATATCGGAAGTAGATCGCATTGGGCGTCGTGTTGGCTCATTTTCAAATCCGACTCAAGAAATGATGATGAAATGATGAAGAAAAGAAATGACTGAAAATTTTCAAGTTTCATCGTTTTTCACTCTATTTACCACGAATGTCAATTTTCTAAGCAAAACGTTCGAAAGCATATAGTTGAGCATTCACCTGGTGATTTATACCATAATTTTTCAATTTTTTTTCCTGTTTCACCCTGTATAAATCCCTTGCAAGAAATTCAAGCAAAACACCCGGTGAGGTCTGATTGCTGCCCATTCAAGTAATGTATTCCACATGGTCTCGACACTACGTCCCTATTCATATTTATATCATAAATCTTTTTGTACAGGGTGTTCAAAACTTGACGCCCTAGGTATTTTATCTAGATAATTGATGAAGGAAGAATTTGGTTCTCAAATGAACATAACTCTCTATAACAAAACAAGGCAAGAGGGGGCTCACTGTAGTACTCTGAGAGTCAAGAAAACCATAAGTGAAAGTGTGATAATTAATAAGGGGGCTCGATAGGGCTCCGAACATAACATGAAAACACAAGATGCCTATTTATGCACCAAAAGTCAAGAGAAATGTGAGGGGGCTCATCAGGGCTTCAAAACACGTTGAAGAAACAAGGGGGTCCAATGAAGTTTGCTTGAATTCAGATTGTTGGCTGTGAAAAAAACATAGGGGGGCTAATTGGGGCTCCAAACTACCCTTTCGGACACAAAGGGGCCGATAGGGCTTCGAATATCACATGGAAGCACAAGGAACTCACTAATGCTCCAAAAGACACAGTAAAAAGTAAGAGGGCTCAGCGGGGTCTCAACGTCGTGGAGAAACAATGGGTGCCCACGAAGGATCACTGGGGCCTCTAACAGCGCAAAAAGACACAAGGAGGCCCACTGGAATTCCAAAAGCTACAAAAAAAGGGGGCTCATCAGGGTTCCAAACCCGATAGAAATCCGTAAGTCACGGAAAAATGCTAGGGGGCTCAGCAATGCTTCAAAATACGTTGATGAAACAAGAAGGACCTTGGAGGGCAACTAGGGCAACAAGGGGGCTCACCGGAATTCTGAAGCCACGGAAGGAATAAAAAGGCTCATCAGGGCTTCAAACGATACATGAGGAAACAGGGGGACTCAATGGAGCTCCGTAAGCCCCGGAAAAATGCTATGGGGCTCAGCAGGGCTTCGAAAGTAATTCATTAAAGAAACAAGGGGGCTCTTGGAGGGCCACTTGGGCCTCTAACAACGCAAGAAGGCACAATGGGGCTCACTGATGGAATTCTGAAAGCTACGCAAAGAATAAGGGGTCTCATCAGAGCTCCGAACGATACATGAGGACACAAGGGGGCCCGATAGAGCTCCGTAAGGCACGGGGAAATGCTATGGGGCTCAGCAGGGCTTTGAAAGACGTTGAAGAGACAAGGGGGCCTTTAGACGGCAACTAGGGCAACAAGGAGACTCACTGAAATTCTGAAAGCTACGAGAAAAATTAGGAGGCTCATCAGGGCTCCAAACGATACATTAGGGCACAAGGGGGCCCTAATGGAGCTTCATGACTCACGGAGAAATGCTAGGGGATTCAGCATGACGATGGCGAAGAACAGCAACCTTCTATGTCACCATTTGCAGAAAATCAACAACCTCCTATGTCAATTTCAGCAGAATTGAAAATAATGGATCAAACGATCGACACTCCGGCCTTTAATCGACTGACAAAACCTCCGATTCCAATCAAGACTGATTCGTATGTCAAGTGCAAAAAATCAACCTTCTATGTCAGACAAAGAAGGTTTTTGCAGAAAATACGATGACAAGGCAGAAGATTATAACCTTCTATGTCAAAGATGGAAGGTTGTGGCACAAAATTTCAACGACAAGATGGAAAATAGCCTTCTATGTCAGACAAAAAAAGCTGCTATGAAGCTTCTATTCTGCAAAAATATCGATATATTGCTGACAAAACCGTCTATGTCACGTTTTATGCCAAATCTAGTGAATAATATCAAATTTCATATCCCATTTTGTCACTTTAATTTATAGTGAATATCAATTATATCAACCTTAAATGGAAGAAAATATAGTACATCACGTTCAAAGTACAATTTTGTTCCTCCTGAAAAGTATCCTTTTTTGACATAGGAGCTTGCTGAATTTCTGCAAACGGTGACATAGAAGGTGTCTGTTCTTCGCCATCGATGATTTCAAATGATATAGACGACACAATGGAGCCCGACGGGGTTTTGTTTAACAAAAGAAGGCAAAAGGGGCTTACCTCTGGGCTTACTCATACCCTGAAAGCCATGAAAACACATGACGGGGGTAATTAAAACTATACTTTTGCAGACACAGAGGGGGGGGGGGGGGGGGCAACAAGGGTCGGAATATTATATGAAAGCACAAGAGACTCACTGATGCTCCGACCAATAGGGCTCCGAATGACATGACGGCACAAGGGTGCTTAGTGCTCCGAAAGTAACGGAAAATACAAGGGGACTCAGCAGGTCTTCAAATTACGTTGAAGACACAAGAAGGGGGCCCAATGAAGCTCTGGATAACAGAAGATGATGAAAGAGGGCTCAATGGAATTCCGAAAGCTATGAAACACATAACGGCACTTGAGGACGCAAAGGGGCTCGATAGGAGGCTGGATATCACATGAAGGCATACGGGGTTCACTAATGCTCCGAAATCCTCGGAAAAATAAAAGGGGCGCCCAACAGAGTTTCAATTGATGTTAAAGACACAAGGGGGCCTACTGGAGATCTGTATAATAAAATAGGCTTATTAGTACGATTTCCTATGGTAGCTTATCAGCTCTGGGGCTTATTAGAGTTTTGATTACATTTTAAGGAACAAAGGGGCCCGGTAGGATTTCACATATGACATAATGGCACAACGCTGCTTGTTGCTCCGGAAGTCACAGGAAACACAAGGGGTCATAGCAGGCTTCAAATCACACTGGGGTCCAGTGGGGCTCTTGATAACACAAGTTTGCAAAATGGCGGTTTCCGGAATTCTGAAAGCTTACTACAAGGAGCTTACTAGTGCTTCGAAAGTCACAAAAAAATGTAAGGGGACTCAGCAGAGCTCAGAAAAAATATAACGAAACTCCAGAATAGGGCTCCGACTATGACATGGAAACACAAAGGTGCTTACTGCTACAAAAGTAACGGAGAAATGCAAGGGGCTCGTCAAAGGCTTAAAACTGCACTGAAGACATGAGGAGGCCGAATGGAAGTCTGGATAGCACAAGAACGCAACAGGAGGGCTTTCTGGGATTCTGGTAGTCATGAAAAAACCTGAAGGGCTAATCAGGCTTCCAAACAACAGTTGCGGACACAAGGGGCTCGATAGGGTTCCGAATTAGAGTTCCGGAAGCTCGGTGTACTACTAGAAGTGCGCGGAGTAATGCAAGGGGACTCACTAGAGGTTTAAAGACATTGAAAAAACAGGGGTGTCCAAAAGGGCTCTAAATAATACAGTAACGTATAAGGGGCTCATTAGAACTCTAAAAGCAAGAGAAAACACAAAACGGGTTAGTGAAACCAAGGCAAAGGGCGAAAGAAATTTGCGACGGATTGTCCGTGCGACGAACTGTCCGCGACAATTTGTCCGCGACGAATTGTCCATGCGACGAATTGTCCGCGCGACGAATTGTCCACGACAAATTGTCCGCGACGTATTGTCCACGCGACGAATTGTTCGGTCACGCTATTTCACGCTATCCAACCCTATCTCATGTCAAAGTATGTTATTTCACTCCATCAGCACAAGCGATTCTCTATCTATAGTATATTATTGTACGAGTTTCATAAGACATGGTATTGTCACACGACTGGTTTTGGGGCACGACCAGCTTGCGAGGAGCTCCTCGCAAGCTCGTCGTGCCCCAAAACCAGTCGTGTGACAATACGTCTTATTAAACGAGTATAATATACTGTTTTATCTAAATATATTGTTGATATTTGTCCGGAAATTGGAAATTCTGGCGGCAAAAATTGAAATGTTTGACAGGTGACACTTCAGAACTAACGTTCGCCTACCTTCTATAGACAATAAATTGTTCCCATTGGTAGAAAGTTCCTTTTTTTTAAATAAAGTGCTCAAAAAATATGTTGTTGCGAGGGAAAAATTGGTACCCATTGAATCTGATGTTTCAGCTTGCGCCCAGTTTTGAAATTTTTGGAATCGGAAGTCTTCCCTTGAATGATGGGTCCGTTAAGGTGGCGGTCCAGTGTGGCATTTTCGAAATTTGAACACGGCATCGTGAAGTGCTCGTAAAATGCAGTCGAACGCTGTGGTTTTTCCAAAAAACGCTCTGTCCAAAACGCCACAAAAAGAAATTGAATTTGGGCCGCCAGCTTAACGGCAGCGGTGACACTATGGAAGGGAAGACTTCCGATTCCAAAAATCTTAAAACTGCGGGCGCAAGCTGAAACGTCATGCTTCATGATCCTCTCATTGGAATTCGGAAAAAAAATACAGCAACAAATTGATCATGATACAGTTCTGGGGTGCGATTCTCGAGTTTCACGAATGATTTTTCGTATACGAATCTCCTTGGCTTCGTGTCCTATCGAACTGATGGGCTTTCGGAAAGGAGAATTCGTATACGAAAACTTTTCGTACAGGCTCGAGAATCGCACCCCTGCACTGTTTTACATATCACCTTGTGAATATTTTATAAATGCAGCCTCCTGGCCTTCACCTTTCAAGATGGACGATGGAAAGATTGAGCTAACCAACTGTCAAAACAGATTCGAAATGGTTCGTTGTGTCGTTCAAAAGTTACTGCGGTCCAAAGTCGTACCAGTTTTTCCCCAGCATCGTACAGTATTTTTTATTTTGGTTTCGAATGCTGCATTTATCGGCCTTCTTGTTGTAATATTGCTGCTGCAACGTCACGATTAGCCACAGCATTGGCCATAACTTCGTAATAACACCGATTTTTTTCATATACATATTATGGTTTATGAACAATAATTGTTTATAATTTGAATGTTGATTGTTGTATATGACGCTTTCAATAGTTGCTATTTCACCAAATGTCATCAAAAAAATTACTGTGCCATTTAAGCCCAAGTTACTTTCTTGATTCGCGATGTACCTCCAAAGACGAGTCCAAAAACTTTGATTTTGAACGCCTATGCTTTAACGTATTGATGTAAATATTTTTGGGCTCTTACTGCGTTCAAAAGCTGAATCCAATCCATTGACGCATTTTTAGACAAAAACCCAGACAAGAACAAAGAAGTGTTTTTCATCCAAAAACCAAGAATTTTTATTTAAAGGTATAATAACACCTAAAACAATAACAAACCGGCATTTTGCCAAAAAAATAAAACCGGTGTCAATGGCGCAAGGTGCGAAAAGTTTTCAGTTTTATCTAAAACTGGGTTTTTCACGTTGCAACTCCTCATCATCGGAGCGAGGGCATCGAACCTGACTTCGGTATTGACCTTAAACTAGTTATTTATTCACGATCAAGATTTTGGAGGTGATATAAATGCATCCAAATAGATAATGTGTATCCATGAATCTTCTTAATTGATACGACTTGATATCGAAACACGCGCCCCTATAATAGAAAATAAAACCGACCTGCCAATCACAATCAAAAAGAACAAATTTCCATAGCGTGCTCAACAATCATTTTCAATGATAAAAATATGAATAAAAGGCGTGTCCATAAAACGTTCATAAATATTCCTGGCTGCAGTTTCAGGAGCCTCTAGTCTTCCGTAATATAACAAAAGCTTGTAAATATTCTCTTGTGAAGGAGCAAATATTTTGACAGAAATTATTGGTCTCAAGAATTTTTACTCCTACTTTTACTCTTGAATATTTATACTCCTTCACAACAGAAGATTTGCTATAAACTTTTATTATTTTCTTCTGACGACGGGAAGCTAGACACTCCTGAAACTGCACTCAGGCATTTCCATGAACGTTTTGTGGGAAAACCGCCTTCCATTTATATTTTTACAATTTTACACCCCACTGGCGGATAAATTGCAAAAGATTATTGAATATAAAAAAATACATCAACTAACCGGCGATTAATCAAAACTAATCGACACGAGTTGTATAATTTTATCTGGCGTAAACGCATATTAATTGAAGATCAAGGCTTTGTGCATGCCGGCCATCAACAGGTGGTCTTTTGCTTATGCTAGTGCAAGACTCGCTGCAAACAAATATAGTCCTGGGGAATTCCGGCCTCAATAATTTCCCTCAACCAGATCTTTGGCTCCATTTCGCAATGCCTTGATGTGAGAACAAAAAATCGATAAAAGCTAGACTTTGCGGCATCGCTAGAAGGGCACCACTCGAGTGCTTCCTGCCTCCCTTAATTTTTTTTTTCCAAAACTCACCCTCAAAATAACAATTGTCCTTTACGTATGCGCACTTTGGAAGCCCAGCACCGACTGATGGTATAGCCCGGTGGCTCATGGTCTTGCAGACCAGTATATTATCTACACTTCGGTAGATTTCCATCGCTGCATTTGCTTTTGCTCGTTATTGGCGCTTTCCCCTTCAATTGATTTATTAATTTTTAATTTTTGTTTGCGCACACTTTTTGTCGATTCGTTTCATCACATCGTTCGAGATCGATCCCGCATAAATACGGTACTGATTATACGTACGGTGTGACGTGGAACAGGTGTCTTGAGACGAAAGTGAAATTTTCTAGGAAAAAAAGTGACGTCAGAGATTATTACCTGGACGTATCAGAATTCATGATAATTATTAATTATCTGCATATTTGCTGTTGATTTTTATTAGTTTTGATATGCAAAATAATCTGCGGTATGGCGCACCAAGAGACCTACTTCAAGAATGCAAGATCTCTGATTGTCATGTCACATAAATCGTGACAACTCTGACGTCAATAGTTACGAGTACCTTACATTTTGGGAACTTGCTATAATTTTTTTTTATTCACTAATGCTTGAGAAAAGTGCTTGAAATACCGTGTGATCCAAACCATTCCGAATTGGAGTAGGCTGTGACCTGGTCAAATTCCAGGACCATTGGTCAAATTCCATTGAGCTGATTTTCGCCAGGGCACCAGCCTACCCCAATACGGAATGGTTTGGATCACACTGTAGAACATTCAGGAATGGAAGTTGGATTGGTGAAATAAGGCGTTGCGGAATCAATTCCATCGGGCTCATGCCTCATAGCAATTCATCATGTTAGGTCTCTTTCGAGAGTTACAGGGAGGAACTATGAATTCATCATCGAAACATTTTCAAAATCCAAAAAAATCAAATTTCTAGAAAATTATTATCAAATTTACAAAATGTTCTTATAACTAAAACAAAGTACCTCCCTGTAGCTTTTGAAATAGGCAGAGATTTAGAATTCAGCTTTTGAAAGCTACAGAGAGGTAATATAAATGAATTATTGAAACATTCTCAAAATACCAAAATAATCAAATTTCCAAAAGTTTAGAAAAAAATTTCTTATGGTCAACTTATAGTACCTCCATGCAGCTTTCGAAAGAGAGAAACTCAGCATCCAGCCTTGGAAAGCTACAGGGACTACAGGTACCATAAATTCATCATCGAAACTTTTTCAAAATCCAAAAAACAATAAATTTATTTCAAAAAAATTAATTTTGAGTTCAGAAAATGTTCTTATGATCAATTCATAGCACCTCCCTGTATCTGTCAAAAGAGACAAAAATTCAGCATTCAGATTTCGAAAGCTACAGGGAGGTACTATGAATTTATCATTGGGACATCTTCGAAAACCAAAAAAAAAAAATTATAAAAAAATTTCTTTGAGTTTACAAAATGTTCTAATGATCGACTCATAGTACCTTTCTGTAGCTTTCAAGAGAGACAGAAATTCAGCATCCGCTGTCAAGAGCTACAGGGAGTTACAATGAATTTATCATTGAAACATCTTCAAAATCAAAAAAAAATCTTTAAAAAAATTCATTGAGCTTAGAGATTGTTCTTATGATCAACTCATAATACCTTCCTGTAGCTTTCGAAAAAGCTAGAAATTCAGCATTTAGACCTATTTCAAAAGCTACAGGGAAATACTATAATATCATCATCGAAACATTTTCAAGATCCAAAAAAAAAAAAAAACAAATTTCCAAAAAAGTATCTTTGAATTTATAGAGCATTTAGAGAATGTTCTTATGATCAATTCATAGTACCTCCCTGTAACCTTCGAAAGAGACAGAAATTCAGCATTCAGACATCTTTCGAAAGCTACAGGTCGGTACCATGAAGTTATCAGTAAAATACATTCAAAATCAAAAAAGAAATCAATTTTCTAAAAAATTACCTTTGAATTCAGAAAATGTTCTTATGATCAATTCATAGTACAGTGGAAGTCATTTATAACGACGTCGCTTATAAAGACAAGTTGCTTATAACGACCAAGTCCCAGAGAATTGGTTGGATTTCCATATGCGACAACGCTTCCAAAGCCCGTGTATAACGTCGTTACGTTACGTTACCGTTACCGTTACGTCGGTTATAGCGACGAAGTCGTCTTAACGTCCTGCTGACCCCTAGATCGGGTCGGATATGGCGGCGTGCGGACGAGAATCAAGTCACGCTGGCGTGTGTCGAATGTTTCGATTGGTCCAACTTAGTAACCTTGTCAGCATGTTCTCAACAATCTACTGAACAATAAGAAATTACGGATTTCTTCAAAAAATAATTTTGATGTATGTATGGATGTGTTATGCTGAGTGCCTACGTTTATCAGTTTTATTTACCTGTTTATTGAAAATTAAAATTATTGTTTCTCACCTTATCGGCTCGCAGTGGCCCTAGGGAGTTGTTGAGCAAAGTTTTTGCCGTTATAAACTAATACAATCATCTGTAAAAATTGCAAATTGGACATTATAAACAGCCAGACTTTTTTCGGGAATCGAACCCGGAGCTCTCGCGGCCGCAGGAAGCCACGCAACCACCTGCGCAACGGAACCGTTTACTTGTTTATGTGTTTATTGCTTGCTATTTCGTAACTTTGTGAGTATATCTCTGAATACCTACAATAAAATGTATAGACAAACTTATGTACTTCACTCCTGTGCCTTTACACTGTAGCTTTCGAAAGAGACCCAATGTTCAGCTATTGTGCAGCCCGGAGCTACAGAGAGGTACTATAGATTCATCACTTTAACATTTTCAAATTAAAAAAAAAAACATTGAACTTTAATAATATTTTTATGATCAATTCATAGTACCTCCCTGTAGTTTTCGAAAGAGACAAAAGCTCAGCATTCAGATCCCTTCCGAAAGCTCAGAGGTACAATAAATTCATCATCATAACATTCTCAAAATCCAAAAAAAGCAGATTTCTAGAAAATTATCTTTGAATTTAGAAAATGTCGAAGAAAATGTTATTGTGTTCAACTCACAGTACCTTCCCGAGAGAGATAGAAATCCAGCATTTAAGCCAATTTCGAAAACTACAGGGAAGTACTAGTAATTCATCATCGAAACATTTCCAAAATCCAAAAGAAATCAAATTTCTCAAATATTTCAGATTTCAGAATTTTCTTTAAATTCGGGAAATGTTCTTATGATCAATTCATAGTACCTCCCTGTAGCTTTTGAGAGAGACCTGAATTTCAGCCTTTTTTGCAGCCTGGAGCTACAGAGAGGCACCATAAATTCATCACTTGAACATTTTCAAATCCAAAAATTAAAAATAAAAAAAAACTTTGAATTTGAATAATATTCCTTTAATCAATTCATAGTACCTCCCTGTAGTTTTTGAAAAAGACAAAAACTCAGCATTCAGTCTTTTTTTAAACCTACACGGAGGTACAATGAATGCATCATCGAAACTTTTGGAAAGTTATCCTTGAATTAAGAGAATGTTCTCATAATCAATTCATGGTAACTTCCTCTGTTGCTCTCGAAAGAGACCAGAATTTCAGCTATTTTGCAGCCTGAAGCTACAGAGAGGTACTTACTATCATAAATTCATCACTAAAACATTTTCAAAATAAAAAAAGATCAAATTTCTGAAAAAATATCTTTGAATTTGAATAATATTTTCATGATGAATTCATGTACCTCCCTGTAATTTTCGAGAGAGACAGAAATTCGGCATTCAGATCTCTTCAGAAAGCTACACGGAGGTACAATAAATTCATCATCAGAAAACATTTCAAAAATTAGAAAAAAAAATCAAATTTCTGTAATGATCTTCAATTTTAGAAAATGCATTTATGATGAACACCTAGTACTCTCCTGTAGCTTTAGAAAAAGATAGAAATTCAGCATGAAGGTCTATTTCAAAAGCTACAGGGAGGTACTATAAATTTATCATCAAAACATTTTCAAATTCCAAAAAAATCAAATTTCCAATGAGTTATCCTTAAATTTGCAGACTATTCTCATGATTAATTCATGGTACCTCCCTGTAGCTTTCGGAAGAGACCTGAATTTCAGCTATTCTGCAGCCTGGAGCTACAGAGAGGTACTATAAATCTATGACTTGAACATTTTCAAATAAAAAAAAAAACTTTGAATTCGATTAATATTTTTATGATCAATTCATAGTACCTTCCTGTAGTTTTTGAAAAATACAGAACTCAGCATTTAGATCTTTTTTGAGACCTACACGGAGGAGGAGGTACAATAAATGCATCATCGAAACTTTTTAAAAGTTATCCTTGAATTTAGAGAATATTCTCATAATCAATTCATGGTGACTTCCTGTTGCTGTTGCTCTCGAAAGAGACCTGAATTTCAGCTATTCTGCAGCCTGGAGCTACAGAGGGGTACTATAAATCATCACTAAAACATTTTCAAAATCGAGAAAAATCACATTTAAAAAAAATATATCTTTGCATTTAAATAATATTTTTATGATCAATTCATAGTACCTCCCTGTAGTTTTTGAAAGAGACAAAAACCAAGCATTCAGATCTCTTCCGAAGGCCACACGGAGGTACAATAAATTCATCATCATAACATCTTCAAAATCCTGAAAAATCTGATTTCTAAAAAATTATCTTTGAATTTAGAAAATGTTCTTGTGTTCAACTCATAGTACTTCCTTAGTGTGGTCCAAAAAAAATTGTTTTTCAATTTTTGATAAGGCCACCCTCTATTTTTGTTATACATACCCATACTGAATTGGAAATTCCTAGTGAAATTCCAATTCTCTACCATGGCAGGAACAGGGTGCTCATCAACCCTCAAAATTTGAATATCCCAGATTTATCCGTAGGAGTTTGTAGCATCCAGATTCAACAAAATACGAAGTAATATATATGAATTATTGTTCGTTTGGTGTACCTAATGGAAGAAATATGTAAAAGAAACATTAAAATGAAGCGGAATTATAATGTTCAACTGACATGGTATGATTTTGCTTTAGACTACGTTGATCAAACATTTTTGGTCGTCCAAATAGGCACCATTTTCCAATTGGTCTACCATATGCAACAAAAACATCTTTTCATTTTTGTCATTGGTCAGTAGATGGTTGTATTTCTCGAACAATTGGACACCCCTCTTAGCAGTTTCGTTTACCACCCGTAAATTTATACCTAACTCAGTATTTGCCTTGAAGGTAATCATGGATGTTGATCCATAGTTAGAAGAAATGTCTTAGGAAGTAGACACTGTTATTCAAAATCAGTAACATGTTTAATGTTCTTCCAAAGGTGAAATATCTTGAGGTTTCCGCAGTCTTTAGGATTGCAAATTATTTTTAGACTCAGTATTTCCGTCCCAGGATAACTCTATCCTGAGGTCAACTTGAAGTTAATTGCCAAAGATACCAATGTTCCAGCAATGTTGATATGACAATTATGACATTGACCTTTTGGTTAGAGTTAACCAGATATGAAAACACTGGGCCTTACATTGTGACATCCAGCTTCAACATCAACAAGTCATACCGCGAATCATTTCCGCTTTTTTGGTAGGTGTCACTATTAGTTCAACGATCAATATTTCACTCTCATCTGATTTTTTTTTTATATAATTCTCAAATTGTTCTAAATAGATTATTACTGACATATTCCTTCGTGTTTCTGGTAAATCGGGGTGCCACAGACTTTTACGAATAAATCTAGAATTTTCAAAATTAGAGGGTTGATGGGTACCCCTTTCCTGTCATGGTAGAGAATTGGAATTTCACCAGAAAATCAACCAGAAAATCACTATGGGTATGTGTAACAAAAGTAGAGGGTGGCCCGATCAAAAACAGATCTTTTTTTTTTGCACCACACTAACCTTCCTGTAGCTTTTGAGAGAGATGAAAATTTAGCATTTAAGCCTATTTCGAAAGCTACAGGGAAGTACTAGAAATTCATCATCGAAACATTTTCAAAATCCAAAAAGAAATCAAATTTCTCGAAAATTATCTTTGAATTCAGAAAACGTTCTCATGATCAATTCATTGTACCTCTTTGTAGCTTTCGAAAGCTACAGAGAGGTATTATAAATTATTCATTAATCACTAGAACATTCTGAAAATTGAAAAAATAAACAATTTTTCAAAAAGTATCTTCCAATTTGAATAATATTTTTATGATCAGTTCATGATATTTTGTATTTTTTGGAAAGAGACCTGAATGGTGAATTCGTTTCAAGAAATGAGCCCGCTGGAATCATTCCGCAACGCCTTATTTCACCAATACTTACATTTCATAAGAACATTTTCTGTCATCAAATAATGTCATGTGACATCACTTAATCACGGTATAATCTAAAACTAATCAGGCTTAGGTATACATAATCAGTACCTTATATCAAGTAATAATCCTAACAATTTGCTCTAGGCGCAGTAGGTTTTTTGAAATTCAGAAGGAAGTAGGGAAGGATGCGACCCTGTATTTTTGATGTTGGTTTTAAATAAACCTGAAGTTTTAATTCCATCATATAATCAGCTATGAATTTTGAAATGCGGTTAACAAAGATTTAAGTTATCACTACAAAATTGAAAAAAAAACTGATTCTTTGAGACTACCTTGTAAATGGAGAAAAAAATGGCAGTTTGAAGAGTATCTCAAGGTATGAGGCCTTTGATTTTGGAATCCAGATAGCATTTGGTTTGTTTAGAAACTTTGCACTAGTTATTCAACACCCTATACAAGGTGTTTCAGCGTTGCTAGCAAAAAATTCAACTGTGGGTAGATCTCGTCAAAATGTGACGGAAACCTGTAGGTATACTATTTTGCGGAAGTTCTGCCTAATGACGGAGGTACAGTCCTTGAAAGTTAACTTTTTTCGGATTTCAAAATTTTTCAACTCAGGAACATTTTGACGATAGCAACTTGAATTTACCATAGGCTGGTTTGTCGTAACTATCTGCTGACCTGCCAAATTTTGGAAGGATCCAGCCAGTGGCATAACGAAGGTCGATAATTTAGAAGCATTAGAAGAAGAAGCATAGAAGAAAAGTTGACTTAAGGTGACCCCCCCCCAATAATTTCCACGCTACTGGTTGGATGCTTTCAAAATTTGACAAGTTGACAGATGATGTTGATATACCCGCGTATGCTGGATTAAAGCTAATTTTGTCAAAACGTTCCTGAGTTACAAATTCTTGAAATTCGAAAAAATTGAATTTTCAAGGGCTGTATCTTTGTCATTAGGTTGAACTTTGCAAAATGGTATCTAGGTTTTTGTCGCATTTTGACAAGATCTACTCACAGTTGGAATTTTTGCTATCATCGCTGCAACATCCTGAATACAGGTGTTCATTTTCAAACTTCCCACCCTAGATTTCTCGCCGCCAAATTTTTTATAGGTGTTATCAAATTTCCACCTTCAACCCTTTCGCCCCTACCTTATCCTAGTTTCAAGTTTCAAATCGCAATACCTATATTGTAATACATCAAATTGAGAGTGATCAAATTCTTTTTATGTAAATAAATAATTCAAATTTTCTCAACCGTTCTTTTACTCTTTTCAAAAATTCTCTTAATAAGGGGGCGAGGCCCTCCTAAAAATAAAAATCAACCTGTTCTAGCTGGAAAATTAATTTTTCAAGAATCGGGACTTATTAGAAGAAAAAATGTACCTTTAATTATCAACAATGAGAGAATTTTGAGAAGGAGCTGGGGGTGAATTTTTTCAAAATATGTTTGTAAAAAAGAACTTCATCACCTTCAGTGTGATATATCACCAAATAGGTAAAGCTGTTTGAAACATTGAAGTAGGGTAGAGTGGGGGCGAAGAAGTTGAAGATAAAAATCGACTCGTTTCGGCGTTTTCCTGGAAAAATTTTGGCGACGAGAAATCTGGGTGGGAAATTTGAAAATCAACACTCTGTACAAATTTAAATAAAGCTTTCATGTTTAGCAGAGATACAGATTGATAGCTGGAAGAGTGGGCCATTCAGCAGTCTAAACAAAAGTCAAATCGTTTGTACAGGGTCCGGCAGAAAGCACTGCAGTTTCAGGATACGCGTCGAGTTCAAAACTGGCGGCGAAAATTCCTTTCAAATTCATTTGGATGAAAAAAAAAACACCATTATTCTGAACCAATTTTTCGTCACATTTTCCAAACGCTTCATTTTGACAGCTGACAATGCATGTAGCAAAATTTGCCAAGCCTCCTCTTTCATAATAAAAAAATCGTGATGATTACTTCATTTGGTACTTTCTTTTTCCAAAAATAAAATGATCAGTACATACTTTTTGCCGGACCCTGTATCAATTTACATCTCTATAGTGACATTATGTTTCGACCGGCCCTTCATTTTACTGTATTTATTTGAAAGCTGCTAATTCAAAATTTCCAAAAACACACCTTATAGTACGTATGAATCTTGGTGTTATTATAGTTGGGAGTTACCATGCCTGTAAAAGTTTGGCCACCCTTTCAAATTTGTTCTTTGGGACCCTTAGAGACATTTAAGAAGGGTGGCCAAAGTGAGTCTCTGGGGAGTTTTCTGCAGGACACCGGAAACAAGATGGCGGCTCAAAAATATCGGAAACAATTATAACTCGGCCTTTAGTTGACCTACGAAAGAAATTTCAACGGTTATATTCATGTTCACCCTTTTGTTGAAGAATATAGATGATTGAAAAAAAAAAAAGTAGGGTAACAGCACCAGTGAATGGGGGAACTACATTTTTTCCCAATATTTTGTAACGTTTTTTCTCGACTGCACTCACTTCGCCTAATGTAATGTACAATTGTTTTTTAGGGCCTTTGAAGGCAATTTAGACAGGTGGCCAAAGTGATCCACCGGGAAGTTTAACACAAGGCCCCGAAGACAAGATGGCCGACAAAAATATCGAAAGTAATCATTATAATTCGTCTTATATTTTATATTTGAACCAAAAATAAAATGAACATGATTACATCAATGTTTCACATTTTGTTGATAAACATAATTGTTACTTAAAATCAAAACTCTAAATGTAGGGTAACAGCACCAGTGGTAAATGATTCAATTCTAAACAAAGTCGAGTTTTTTGCAAAGCACTGACTGCATCTAGTGTATCTCTGTTCTGCCTAGAGCCAAAGTGAGTCTCGGGAAAGTTCCCTGCAGGATCCCGAAAACAAGATGGCGGTCAAAACTATCGGATTATAGTTAAGTCGGCTTATATTCGACCTGCGAATAAAATTTAAACGATTATTCATTGAACGAAATATATTAATCGCAATTAATCTGATTATTTATTGTTTTATCTCTTGTTGATGAACAAAGATAATTTCAAAATCTGCATGTAGAGTAACAGCGCCAGTAAATGATCGCATTCCGCAATTTTTCTCAATATACTTGGCACGTTCTTCCATCTTCCCTCGGCAATGACCGCATGCATGCGTCAAAAATGTCAAGATTGGAAATAATAACTATACTATCGGCTTATACGCCATGTACACAGAATTGAAATCCCACAATTCAGATCTTCCTTCTAATAAGTGAACACGAATGAAATAATTATTATAATCATCAGCTATAGAAGTGAACAAAATCTTTAACCAAAGAACAAATGATTGGAACTGAACGCTCGTTTTATAGCATAAGGGGATCAAGACGGACATCATTATCATAATCACCAAGTTCTTATTTCTAAGACTAGTTGCATGCGTACCTCCATCCCTTCATTCCCTTTCTATCCTGTGCTAACCTACGTATTCCCCTGAAGGTCAAATGCCAAATATCCTACATCCCTATAATTGCTTGTCTGGGAGCAGTCATCAAACCTGGGTCTACCTCTGCTCCTCTTTATTTCCACCCCCCGCCTGAAGTACATCTCGAACAAGTCTTTTGTGTCTCGTAGGTACTCTACTATCCTATTATTTCTTCTCTTTACTGTTTTCCATATATTCCCTTTTCTCTCACTTTTTCCAGTACTGATGCATTTTTTTAATATTTTTGTTCCCGATATAATTTTCCCATCGCAAAAATCCCTTCCATCTGTCTGCTTTTTCTTCATTTTCGCGCAAAATATCTCCGGTCTTGTTTCTGATGTCAGTGTTACTTGGCTCGATATCTCAAAAATTCGTCAGTTTTCCCTACTTCTCACTCATCTCCCACTTCTTTGCACATCTCATCTCCTCAATCCATTGTTTATTGGCTTTCCTGCAATTTCGAATTTATTTCAGACATCGTGATAATATTTATCTATTACTGAAGAGATACAGCAATCCGTGGATACAATGGCTAATAGATGTATTCATTTTAGAGTCGAAAGGAACCGAGGTACTCTGATTCAAATTAATCAGAAAAAAATTGCAAAAAACTCGACTTTTTTTAGAAATTAATCATTTACTACTGGTGCTGTTACCCTACATTAAGAGTTTCAGGTAATTATCATGTTTAACAACAAAGGGTAAAACATTGATGATCGTTTTCAGTTCATTTGTAGGCCGAGTATAAAATATAAGCCGAATTATGATAATTGATTTCGATATTTTTGTCGGCCATCTTGTCTTCGGGGCCTCAAACTTCCCGGTGGCTCACTTTGGCCACCTGTCAAAATTGCCTTCAAAGGCCCCAAAAAACAATTGCACCTTACATTAGGTGCAGTAAGTGCAGTCGAGAAAAACCGTTACAAAATATTGGGAAAAATGTAGTTCCCTCATTTACTGGTGCTGTTACCCTACATTATTTTTTTTATCTATCTATGTTCTTCAACAAAACGGTAAACATAGATATAACCGTTGAAATTTCATTCGTAGGTCAACTAAAGGCCGAGTTAGTTTTTTTTCCGGTATTTTTGAGCCGCCATCTTGTTTCCGGTGTCCTGCAGAAAACTTCCCGGAGACTCACTTTGGCCACCCTTCTTAAATGTCTTTAAGGGTCCCAAAGATCAAATTTGGAAGGGTGGCCAAACTTTTACAGGCATGGTAACTCCCAACTATGCATTCATACGTACTATTACCTGAATCAAAAATTCCTGAGAGTTCGAGAACACTCTCGACCAATAACAATTCCAAAATTTTCTTCAATTATTAAGATCAACAACACGTGCGTTATTAATTTCTTGCTCTTGCTTATAAAGTCGCCTTGACTGTGGCGCACTGGTGCAGTGACTGGGCCAATACGTTTCTATTCTGGGTTGAACTAGAACTTTACTGGCACCAAGGTAGTCTTTGTTTGCGTGTTGGTATATACCCACCCAATAGCATATCATGTACTTTTTTTCTAATATTAATTCATCACTTTCACCATTTCTGGAAAAATATGC